>CM031243.1:62431786-63045556 GCA_018340775.1 Taxus wallichiana var. yunnanensis | reverse complement strand
AAGGAGAAGCATCCACAGGAGGACGAGGGGAAGATATGTTCTCGCCCTGCCGCTACATCCCGAGAGGTAAACCTGCTTGGCTGTCAGTAATTCGATTCTTGCATGTTTTGTGAATAGGATGAAAGAAGTGTAAGTGGGGAAAGATGAGAAAGAAAAGGTGATAGGCAAGGGTTGGGGATGGGGTGAGTGCTATTGGGGTAGGTAAACAGGGTGGTCACGTATGTTTTTAGGTAAAAATAGGAGTAAACGGGAAAAAATAATTATCGTAGGTATATGTTTTTATGCAGGGTAGGTATATTTTTGACAGTGACCGGTATCGTTTAGAAGGAACCGGTATCGGTTAGCATACCGGTATCGGTTATTCATAACCGATATCGGTCACTGTAAGAGTTTCCAGAACTTGAGAAAAAACCCGTAGAGATTTGTTCTTTCGAATAATTATGTGTCGTTTTGATGTATGCAGGCAGAAGCAGGGTTAAGGATGAATGATATCGCGCAGCGTTGTTATCACGAATCGAAAGAGTATGTAACACCGGTGAATGGGCATTGATAAATCGTTTGGGGTTAAGTGGAATCCGCTATTATTCAAGAATTGCTCGTAACCATGCTATGTTGCAGGTGTTGATTGAGAGATGGAATCGAGTAAAAGAATACCTTCTATCCGCCAGCGGGGAGATAATGGTGACTTTGGAAGATGTGTTCCGTATTTTGAGACTCCCAATGATAGGAAAAATAGTGTATCAGTGTTGCACAGGCAAAGGCGGATAACATAACAATATTTGGGTCATTGCATGAGATTTGACACATCGAGGTTTGACATTCACCTATGGTATAATGTATACGGCAGCACACCACGAGGAGACAAGGTTAGCGAGTGATATTAATGATAGCAGTAGGGTATTATGCGTTGCCGAGGGCGGATAGGGGAAGATTTCCAAAATCATTGATGTGTGTTATTTGGGAGATGATAGAAAGGAACGTGACTTTTGCATGGGCACTGCATATTTAGCGAGCTATCTGAGGGGTTTATGGGCTTGTAGATGAAATCACGGGACAACACTCGGATTGTTCATTTTTATTACATTGTTGGGCCTATGAGCACATTGTTTGTGTCACGACCAATAGGGTCGACCCATCCGATCCGGAGAGACCGAGTGCAGAGGTTGGGATTGAGGCGATGGGTCCAGATGCAACAAGAGGCAAGAGCCCAGTGTGATGGGTGACACCGAAGTATTATAGGCAGTATGGGAGATGGTGACGATGGCGGAGACATCGTTGGAGGCCTTACGAGAACTATATGGTAACAAGAGAATATAGGCGAGAGTTGAGGGTGTAGAGCGATTGAGGTGGATCACCGGGGGCATAGGCCGAGTGAATATGAGAGGATTCCTCTAGATCGCGTGCGCGACAATTTAGATTTGTGCAGATATACCCCTAGCTTATAGACCATATATGAGGATCGACGCCAGGCAAAGCATTCTCACCTCCCGACCAACACCTCCGAAGGGCCAGAGGAGATAGCGGCCGATCGTAGGGTAATGGATGCAGGAACGATAGAGGCCTATAGATTATGGTGGGTAATGTAAGTCAGTGAGGGGTACGTGATCGTCCCGACATAATTCTATGATTACAGCAGAGAGAGATCGTCTGCAGAGATTAGTTCATCAGCTCAAACTCCAAACGCAGTGAATGAGACAAGAGGATTGTTAGTAGGTCATGAGTCACGAGCGGAGGGACTAGAGGTGAGATACCTCCATGCGAGGGAGCGTATTCACATGTTACAGGAGAGATTGGCGAGATCGGTGGGTGGTACTAATAGCCGTGTGGTACCTTTGAGGACGAGAGAGGCTCGGTGAGAGGCGTCGACGATCACGATCATCACCTGGTTCGGGATGAGGCGTGAGGGTCTAAGTAAATGTTATCGAGGTATAAGAATAAATAAGGATGCCAACCTACGTGTCGATGATAGAGAAGATGTATTTGTTTAACATCTAAATAAAACCGAATATATATGTTGATTTGAGTTATGATAATAATAAGAATGTTTGTGTTTTGACTTTTGTGTTTTGAAAAAAGGATAAAGAGGAATAAAAATAAATAAAATATATTTACAACACATGATAGGTTACGGTAGGAGATGGTCGAGCTAACCTTGGGAGACCCCATGTCTCGAAGTGCTTGCCTACATAGCCCATTGCACAAAGCAAGGAGGGGCCTCAGACCGATGTAGTTCTCCCTTAGGACTAGGGAGAGATGAATTCAGGCAATTTAGGTATGGTTAGGCAATTTGTTGGTTGGTAAAAATATTGATATTGATATTGGTAGGGTAATATTGTTGGTGTTGGTAATGAATTAGTGATGTTGGAATAGGTATAAGTGAAGCGAAAGTTAGCCTACCCAAGTGGTAGGGAATCATGTCGATTAAGATCAACACATAATCCTAGATTCGAGTCAAAGAGGAAAAAGTGATCCCGTAGTTGAGAAGAGCCAAACAAACCACATAATAACATAGAATGAAGTTGAACCCTAGGTACCTTGCATAGACGAGAAGTCGATAGGTGAAAAGAGTGGTATAATCACAATATATCGGATATACATCACGTCCCTTGAGTTTTGTTATTTTACAAACAAATGGTGCGGTGAGGTGGTTGATGTGGGCGAGGATGCAGAGAACTTATTATAAGATGATTATTCTGACAAAAGAGAACCGCTTTGACCTAAATAGACAAGTCCATGACTCAAAAGTGTTATGAAACACTCGCTTTTATTTTTATTTTATTTTTCCGGATAGACCGATCGATCGCGGGAAGTCTACATGGGATATGTATTTTGTTGTTCTTGAGGTCTTCACAAAGCTGATCAACACGAGAAGATTCGATAAAGGTCGACTATGTATAGCTGTCCTTTAAGGGAGCAATCTATTTATAAGTAGTAGATGTGGTATTTATGTATAGTCTGTCCTTCTTGGGAGCGATCTATATATAATAGCAGCAATAGTTTGGCATATAGCTGTCCTTCAGGAGGAGCGTCTATTGTATAATTTAGAGGTCTAGATGTCCGTTGGGCATAAAGCATCTAGTTTTTTGTAGGAAGTCCGACTCAAGAAAATCCCATAAGTGTTTTAATTAAGAATGTGTTATTTTGATACTTTGAAGTCATGGACTAGACTTGAAAGGGGAGGTGATAATCAAACCATATGAGCTTGATTTGATTTTGTGATGTAAGAAACAAAGTGTATGTGGTGGTAAAGAGCTCAAGGGACGAGCGTAAGGTAGATGAGAAGTGATATAACACTAATTTCAACAAGAGAATGGTCGAAGATGCAAGACATTAAGGGAGCTCTGTGCTCGAGTTTACCATTAAGCGAAGCTAAACGATAAGTGCACGATCCATAAGCTTGTGAGTGATAATGTAAGGCCCAATCCAATTAGGGAGCAAATTTTCCACGTTTTCTCTTTTCTAGTTTGGTTACATGTTGATTCTCTTTGAGGACAAGATCACCAACCTTAAAGGTACGCTCATGAAGTCGTTTATCATAAGCACGCTTGATGCATTTTTGGTAGATTTGAAGGTGATCAAGAGCCGTAAGGCGGACGCCGTCAAGAAGCTCTAATTGGGCTAACCGCTCTTGGCGGAAATCATCATTGGTGAGAATATCCTGAAGAGATATTCTGAGGGAGGGTATTTGTATTTCGAGAGGCAAGACCGCCTCGGTACCATATACCAAAGAAAATGGTGTGGCATTAGTGGAGGTATGAATGCTAGTACGATAAGCCCAAAGGGCAAAGGGAATGTGATCATGCCAATTTCTTCCGGACTCATTGACAACTTTCATGAGGATTTTGGTTAGGGTTTTATTAGAAGATTCAGCTTGACCATTGGCCTGTGGATAGTAAGGTGATGAGAAACTAAGTTTGATACCAAAGTTGTCACAAAGGTCTTGTAACAACTTATTTTTAAAAGATTTACCATTATCTGTTATTAGGTGATGAGGAATACCAAAACGACAGATAATGTGATGGTTAATGAATTCGACAATTTTTTCTTTTTTGATTGAAATGAGTGGAATGGCCTCCACCCATTTTGTGTAATATTCGGTTGCTGTGATTATCCAACGGTGACGTTGCGAAGAGGGTGGGTGGATCTCACCAATAAGGTCTAAACCCCATTGTGAGAAAGGCCAAAGATCTCGTGCGACCTATAGCAGATGGCTAGGAGTATGTTGAAGGTTGGCATGTTGTTGACACATAACACAACGCTTAACATATTCAAGTAGCAGTCGTTATTGAGAGTAGGCCAATAATAACCTAGGCGAAGGATTTGTTTGGCCACGGTGAGGCCGCTAAAATGTCCACCACAAATACCGTCATGAACCTGTTGGATGGTATAGGTGACCTCTGGGCCGGTTAGACATCGAAGGAGGATGCCATCAAAGCCACGTTTATAAAGGAGTCCCCCCATAACGACATAACGAGAAACACGTTTAAGAAAAGCGTGTTTTCGGTACTTGTAAGGTCAGATGGGAGAACGAAGGTTGTAAGGTAGTCATGAAATTGGTGATACCAGGTATCCTGCGAATTAGCAGACACATTATTTATCATACAAACAATCGGTGCTGAGTAAGATGGGGCAAAGAGTTGTTGGACCAAGACGAATATGTCAGAGTCAGTTGGTGAGGCAGGAATTTGCGAGGCTAAGCAAGCCATAGTATCCACAAATTTGTTAGTGGAGTGGGGAATGGTGCGGATAGAATAGTGAGTAAATAAGGTTAGAAGTGAATCCACGTAATATTTGTACTTTTGAAGTTCCTCATTCTTACATTGGTAGATACCCAAAACTTGATTGAATACCAATTGAGAATCACCGAAAATATTAATAGATTTGACACCTAAGTGTAACGCAACCTGGAGACCCAAAACAAGGGCCTCGTATTCCACTGTATTATTAGTGCAGGGGAAATCGAGCCGGAATGAAAGAGGCATAGGCTCAGCATCAAGAGGAATGAGAACAACACCGGCCCCTCCGCCGTGCTGGCATTTGGATCCATCGAAGAAGAGGGTCATTAGATACGACTCTTCCCTGAGTGAAAGAGTGGCGATGAGTTCGTCGGGGAAATAAAAATTGGTAAATTGTTCCCCAGGTAAAGGGGCCTCCGCAAGTTGGTCCGCAATAGTTTGTCCTTTGATTGACTTCTGTTGTATAAACTCAAGGTCGAGGTCAGCGAGGAGCATAAGCCATCGGGCGATGCGTTGGTTTAGATGTGGTTTGGCATACATATAATGAATGGGGTCCGTGTTGGTGATGACAAAAGTTTTGTGATTCAGGAGGTAATGTCGGAGTTTGGTGGCTACGAATGATAGGGCTAGGCACAATTTTTCTACATGTGTATACCTAGTCTCGTAATCCACGAGAGTACGACTTATATAATAAATGGCTTGTTCTCGACATGCCGAGTCCCGATGTGCGAGCATGGCTCCTATAGCATGGTCAGTGGCAGAAAGGTAAAGGTAGAAAGGGCGATCATCCTGAGGTGGAATAAGCACGGGTGGCTGCAAGAGATAGGCTTTAAGAGCTTCAAAGGCTTGGTGACACTCTTCACTCCATTGAAAGGCAATGTCATTTTTAAGAAGGTGATGGAAATGTTGACATCGATCCGAGAGTTGGGAGATGAAACGCCGGATGGATTGAAGTTTACCCTGCAAACTACACAATTGTTTGAGGTTTTTAGGTGGGGGAATTTCTAGGATAGCTTTGACTTTAGATGGATCGACCTCAATGCCACGCAAAGAGACGATAAAGCCAAGAAGTTTTCCGAAAGAACACCAAAGACACATTTCTTTGGTTGAAGCCGGACTGAATATTGCAACAGGTGATCGAAAATAATGGTTAAAACATCGAGATGTTCACTGCGATGTTTAGATTTGCCAAGAAGATCATCGACATAATCCTCAAGGATAGTGTGCATAATGTCATGAAAAATGTAAGTCATAGCCCGCTGATAGGTGGCACCAGCATTCTTAAGGCCAAATGGCATGACACGATAACAGAAGGTTCCCCAAGGAGTTATGAAGGCAGTTTTATGTTGATCGGCCGGGGCTACCAAAATTTGATTGTATCCCGAAAAGCCATCCATGAGAGAAAGCATTTCATGGCCCGTAGTGAGATCAAAAAGTTGATCAATACTTGGGAGGGGGAAGTCATCCTTGGGGAAAGCGAGGTTAAGGTCTCGGAAATCCGTGCATATCTGAAGTCCCCCCGTCGCTTTAGTGATAGGTATGATGTTAGAAATCCATTGAGGATAGTCAATAGGCAAGATGAAGGAAATAGAAAGAAGTCGTTGAAGCTCTTCTTTGACCAAGAGGGCAATGTGTGGATGCATTTTTCTCAGTTTTTGTTTGACTAGTTTGGAATCAGGTTTTAGGGTGATGTTATGGACAGCAATGGTAGGATCAATTCCTGGCATGTCAGCGTAAGACCAAGCGAAAGCTTGGTTGCGGGTACGGAGAAAGGTAGTAAAGGCGGCTTGTTCTGATGTGCTAAGGGATTGTCCGATCTTCACAACGTGAGGATCCTCCTATGTGTGGATGTTGATTTCTATAGTCGATTCATTCAACATGGTTTGAGTTTGACGGTAAAAGCGCGTTGAATATAGGAGTCATCTGCCCCAAGGTAAGTGAGGATGGAGTCGTCATCCTGGCACTCAACAACATTAATCGAAGGTAAATCCTCTTCGATCATGTCTGGATACAAAAGGGGAAGAGAAGATGGGTCCTCATTATCGCGTTGATAAGTGAGAGGACCTATGAAGATAGCATTTATGAAAAAAAAAAGTTAGGAGGGATAGATTCAGGGTCTATCGACTCTGTGGGTGATGATGGAAAAATGGGTGATGATGGTTTGGTAGGGGTGACGTTGTCATCCTCCAGGATACAATTGACACGAGGTTTCTCTGGTGTAAGTGTTTTAGGAAAACCGAGACCACTACGATCATTGTGTTTGTGTGTAGTCATGGGAATGAGTGTATGTCGGCCTTGTTCATAAAGACCAAAACCAAAGCCTTTCCAAGCATAGCGAGTCAAGAAGGTGAGGGCGAAACGACGATTTGTCAAGTATTGAAAATCAGATTGGAAGGGAACCACACCAAGAGGAGGTTCATGGGTAATGGAGGATGCGCCAACACCCCATCGTTAGGTTGGTGTGGCAATGGGGTGGTCCATAAGAGATTACCTCCCCCACGCGACGGTCGTAGGTGGGATGTGCATGTAACTTTCCGTACTCTTGCGGGGTATGGAAAGAGCTAATGTTATATAGGTGGTATTCCCCACGTAAGGCATTGAAAAACATCTACTAAGGGGTCGGAGGTTGGGATGTTATCTCTGCGGAAAGAAGTGATATTTAGTAACGGTGGTTTTATTGGTTGAAGGTGTAGTGCATTGGAAGTGGATGGTGGGTTGGATGAATGGGTGTCTTGACCGGCACAAGCACATCATTAGGCGATACAACACATTGCAAGTTTTGAAGGGGAGGATCAGCTTTACGGTGTAGGACTTCCCCTCGTACTGAAATTTTATGCATCTATGTAAGGTGGAGGGAACGCATCCCATAGCTCGAGATCCAAGGTGGCCTAACAACATATTGTATTGGAACTCTCCCTCAAGGACATAGAAGAGTTCAGTAAAGTACGTGGTCCTACATGAATATTAAGGATCACGGTGCCTAAGGTAGAAGTAATAGCATCATTGAATGACCGTAACAAGATGGGGTTTGGCGCACATGCAACTAGAAGGGATGTTCATTTGTTGGAAGGCTTTTGAAGAGATGATGTTTAGGCTAGTGCCCCCATCAATCATAACACGATGTACCGAATGTCCCGAAGGTAAGCCGAGATGAAAAAGCGTGGTGGGATCTTCAGCACTAAAGTCAATAATTTCGTCTTGAGAAACCGACAAGTGGTGGTTTCTTTGTTCGAGACGAAGTGGTTGGGGAGATAGATTGTTTGGTGAGTGAAGCAACGTGATTGGGTGTTAGAATAGAGGTAACAGGCAAGGTTTCATTAGGTAAGACCTCTATCCCTTGAAGGATTTCAACGAGAGCTTGTCGATGAGATTTAGAAGTCTGAATGAGATCATACAGTGTCATTTTTACAGGTGATTGGTGAAGTTGTTTGATCATGGTTCGGTGGGAAATTCCATTAGAGACGGGGTAGGCAGGTCCACGAATAACCACTTTAGGTGGTGGTGCAATTGGGATGGTGGACGGAGAAAGAGATGCCACAGGTGTGTTTTCTTTTGCTTTCCCATTGTTTTTCTGCCCTCGAGTAGCAACACTAATCATATTGATCTCGTAAATACGAGAGGAGGAAGATGGTAGGGATAGGTCATGGTCTTTGAGAGGTGGGGCTGTAATAATGATAGATCTTGGTGAGGCGGGGACAGGTGGTATAGGAGAGGGAATTGAAGCTAAAGGTCTCTCTCTTCGTAAATTGTCTTTCTTAACTTTTCTATCTGAGAGAGGTGTCTGACGAAGGATGGCTTTTAAAGCTTTGCATCCCTCTACATCATGTCCTGGTGTGTAGTGGTAAGTGCAGATTTTAGACTCATCATAACCTATAGGTCGAGGTTTAGACGGGTCATAAGGTCTAAGTGGGGGTAGAGAAATGGTCGCACTCTCCACTAACATAGCAAGGATTTTGGCGTAAGATCCTTTGAGTGGGTTAAAATCGGAGGAAGATGAAGGTATTGGTTGGGTGGGTTTTGGTAATGTTTGGGTATGGTTGGTTAAATACGGGTGGTGGTTTAGCCAAGGGGTATTGATACGTGGTTTTAACTAAACGTGGTTTCTTTGGTGCAGGAGCTACGTTTAGCTGGTTAGATGATGAGGCTCCAGATAAAGTGGTATCCGGAAACAATGGCGGAAAAAGAGGAGTGACGGAAAACAAGTCCTTTGATGATGAGATTTGTTTAGGGTTGATGGGTGGACAGGATACGTGGGGTGACAGTGTTGATATACCCTTAGATCTCTGTATGGATGCAGAAGGCGTAGGTCACTTTAAAGAAAACACAGGAGGTATGATATATTGATGTAAGGTAGAGGGATGGGGTCCCAATATGGAAGGTAGGTGTGACGACGAGGGTTTGAGTTGTGATAGCGGCATAGATTGAGGAGATTGGGTCTGTCTCCTAATGGGATGGATGACTTTATTTTTAGATAAATCAAGCCGCTTAGGTGGGTGTGTTAGACTAGGTATTGGTGAGGTCCCAAGTGTAGGGGAATATTTGGTTAGGTTAATAGAAGTGGATGAGGTATTTGGTAGAGATGAGGGGGATGAAGATGAGGACATAGGCATTTTAAGCTTCTGTAAACACTTCGGGTATATGGTAGAAGCATCTGGATCGGTCATCTGCATTTGAGTAGAATAGGGGGTACTCAAACATTCCCATAGGACTCGTCTATCTTCTGGAGAATGACAGTCTTCAGGTGTAAATTGGAACTCTTGTATGGAAGAAAGGTGGGTTGTGATTCCGGTCCACTGTGGGTGTGATACAGGGGGCAGATGAGGCACTGTATCAATAGGTGTTAAGAGGTCAACTGGTCGCTGAAAAGATTTAGGTGATGAAGGACTAATAGGTAGGAGGGCGTGTTTGAGAGGATCCATCATGTTTAAAGAATGTGGTGATGTCGGTTCAAGAGGGTTCTCGTCTAAGGATGACAAAAGAAGTGGCGAGCCTTCCTCTTGTACAACAAGAATGGTAGAAGGAGACGTTTGGGAAATAGATAAATTAGATAACATCCGCTCACAGTCTTGTAGGGATGTGGTGTAAGAAGACTCATCTATGAGAAGAGAACTCTGGGCGGTTAACTCCTGTATAGGTAAAGGAATGATTTCACCTTGTCTTGATGGTGGTGAAGGAGGTTCGGGCCCCTGTGTCAGTGAAGAGGCTTGATTCAAAATTTTCTCGATAGAGGTTTTTGGTTGGGAGTTGAAGACTGCATGGATCTCATGAACACTCTCCTCGGCTAAGATATCCTGGTTTATGTTACTGTTAGAAGAGTGATTCGGGAATGGTTTGTTGAAGATTTTCAAATTTCGGTTGGCAGGGGCATTAGGATTATCGAGGGTTATATCCTTTGCATCAACCATTTCCTGCACTATGTTTTTCAACATCTTGCAGTTTTCATGACTATGTCCTTTTACGTGGTGAAATTTATAGAAGTCATTCTCTTTGTACCAAGAAGGTATGGCACGAGTGGAATCAAACCTGAAGTGAGGTTTAATAGGAGGTAAGGTAATGGTTCCTGCTTTAAGCAATTTTTCCAATATCACACCATATGTTTCTCCCAAGGGAGTGTAGTTGATGGGCTCGGCTTTATACTTATAGGTGGTTTTTGGCGGGGTATTAGACGGTGGTTGGGATTTGACCATCACTGCGTGCACGACCCCCTTTGATTTCGAAGCAGTTGATGGGTGAGGATTAGTGGTGTTAGGTTTGTTGGTGGAATCTTGGGTTCGGAAAGTGGGGTTTTGTTGTGCAACCACAATTTCTCTTCCTCTAAGGCTCGAATCTCTAGTTTTCGAGCCATAGTAAAGGCCTCGTCAAATGTACGGAAAGTTTGAATTTGGAGGGTAGGAGAGATGTGCTTAGCGCAGGCCCGCGTAAACAGTTCGATAAGTTCGGTCTGAGGCAAGGCATATGTAAGTTGGTTGATAAGGCCCCGCCATCGTCCAATGAAATCTGTGATAGATTCGTCTTCAAATTGTCGGAAGGCATAGAGGTCGGTGATAGATAATTTCTTGGCAATGTTAATGGAGAAATGATCCAAGAAAGATTGGGCTAGTTGGTTAAAAGAGAAGATTGAGTGCTCGGTTAAAGCAACCGTACCACTCAAGCGGGTCAGATAAGGACATGGGAAAGGTGCGGAGTAGTAAAGCGTCGTCATGAGCAATCGGATAAGCGAGGCATGTCTAAATGATCGTAAGTATTGTTGAGGGTCCTCCTTACTATTAAAACGGGTAAATTTTGGTAATTCCCATTGAGGAGGATATGAATGAAGGGGGACTGAAGGGTGGATAGGCTCTCGACAAACTTGCTCGTATGTCAAGGCGCTACGACTTCCTGAAAGCGGAAGCCTCTAGATTTTGCATTTTGTCCATCATTTGTTTAATTAAATCAGTAGTTGGATGAGATGATGGTGTGGTTGTGGTAAACGGAGGCAAATTGGGCCAAGGGCCACCACTAGACAATGGTGGGGTTAAATGTTGATAAGGTATGGAGGGCGAATGTGTTGAGGCAACCGTATAGGGATGTCCTATATAAGCTGTTGAGGTTACCGGATATGTGTGTGGAAATGAAAAGGTGGGCGGAGCTTGAGAAGAAAAGCTCATGTGGATAGGTGGCAGAGAGAAAGTCATGAATGGAACAGTTTGCAAGAGAGACGAGGTAGGAGCAGTCGGCGGTAATGACATGTTGGGCCCAAGATTAACCAAAGGAAAGCCAATCATGTCGTATGAACCCCTGAAGTTGCTGAGGTAGGAGACGGGACTAAGGATGTGGAAGGCAAAACGGAGTTATCAGGTGGAGAAGGAGCTGAATGAGCAGCTATACTGATAGGCATGCCAACAAGGAGTTGACCTGTCGGGTGTATGGTCGGGGCATGAGACAAATAGTATCATGCAGTGCTAGGATTAGCATCCAGAAATTTGGCAAATTCTTTATCTCCTATAGGAATTTTAGGAACCTCGCTAGTATCCATAGGATTCCCCACAGAATGTGAAGGGGGTGATTCAGGCAAAGGCACAGAGCAAGCATGTGAAACCATGGTGGCAGCTTGCTTTCGAGTGATAACAACCATGGATAGGAGTACACAGTAGGGTTTCAATCTATCAGGAACAGAAACAGGCAACAAGATGTTTTGAAATTGGTAGGTTGCTGGTTTGTCAGGAACTGTAAAAGACAGTAACCGATATCGGTCCGATAACCGATGTCGGTCAGGATGTAGCCGACGTCGGTAAGGTAACCGATGTCGGTATAATAGAACTGGTGTAAGAAACAGTAAGAAGTTGTTGATTTGGTGTTAACAGTGATTAGTATGCCTACCAAACTTCGTAGTGGTCGCGAAAGCTGTGAAAGCAGATGAGAGAAACAGAACTGAAAACAAGCAAGAACGCACAAAAAAATTAACAGATTAACCCTAGGGTTAATTTTAATCAATTTGGGCTTATGCCTTTAGACGCAGAATGATGTCAATCCTAAACAAAAGACTTAGGGGAAATGTCAAGTTTGTTTTGGCTTATAAGGTTACCTCAATCGGGCGGAGAATACCACGGAAAAGGGGGATGTTTTGAGCTGTTGTGTTAATTATGAAGTGATTCGGTATGTGTTGTGCAAAGTGAAAGTAAGATTAATTTCTGTCAATACCGTGGAAATCACCCCACGTGTACGACATTACTTAGTCTACATTCACTAGAATTGAAACAACAAGCAAGCAAGAACGTAATGCACGTGTTTTAAACCCAAATCGAAAATGATATTCGATGAATCAAATAAGATGAATTTCACTAATGCAAAACTAAGAAAGCAAGACAAATTCTTTTACTAAATATAACAAAAACAACAACAACAAGTATGCTCCCTAAATGAAAGCAAACAAGAGAAACAGAAACCCGAAATGGGTCCCACCGGGCGTGCCAAAATGTTTCGCGCGGAATGTCTCGGCGGTGAGGAATAGACTTGCTTCTATCCTTTCATTCCTTTGAGAAATAGATAAGGGTTAGGGCTAGGAGGAATACCTGTTGAATGTTGAGATGGTGTGCGCGTACCATAGAGAAAGATCAGATCGACTGCGAAGAACTCCTTTTTGTCTTGGAAGGACTACCTGTAAGTAAGAATACAAGACCACTAGATTTTAATTAGACAATAAATGAGGGAGCTGCCTTAGGCCCAGGAAATATAAAACTTCCTTTCGAAGGTGGTCAGTTCCCCTTTTAATACGAATTAACACAAATGATAACAAGGAAAGCTATTGCAAAATCACGATTTAGGTATCTCGTTACAAAGCAATAGAAACTAAACTATCAATAATAAAGCGTCACGTTGTTTGTTCGGTTACTGGTCGTTGATACATTCAGGTTGAGTTATAGGGATAAACCAGACTGGATCTGAGGTTGTTAGGTGACAAATAGGCGAGAAAAGGGGTTTGGGGTGTAAGTCACAGTGACCGACGCCGGTCACTGGATAACCGACCGCGGTTAAAGAACCGCCACCGGTGGGGGATAAACGACACTGGTAGGGTCAGAAATCTAAGTGCTTCTGGATAGAGGTTGGTTGCAAGGTGATCGTGGGGTTATTAAGATTGGTGGATGGCTGAGGGGAATAATGGGAGGACAGGGAAGGCTCAAAGTGTGATAAAATGGTCTTCTGGACAATACAAAGATGTAGGGATGAAGGTTAAGTGCAGGGTGCTGGTAGGTGGTAGATCTAGGAATGAGCTTATAATTACAATCAATCCACAGGCTCAAGAAATGGTGCTTAGAATCATACAAGACACTACTTACTCATTCCTGATGAAGATGCAGGTTCCAGGACTGTGACGACGAAGACAGGGCTCAAATAGGATGATCTGACAATCCAAGATGAGCAATCTCCTCTTCTGATGCTCGGATGAGTGTCACTGGGGGCCTGGTTATTCCGTTGCAGTCTTGGGCTTGATGTCCTTGTCTGCAAACTCTTCTTGTTTCTTCACTTGTCTCTGCTCGGCCAAGAAAATCCCGATCCTTTCAATGATTTCTCCTCCTTTTTGATCAAATGAAAATCTGATCCTTTGTTTTTGGTTGGAAGTGGTCATTTATAGAGGCCGATGGCGATTCTGAAACCCGATGGAGGTCGAGTAGGAAGTGGGTATCGGTCGAGGTCAAAGTGGGCTATTTTCTCTCGAGGGATTAGTTGTGGGCTTGGTCAAGTCATTATGAGGTCAGTTTTGGGTGCGGGTGAGGAGTAATTAATCATAGGTGTGGATGTGGACCAAGTTATAGGTCTTAATTAGGTTAGTTTAGGGTTAAGACTCGGTCATGATGAGGTGGCGAAATGAGGTGGCAGGTATGGCGATGTGGATTTATTAATTATAAGGTAATTAATAAATAATTGTGTAAGGTTTAGGTGATGAGGTTAGGTTGCGAAATGAGATGCGGGGCACAGGGGGTCGTAAGACACAAATTTGGTGTCTACACGACAATTGAAAAAGGTGAGAAAAATGGATACAAGAAATGGGTAGGGGTAGGATGCCCTAGGTGAATTAGAAGAATAGTGTTGATAGGGAACAATCAAGAATAAAGAGAGGAAGAAGGCCGGGAATAACTATTCTTACATCGATTGTAGAACAACTTTCAGTATCATCATATTGCCAATGATCTACATCATTGGTCATTATTAAAATGCAAGCATACGAAAAAAGTAGAATGACATGAAAAATCATATCGCAAACAATTGTCCATTGCTAAGAAAACCAACTCAATGCAACGTCTTGAAAGTAACACAATACAAGAAGGAAAAAGATCATTTAATAGGGAAACACGTATAAACACACATAATCAAACCAACAATGGTAAAGATTGTTACACAAACGTTTTTATCTAGATAAAGATCCGCAAATGTTCATTGTTAACAACAAGGGTTAAACATGAAGCCCCAAGCAAGGATACATGCAAGGGAAAATGATGAAGGACATAAGGTCTAATGATAAAGCTTTATGCACAATGAAACAGTCCCAAGAAACATGGTGTGCCATAGAGTACCAAGCGAAGCAAGCATGCTAGCTTTACGAGTGGTTGTAGATCTGATGATCCACAAGTCGTTTGATTTGTGAACATGTGAAAATACTAGCAAGATATGGGATGAATACCATGTGCTAGATATGAGTTTTATTCATTATGGGCATATTACTAAATTTTGCAAATTTTTGGATTTTTTTATGATTTTTGAGAAATGTTTAAATGTTTAGGATTTTTCATTTTCTTGATTTTTTTGGAAAATTTTGATTTTTATAATTTTTTTCTTTTTAATGGATTTTTTAATTTTTAGTAGAAGAAATAAGAAGGTAGAAGATCCCAGGAAGCAAAATTTACCCAAGGAGAAGAAACGAGCGCTAGGTAATAAAAATATGCCCCAATATGGCAAAATTAGTTAAAAATGATTATTTAATAAAAATAATCATCACAATAGATAGAAGAAGTGTTAAAAGAATCATGATGGTCAAAAAATACCCCTAGGGCATCATGGATGGGGAAAATGGCAAGATATATACCCCTCCCAGGCGTATATCATCGGGATCAATTTAATGATTATCGAGCTCTTCTGAATTATTACTGTGAGATACCACAAGTGATTAGTGAGATGGCTAGAGTTTAGAGCCACCACAGATGAGCCGATACCATCCGGGAGTATGCCCGATATGATAACGATGAACCATTTGTGAGTTCCCTAACCTTGCTTTATTTTTTTAGCATTCATTACGCATTCATTACCGTTAGTAGCTAAGGTTAAAAATGTGTACCCGGCACTGGGCACGTATGCATCCAATGGTTAGCGTACATAACCAAAACCATGTACACACAAGTGTATATGCCAAATTTTCATATATGCACACACGTAGGCATCACTTGGGAGAGCATACACACTATTTGGAAAAAGCAGTGTACACCTAGGCATATATATGATAGAGGGCGCGTATGTGCGAAAAAAAGGGCAGTGTATGCACAAGGGTTAGGTCATAGGCTAGGGTACACACACACACACAAGAGTACGCATATTCACTAATAAAGGTGTGTATACACCCAAAGAGGCACGTACATGCCCAAAGGGGTGCATATGAGCCAAAGAAAGGAAAAATCCTAATTTTTACGAGTTCTTAGAAGAATTGTTAGTACAAAAAGAGGAAATTTTAGATGAAAAATTAGTTAGATAAGAGAAAATAGAAATAATTAGAATTGAAGAAAGTTGTAACATGCGTATCTTCCTTTTGCGAGTATCGTTTACCATTGCTTCAGATGAGGGGGTGACACAATTGACTAGCCACCATAGAGGTTGGCTTCCATTCGCATGACCGGAAGATGTTGGCGATCTTGTTAGATGTGACTGGATTATCTTATGTGGTGTAGATGCCTATGACCACCTTAGACCATGTTCTCCTTACAACTTTGGCCGAGAGATGGATCTCAAAGAGTTAGTGCTTCGAATCCGACATGGGACATGACATTACACTCAAGGATGTATGGCATATATTCCATGTTCCTATAGTTGGCAATTAGTTGAGTATACTACTGATGATGAGGATATTACAGGGTGTCTCATTGAGGTGTTTGGTTTCTTGGATATACATTTCGAAGGATGATAATTTATCTAAACTATTGCATTGTAGAGCCACATTTTCATCGAATAATTTGTATACTTGATGGCACTTGTCACTGACATTCTTGTCCCTAACAAGATCGGTGCTACCTTCTGTTTGGCCTCATTAGAGTTATAACAGGTTTATTATGAGGCAAGAGATATTACTAGGGATAGTGTATGTTAGCACACCTGTATTGGGACCTGCATCTTATTACATACCATGGTCAAAAGACAGTGGGCCCAACGCTTTTGTTATAGATCTGGTCATGGGACCACATAGCTAGTGCCCACCTTGTAGGTGAATTATAGTCTCGAGATCTAGAGGAGCCATATTTTATGGGATGGGTCTCGATAGGTGGTGATATTTGAGGGCACACAGGTAGAACCTATCACTATAGGTGAGATTTCAATGAATTTACATAACAGATGATAGTGTGGAGGCCCTACCACTATTATTAGCTAGTTGAGGATGCCGATGAGCTCGGTGTAGTGATATCGAGCACTTTTTATAGGAAAAAGGGCTAAATTAAGGAGTATTATCACATGGACTGATGTGCACGATAGTTTTGGGGTGTGCGGGATGTTCTCGGCCCAGATATGTGGTATGCCTATAGGGAAACTAAGAGATTTGACATGGGGCCCCAAATTCAGCCACCAACGCTTGGGATAGTTTTGATTAGACTGTTCCATAGTAGTGGCTTCAATTTAGGCACATAAGAGATGTTTGGATCACTATTCCATATTCTCATTTGTATTTGACAATGATACTGTGCCGTCTTACAATTCCATAGGCAGCATGGGCTGCAGGAGTTAGGGCCACTGCAAGAGGTGAGCATGAGGATGCCGATGATGGGGAGGAGGAGGAGGATGATGATAAGGGACAGAGCTATGTTAATGGTGGGGGACATGGTCCTCCTCCTATATAATAGTAGGTATAAAGGTAACAAGTTTGGGTATGACAGATTGAGATACCCAGAGTGGGTATGGTTATAGGATTAAATGTATCACTACAAGAGGTGCTAGTACAAAGATCACCACAGTTTCCTCATGTAGGAGGAGTTCCACATATGGGGCCACTTCCTAGCTTGTTGAGGGATGGTGGAGGTGGAGAGTAGATGGAGGATGAGAGGGGAGAGGATATTGGAGAGGTAGGTAAAGATGGGGGATAGATAGCTGCACTTTAGTCACAACTCCAATAGGACATAAGCTTGTCGGTCTCAGCCTACATGTTATAACGAGAGAGGACCAAGCCGGGGATCGGTACATACATTAAAAACTAAGTGGGATGAGGCAAGGGAATAGGGTGGCTAGGGAGTAGATGGTGGAGGATGGTTCTAATAGATACAACAGATGACAACCCATATGTCTTAGGTCACGAGTGTACTACAACATGTATAGGTGCAGGTCCTCACTATTATTGCAAATAGAGATAGACAAGTTGCTTTATTGACACGGGCACATGATGATGTAGCTCGGGTTATAGGAGAGTAGCTGGTGATATAAAGGAAGCCAAAATAGTTAAACAAACAAATATGTTGTCCAGTATCATGAGAGCTAGTGGAGAAGCTGCCTATTACAAGGCAACTTACTTCAAGGTAATTCCAAAGGGTTAGAGGATTGCACCCTTTGAGAAAATTACTGTTAGTAGGTCAGGGAATAAATCCCATAGGACATCTAGATCTATTCCCTCAGTACAACAACCATTTTTGCAACACATTATAGTGGCATGGCCTTCTCATCAACAACACCAGATGCCACCTCAGCACCCCAGGCTAGGTAGTCTAGGTAAGGGAGAGAGTCGTGGATGACTCTTCCTCTTTAACTTAAGTATTTTTGTAGATGTACTTGATGTATGCCTCTTATGAAGGCCCATTTTTGATCAATTGACATGTTGTATTATTGTCACGCCTTGCAGATGAAGGATTATTTTGATCTAGGCCCATGATGGTAAATTTTGTATCCAGATGATGTACATTTTGAGACATACATGTATATGGACATTTTCTCCTTTGATATTTATGATGATGATGATGATGGACTCTATGTTATTGATGATGTATCACATATTTATTGATTCATGATATATCCGTAGATGCTATCATTTGTTATTGTATATGTGATGTTGTTTTTATTTATTGCATATGATGATGGTAGTGTGGGGGGGATAGATTTTGATATTTATGAACCCTCTTTCCCCCATTTGATGATATGATACGGGATGATTAGCTTAACATACATTTATGATTTAGACATAGAATTTTATTTATATATGATATATAGATGATGTTAGATGTGATGATATAGATGGAGATATGATGATGTGATAACAAAACAATGTACAAGTAACAAACAAGCACAAGAAAATGCTAAAAACTCTACCAAATGTACACATGAAAACAACTTAAAACAACTATGTACAACTATTTACAAAAGTGAAAAAACATACTCCATAGGCACTCATACAAATAAATCTATTCTAAGTAAGAAAAGATCAATTTGAAGCGGTATGTTTAAGCAAGACAATATACGTTCAAACAAGCAAAAATATACAAAAATATATATGCAACCAAACAAGAAAAACAAGAAACAAAAAAAAGAAATAAAGCAAGTAAACTAAAACCATGTTTTTGTAGTACTGTTTTCAATGCGTTTTGTGTTGTTTTTGGGAGTTTTGCGAAACAATTTTCTATTATTTTTGTATTTTTCATTTTTCTATTGTATTTGGGTTTTTCAAGTATTATGTGAATGTTTTTTGGAGATTTTGAACATTTTTGAATGTTTTTGTGTTTTCCAAACATATTTGAATGTTTTTGGATTTATAAAAGGTTTCGAAGCTATGTACATGAAACCGAGAAATATGGATGCCCCGAGCATTAGTTGGGAATATACAAGGATAGGTGCCAAGTGTTATATATAGGAAATTGAAAGTGTGAAGGTGCCCCTAGTGTCGGATGGGGAAGATGAAAATCAATCCCTTCACTAATTTACAAGAAAAGAAATAGCCGAGATCAAGGCATGACAAGTTAGGTTCACAAAAGAATATCGGATGCGGGTGTGGAACTAGCCCTAGGCTAAGTAAAAGTACCCATTAGATGCAAGATGTTTTTCAAAAATGAATCTTACCAAGGCACTAGAAATCATTTTTCACCAAGGGACTTATCCAAAGCACCAAAATTGTGTGGTTTTCACATTTGGAGGACCTGTTTTCTCTTTTTCCTTCTCTCCTTCTTTTGATTTTTTTATATTTTTAATAATTTTCTACTTTTTTGGTTATTCCATGATTTTTGTGCCATGCTTAAGCATATAATCACTTGAGATGCATGGTGTTTATGGGTTCACAGAGCTCATTTATATTTGGATGGGAAAAATTGTATGCTCCTGACTCATATTTTGCCACAATGACATAAGGTCTTAACCAATGAGGTTCGAAATTTCCTTTCATCTCTCTTTCTGCCTTTGTGTTAAACTAATTCTCCTTCATTACCAAATATACAACCTCAAATTGATGAGGTATGGTCCTTGTTTGTAGTTCCCATATACTCTCTTTTGATACACCTTGAGATGGTTGAGAGTACAAATGCATTTTTCATCTAGGAGCTCTAATTCTGCAAGATTGGCCACTATGTAATCCTCATCCTTATCTAGGTAATCCCTAAGAGATATTATTAGTGAAGGGATATCGATTTATAATGGGATGATAGATTCAGTTCCAAATACTAGGGAATAGGGTGTCGCACTAGTAGGACTACGAATGGAAGTCCTATAAGCCCAGAGGGTGGGGTGAATTTGTAAATGCCGATTATGACTAGTCTTACTCAAAATCTTCTCTATGATTCAAACCGGTATTTTTTTAGTGGCTTCTACTTTACCATTACCTTATGGGAAATATGGCTTAGACCAATTTAATCTTGATTGAAAGTGACAAAAGATATCCTTAGCTGTCTTGTTCTTGAATGAATTTCCATTATCATGAATAATGGCGAGAAAGAATGAAATACCAAAAAATAAGGTGATTCATGATGAACTTTGATATTTGAGAACCTATAACATATGCTAATGGAATGGCCTCCACCCACTTAGTGAAGTATTCTATGGCTGTGATGATGTGGGTATTACCATCAAATGAGGTAGGGGTGAGATTCCATATTAAGTCTAATTCAATTTAGAAAATGGCCATGGTGTTGTTATTGGTTAAAGGTTGTGACAACACATGAATGAAATTTCCATACTTTTGACATATAACACACTTCATTACATGGTTGTAATAATTTGTCTCCATAGTAGGCTAGAAATAGCCTACCCTTAACAAATTTTTTCTAATACCATTCCATTTATATGGGCACCACATACTCCTTCATGTACTTCCTGATTTGCTTGGGCCGACTACGATACATCTAGAACACATAATAGATTCCCATCACATCCATGATGATAAAGCATGCCTCTTAGGAGGGTGTAATGAGATATTTGGCGGATAAGGATTTGTTTTTGAGAATGGGTAATGTTATGAGGAAAGGTACCACTTTGGAGGTAGTTAAAAATATGGGCATACCATGAGGAGTGGTGATTAACAAATTCACATGCCAGGCAATAATTTGGCATGTCGTATGTAGGCTGATGTATATTTTCAACAAAAATGGCCTATCATTAGTTTATGGAGGAATCCACAACATAGAACCCACTGTTGTCATTGCATCTGCAGATCGGTTTTGTGCCCTTGGATTTTTTCAAAGGTGATGCGCACAAAATATTCTTGTAGAGTTTCCACCAAATTTTTATATGGGATGAGTTTTCATCCTTGAACTTGTACTCATCATTGAATTACATGATAATCAATTGTGAGTTGCCAACGACCTTAAGGTGGTGGATATTCCATTTTATAACCAACTTCATTCCAGTGATGAGCGCTTCATATTCTACAATGTTGTTTGTGCAAGGAAAGCCAAGACGGAAAGTTTGTAGTATGGGGTCTCCTGAAGGAGTGATTAGCACTACACTTGCCTCCGAATCATGAAACATAAAAGATCCATCAAAGTGTACTTTCCACATAACATATTCTTTAATGTACATTAATGATGCATCAGGTAGATCCAAACTCACTGGCTCTATTCCAGGTAAGGGTGCTTCTTCTAATTGGTATGTGAGAACTAGTCCTTTAAATAATTTGTGGTGTACGTAATCAATGTCAAATTCACTGAGAATAATGATCTAATTAGCCATTCTACCCATAATGGTGGGTTTTGACAATAGGTACTTGAGTGGGTCAACTTTAGATATAATATTGGTTTTAGTATTCAATAGGTAATGGAAAACTTTTTGGAAGGTAAAAACGACTGCCAAACAAGCTTTTTCAATTTGGGGATAGTTGAGCTCAAAGGAGATTCAAGTAGGAATGAGATAATATACTACTTTTTTTTTTTGATTAGGTCATATTGTGTGATAAAAGCACCAATATCAAATTGGGTAGTAGATATGTATAGAAAAAGTGGCTCACCTGAAGTAGGAGGCATGAAGACTAGAAGATTGGCCAAGTATTGTTTGAGTAAGGAAAATGCTTGTTACTTCTCTGGTCCCCAAATGAAGTCAACATATTTCTTAAGAAGATGGGTTAATGAATGACATTTGTAAGCAAGTTGTGAAATGAAGCGGTGAATGACTTGTATCTTCCCTTGTAGGCTACGTAACTATTTGATATTCTTAGCAGGAGGCATTTAAATAATGGCAGTGACTTTGGATAGGTCCACCTCAATCCCTCTCCTTGATACAATAAAGCCTAGTAGCTTCCCTGATAACACCCCAAATACACATTTCTTTGGATTCAATCTGACCTTATACTCCCGTAGCCATTTAAAGATGCACCACAACACTTCGGGGTTGTCTTTTCTTGTATTTTATTTCCTTGGGATATCATCTACATAGTCCTCCATGATGTCATGCAACATATCATGGAATATCACTATCATTGCCCTTTGATAAGTTGCACCGACATTTTTGAGGCTGAAGGGCATTACACCGAGAATGTAATATCCCAAGGGGTTGTAAAGGCCATCTTATGCTGATCTTCTTCTACTATCTTGATTTGGTTGTATCCTAAAAATCCATCCATAAGAGATAGAATTTCATAGCCCACAGTTGAATTGACAATCATGTTGATATTAGGAAAAGGAAAATCATCTTTTGGACATGCCTTGTTGATGTCTTGAAAGTTTGTGCAAATTTTGATTCCAAAAGGTTTCTTTTGTACTGGAACTACATTTGATATCCACTCAGAGTAGTCAATAGGTTTGATGAACCATGTTATGAACAGTCTCTCCAAATCATCTTTAACCAGAAGTGCCACTCATGGATGCATTTTCCTTAGCTTCTATTTAATAGGATTTGTGTCTGGATGCACTACTAAGTTGTGCACCACCAAATTTGGATCTAAGGTTGACATATATTTATAAGATCATGAGAATATATCCACAAATTCTCTAAGAAGTAAGGTGAATGTCTTCTATTCTTGTGTTGAAAGTGAAGCTCCCAACTTGACTATATTTGGGTCTTCTTCTATTCCAATATTCACATCAATAGTTTCCTCTACGAGATTTTTGACATATCCCCCATACATGTAGCATCGGGAGGAAGGTTGAGATCTTCTTCCAAGGGTGTATCTATGAGATTTTCACCCTCAACATGGTCACTTCTTTTTCCATTGATTTTTTTACTTGTTGGTCAACCAATGCCTCAAAGAGGTTTTCACTGTGTGACTTGGATGTATATTTTTTCCGAGGCTTTTCTTTGGAAAATTTTCCCTCATTTTTCTTAAATTTTATGACCACGAAGCTCATATTCCTCGCCAAAGTATGCGTAGGTATCTAATTCAATGAAGAAACCTTTTTATGATCTCCAATAGGAATGGTATCCCATATGCCCATAAATTCTGTAATAGCCTCATCATTTTCAAAGAGGTCAATGCAACATGAATTTTGGGTCCCAATTGAAAATGTTAGGGTATACAAGGTCCACTTTACGATTGGTAGGGGTTATGGTAAGGATAGCGGTATCTATAAAAAGGTTTGTAGAGGCAAGATCCTTGTATTGACTATAGTGGGAGTCTGTGTCACTATCCAAATAAGAAGAGCTATCCTCACATTCGAGAGAAGGTATCATCTTAATCCATGGGATGTCGCATATGGCCGAATACCAATACCATAGCATTCTATTTTGAAATGTGGAAGTGGGACCAGTTCTCTTGCTCCTTGTTTAAATTTTCCACATCCGAGTCCTTTGTAACCCATGGAATACATAATTATAATGAATTTGGAATATTATGGGGTTTCGTAGCAAGTAGGTTTAGTGTCCTCGGGGACCCAAGTTGAAGGTGGGTCCAAAATTTTCTCTTTGCAAGTAGTCGTCAGTAAGAATGTCCCTATAGTATGTTCATATTTAGGTCGTTTAAAGTGATAGTTGGGTCTACCTCTTATTTTTAGTGACAAAGACAAATCTAAAACCAGGAGAGCTTGTTGCATATTGTACTCTCCATAACCATACTCAAGGATTTTAATCTCCCATGAATCAAAGGGAGAAGTAGACATAGAATCTACTCATTATTTAAGATATTTTGACTCAAGGGAGTGACAATATCGGTGGAGGGATGTATATATACCCCTACCTGCAAAGCTATTGAGATATCTATAACTTGGCGAAGGATTTTGGATCACCTTGAATGGTAACAATGTGTCCCTCATGTATAAATTTAATACACTAATGAAACATTGATGGTATGGCATGTATGGCATGGATCCACGTGCATCCAAGAAGCATGTTGTATAGAAGTTTCAAATCTAAGACATGAAACTTCGTGTTGTGGAAAGTAGGTCCTACTTCCATCGGAAATGTTATTATAACAAGATGAATCCCGCTTCACGTTGCCGTATGCGGTTATAGTGATAATGTGGGACTCTAGATATTACTCTTCATGTCCCACCTATTTGATTAGTTTCAATGTGAATATATTCAACTTTGACTCGTTGTCCATAGAACTGTTTGATCTTCCGATGGGTAAAAATACCTCTACATAAAGAGGAAGATTATATGTGTCATCATTGTTAGGGATTTACTTGTGGTTAAATGAGATGTGCTCAGCTGGTGAAATGTTTTCCACCATGGCTCGTAAATGTGAAGGGTTTACTTCCATTGGAACTCCTGACCCTTAGAGAGTTTTATATAGGATGTCCTTATTTACATTTGATGTATTAAGAAGGTACAAGATCAAAATATTGGTAGATGTCTTCTCAAGTTCCTCTAATATTATTTACTAACCATCTTAAGGGGTAGATAGAAGGGGTTTTGAGACCACGAGATGATTTCACCTTGTTACCATAGCGTAATATTTTCCCTTGATCCTAATAGTATTCACATGATCATCAGAAGAGCGAACACATCCAATGACCGAGTCGTAATGATTTTTATCAATTTTGGTATATAGATAGTTTGTGGATTTGTAACTTTGGGATGAATCTCCTTGATTGATTCTTGTCATTTGGTTTATCATGTATATGGAATGGTTCTTTGAATATCCCCATATTTTCATTTGGTGTCTAATTTCTATTTGGTGGATCAACTTCTATCTCTCCATTATCAATAAGATCTTGGATGAAGTCGAAAAGTCTTAGGAACTTATCTGTCTTGTGTCCCTTTACATGATGAAATCACAATATTCATGCTCTTTATACCATGAAGGTTTAGGATCATTGTCATCAAAGGGTTATGTCATAGGATAAGTGACCATGTGGGCTATATCCAAGTATTTCAAGATTGCAGACAAAGACTCATTAGGAGGAGTGAATGTTCTATGTTTGGCTAGTGGTTGGATCGGCCCTTTGGTCAGTTTAAAAGGTTGACCAACTTGGACTACTTGTATACATTTGGAATCTGTGATTCCATCTCCTACCACATTCTTGTTTTTGTTAAATATATTTGGTTTATTTGTCACTTGGTAGATCCTTGGAAGATGATTTGATTGTTCGCTTTGTAATGAGGTAATTTTCTATTTATATTCCCTTCTTAATAACCTCTTCAAGTCTCTACGAACATAATACATTTGTAAATTAAAAGTGATGTCCAAGTTTAAATTTGGTATAAATATGCTAGCAAGTTTCTTTTCAAGGATTAAGCAAGGGAAGCAACTAGCTAGTCCCCACCATCTTTGTAGGAAACTTACAAAGGTTTCATTTGGATTTTGTTTGATGTTACACAAGTCTACCATGGTTATGTCACTTTCCATGTTGTATGATAAATTTTGTACAAACCTCTCTGCTAGTTCAAGCCATGTGAAAATGGATCCATGAGGTAAGCAAGTAAACCATTCCAAGGCTTGTCCTCCTAGACGTTTTGGAAATATTTGTATGAGGTAATTTTCATTGTAGGCCACTTCTTGACATGCCATGTAAAAATATTTCACATGATCCCATGGATCACCTTTCCCTCTATACTTGTCAAATTTTGGCATGTCAAATTTCTTAGGAAAAGGTTGAAGCAACATAGCCTTATCAAATGGATGGGGCATAACTCTTCGTATTGATACCTTTTTCTATTTCCTTGTTACTTTCTTGAAGGCTTGTGAGCGTTACTTTCATAGATTGTAGTTCTTGTGAAATAATTTTCTCTTTAGTGGGGGAAGCTGGTTTTTCTATGTGAATTTAAATATTTTTTTCCTTAGGTTTCTCTCGATGTACATTTTTGTTTGTTTCTTGTTATACATGAGATGTTAGTAAAGCTAATTTTCAAGTAAAATTTTGAATTTTTGTGGTATAGTGACTTCTTCTTCATATTCATTGCATGGGGGTTGTTCCACATTTTCATTTTCTATTCTTACTCTAGGTGGTACCTTGATGAATGGCAATTTATAACCCATCATGTTGTTGTTTTCTACGTTTGATGTGGAAACATGTCCATGTGCTAAGATGTCATCCATGTTAATGAGATGTGTTTTTTCCTCATTAGCCCCATTTTTGGGTGGAATAGTTTCATGTTTCATTGGCATTATAGCACCTAATTACACCACTCTCACAAGTACCCTATCTTTTTTATGAAAAGGAATTCATCTAATAGAGAGGGGTCAAAGTCAAAATCCGCACATGGTGATCTTTCTTGATCACCACTATGATCTATCATATCTTCTGTTTCATTTTCTATGGAAAATAGAGGTCCTAAATCATGACCAATAAAGGGATTTGACCCTTGTTTGTTTGATGTTTCCCATGCTTGTTTTTCAATGACTTTTCTTCTAGCTCCTAATCTTGTTTTGGGGGCCATTATGTGTGAGAACTTCACTAAGGTGTTTTGAAGTTTGTTATAAAGGTATTGATCAAACCTAAGTGGAAGTTTACAAATGTCAATAGTTCAAAGAATGATGAATGTCAAAGGATCAATGTGTCAAAGTGATTGTCTTAAAAGAATAAGTCAAAAGTGACAAACAAGATACAATCACACAATGCTCATTTTAGACCAATCAATCAAAATGTCGTACTTCCTAAGTTTTGTTTTTGAATGGTAGTTGGTGTTTAAGATAGTTAACAAAATGTCACCACTTATGTCAAGTTCAAAGAAATGAACAATGCATAAGTAATAACAAAAATTTAATACGGTCACCAAAAAAATATAATAAAAGTGAGCTTGAATCCAATCAAGACCTAAATCTCAAAAAGTGGTAGTTACAATTGTGAGTGACACAATAATACCACTAAGATATGTTAACCAAATTTTTCAGAAAAGTAAGGTACTAATATCAAAATGATATTCATATAATGCACACAAATGGTAACACTCAACACTTTTCAAAATCGAGGTAATGTTTGAAATCAAACTAATGCTAGAGTATACCAAGGAATTGTTAAAATGTGTGTAGTGTAACATTACAATCTAGACACTTAGGCCAAGTTTGTAAGAAATAAGATGTAAGTATAAAAATTTTTGCAATATGATACGAGAAAAATAACAGTTCAAAGGAGAATCAAGATGATGAATCAAGCCTAACTATGATTGATAATATTGACTTGGGTATCAAGATAAAAAAGGCTACCAATGATATGAAAACATCTTCACATACTTTAGACATTTAACAACTCAACCGCAAACATGGATAAGTGTAAATAAACACAAAAGGAATACACTCAATTAGTAACACAAGGGTAATCACTCTTCTCTGATCAATAAAGTTTCAAAATAAAGTGAAGGTAGTAGATCAATTAGGGTTAAAGAGCGTTTGGCATCACTTGGCACAGTTTCACCTCACCTTAGGGTGAGTGAAAAACCAAGAAAAAGTAATGCTCCATAATCTTCGTGATGAATGACTCACCGTTTGAAATTTAATGGAATATCCTCTTGTTCGAAAAATGAGATTTAGATTACAAGAAAGTTCTACCTTTGCGATGGCTCTCAACACAAATTGGTTTTGATATAGCCAAAGTTGGCTCCTAGATAAGATAACTTCCTAGGTGGTTCCCTCAACTAGGTGTCACAAGTTATCTAGATACAATCTTGGTTTTCTAAGGTTTCCCAAGGAGTATCCTAACTTTAATTTACCACCTTCAAGCACCATGGGAAATAAATGTGTCCATCATGTACTCTCACTAGGGTCGTGATATAGATAACTTTGACGCTAATTCTCATATGTATCACTAGTCAAGTAGGTGTGCGGAGCGCTTCCCGTTTCATCCACAAATTTTCCTATTTCATGGACTAATTTGGGGTTCCTAGGACCACCCCCATTGTTGTAGCGTAAGGATTATGCCAAAGTGGTTATTTCCGAGTTAAGTGGATGAGGTGTACCCTTATCCGAACCTACAAATACTATCTTTTAATAGTGTTGTGTTTTTTTATATTTTATAGTTAATGTGGTTTTCTTGAACACTGTTTAGAAACCTACATGGAAATTTTATTAGTAATTTTTTTTTGTCTTGATCCTTCATTCTTGAAAAGCGTTTAGGTCTTGCATGACGGATTTAGTATTTTTCCATACACATACCATTTATGATTCTCAAGATCACCCTAGGACGAAAGAGAAGAGCATACATGATGTAAAATCCAACTATGAAATCAATAATGGAAAATACTTAATTCAAATGCAAAATTTGTTCATTTTAACCAAATTTGACATTCTTTCCAAACTTTTTCAAAGAAAAAAGAGATATAGAAATCATTTTTGATTCGAAGATCACCTAGAAGGTGCGAGGGAAGAGCATATGTGAATTTAATCTCATGATTAAGCATGCAATGTTCATTTAACCCTTTAAATAATTCAAATTAGCAAAAAAATATAAATAAAACCTGTAAAACATAATCCAATCTTCAATTAAACCTGCAAGGAGTCAATAAATCTAGAAAACATATTTTTACAAATTTTAAAGTGAATCTCAAATCTAAACTGTGATGTGTACGCTCAACTCTAGGTGTGTATGCTGCTTTAGGACATGTACGTGCCTCTATGGAAATTGAAAATGAGTTAATGGGTATGTGCTAGTGAGTTGTGTATGCTAGCCTTTTAATGTATATATGCTCACAAATAGAAAGGCCAAAAAACAAATAAGATAGAAAGTCATGTATCTTTGTGATAAGATGTATATGCTAGAATTTGGACATGTATGCTCATAAATTCAAAAAGGTTCAAATAGAAGCATAACCAGATGGGTACGCCAAAGTATGAACGTGTACACTTAGGTTTAGGTGTATGTGCCGGTAGACAAAAAACTAGAAAAACACAGAGGACAGAATATCATAAATGTTGGTAGAATGATGTATATGCTAGCTTTTGGACGTGTACTGCATCGGGATGTGTACGCACCTCTGTCATTTTTGTGTAGGCCTGTAGCTGGAAGTGACATCAAAACATGGAAAATGATGTAATTGATCTCAAAAAGCTCACATTTTTGGCATGTTAGCTAAAAATTGACAAGAACCCATCTAAATTAGATGTATAAGAAAGACTCAACACTTACAAAGTTAGCAAAAATAATAAGAAATTCAACATTATTTCACACATGTGCATATCAAGGGTTAGCCAAAAATTGAAATAACAAAAAAATTCTAACCACAATGCCAAGGGACTAAGGATCCGTCCCATTCTAACCCTGATGGGCATTGTCCCCTTTGGGCATGCCAAATGTGTGCAAGAATTAGTTAGCTATGTAAAGATAATTAGAACTAACACCTACTAGTCCTAAAACAAAGCTAAACTAACATCTATGCATCATCATGATTAAATCTTAAACAATACTAATCTACCAACATATTTGCATTAGAAAATAAATAAACATCCAAAATAATATGCTAAGAAATTAATCTCTATCTCTATTGAATGCTAATAAATGAAATGAACCTATTTAGATCCTTAGAAATCAAAAGCGTTGATTGTATGTTTGAATCCCAAGGTTTCAAGAATGGAGTCTTGTCAATCCATGGCTAAAAGACCACTTGAAATATCTCCGTATGACTTAAAACTTAGATGGATGAATGCAAGAAATGAAGATAACTAGTCCTCTAATAGAAGAATGCTCTAAGATGATAAAATGGATATAATATAGGCTCTATGCTCATTTAATTGTAAGTATAAAGGTAGGAGGAAGGCTCCTTATATATCCCAATGGATAGAAGAAGCTTTGGATCCCTTTACATGTGGGATAATAGCAAGGTTGAGTTAGTTGGGGATGATCATGGTCGAAAGAGGGTTGAGTAAACATTAGGAGAGTTTGTTTTATCCTTTAGTGACTCATGGGGTTTGAGGGGATTTATTAATTAACCAAAGTGATTAATTAATAGGTGAGAAAGCTTATAGAAGTTTTTTTAGAGGAATAATTAGTATGATTTAGGGGATAAGAAGGGTTTAATCAAATAAATGATGATTTATTGATCTAATAGAAGAGGAAACTTAATTAATTAAGAATAATTAATTAATTCGAGGTAAAAAGGGTTTAATTAATGGAATTTTGTTAATTTTCATCTTTTTTGGATAGAAGGGTTAATTAACTAGTGTAATGTAGTTAATTAATGACGATAGAAGAGAAAATGTGTGATATTGATGATATTTCATTAATTTGCGGGAAAGGGTATAATTAGTGCAATTTAAGTATTTAGATTCTTTGGAGCTAAATTTTCTTTGTCTACAAGAAACATGGCCGAATGAAATAGGAAAATTTATAGAATTATGAGTAGAGTCTAAAGTCCCCCCAATATAATCAAGCCAAGATTTCTAAAGTGTTAGAGGAGAAATATGCGGGGTACATGCAACAAAAATTGCTAAATGGAAAACATGAAGGCCATAGGCAGCCATAATGTGAACATATTCATGATAGAGATGACATGAGAGAGGTGGAGGTAGTATATCATTGAGTTTCAAGCCAAGCCTAGTCAATCCATTATATTTAAAAGTAGTATCATAGAAAGTATGATCTAAAGTAATATGATGCCAATAAGAGTTATTAATGAAATGTTTGCATGTGACGAGGAAGTGGTATGAATGCAAATTTACCATGAGAAGGTGAAACGAAATCTAGAATATGGACATACCCCAATAAATTACTTTTTCCTTAGTAAAGGGAGGGTTTTGAAATTGTATTCACCATGACCATTGACAACGAAAGTGTCATTGAAATATGAGTCATCTACATCAATATGAGTGAAATTAAGATTACATAATTTTTCATCAGTAAGTTCAACAATATCGAATTCATCATCAAAATCATCAAAACCATCCATATTGGCATTGTCATGTTGTATAGTTGTGTCAAGGATATTGGTAGGAGGTGCACTAGATGTAGGAGCGAGAGGAGCCTCAACAAGAAGAGTAGTAATGTTTATAGGAGAAGAAAGCTGGGGGAAATGATGATAGTAGTATGAGTAGAAATAGTCGGAGTACTTAAAGTGATAGAAGAATATTGTGAATTGATGGATTGAAAAATTTCATATGTATCAATATTGTTATATGGAATAGGTTACGACAAAGGAATATAGATAGCAGTAAGAAGGTCCATGTGATATAATTTGAATGGATCAGGGTCTCTAGCAATGACATGTTTGATGAGGGTCATCAATCCTCACCATTAATAATGTCAATATGGGTTGGTGTCTGAAGGTTGTATGCATTAAGAGAAGAAGATATCGGAAAGTGCCTCCTTTAAACATAATCCAAAATTACATAAAATAAGCCACACATGAAGAAATTTAAAAGAACACTTGTAGAAATGTAAACACACATGCATAAAGGAAATCACACTTGCAGGAATATAAAGGCACACTTGCATAAAGGAAATCACACTTGCATAAATAAATGTTGCATGAAAGAAATGAAACTTACATAAATGAAATTTTTGAATTAAAAATAAATGAAAGATAAAAAGACACCTGTAGGTTCACAACAAAAATTGTACTAAAGAAGGATCACATAACATGAAATTAAAAGTTTACAACAAAAGAAAAACTGTAGAAATAAATAAATAAATATTAACACATTGATCCATCTTCCTTGGAATGAGTGGCCAGCTCATTCCTTGGAAGAGGACTTAATTCATACTTTTTAATTCAGAACTTGCAGAATAACTTTACTTCAAAAGATTGGAAAGAAAGAACAAATCTTTATTTCTTGGGAGAAAAGAATTACATATCTCAGTGTGGAAGGTTGCATTTATAATTCATGCATCAAACAACTCTTTATTTTATGAAATATAATATGATCTTATACTTATTCCAATCCTAACAACTAATATCTCCATCTCCACAAAATATGGAGAGAGATATATTATTGGAGTCAAAGTCTTATCTCACTTATTTTAGGAAGATCTGCTCCCAAATCTTTTCCTTGCTTTTCGGTAACAAGAATCATAATGATTTAATTATTATAAATTATTTAAAGGAGGATTTTTCTCAAAATATGATTTTGACAAAATACCTTTCTCGGATTTTCCATTTGACTTTGTTGTTTTTGATTGTGGAACTTTTGACGCTTGTCTAATATGCTTTTTCCTCGAACTGCAGTTCACTAAAAGTTATATATATATTCATTGATAAAACCTATTGAAAATATAAATGAGGTTTTTGTTAAACAAATTTCTATGAACAAAAACCTCTCTCATATTTTCTGTTTGACTTTTCTATTTTTGTTTATGGAACTTTTAGTGCTTGTCTGATACACTTTTCCTGGACTACAACTCACTAAAAGTTAGATCTATCTTCATGGGTAAAACCTATTGCAAATATGAATCAGATTTTTGTTAAAAAAATTTCTATGAATAAAAACCTCTCATATTTTCCATTTGACTTTTTTTGTTTCTGTTTATGGAACTTTTAACGCTCGTATGATACACTTTTTCCTCAGGCTGCAACTCACTAAAAGTTAGATCTCTCTTCATTGGTAACACCTGTAACAAATATGAATTAGGTTTTTTTTAAACACATTTTTGTGAACAAAAACCTCTCTCAGATTCCATTTGAATTTTCTATTTATTTTTATGGAACATTTAGTGCTCATTGGATACACTTTTTCCTCGAACTGCAACTTACTAAAAGTTAGATTTCTCTTCATTGGTAAAACCTATTGCAAATCTAAATGAGGTTTATGTTAAACACATTGATATGAACAAAAAAATCTCTCATATTTTCCATTTGAATATCTGATTATTCACATTCCCCATTTTATGCAAGTTTCGAAACTAAATCTGCGGGTTCAGGAACTAACTCTCGGGTTCGAAACTAACTTTGTGAGTTCAGAACTAACTTAAAACAACTATAACGTTTGCATACTATCTCGGATTGAGATGATTTTTTTAACTTGCATAATTTTAGAGAGGAATATAAATATGAAATCAGATTTGAGTTTAGATATACCATCCATGATTAATTCCACTTTTCCCAAATAATTAATAGGATTAGTCAACAAAATAGATAAAAAAATATTTTTAAAGAATGAACAAGATATATATCCCATATTATATCTTAAGAAAACTATAAGTTCTTGATTTACATTTAAATCCACTTTTAAAGGTAACTTGGAAGGAAAAAATAATGGTAATTTATGGCCAATTTATGGCCTCATCAATGTTCATATCCCTCACGCAAGAATTTGACACATTAATGAACGGTGGAGGGAAATGCTTGCATTGCACGAATCCATGTTCTCTCTAGTAAAATATTGAATTGGAGCGAGGTATCAATAACAAATAATTCTATAGGGATAGTCTTAGGTCTGAATTTTATATGTAATGTGATGGTTCTTGAATATGTGCAAGTAGTTGAATCATAGCCATGAATAAGAGTAGAATTCTTAGAAATTAGATTGTCTACAATGCCGAGTTGTTTGAGAAGAGAATGGGCGCATAAATTAATGGTGGATCCATTGTAGATGAGTATATGGTTGATACAAGTGGTGCCAATAATAACCATGATAAGAAAAGGTGCACATGGATTGTCAAGAGAAAAAGAATATATATCCTCGGTAGTAAATGATATAACACATGATAGATTTTAAGAGAATAAATAAGGTTTGTGAATGCCACAAAATAATTATGACTTTAAATGTGAATAGAATGAGCGAAAACTTCTAATGTATGATGAAAATTAGGTGCATTGTGTAATAAGTCATAGAGAAATGTTTTGGTTGGTGTATTCTTAAGTTACTTGATGATATCATAGCCCCTATAAGTAGTAGAACGAGTTGTAGAAGTTATAGGTGGAAGGATAAAAATGGGAGGAGCCATAGGAGGATGAGTGTGGTGAGTAGTTACTACATTGATGGAAGGATCAGCCATAGGCATAACAAATTGAGGAGGATGTTGAGTACAAACTTGCATGAAATCAACAACAGTAGTAACCATACCAGAAACCCTAGTGGGAGCGAAAGATGGAAGACTATTGATCCATGACTCGATAAGGTGAAGACATATTCAAAAGAAGGGTTTGAACGATCGGGTTCACCAAATGATTAAGAAAAATATTTAATTAATAGATTCCCAATTCTAATGCAATTTAATTGTAAATGAATATATAAATAAGTACAAAATATACCTATGAAAATTAAACTAGAAAGTATAAAACCATAGTTACAAAGAAGGGATAGAATGAATTGGTTGTTTTGTAATAAATCTTGTGTTGTACCAAAGTAATGAATAGGTGAAAAGAGATGGATAAGTGTCATAGAGCCTCAGAAAAATGTGTGAGCTAATGATTTGCCTAAATTGGGATGCCTTGAAAGGGACAAGGGATCCTGCGGGCGTCGTAGACCTGTTTTGGGCACCTATGACTACTATAACCCTCATAAAACCTCCTTTGCAGGGTAAAAAAATGTTTTTGTCCTTTTCTTTTTTGTCACTAAGTACGTCAGCATGCAGTGATCACCGATGTCATTGATAACTGTAATGAAATATTGACTGTAAAACCCTCAAGAGTGCATCAAATCCCAAAAATAAAAGAATGTAAAGGAGGGGTAGGATTGTCCTAAGTTGTCAAACATGTGAAATTACAACTGAGCATTGCAATACATTTAGACCCAATAAATTTCTAGGTTTGTATGTGTAAGGAATTGTACCCCAGGTGTCTCTTGTGCATGTCACACTTGTTAGCGAGCAAACAACTATATTTAATATATGTAAGTAGATGTGTGTAATATAATAGAATAAAATTCCCCTCCTATGAAGTGTATGCAGAATAATGTAATCCATTTCCCTTGAATGGATGATTAAATTCTCTTGAATATCCTTTAGATATAACATGAGGTGGTGTAAGCTAAAGGTTAGTGCTTGGTCCTTTATTATGATCACATAACTTTATATTTATATGATTCCCTTGCTTGAATTTTTTAATTAACCCCAAAAAAGGATGAATACCAAAAATATAAGATGCTCAAATGTCTAGAAAGGACCAAAAATATGTGAACAAAATACAAAGAGGTCGGGGGCACCAGAGGGGGTGCACGATGCTTTGGCATCTTGGTGGGTGCTAGTGACCAAGATGATAAATGCCAAGGTGTGAAAATAAAGACTGAGATAAAAAGAGTGTAAGATAAAAAGTGGAAATAGAAAGAAAGAAAAGATGGCCAAAGACATGGGTTAATTAATATTTTTCTTACTTAGGAATCATATGAATAATAGTATGCAATAAGGACTAGATAATTACCCAAAGTACATGATTTTGCATCTACACATATGTAGTAGTAAAATTATGCACATGGTTCTAAAATGTAATATTTTAGGAAGTGAATTCATTTATCTTCCTCCTTAGTTGAAGAATAGTTCCACAACTCATTTAGGAAGATGAAAGGAGACATTCCGAGTCTATGGTTAGAGGAAAATTTTGTTTATGACACTCTCCCTCATAATTGGACAACTATACTAGATGTATATGTGAATTTAGAGATTTTTGTTCTAGATTATGATTATTTTTATAGTTATGTGATTGTCTCATAATTTATTTAAAGTGTTTTAAGATGATTTATAATCCTTTGGGTAAGTTTATAGCCTAAAAAATTATTAATTGTTGGGTTTTGTATTCGCATACTTTTCTATTATGATATATATTCAACTATGAAGTAAGAAATAATACATTGGTTTACTCTAGAATTTTTATCATTATTTATGGATAAAATTTTATAGTAATAAAATACATATTTTTATAGCAATTCATTATTCTCATTAATGATCATAGTTGAAAAAGTGAGTTATAAGGGTCGTTGTCCTAGAAATTAGTACTTGTTTTATACTATTAGATTATGAATTAAATGTTGAAATGGGTTAATTTTTACTTCATAAAATGAAATTAATAGTCTTAATTTCATTGAATTAATTTTTTTATTAGATATGGTAAAAAAAAGGATTGGCTCTTAGGGGCCATTACAAAAGGAGGAACAAAAACAACAAGCAAGAAGGAAACGAAAAATTCCCAGAAAGGAGTTAAACATGCTTAACTCTTACAATTAAGGACCAGACTTTGTAGAAAGGTGGGGAAACTAGAGAGAAGGAGAAACAGTCTCCAAAACAACAAAACAATAGAAGTTCACCAAAATTTTGCCAACAGTCCGAAACCAAAAGTTAATTTTTTGGGGATCCCCCTGTTATTACCATCGTGGCTATCTTTGTTCACACCACTCTTAGCACATTTTTCATTAATATCATCCTCCAGCTCATCCTCAGAGCTACTGATGCGCAAGTTGAAAATCCTTCTTTTGGTGCCCTCCTCCATGCTTTCTATCCTGTCCCTGAGCTTTTTGACTTGGTCCTCCGGCTCAAAAGTTTCTGTTTGGACTTCACCGGTGTAATAACAATTTCTTTGGGAAGCATTGATGACATCCATCATTGTTTCCCTTTGGCAAAGCATTGGTTTCGTCATCGCATGCAAGCACCTCTTCTAAATTGAAACTTATTGCTCAAATCCTCGAAACCCTTTAAATTACCATCCCTATCACATTTTCTTGAATTTCTCGCTTCCCCATGACCATCCTCACCCATATATTTTCCAGATTCCTCCCCATAATATTGCATTTTTCGGCCTTCATCTTGGTGAGGCAATCAACGAGAGTGAGGTCATCCTCATCCGCATGTTCTTTCAGGGAAGGGGACAGAGCAAGTTTCCCATTTTCATACATCAAAATAATGAGCCCTTCGTGTAGAGGCAAATCCACTTTCTCCTGCTGGAAAGCCATTAAAGAGTTAGTCAGAGACATAAATAGAAAGAAGGCGATGCTCACTATGAACTTATGGTGGAACATATTCAGAAGGGTCAAATGGTGAGTATATAATTTTCTGTATTTTCCCTCTAGAGTGATGTACTTCATGATTTGAAGGCATACCTCTCTCCATATACCCATAATGCATGAGTTGGCAATACCATCCAGTAAAGAAAGAACATCTTTCCTTGCCAACAAAGAACAACTATATTTCCTGTTCTATACGGGTTCTTTCCTTAAAATTTTTAAGACAATCAATTTTCATGTCCGTGACCAGGGAGATGGAGGACTCAGACACCTCAATTTCCATCCCTCTGACAAAAAACTTATCTTCTTTCCAAGCTTTTCCAAAATCCTTAGATAGGGAAGGATCGTGACCATGTAATTTGGCAATGAAATTATTGAAACCCCCAATCCTAAGCCTGTTCCACAGAGGATGATTAAAAGCTTTAATTCTTTGGCTAGTAGGTTCAACTCTAATCCTATCACCCCCATATTCACCAGACCGAGCTTCTTCTATTTGCTACTAATGTTCAAAAAAGACCTTTCACACTAGCAGAAATCTTGAAAAACAAGATATTAAGTAAGTTGTCACCGCCACAGGGCTCACTCATGCCAACATTATAGAACTTAGTGCCCTCTATCTCTACTAATGATCTCATTAATGTCTGTGGGTAATATATCAACTTTACACCATATCTTATAATCATTACAATTGATTCCATAATTGGCCATCTTATCCACACATTTGTTCCCTTGACGAAGGGTATGATTATAAGAAATGTTATCAAAAAAATTTTGAAGTTTCCTTCACATCATTGAGGATATTACTAATGGCCCAATTAATAGAACCTTGGTTATTGAGGGAATTAATTAAGAGGAGAGAGTCACCTTCAATCTAGATGTCCTTGAAGCCTTTTTCTTTTACTAGTAGAACCCCCCAAAGAAGAGCTCTAGCTTCCGCCATGTTATTGGTTTGGTGACCTAAAGGACCCGCATAGGAAAACAACCAATCTCCATCACTATTCCTTAGAATTACTCCTTCCCCTGCAGGACCTGGATTCCCTTTTGAGGCTCCATCAAAATTTAACTTTACAAAAATTCTCCCTGGCCTTTTCCAACTAGAGTTCTTTTTAGGAATGTGATATTCCACCGGACCAAGGGTGAACTTGTCAAGAACTTTATGCTCACTATTCGGACATATTTTATTAATTTCATTGAATTAATTTTATTAGTTAACCTAAAAATTGATTAAGGATTTCATGAATATATATTTTATATTCAACATGATGTTTTATTATTATTGGTAAATAGTTTTAAAGGGACTATACCTTGCTACAAAAGGGGCTCAAAAAACTAATATAACTATGTAGATGCAACAAAAAGGATCAAAATCTAGATAGAACACTATTTCCAAAAGTAACCAAGAGATAGTTACAAACAAGAAACAAAAAAGGACAAAGACTGCAACATAACAACAAAAAAGTAGCAAATTCACAACAAAAATACCACACAAGATGAACATCTAAAATGAATCCTGCCAGCTCAAGTGAGTTTACTTCTTGGATCTTTGTTGCAATTCTAGACTAGATCGTTTGTAGCGAGGTGAACAATGCCAATGTGGTGATGTGCGTTGGGTCCGAAGCATTCAACTACGAGATGGTCTGGCTCCTCTCTTTATCATTCCCCCAAATAGTTATAGGGATCCCACTGAGCATGGAAATGCTCTGAACTTGCTGCTCTAAAAAGTCACTTATGGCTTTGAAGATAGCCATGTTGTGATCATGTCTATCTTTAGCTCTCCCTAATCTATTGTCCAGAGTTCAACTTCTTGGTTTAACAATATTCAACATGATGTTATATGCATTTATCATTTTAAATAGTGAAATCTCTCCATTGATGTTAATAATGATTTTTTTGGCATGTTTTCGGGTTTATGTTAAAAGGGTCTTATATTGTGGTATTAAATCCTAGGTTCTACACTTGGGCCTACTAAAAACACTCTTTGTTAATGTAAACATAAAATATATGAACAATATTTATTATTATTGGTAAATAGTTTTAAAGGGACTATACCCTGTTACAAAAAGGGCTCATTAGCCTAATATAACTATGAAGATTCAAAAATAAAATGATCAAAATCTAGATAGAACAGTAATTCCAAAAGTAACCAAGAGTTAGTTACAACTAGAAGCAAAAAAAAGGACACAGACTACAAAAAAACTGCAAAAGTAGCAAAGTCACAACAAAAAGATTGCAAAAGAACAACATCATCAATGATTTCCACCAGACCAAGTGAGTCTATTTCTTATATGCTCTTTCGATTATGGATTGGATCGTTTATAGTGAGCTAAACAATGCCAATGTGGTTATGTGTGTTGAGTCCAAAGTGTCCAATTGTGATATGGTCAGACTCCTCTCTTTATCATTCCCCCAAATAGTTGCAGGGATTCCACTGAACATGACAATGTTCCAAAATTTCTGCTCTAAAAAGTCACTTATGAATTTTAAGATAGCCATGTTGTGATCATGTCTATCTTTAGATATCCCCAGTTTGGTGTCAAGAGAGTTCAACTTCTTATATATATCAGTAAACTGATTCTTGTCATTGTCATTCTCTTCATCAAATTTTATTTTCCCTCTCTCGATTTTCCATACACTGAAGGTCCTTCTTCAACTACTTCATCTCCTTCTCAAGGGCTTCCGGTCTAAGAGGTACTTGAGACTCCTCCGATGCCGAGGCCATTTCAATACCAACATTGTTGATATGTAACAAGTTTTGAGAAACCTCCATCTCTTTGGAGCTTAAGAATCTGGCGTAGTGTGAGGGGTGACCGTATTCTTGGGGTTATTGGTTTTGGATTTAGAAGGGGCTGGCAAGAATGGTAGTGAGAGTAGAGGAGGTGGTAGAGCAGATCACTAGTAGTAATCGGGAAGCAAGGAAGTTGGCAACACAAAGCTTGTGCAATAGAAATATAAGGCCCCGATTCAAAGGAACAATACGTGAGTGCTTTTGGAAATCCATAACGAGAACCGAAGGGAATTGAGAAGGTAGTGTGGGAAGCAGACCATGAAATTCCTTCTAAAATGGTTTTAAAAATATAAGGTGTTTAATAGGGACCATTTTATAACGCCCTTCCAAAGAAATATATCTGACCATCATATTCGTCACTTCATCAAATGACGTTGGAATATAAATTACCCTTATGATTGTAAAAAAACTCTAGTTCCTCACCCTCGTTAGAGAATTTCTTGGCCTTGGTGACCCTGTCAATCCTCTTACTAAAAAAATGGTAGCCCTCCAGTTCCAGGCCTGTAGCCTCAACAATCAGCTCCTCGATTGATAGTAACCTAGTGGCCACCATACTTGACCTTTCTATCCTTCCAATCTGTAGCAAAGTGAACCAAAATGTTCAGGTCATGACCCTGAATGCATTCAATGAAATTTGAAATGCCTCCCTTATGCAAGAGGTTCCAAAGTACCTCATTATTCTTCTAGGTTGGATCACAACATGGCTCCAATTGACATGACGCCCCTCCCATTTTCTCCTTCTTCCTACAAATCCTATGAATTTCCTACTCAAAACCCTCGTAAGAGTCTATTTCTTTCTTATGGCTATCCTATTTTTTGAAATACCTCCCACCTATGCGAGGTTCAATAGCTTTAATGTGGCCGTAATAAGGAGGATAATTCACACATGTGTGATCTTTCACCTCCATTAAGGCCCGCTCCATGTCATAATTAAAATTACTCCACGTATGTAATCCCATAATTATCCACATTAATGCTAGTTTGAACCTCCTTAGGGATGTTATTTACATTATCCCATATGATAAAATAAATATTGATGCCCACATTGGCCTATGTGTCCAAAACCTTATTCCCTTCCCTATAGGTATGTCTAATGATGATATTCCTTATATTTTGACAAATAATTTTTGCTTCCATAATGAAGTCCTTTATGGTTCAGCTAGGAGGATAAGTTTGGTTTAAATGGTTAATGATATTAAGAGAGTCCCCTTCCAAAATTAAGTTCGGATATCATAATCTTTGGCAATCCTTAGCCCCAAAAAGAGCAACAAGGGATTCAACATAGTGATTCGTCTAAATCCCCACTTTACCAACATATGTAGTAACTAAAAAACCTTTGTGATCCCTAATAATCCCTCCCCTAGTAGCAAGACCAGGGTTACCCTTGGAGGCACCATAAAAGTTGAGTTTATGTCAATTTCTCTCAGGAGGAATCCAATGAATCAAAGACCTATCAATGTTTGAGGTATTCCTAATATGCAAACTAGTAGTTCCAATCTTCCGATTGGAAATAATGTATTCTTCGTCAACAGGATAATTCTTATTTTTGGGAGGTTTGAATCTCCCAATTTGCAAAAAATTATCTTTAACAACATGCCCAATCTTAACAAAGCTAAACTTGCAATGCTTCTTCTTGTTTCGAAAATGATATCATTCCTATCTTTCCATATTCTCCGGATAATATGGGGCATGACCCGATTTCAAAGTCTTCTCACAACACAATGGTTAAAAGGAGGATTCCACTAGATTCATAATTGGATGAAGTCCTTGGGTACCATCCCAGAAAATTGAACTTGGATAAGGCATAGCTCTAAATCATGGTAGCATAATCACGGTGGATAAAAATATGCTTAATATTTTTAGAATATTTTTTTGCATAGGTGGCACCTATTAGGCATAATGAAACCTTTCTTTATTAGGTTATCATTAGTAAGAATTCTACCTTTGAGCACAAGCCAAAAGAAAAAGTTGATTTTAGGTGTTAACTTAGTCATCCATATTTTCTCCAATTAAATTCATTATGTGTATTCTCAAATAAAGAATTATACCCAGATTTAACCGTATAGTCCCCATCTCTAGAATTGTGCTAGACAATTTCATCTTTGGTGTCCACCTAATTTAAGGGGATGAGGTCCAGTTTCTCCTGAAGAGAGGAAACCAAAAAGTTCAAATCAAAACCATCCACTGAGAGTGTTTCAATCTCTTTTTATTTCCATCAATTTCCATGTAATCGATGACCTTAGTACCATATTTATGCTCTAGGCTCTCCTTAGCTGCACCAAATCTATCATAAAGGCTAAGATTAGACCAATTAACACTCCAAAAACTGATGTCTTTGCCATTTCCCACTTTCCATCTACACCCTTGCTTGATAAAATTCTTGGTAAGAATAAAGTTTTTCCCTAAAATGGAGCCATGGGGATGTTGTTCTACATGTAGGAAGCAAGAAGTTGTTTTCTACTCTAAATATTTATCCTTAATGAGATCTATCCAAGGTTGTTCCTCCAAAATAAATCTCCAATGTATTTTTGTAATTAAGGCCATATTCATTTTTCTAATATATTTTATGCCCAAGCCCCAATCCTTTTAGGAGTGCACACTTGATTCCGAGAAACCGGATGATATTTAAATTTCTCCTCCATTTCCCCGCCATAAAAAGTGTTTGAATCCTTTCAATTTTTTCTCTGAAGGCAGAGGGAATGTTGTACAAAGACATAATGTAGATAGGAAGATTTTGAAGAGTGCTTTTGATAAGAAGACATTTACCTACACTAGAAAGAATGGCTCCTTTCCATCCTACCAATTTCTTTTGGAATATTTCCAGTAAGTCATTCCATACTTTTTTGAGACTTTTTTAGTACCCAAGGGTAGCCCTAAATAAGTAGTGGGAAGCACATTGATTTTACAACCCAATACTTTAGCAATTCTATTATGTCTTTCCAAAGGAGTATTGAAAAATAAAATGGAGCTTTTGTCAAAGTTGATCTCTTGCCCGAAGTAACCTTATAAAATTTCAAAATGGACTTGATCACCTTAGCTTTCAATATAAAATCCAGTAAGAGCAAGATGTGTCATCCACAAATTTACTGATGAGAAGCTGTTTGATTTGTAGAGGTAGGTTTAGTGCCTTTTAGAAGACCATCTTTAACAGCTTTGGTGATTGTTTTGTTGAGGCTATCAACCAACAAAATAAAGAGAAGAGGGGATATAGGATCCCCCTGTCTTAGTCCCATACTGCTGGTGAAGTAACCCACAGGTTCACCATTAACCACCATAGAGAATCTAGCAATTGAGATGTAGGCCTTGATAACTCTTCTAAATTTGTCAAGAAATCCAAATTTGGCCAAAACTTTGTCAAGAAAAGACTAGGATACTTTATCAAAGGCTTTATTCATGTCAAGTTTAAGGACCATGCTAGCCTTTTTATTATTATCCATAGAGTGAATAATCTCATGTACCATGATCACACCATATTGAATAATCCTACCTCTGATGAACCCACTTTGCTATTTTGAGATTAAATCATTCAAAATGGCCTGCAGTTTGGTGGTAATAATCTTAGTAAAAATTCTATAGACAACATTAACCAAGCTAATGGGTCTAAAATATTTGAAATCTTTAGCATCCATTTTTTTGGAGCCAACAATATGTGGGTATTATTCATCTCTTTCAATAAATCTCCATTCTAAGAAATTCATTTACACCCTTAGGAGATCGTTTCGAGAAAATTTCCCATAAGTTTTGAAAAAAATTTTGAGATAAGCCATCAGGTCCCAGAGCCTTATCTCCTTCAAGAGAAAAAATAGATTTCTAAATCTCCTCCAAAGTAAATGACTTTGGTAATATCTTTAAATATCTACTCCTCTATTTTATCATGCGGGATAACTTCAATCATAAAAGAGTCAGCCACATCATTAGTAACACTCTTCTCATTCAACAATTTTTCATAGAATCGAGAGTTCTATTCCTTGATGGTCCATAGATCTTTTATGATGTTTCCATTTCCTTTGGAGACTTCTATAATCCTATTACAGGTTCTATGTTTCAAAGTGGTCATATGAAAGAATTTCATGTTTTTGTCGCCCTCTTTCAGCCATATAGCCCTAGATTTAAGCCTCCATAGGGATTATTCCCTGCTACAAACCGTGTGTAACTCAAAAAGATATATTTCTCCACCACATGATCCTCCCTAGTTCTCCCCTGTAAGCTAATTTTGTTTTCCAGATCTTGGAGTCTTTGTTTTAGATCCTTTTTTTTCACAAAAACATTCCCGAAGACTTCTTTATTCCAGATTTTAACCTGATTTTTGACATTTTAAGCTTTTGAATAAGCCTATATTGAGCGAGTTCCTCCTCCCCCAAATCCACCAATCCTTGATCCTATCAAAGATGTCATCGTGCTCCATCCACATCTTTTCAAATTTAAAGGAGCTTCAAGGCTTAACCTAGTTAACAAAATTTAAAACTATTGGATTGTGATCAGACCCATTCTGGGAAAAGAAGTAAGATGAAAATCTTGATGAATAATCCAACTTGCCGAGATAAGGGATCTATCCAGTCTGACTTGAATCATATCCCTTCCCAACCTCCATTTTTTCCAGGTATATTGATTTCCATGAAGGTCCACATCCATGAGATTTAGATCAGCCACAAAGTCAGCAAAATCATCCATACCCGTAGAGAAAGAATAGTTCCCCCTTATTTTTCTCTAGGATTTAATGGGGTATTGAAGTCCCCATTATGAGACATCTATCGATACTATGATAAATTCTAAAACCTTTAGATCTCTCCAAATCTTCCTTCTTCCACTAAACGTATTGAGTGCATAGATATTGGAAAGGATCCAAGTATTGTTATTTTCAATAGCATGGAATTTAACAACAAGATGATTACTAGTTTCAGAGAGAATCATACTAGTGAAATGATTCTTGTCCCAAAAAGTTGCCATACCACTTGAAGCTCCCTGAGAGTCCATCGCAGCCATGTCCAAATTTTCCCAAAAAATGCTTTTATAGGTAGCAAGTATATTAGAATTCATCTTTGTTTCCTATAGAAGAAGAATGCCAGGTATACTAGAAAATCTTAATTCTTTGATTATTATTTGTTTAGAATTTCCATTCAGACCCCGAATGTTCCAAGATATGATATTCATCTAAAAGGTAAAGGTAATGTAATTTCCTCGATGTCTCAATTGGCTTTGAGTACCATAACCAATATATTCTTCATTCTTTTGGTTCTTAGAGTCTTCTTAGAAGGTCTACCTATTTTAGAGCTATTTCTAAAATCCACTACTCTTCTAGAAGAAGATCTTATAGTTTTGGATGTTGAAGCTCCCAGTTATCAATTTTATTTTTCTTCTCATTATACAATGAATCTGGGATCTTCTCGAACCCCTTATGTCTTTTCTTTTTCTAGATTTAACTTCTAGAAAACTATTGGGATCTGGATCTTCATCCTCCATCCTATTTTCTATGAGTGGCACAAATTCCCCTTCCTCCTTCTCTCCCTTCTCACTTTCCAAGAGTTATGAAGAAGCTAAGTTAGACAAAAAGAGGGTTTCCACTTTTAGGGGAACAACTCTTAAAAAGCAAAGACTTTCTCTTCAAAGTGAGGATTCATAAACACCATTTATTTTTCCTCATTTATAACTTCTTCAATGATACTTACAGGATCAGAAAAGGAATTTTCCACACTAATACCCCCGGCATAGTTGTAGTGTCCTTATCCCAAAGCTCTTTTTGAACAACCTCCTTGGAAACAAGATTTACCGACACTATTTCAAAGTTAGTTCATCAACCTCCGTAATCACCTTCACTAAATTATGAGGATCTATATCATATCCGTGGAGGTTGGAAGACTTACTGAAGCACCTACCGTTGGTGTTTTGGGATGCTATAGCTTTCTACAAATAAGTGGTTTCCTGATTGGAGTTCTAAAACTATTTTTTCCTTTCTTGTATTTCAGCTCGGGTGGTAGAGGGGTAGCCCTTCCCCCGCCATTGGTCTTTATTTTTTCCTCCTCCTTGTTATCCAACCAAGCTTCCCACTTATTAAGAGTCTCTCCATTAGGATTATCAAGTTTTCCTATTTTTTCCTCTTGAGAGATCTCTTTGTTAGGACATCTACTTGAAAAATGTCATATTTTATGGAATTTTTACATTTCAGATGGAAAGTTTCATATTCAATCTTTTGATGCCAACTACCATACTTAAAATACGAGAATGATTAGATTCGGTAGCTCCTATTCCAATTTAGAATAAATACATAATATAGAAAAGGATAGTCTAGATTTTTTCCTCGTAGGCCCATCTAGCTCAATCGGAGAACCGAGAGATTTGGTAACATTTAAAAGAATCTCATCATCCCGTAAGTGCAGGGGTAGCCCCAGGAAGCCTACACCATATTAGAATGGTATAAATATTCTTAGTACTAGGATCAAACCCAGGATAACACCATTTCGAGAAAGAGACCCATATTTCCCAACCACCAAGGACCTCCGGAAGCACCAATTCCAAATCAGCCTACTAATTGAATTTGGCCGGGAAAATCCCTTGACATAGTGGTGATGCTCGGATCCCCTTTTGGTTGCCACTTTCTACAGGCCCATTTTCTAATGATATCAATATTAGGTCTAGAGATGAGAAAATTACCTATAAGGGAAATATTCATTTTATACAAAGCCCAATGAAGACATCCATCTGGCACCTTCAGGTAGGTCACACCTTCTTTGTCCTCGCACGTGAATTGCACCTTAGCTGGAGATTACGGACCCACATTATTGATGGGAGGGTTTTGTTATAGCAATATCATTTTCCAAGATAAAGGCGTGGATCCCAACGTGGAATGTGCTTACGACTTATCAACCGTCTGATTCAAGTTAGTATGCAGCCCCTTCATAGTCAAATCTAAGTGAAAAAGAAGACATTATGCAGCCGAATAGTAGAAAGAATGCTAACTATTCCTCCATCACTCGTGTCCTCCATGTTTATTAAAATGAAAGAATATTGTAATATATGAACACATTATTATGTTACACATGATTCTAATAACAACAATAAAAAAAACAATATAAACTATCTAGCTAAGTTGGACTAAATACTAGCCAAACTTTTAACAAGAATAAGGACCATATAGATACCATAGAGTAGGAAGTCCAAAATATAATTTATTATAACAAGGAATTACAGAGTAGGAACATGGGTCCTAAAATTTTTAAAAAACCAAGAGGATAACTTAGGAGTCTTCGTCGCAAGGGAGTATAAAATAACTTGAACATAAGGAGTGTAGGGATAAGAAAAACCACCTTGTAATGTAGCTTGCAAAGGATATGAAGAAAATAATCTGATCTATATTTTATTTAAATATGTTAGGAGATGGATCATAACCATGGTTAAGAGAGCTAGAGATATACTTTGAAATTTTAGATTTCTTTAAAGAGACCAATTTTTTTGGGAGCATAACATAGTGGGAAAAATAGAAGATAAATATGGGCCTTAATTATGATACCACCACTGAGGACTAGTTTTTAAAAATATTCCATTATTTTGGCTACCTCAACAATACTTTGGCTAAAATATGATATATTTTCAAAAATTTCTAAGGAGACTTAACGCTTTTTGGACTTGTTGATCCAAAGTTTTGGATTTTGTGTTCAAGTCAGTGATCTTCCTACATTGACATATTTAATCAAGTTTGTTCTTGAAAGTCTCACCCATAACACAATAGATATTAATAAAATGATATCATATAAGATACAATTACATGAATTATATGTTAGATATGGTATTATCTATGAAAATAATGTGCATGAACATCATCCATAAATACACAACCACATAAAAATAAATAATCATTATATTTACATTAATCAAAAGTTTAAAAATATTGTGTGGTTATACACACCATTATGTTACAAAAATTACTTCCCATACAAAAAGTTACCTACAAATACAAAATACTAATCTTAACATAATTTCCAACCCTAAAATCATCACCAAAAATATACATCCTTACCTATCACGCATAATATTAATCATCTAGTATAAGCTTTACACCTATATAGATTTTGGTATCACATAATTTGTCTTCAAATTGTATCTAAACCCCTATTTATAAAAAAATACCCTCCAATATATTCTTACAAATATTCTATCATTGGTGGAGATAATTATCATCCACATGGAAAGAATTATTTGAATTTCGTGATCCCATATCATCCAAAAATGATCACTCCCTATGATACAAAATGCATTGAATTCAAGTTTTGCAATCTTATAGTCATTCGTGCTTCCTTGATCAAAACCACCATTAAATATCTCGACACTAAATAACTTGTTCATTTAAAAATAAGGTTCTACATTATAGCTAAGAAAAATAATAATGAGACCAAAAAAATTTAAAGAATCAAACAATATAAATAAAGTAATTATAGTTAAATAAGGTATATAAGAGATTATTATTCTAACAACTCCAAAATCCATACGCATTCAACAATCAAAGTATCACCCTTACCCTTTCCTATGTTACCTTATGCGATTACCTTCAATAAATATTCTATCTTTGATTTTGGTGTCATTATAAAATCCTCCATGTTTTCCCATGTATTTGTTAATGTATCCAAAGGAATATTTCATATTATTTAGGAAATCACAACGTTTCTATTTAATTCATTGATCTCATCCATGATCGTAGCATACTCCTCATGATGTTTGTCTTCTCTTTCTCAAGATTTTCTTGTACTTTGAATTAAGGATTTTTATCTATATAATTATCCAACCTGATTAAATAAATACTTATTTGTGTTAACAGTAATATTTTGCCTTCCTATGTAATAATGGATCAATAAAATTGTTCCATCACCCTATCATTTTGTGTCACTTCTTTATGTAGAGATTTTTATAATCACACAACTTTAACAAAAAGGTATGCCAACTCCTTCACTTTTGTAGTGGTATCTTCTATTTGTAACTCTAAAACCCTATGTACCAGAACCAAGGTGGTAATAGATAATTGAAATTCATCCAAGGAGGTTTACCCTATGCAAAAATCCCTATTTACAAGAAGGATGCTATAAAATTATCTCTTAGACCATCAAAAGTACGTAGTGACATATCTCTACAATTTATGCATCTCGTTACTTTATTTTTCTTGTAACATATTCATATGATAAAATGATAGGAATTACTTCTTATCCAAGTTTACAACCCACTAAATTTTATTTACTATAAAAATCAAGAGAGTGCACCCATATTGGAAAGAGGCAAAGTATGCGGGATGTAAAGTTACACCCTACAGTACACCTTACGTAGAAAGTCACACATTAATTATTCACTGATCAAAACCTTATAGAATTCAAAAATAATGGATTCACCATAAATTTCATCCACCTCCATGGATCCATGTCTACATACTGGTATCAATAGTTAAAAAATTTCTCTATCATCTCCCATACCCACAAGAACTTTCTCCTTTCTCTGCCGATACTTCCTTCACTAAAGGTTCTTATAAAATCCTTATATCTTCATCCTTCATAGGGTTTGATCCTTCCCATTCTAAAATTTTTCTAGTGGACCTTATTGAGGCTCTACCAGGTTTTATGATTTATTCTTCCTCCCCTTTACCCCCTCATGGGAAAATATTGTCTCGGACTCACATAATAGTTTCTCAAGCTTTTCACATTCATTTCCTCCTCTAAGAGCATACTATGTTCCTTATTTCCATTATAGGGGACTTAATCCTTCTTCCCCTTACCCTTATTCCTTAACAATGGTAGTGGAGGTGGTTCCATAGATTCCTTCATCAACTTTCTCCTCATTTTGAACTGAAAATTTGGTGCTATGACCTTTTCAACATCACAAACCCCATTGTTGCACTTTCCTCTCTAACATGTAGGATTTAGACTAAGAGATTTTGAAAATATTTGAACACTAAAATTCACAGAATAATAATATTACATTCAATTCATTCCGGATGCTTACATAACATACAACTCTATATATATAGGTTTTTACATCCCTAGAATCTAGGAAACTACCTCAACTACCCATCCCACAAATATATCACATTTTATTTTATACGTTAATGTTTATTAACAACTTCACATATAAAGTAAGTTAATAACAAACATAACAACTAACCCAAATATAACACCTACTAAATAATTACTCACTCGTAATTATTCACATTACAATATTCACTTACTAATTATATAAGTTGTTATTATAACACATCTACAAACACTTGTATTATTCACCCAAAATTAATAATGTGAGAACTAACTTTGATTTTCTAACATTCCCACCCTTAGTGACAACATGGTAGAAAACAATTTCACTTCCTTCTATAGATTTTTTCCTTTATGTGTTCATGATCGGATGAGTTTTCGGGACATCCAACAATGTCAACAAGGATGGTTTTCAAGGAAAACCATCAACATACATATACATATGGTTTTACTGGGATGAACAACAACCTGAATATCATGATGTTGCATTTCACTTTTCTTTCATATTTTCCACTATATATTTTCTTCGAGGATTACATAGGAATCTTCTCACTTATTACGAATTTGAACATGAATAGTTTCACATTAAATCTCATTGATTGTAGTTGATCTGATGCATAATAGAATTAGAACATTTATTTCATGTCCCCCCACAATGTGAAAATTCCATTTATGTAAACCACACAAAGTATAGGAACACTGTAAATGAAATACATTACACATAACTAGAAACAAGAACTTTGAAAATAAAGCACACAAATGAAAAAACACATCACCAATGCTTTATGTGGCCCATCATTGGTGATTGATGAGAGGTCGTTGATTGACCTCTAATCTCCTGTGCTTCTGTCCTCTTGTTGATGTCCTGCTTACTCAATGGATTAGAACCCATACCTCAAATTTACACCATCTTTTGTCAAGATGTGACTTCCCCAAAAAAATTTCTGTTTGGTTATGAAATTCCAAAGTGGGGGTCCGGGGGTGGTATCCTCTAGTGGGGTCAAGGGCATCACCCCTTATAAGGTCTGGGAAATGCCTTGGGTGCGATCCCTTTCACGGTATAGGGTGAGGTTGAGGGGTGGAGCCCCGAATCAAGGAAAATGTTTATTATTTTTGATCTTTGAAAATCCACTAGAAATGCAAAATTCCATCTTATTTGTGTAATAATTCAGATGTAGGTTTTAACCGAAAATGCATCCGTAAAGTAATTTTTTTTTAACTTTTGACAACTCACTTAAAAGACAATTTTGACTCTTTTTACAGACAATTATGAATAAACATATTACACAAAACCTAAAACAAGAAAGGAATTAAAAGACTAATTATAGATACATAAATGAATACATAATTTTTACTCTATACATGATGATATATTTTTATGGTGACTCAAGACAAATATAAAATGATATAAATACGACTATTGAATCGACTCTTTTAATGAATCACATTCTATAGAGTGTATGACATATATGAACCAAAATAAAAAAATTTCATTTCGATTTAACTGTAAAGCTATAATTAGAAATTCAATTAACACTAAAACTAAATCCTATAAAATTTTGGTGACCATAAATTATGACTAAATTAATACAACTTGACTTATTATAAATAACAAATCTAAAAGTGGATTTTAATGGAACGAATTGCATGAGCCTAATGATGGAAATGCAACTTACATGAAATCATAGTATTAAGGGAATAAAGATAATTTATAATGTGTTATTATCACAAAAAAATGGAGATTTAATGTTGAGATATAAATTGCCGTGCACAATTTAGGACTACAAATGAAATTGTTTTCCATAGACTTCATTGAAAAATCGACGGATGTGTAGAATCGAGCTTGCATGCAAGTATATATTTTAATAAGAAAAATTGTATTAAATATAAAATTGATCAATCTTGTGGATTTTAATGTGGAAAAATTCAGTGAGAGGAGTCCATGTAAATCATGATGATGTATGGAGCTGAGTTAGAGAATACCCGTAGAAGATTGAAATCCTCATGACTAAACATGAGCTTTCTCTTATACCAAATGAGAGATTTGGACCATATTTAAACATTGAAATTCATGGAATAATAATATTACATTTAATTAATTCTATATTCTTGCATAACATACAACTCTCCATATATATACGATTTTACATCTCTAGAATCTAGGAAATTACCCCAATTACCCATCTCAAAAATATATAAATGTGAATTATATATCAAAAATTAACATATAAACTAAGTTAATAACAAATCTAACAACTAACCCAAATATAGCACCTACTATGTGCAATGGTAAACAACAAGAAATGAAAGAAACTAAAAATAGAAAACCTTACGTCTATCCTCCAAAGAAAAACTCAAATAAGATTGTGGAAGCCTTTTGAGCTTGTTTGATCTTGTAGAATCTGGATGTTCATGATTCAATATCTAAATAAATTTGCAAATTATTTGAGTTTGGATCACAAGGATGCAATTGTCAAATTAGCATAGGTGGGATGCAATTTGCTCAAATCTCCAAGGATTATTTTTACAAAGGGGATGGCTTGTATTTATAGCTGAAAGTAGAGCCATGGAGGGTGGACCCTAGGAAGGTGGAGTTAGAGTTGAGTTGAGAGGTTGAGTTCTAAGTTGAGTTAACTAGGGAATGGGGAAGTGGTTGTTGACTAGGGGAAAATAGGTGCATTTCCCCAATTAAGTAAATGTTACAATGTGCAACATAATCAATTAATCATTTATTTAATAAATGTTAATTAACTTAGGTAAAGTGTACTATGGAATAATTTAATTAATCCAAAGGGGGTGAATGTACCTAATTAATTAATTAGATTAATCAATTGCAAAGGGAGTGAACTAGGAAGTGAACAAGGATAATATTTGAAACTAGTGTAATTTTGGGGTGTCTACATTTTCCCTTATTTAAAGTGCTATTGTGAAGTGGCAGCCCTTTAAAGATAGTAGAAACATGCAGAGTGGCGAGTGGAAAGTTTTGAAGCACTTAGATTCCCTAGTGAGTAGGAAGCGGTGAAGCATTTGGATGCCACAAGGAGTATGAAGCGGTGAAGCATTTAAATGCCCCTGTGAGTAGGAAGAGGCGAGGCATTTGGATGCCCCATTGAGTAGGAAGTGGTGAAGCATTTGGATGCCCTAGCAAGTAGGAATAAGTGAAGAATTTGGATGCCCCAATGAGTAGGAAGTGGTGAAGCATTTGGATTCCCCCGTGAGTAGAATAGTAGAGGAATTCCCTCTTAAGTGGGTGGATGATGCAGCAAGGCGGTGGAAGACAACTTGATAGGAAGAAAACATGGGATTTGAAGAAGGATAGAAGGAATTTTTCTTATAACATGAGCACCATTTGGAGAGTGTGAATATAAGAGAAACCTTTATTTTTATGTTTCATAATAGAGTTGTCATCATGATTATTAAAGAATCAATATGGGTAACCCAAATGTGCAAACAAAAACACATACATAGTAAAGAAAAGATAAAAAGAAAATAATCCCAATATGAAAATTAGGTGTAGGCATTAGGGTTATAAAGGAACCAAGATGTTATCAAACTAATTGCAATTGGTCTAAGAAGTAAACATCAACAATGCAACACAACTTTGAAAAATAAGACAATCAACTATGCCCTAATGCATTCCATAATGATGATTAAGTAGATGACAATGCCGCTAAACATTAAAATTTTGAAAGGATTGGGAATAGGATCATAGTAAAGAGTGTAATATAGTTAGATACTCCTCATGAAACTCTTATTGGATCTGTTTTAGAAATGATCTAAAATAAATTGCCCCATGTGAAGTTACATCACAAAGGAATTTTTTTGTGACTTTCCCCAAACAAAGTAAGGAGTCATGCAAAGGGAAGAAAGTGATAGTTGTAATATTGGAATGATCATTAGGGTAGTAGATAAAGGTATGAATTTATCAAGATTGTGTTGAAATTTTGAAAGATTCACTACAAGGGTTTTTCAATTGTAGGATTTCGTGAGAAGTGAATTTTTGTTCCAAAAAATTATGATTTATATTTGTGCTTTTTTTTGAATTTTGAATTTTATGATTTTTTTGGATTTTTATGAGTTTTAAGAAATGTGAAGTACAAATACAAATAAATGTAAACAAATTTGAATACACAACAAAAAGGAAAACATACCATGGCTTATCGAATAAGCCAGAAGAAAAAAATAGTGCAAGTAGTCAAAAGACACAAACCAAACATGCAAGAGAACCCAATATGAACATGAATGAATAACACCAAAGTTATTTTTGAACTAAGATGCCAAGAATTATCCTATAATTGGTCCAAAGTTGTAACAACATTCTAGAGACAAAAAAATGTTAATCTAGCTAATTTAAACAAGAAATTGATCTAAGAACACATGAGACAACCATTGATAGTAGTAATGACAAGGTAATATCAAATAAGTAAGAAAAAATGAGTTCTAATGTTAATATAACGAGTAAGAAATAATATAAAAAAATCAAAATTACAATGTATGAAGACATTGCTAATGTGTTCCACAATGAAGAGATAGATAGATTTTGATTGATCCAAGGTGATACATTAGAACATGAGAGGATTGAATTAGGACAAAGAGTGGAGTGATGCTTCGATACTCTAAAAAAATCTTGTCGAATTCCATTGAAGTATGATCTATTTGCAATCGTAGCTGAGTTTTTCCCGCCAAGCATTATCATAAAGGACAACATGATTGATTTTAAGAATGCAAATGATTTGGAACAATTAGATGACGAAATTGACAAACTAAGTTATATAGTTATGAGTGTTTTTGGAACATTTTTGAAATGTTTTACATTTTCTTTGTACTTTTGGAACAATTTTTTTTTGAATTTTCAGGAAAATTTTGTATTGTTTGTGTATTTTTGGGAAACAAATTTGAATGTTTTTTATTTATGAACATTTTAAATTTTTTATTTTTATTTATTTTTGGATTTTTGGACCATACACACAAGAAGAGAGGAAAAATGGGTTTCGGGCCATAACTAACATGTTACACATGTACAAGGTGAACGTAAGTATGATAGAAGGTGAATACGTATAGTAGACCATGGGCATGATCACTTGACAAGGAGGAACACACGACACAAGGTGAGGAAAAATGACACCAACATGATACAAGGTGGAATGAAGAATGAAAGCACACTAATATCCTCCAACACAAGGGTTACTCTTTAGAGACTCAGGAGTATAACTTATTCAGATGAATGGCATTCATAGGATCTTTCAACTCTTTTCCATCCTTAATGGATAATTTATATGCTCTGGATCCAATTTTTTTAGTAATGACATAGGGACCCATCCACTTACGCTCAAATTTCCCTTGTGTTTCACATGGATTGGTTGTGTTATTATGATTTTATTTTAGGACCAAGTCACCAATCTCGAACTGCCATTATTTTATTTTGTTATTATAGTTATGACATAGCCGATTTCGGTACTCTTGTAGATGATCCAAGGCATGGACACATCTCTCATCTAAAATCTCAAGCTCTGTAAAAATTCATGATGGTAATCCTCTTCATGCATGAGGTATTAGAGGGAGACTTGAAGTGAAGGGAGTTCAACTTTGATGGGTAATATGGCTTCAGAGCCATATACTAGGGAAAATGGTATTTCTTCGGTTGGATTATGGAAAGAAGTGTAGTAAGCCTAGAGGGTGGGATATAATTGCGTATGTCATTACATCCATGTTTATCAAACATCTTCTCTAGAATGGATTTGATGGTCTTATTGGAAGCTTTAGATTGGCCATTGCATTGTGGATAGTATGGTGTGGCCCATTTGAGGTGGATATGGTATTTTTTAGCTAATGCTTTGACATTCTTATTCTTGAAGGAGCCACCATTATCAGTGAAAATGGTAATAGGAATGCCAAAATAACATATGATATGGTTAAAGATGAACTTAGAAATATTGCACCTAGAAATGTAGGTAAGAGGCATAGCCTCAACCCACTTGGTGAAATATTTAGTGGTAGTTATGATGAAAGTATGGCCATTGGAAGAGGTGGGCTTTATTTTACCAATTAGATTGAGCCCCCATTTAGAAAAAGGCCATGGTGAGGTGATAGGATGCAAGGCTTGGGAAGGTGCATGAATTATATTACCATGCTTCTAGCAAGCCTAACATTTCTTTACATAATTACATGCGTCTGTTTCCATTATGGGATAATAGTATCGATGTGCAAGATCTTCTTTGTAAGGACCATTCCATTGGTGTGTGCGCCACATATACTGAGTGTACTTCAACTAGAGTTTGAGTAGCTTCATCCTGATTAAGACATATTAAGAGAGTCCCATCATATCCTCTTTAATATAGGGTGTCAGCAAGGATAGTGTAGTGTGAGGCAAATTATACCAAGGCTCTTCTATTGTTTGTGTTCATGTCGAAGGATAAGATTTTGTTTGAATGAAGGTGTATATATCATGATACCAGGGGTGATTAGGACCAAAAATCTCACATACCATGGTGGAATCGACAAATAATATACAAGAACCAAAAATGTTCAATGAGGAACTCATTGTGAGTTTGATTAAAGTAAAATACAAGAAGGGATGTGATAGTTTCCATGAAATCCACTACTTTTTTTGCACATGAGGAACTTGTTCAAAAGTGATAATCCAAAAATATCCTTTGAGACTATTAACCATGCATTTTTAGGGTAGAAGATTATTATCTTTAAATTGATACTCACCATTGACTTGATTAGAGGTGAGGAGAGAATCACCAAAAATAGTCAATTCTCATAGGTGTCAAGAGATAGTGAAGCTCAAGCCTGTGATCAATGCTTCATACTTTGCTATGTTGTTTGTGTAAGGGAAGTTGATGTGGTAAGATTTAGGTATGAGGTCCCTGTCAGGTGTACGTAAGATAATTCCACCTCTTGAACCATGGATTTTGCAAGATCCATATAAGAATAAAGTACATAGGGGAAGTGATTCTATGTATAATAGGTATGCATCTAGAAATTCAAATTCTAATGACTCGAACCCAGTCGTGGCACTACGCCCAGATTGATCTACCAATGCTTGACCTTTTATAGCTTTCTAATTGATAAATTAAATTTCAGATTCACTAAGGAGTGCAATCTAGCTGGAAATTCATTTTTTATTACTGGTCTTGAAAGCAAGTACTTGAGAGGATAAACCTTAGCAATCAACTTGGTTGTATAATTCAAAAAATAGTGTAGCAACTTTCCAAAAGTGTAAGTGACTACTAAGTAATATTTTTCAACATGCAAGTACTTGAATTCATGTTTAAGAGTCCTACTCAAATAGTACACATATTGTTCCTAACCCTTATCATTATGTTATGTTAATAATGCCTCAATGGAATGTTCATTACATAAGTGTACACCAACATAGGATTGTCCTATACAGGTGAAATGAGCACTAGAGGAGAGGAAATATATTCTTTCAATTTAGAAAAGGAGTCTAAACAATCCTATGTCCATTTGAATAGGACATATTTCTTAAATAACTGGTTAAAGTGATGGAAATGATCTACCAATTGAGATATGAATCTCTCGAATAGACCTGTATTTTCCTTGTAATATTGTTAGCCAATGAAAATTATTAGGAGGTAGTATATCCATTATAGATTCAACTTTTTAGCATCCACTTCGATTCCTTTTTGTGAGATAATCAATCCCAAAAGTTTTCCGAAGTGACACCAAAGCCAAACTTTTTTGGGTTAAGGTGAACCTTGTATTCCCTTAATTTCTCAAAGATATGCCTAAGAATTTTTGGATGATACACTATGGTCTCGTGATTTGGAAAGAATATCATTGACATAGTCCTCCATTATGCCATGAAGAAGATCATGGAAGATAACAATCATTGCACATTGATAGGTTACACCAACATTCTTAAGGCCAAAAGGCATGACCTTGTAAAAAAATTCCCCCATGGGGTTGTGAAATGTTGGTTGTGGAGCTTGATAGTGATGGGGGTTGTAAGGGGGTTCGCCTCTTGCAGGGTTTTGGGGTAGTGCCCCTAAAAGCCATATTTTACATGTATTTATGCATTATGAAATTTAGACCGTTCATTATTAGGTCACAGATCTAATGAGTGGTTTTCTATGTTTACCCAAAATGATAAAAACCCCAATATCTTTAAAGGGTCATTATGTATGAGGCTCATTGTAAGCGTGGATGCAATATGAGAGAGAATGCTGAATTGAATAATAAGGATTGGCTGTTTTTGGTGGACGTAGCCCATTTTTGGGTGAACCACATTAAATCTGTGTCTATGTTTTTATTGCATTATTTTTTGTTTTATGTTTTCTACATTATTGATTGCATGCTTGTTTATCTTTACAACTGGTATAATCCTAACAACTGGTATCAAAGCAAGTTTGAGATTTATTTGTTGACAGTATAATCACAGAGGGATTTTTCTTTGAGTGGGAGAAGTAGCAATGGTAGAGGAGAATAAGTTAAGAGTTGAGAAGTTTGACAACCAAAATTGCTAGCTATGGAAAATGCAGGTGGAAGATTACTTGTATCAAAAGGATCTATACCTACCGTTTGGGGAAGAAGTGAAACCCTCAACCATGTTTGATGAGGAGTGGAAGGTTCTCGGATAGGAAGTCTCTCGGTGATTCGATTGAGTCCGGCATCATCTCGTAGCTTCAAATATCTCACATGTGAAGAGTATGGTAGAGTTGATGAAAAACGTAGCTAATTTATATGAAAAACCTAGTGCATCCAATAAAGTTTATTTGATGAAAAGATTTTTTATCCTACAAATGCAAGAAGGTGGATCTGTATCTAGCCATCTTAATAATTTCCACACTATTGTAAAGTAGTTAGATTCAGTTGATATCCCATTTGATGAGGAGGTTAGAGCATTATTATTCCTATGTTATTTTCCAGAAAGTTGGGACAACTTAGTAATGGTAGTTAGTAGTACATCATCTAATTCTCTTAAATTTGAAGATGTAGTTAGTGTCATTTTAAATGAGGAAATGTGCGGGGAAAAGTAAAAGGGAAAATTATTCTTACGGAAATGCATTGAATATGGAGAGTAGATGGAGGAGAAAGGAGAAATCAAATATTAAGGCTCATGGGAGATATAAATTGAATATGGGAAGATCCAAATATAGGAGTAGAGGAATTACTTGCTGGAACTATGGAAAGAGAGGAAATGCTAAAAAGGATTTTTGGTTTAAAGAAAATAAAATAAAAGTTGCTGAAGGTATTAAAGAGGAAAATCGATAGGTAATATCATTCAGACGCTCTTAGACTTTCTCTTTACACTAGAGTAGAATATTGGGTAATATATTTAGGCCCCTCTTTCCATGTAACCCTTGATAAGGGATATTTTAAATAGTATGTCCAGGGAAATTTTGGACAGGTTTATTTGGGTGATGATGAGCCATGTAACATTTTCGGGAAGGGAAATGTACACCTAAAATTACAGAACAGAAATACATGGATATTGAGAGACGTGAGGCATGTACCTAGCCTTAAGAGAAATCTCATCTTTGCAGGAAAATTGGGTGGTGAAGGTTACACAGTCACATTCACTTCAGATGCTTGGAAAGTTTCCAAGGGTGCTCTAGTAGTGGCATGAGGTAAGAAAGTAGGCACTCTTTATTTTTCTACTTGTATATCTAATTCTTCTACCATATTGTCTACTTCAGATGATGATGTCGGCATATGGCACAATAGATCGGGATATATGAGTAAGAAGGGAATGAAAATTCTACAAGAAAAGGTAAGCTTTCAAGTTTGAAGTAATTGGACTTAGAGTTCTCGTGAGAATTGCATTTTTTGGAAACAAAAAATCTAGTTAGATTTCTCTAGGCGGGAATACCAAGAAATAGAAAAAGTTGGAACTAGTTCATATAGATGTATGGGGGCTGGCTTAAGTTACATCTCACAGTGGTTCTATGTACTATGTCACATCCATAGATGATGCCACAAGGAAGGTATGGATATCCTACATTAAGCGTAAGTATGATGTATTTGATACATTTAAGAAATGGAAAGCACTTGCTGAAAATGAATGTGGTTTTAAATTGAAATGTTTGATATTTGACAATGAGGATGAGTAATGCAAGTAAGAAATTTGATGATTATTATTACTTAAATGGGATTCGTAGAGAGAAAATAGTTCCCAGTGACTTCGTAACAAAATGGTTTTAGTGAGAGGATTAATAAAACAATAATGGAGCATGCACGGTCAATGAGATTGCACGTAAGGCTGCCTCTTCGATTTTGGTAGAGGCCATAGATACAACTATGTACTTAATCAACCATGGCCTTCAAGTGCACTAAATAAAGGAACTATAGAATAATATTGGACCAGAAAGAGGTATACCTTTCATTTTTAATATTATTTAGTTCAAAGGCATTTGTGCATGTTAATAAAGAAAATAGGAAGAAATTAGATTCAAAATCCAAACATTGTACATTCATAGGCTATGGATCCAATGGTGATTATGGATTTCCTTTTTGGGATCTAAATGAATCTAAGATAATTAGGAGTTGTGATGTTGTTTGGCGTGAAAGTATAATGTATAGGGATCAGGTATAGGATGATAAAAAATCCCAAAGAAGAATTGGTTGAGGATATAGCTCCTAAAAATGAACTCTTGGGTGGAAACTATCCACCTACATGTACCGAGGTTGATAGTTTTGTAGGTTGAGCATGAAATCTAGTGTTAGAATCAACACCTTTGTCAAAAATTCAATACAATGAACAAAAATAAAGTAATGATCCCGTGACACCACCATCTTCGGTAAGAAGGTCACAACATATTAGTAGACCTCCAAAAATATTTTCCCCTGCTTTATATTATTTATTACTAACTGATAGTGGTGAGCTAGAGGGCTTTGATGAGGCAATGTAGGTGGAATCTACTAAGGAGTGAGAGTGTTGCATGAATGAGGAGATGGAATCCTTGGAGAAGAACCAAACGTGGGATTTGGTCAAATTGTTAGGAGGGAAGAGAGTACTATAGAACAAATGGGTCTACTATGTGAAAGAAGAAGAAGAAGGTGGAAAGAAAAGATACAAAGGAATTCTTGTAGTGAAGGGTTATGAATAAAAGAAAGGTATCGATTTTGATGAAATTTTCTCCCCTGTTGTTAATATGTATTCCATTAAATGATGTATTAAGTTTAGTTTTTGTTGAAGATTTACACTTAGAGAAACTTGATGTCAAGACGACATTTCTCTATGGTGACTTGGAGGAGGATATTTATATGCAACAACCACTTGGGTACGAGGTGAAGGGTAAGAAGAAATTGGTTTGCGGAGTTGAAGAAGAGCCTATATGGGCTCAAGAAATCTCCCCGAAAATGGTATCTAAGGTTTGATAGTTTTATGCATGAGCATGGTTTTACTAGATGTCATTAGATAATTATGTGTACTTTAAATAGTTGGATAATGGGAGCTACATTATTCTTTTGTTATAGTAGAGGATATTCTTGTAGTAGGGTCTAATATGTAGGAAATTGCAAAGCTTAAGGAAAAGCTTGCACAAAAATTTGCAATGAAGGATTTGGGTACAACAAAGAAAATCCTCGGTATGAAAATCAAGAGAGATAGGAAAAATAGGAAATTGGTGTTGTCTCAGGAGGACTATGTAGAAAAGGTGTTAGAGAGGTTTCAGATGCATAATGCGAAACCAATTAGTACACCATTGGCCGGGCATTTTAGATTAAGTAAAGATCAATTCCCAAAAAAACAAGTGGAGAAATATTATATGACACGTGTTCCTTATTATTCGATAGTTGGGAGCCTCATGTATGCCATGGTTTGTAATAGGCTAGAAATTTCCCAAGCAGAGGGAGTTTTTAGAGGTATATGGTAAATCCAAGTAAAGCACACTAGAAGGAAGTCTAGTGGATTCTCAGATACTTGAGAGGGAATAATAGTAGGCACTTGTGCTTTGGAGGGTCAAATTGTACTTTATAGGGATTTGTGGATTCAGATATGGTAGGAGATGTGTCTAACAGGAGGAGAACTAATGGATACGTTTTACAGCTTGGTGGTGTGGTAGTGAGTTGGATCTTAAAGTTGTAGAAGGTATTTACCATGTCTACCGTAGAGCCAAAATATGTTACAACAATCGAGGCAAGTAAGGAAATGTTATGGATGAGCAGGTTCATGGAGGATTTGGGAAAGGATCAAGGGGATTGTAAGTTACACAGTGATAATCAAAGTTTAATTCACCTAGAAAAGAACTCGGCCTTCCATTTCAAAACCAAACACATTCAGCTAAGATATCACTTCATACAACAGGTGTTGGAGGATGGGAAACTTGAGTTGGTGAATATTCATATAGATGATAATCCTGCTGATATGTTTACTAAGCCAATGAAAAGGAGAAGTTGGATTTTCATTCAACTTATGTAGGTCTTTAAGATTGAGCTTGAAGTGGAAGAAACAAGCCAAGAAGAAAATTCCAAGCAAGAGTTATAGCGGTGGAGTTTCAACAATTAGTCTTCAAGTGGGAGAATATTGGTTGTGGAGCCTAATAGTGATAGGAGTTGCAAGGGGGCTTCACCCCTTATAGGGTCTACGCTACGATGGGTGGTTTTCTATGTTTTCCCAAAATGATAAAAACACCAATATCTTTAAAGAGTTGTCATGCATGAGTCTCATTGTAAGTGTGGCTACACCGTGTGAGAGAAATTTTGATGGGTTGAATAATAAGGATTGGATTTTTTTGGTGGACGTAGCCCATTTTTGGGTTTTCCACATTAAATATGTGTCTCTATTTTTATTGCATTATTTTCTATTTTATGTTTTCTACATTATTGATTGCATGTTTGTTTATCTCGTACAATTGGTATAATCCTAACATGAAAGTTGTCATATGTTTGTATTCTTTAGATATTTGAATTTTGAAAAACCATCCATAAGGGATAACATCTTTTGGCCCGTAGTAGAATCAACAATCATGTCGATGTTGGGTAGAGGAAATTCATCCTTAGGGCATGCCTTGTTGATGTCTTAGAAATATTTACTGAGATATGAATTCCAAGGGTCTTCTTTCTAACCGGTACCATGTTTCATATCTACTCTAAGTAATCAATATACTTGTATAAATCCGTATCTAGTAATTTTCTAGTTTAACCTTGAAAAGAAATGTGACCTTGGGGTGCATCTTACGTAGTTTTTGCTTTAGAGTCCGGGAATTTGGGTACACCACAAGGTGATAAACCAAAAGAGAAGAATCAAGAACTCGACATATCTTTGTAGGAACAAGAAAATATGTCTTGAAAATTGATCAGAAGCTCTGTGAAGACCTTGATTTCAATTTTTGAGAGACTGACACAAAGTTGTAGCAATTTGGGTTGGTCTTCCATGCCGATATTGATAATGGTTGTTTCTTCTACCAACAACTTAGAAGTGTCATTTTCTTGAAATTATGTTGATGGTTTATGTAGGTCATTGGATATTTCAGATCTGAATCTCTTCTCTCTAATGCCTCTGAAATGTTTTCACTAGGAGATGCATCCTTTTCTTTCTTTTTCTTTTTCAATTTTTGTCTCTCACATGATGCCTCGAAAGGTTTTCACTTGGCAAGATATGATTTTTCTTCCTTATTATTTTAGATTATTTAATTTTTGGATTGGAGATTTCAATTTCTTTACCAAAGAAATAAGTAGCATCAAGGTTTATATCAAACCCATTCTTGTGATTCAAAAAGGGAAAAGGGTCTTGAGCCCCGAGGAACTCCTGGATGGCCTCATCATTTTGAAAGAGGTCCATGGAAATATGAAATTATTGATCTTGATCAATAAGGGAAGGGTATACAATGTTAAGGGTTCTAATGGATAGGTCTTCGAGGAAAAGTTTGGTTTTAGTGAGGTATTCGAAGAGGCTATGTGTGGAACTGGTCTCGAATTTGAAATCTGAGTCCTCATTGCTAGTTAATACATCGAATATAACCAACCTCTTCTCAAAGGTATCATATCCTAGACCATGTGTGTAGAGGTTAGATTTGATTTCCATGGGTTTGATGGCATCATGTACTTATGGGCATAGACCTCTTCCTTTCTAATTCATGTTTTTCATCATTCGATGTGCCTTGGTATACTTCATGGATTCATAAAAATCTACCATCTTATCTTCATATAGCCAAGAGCCATCATAACCTTGAATATGTTCATCTTCTAGATATCCATGTTGTCTCCATAGTGTAGTTACAAGGTAGTAAAATGGAGGTTTTCATAAATGGGGATTGTTAGGGCATCCATAACTATAAGGCAACAATGGGAGTTGAACACTGAGAAATGAATTTTTAAGTGTGTACTCACCAATACCTTTATGGGAGAACTTAATCTTAGGTGATGATTTGGATGTAGAAAATTTTAAAGAATACGTAAAGGCATGACGGTGGAGCAACACTTTGGGATCAACATAGATGTTTACAACATGGATGCCACAAGGCTCATTGCTAAGCGATCAACACATGGGCAATAATTTGAATTTTGGTAAATTTTTTTGAAAAATTTACAATATTCAAAGGGGTTGACATCATGAAGAAAGGTGAAATATTTGCCTTTATGTGATAATTTGATGCTTTGATGGAATGTAGAAGGAAAAAATTGTATCACATGTATCCAAGGTCTACCCAAAAGGATGTTGTATGATGTTTCCACATCAATGAGGTGACATATGGTTTCAACGAGTTATGGGCCCACTTATATAGGTAGAGTAATGGTACATGAGGACTAAATATCAATATTGTTGCAACCATGGATGGTAATAATGTTAGCATCTAAATTGTCTGCTATATGACCAAGAAAATATAGCATTTTCATAGAGCATATTTTAAGAGCTACTCTATTGTCTATGAGAAATATTCTTACCTTGTGATCCATTACATAGGCTTCAATATACAAAGACTTATTATTTTGAAGGTTAGGGTTTAATACATCCCGAGGGAAAAAAGAAAAGATAGGAATTTTAGGTGAAAGGTTTGCAATCATAGCTTGAAACTGTTGAATAGTAAGGGTTAGTGGAATGCATGCTTCGTGAAGAGCATGAGTGAGGATGTCTTGTAAGTTAGGTGAATATTTTAATAAATCCATTAGAGATATATGTGGAGTTATTGTTACTAACTATTTTATGAATTAAAAATGATTAGGAGTAGAATATTTAACATTAGAGTTTGTCTTTTGATTTGGGGAGCCATCATTTTAGATGTTTGAGCCTCTGCAGAAGTTTAACTTGTTGCAGTACCCATATCTTTAATTTTAACATGTGGCCATGATGTTAGTAGGAGGTTTGAATTTTACGGTGGTGATTAAGTTAAAATTCAAATAATATCCTAATGTGAATGTAATATTTCATCAAATGAATACTAAATTAAGTACAACAATATACTCAAGCAAACTAAGAATTGAAATGTAAAAACCTAAGTACAAAGAAGGAATAAGATGACTTAGTTGGTTCACAATGAAATCAGGGTATACCAAAGTGATGAATAGGTGAACAAAATAGTAGGAGTGTCACACAAAGACCCAAAAAAATGCAGAATTGGAGGTTGGACTGGGGCACTTGGAGAGGGATAAGGGTGCCCATGGGTGCCCTAGTCTTGATTCTAGGTTCCCGGGTCTGAAAAAATGACCGTAGAACCTCCTTTGAGGTGTTGCAAGTTGTTCAAATTTAGTATCATTTTATCACTCTAAGGTCCCACTAAGATCACCGAGGTCGTTTGAAACTTGCAATGAAGAATGAACCTACAAAACCCTCAAATAAGCATCAAATCCCAAAAAGAAAAGATGTAGAATGAGGGGTCAGACTTTCCTCAATTGTCACAATGGTGAACTTACAACTGAGCATTGCACTACATCTTAGACCCAATGTATTTCTATGTGTGTTTTTGTGTGTGAAATTATGCTTTAGGTTTCTCTTGTGTGTGTCGCAATTAGATAGTGAGCAAGTAGCTAGATGTAGAATGTAGTAAATGTCTGCATGAAATAGAATAAAATTCCATCCTACGAAGTGTGATGTGGAAAACCAACCTTTGTGTCCCTTGTGATGAAGCTAGATAGATGTAATCGAGCTCTTATATGCCTTGATGGATATAACCTTAGGTGGTCATAGATAGTTCTTAGTTCTTAGTCCTTTATTATGATCACATAACTTTATATTTATATGATTCCCTTGCTTGAATTTCATAACTAACCCCAAAAAGGATGACTAACAAAAAGATAAGATGCTCAAAAGGATAGAAAGGACCCAAAAGTGTGAGTAAAGTACAAAGAGGATAGGGGCAACTAACGTTGGCATCCTCGGGTTGGGTATTGGTGTCCAGAATGACAAATGTCAAAGAGTAAAAATGTAGAATGAGAAAATAAGGGTGTAAGACTGAAAGTAACAACAAAAAGAAAATAAAGGTGGCCAAAGACATGAGTTAATTAGTACTTTTATTACTTAGGAATCATATGAATAGTAGTATGTAATTAGGACTAAATAATTACCCAAAGTGTGTGATTTTGTGTCTACATTTGCCCCCACTTTATGTTGGCGAGAAGAACACTCGGTAACATAAAGTAGATAGATATGCATACCTGATAACCATGTAGATTGATGATGAAAGCGTGCAAGGGACAAGACAAAGCATGGAGTGATAAAAATGTGAAGCATGGATGCTAAGGAGGAGAAAGTGAAAAAGTGATGAAAATGAACCTAGGGTGGAAACGCATGTGTAGGTGTCATGATGTACGTGGTGTCAATGTTGATGCCATCATGTGTGTATGATGTTGTCATGTTGTTGTTGAATATTGCTTCCCATATAGATAGACCTACAAAAGAGAAGCCAAACAAGTAGTCAAATACGCATGTATATGATCAAAATATGTAAAAAAGTGTGTAAGGAAAGTATGTAAAAATGTTGAAAGTGTGAAAAAGGAACATGTGCACTTGATCTATGATGAGGAAAGAGTGTAGAAAATGATCCTATAGATGATGTTGATGCGTAATTTTTTTCAAGGAATCTCATAGAAATAAAATGGAAGAAGTGTAGGGAGAATAGTCTGGTGTCATCCTCTAACCTTTAACTACTTCCCGCAATGTAGAACACCATTGCAAATGGTGTGTATAAACGCATGTGCTAAGGACCATATGCCCTGTAAAATCTTCTATGTATGGAGTTTTTGTAGAGTGTTGAACTACCAATCACTATGTAATTACCCCCTAGTTTCAGGCATTCAGGAAAGACCATTGTGCTAAGGACCCAAGTCTGATTTTGATCCCTATATGAAACTAACAATTTATACTATCGATACCATGTTGTGCTATGTATAACATTATATGGGGTGATTGATTCACCCAAATTATGCCCCCTTGTTTTGGGTGCATGCGACATCTTTGAAGGAGTATGCGGCCCAAAAGAGGACCGAATGATGTGTGTTGAATATATGCCCTACTGGGGAAGGGAATGTTCTTGGTAGAAACCAAGGCACACACAAACAAGTGGCTAGGAGATAAGTGTTAGTACAAGAAAAGACAAACATGCATGTATAAGATGAAATATAAGCTAAGAAAACAATGTGTAAGCTAAGACACAATTAAAAGCGTAAGAAGAGAATGTAGACCACGACACATGGGCTGCAAACATGGGACACCATTCAAAATGATGTTAGAAAATCAAGTCCATAATGAATACAAGAAATTAGAGAACACGCAAGAAATAAAGAAAATCCGTAAACAATAATAAGCAAAGAAAAATAGTGTATTAGATAACCATGGAAATAAATAGTCATGCATAACAAATGTTACACATGAAGCACCCATTATCATGTTAGAAAGATAAAAATTATGTTAAAGTGTGTATAATATGAGAAAATAGTGTGTTATGAAAAAAATGAAACAATAACACCTATAATGTACAAAAGTGGATGCCCCTAGAGCCATTGTGGGACTGGTACTAGGTATTGTGCCAAGCATCCATGCTTTGTATGTAATGGACTTGTAAATTTTTATCACCAATAGAAAGAAAGTGAGCATACATGTGTGTATGGAAAGATAATGACATACAAGATATCTATCTAACATGTGTAATAAGATGAACATGTAACAAGTAAATGTAAGCAAGAGTAAATGCAACCAAGATATGCAATATGTTTTGAATGAGGTAGAATAGAATAAAAAGTGAATGATAGGAGCGATGTGCCCCCTGAGTGGATGTGAGTGGAATTATATGCAATGAGGTTCATTTATTTATGCCCCTTAGTCAAGAAGTCAATAATGAGAGTGCAATGGTTTGAAATGGTGTTGAGATGATGTGTTTGTTGTGTTAAAAAGATTTGATGAATAAAGCATGGAGTGTTGATTGTAGAATGATGCTTTTTAGATGATATTGAATGTGAAATATGGATGAGTAGTGGTAAATTTGTAGAATGAGGTGATGATTTATCCTAAATGCGTATATCATAAGGTGCGTGATTAGGATGTTAGAAAGCATAATGATGTAGCATAAAGCGTATATCACAAGATGAATGAATAGGAAAGATAGAAAGGGGTGATGATTTAGCATAAATTTAATATCATGATATGTGTGAAGAAAATACTAGCTAGTAATGTTTCATGGTAAGTGTATTGAATGATTGAGCGTGTGAGTGTGATGAGGTACATTTAATATGCATACCCTCAACAGTTGAGTATGGACCGTAGGAATAGAGTGCATCGTCAGATAGTGTATGCATCACATAGAAGATGATGAGTAAAATGTGCAATATGTGTAGTAGATACCATAGGTGTGTGATGTGCAAAGGGTGTAATGTGTAATGTAGAGTGTGTAGTATGCAATGCAAGATGCATAGATTATATAAGTGTGGAAGTGTAAAAGCACATGTGATGTCGAAGATGCGGAAAATGTAAAATGTAGAATAATGTAGTGTGTAGAATGTGTATGATGTATAGGTGTATGAAGCACAAAGTGTGGATGATGCAGAGTAGATGGAAGATTGTATATGTAGAAAAGTGTATGATGTGTGAATATGTGATGTGTATTGTTGATGATGTAGTGTGTGAGGTTCATGTATATAGGATTCCCTCAACAATCAAGTGTGAACCATAACACAAGAGTGTGTCATAGGGAAATGATGATATAAGTGTGTGTGAAGATGAATATGCAAAAATTGAGGTGTGAAATGATGCGAATATAAGACACATGTTGATTCTAGAGTGGAATAAGCATCATGCCCCTAAGTTTGTGAAGGATGAGAATAATCAAGTAATGTCATCGAAAAGATCGTCATTGTCATACTCAAAATCAATAGGTGTTGGATTAGAAACATGATAAGCAATAGTGTCAGGTTGGTCGCATAAAGAACCATCTAAGTGTAATTTGTACATTCCCATAACACACTCTTCATTAGTGAATAGGGTAGTGGAAAACCATTTGTCTACCAATGAGTGAGTTTTTTTTGAATAACCGAGGAATGAGTCATTACAAATGAACACATGACCTAATGTGCCCTAACGTAATCAAGTTAAGAATGTCCCAACATGAGTGGAAACCCTGAGAGAGAACGTACAAAAAATACCATGAGATAGAAGACTCAAAGTCCATAAACAATGGTGATGCGAATAAACCCATGGTAGAGATGATGATCATAAGGCAAAGGAAATATGTCGTCAATTGTAAAGCCTATTTGAATAAAACCATCATGTGTGTATACAAATTGAGATAAATTATGATCGAATCAAATATGTTCCCAATAAGATCCATTCATGAAAATCCTACATATAAATGGTGTACGTGCTAATGATGATGACCCATGTGAAGGTGTAGGGGATGGATCGACGTCCATAGACTGGACATGCCCCGATAAAGAATCATAGCATAGTAGTAGTAGTAGGTGGAGGAAATGGCATAGATGAGATAATATCTATCATGTAAATAACACCTTTAAGTGGTGGTAAATGATTTGAATTAACCATAGCTTATGGTTCATCAATAGTATTAGTTCTTGGAGTAGGAAGTGTAGTATTTGGATCATGGTCGCAATATTTGTATGGGTGATGGTCATGAAAAGCAATATATTCAATACCATCAGGTAGGAATGTAAAACAATGATGTATAGTACATGGAGCCACTTTCATGGCATGAATACATGGCCTACCAAGAAAAAAATTGTGTGAAGCGGGGAAGTCTATGACAAATAAATCCATGTTATGAGTTTTTGGTCCAATGTAATAACTAGAGTAATGTGACCTAAACATGGACAAACAAAGTCATCATATGCACGAAGAGAAAGACATGATGGATTAACATTAGCCGTCAAAATACCAATCTTTTCAAGGAATGAAATAAGAAAAGGATTGAGTTTAAATCCATTATCAATTAAAGTGGGCATAACACCCACATTGTAAATGTGAATCATGATGTGCAATGTTGGGTCATTATCAAAAATAGTTAGATTAGCATGAGGATTATAATGGAGAAAGAAATATGTTGAGAAAAGGCCTCTACAAATGTTTGATATACTGAATTTGGATGCATATTAGCAGGAATACGAGTGGTAGCTAGGAGATTTTTGATTTTTTCTCTTAATTCAAGGTTGAGGAGAAAGAAATCAATAATAGAGATACTCATGATGATAATACCCTAGGAAGATGATAAATAAAAGTGTGAGGATCCTAGGATCATGAACATTGAGTTCGGATTCACCAAAATGATTAAGATAAAATGTAAATAAGAGCCTAATCTGAATGCAAGATTGTAGTAAATGAATAATAAATTAAGTACAACAATACACTCAAGAAAACTAAGCAATGAAATTAAAAACCCTAAGTGCAAAGAAGGAATAAGATGACTTAGATGGTTTGCAGTGAAATTTTGGGTGTATCAAAATGATGACCAGTGAATAGAAGAGTAGGAGTTTTGCATAAAAACCCATAAAAATGTAGAACTAGAGATACAAGCTAGAATGAGGCACTGGAGAGGGATAGGGGCACCCACGGGCACCCTATTCCATATTTTGGGTGTTTGGATATGCAAAAATGACCAGATAACCTCCTATGAGGTATCAAAATTTGTTCACCTTTAGTAGTCTTTGATCACTTTGAGATCACGCCAAGATTGCCAAGATCACTAGAAATTTGAAATGAAGAATGAACCTGCAAAACCCTTAAATAGACATCGAATCCCAAAAAATAAATATGCAGAATGAGGGGTTAAACTATCCTCAACTGTGACAATGGTGAACTTACAACTGAGCATTTCACTACATCTCAGACCCAATGTAGTTCTATCTATGTGTGTGTGAGTGTAGAATTATGCCCTAGGTTGCTCTTATGCGTGTCACACTTGTATAAGGAGAAAGTAACTAGATGTAGAATGTAGAAAATGTGTGCATGGAATAGAATGAACTTCCCTCTAATGAAGTGTGATGTAGCAAACCAACCTTTTTTTCCCTTGTGATGGAGCTAGATGGATGTAAAGGATCTCTTAAATGCCTTGACAGATGTAACCTTAGGTGGTGATAGATAATGCTTAGTGTTTGGTCCTTTATTATGATCACATAAATTTATATTTATATGATTCCCTTGCTTGAATTTCACAATTAACTCTAAAAGGAAGACTTCTAAAAATATAAGATGCTCAAACAGCTAGAAAAGACCCAAAATATGTGAGTAAAGTACAAAGAAGACATGGGCACCCAAAGGGAATGAGGGTGCGACACTTGTACAGTGTCCAGGATGACGAATTATAAAGAGTAAAAATTTAGATTGAGCAAGTAAGGGTGGAAGACTGAAAGTAACAATAGAAAGTAAAGAAAGGTGGCCAAAGACAAGGGTTAATTAGTACTTTTCTTACTTATGAATAATATGAATAGTAGTATGTAATAAAGAATAGATAATTACCCAAAAATCATGATTTTGTGTCTACAGGTGGCGAAAATGAGAGGAAATTACTCAATAAAAGAAATAACTGAATTATAATCAACATTATTGGAGGATTGACCTTTTTCATTATTTTTATTATCATCACCATGCTTTGGGAATGTGTTTATAAACACCTTAGGATTGTCATTTAGTGTTTTGTTGGTTGACGTTTTGTCAACTACAACTTATCCACTATCGATAAGGTATTACACAAAGTGACATAAAAAGACACAGATCAGTTGTGTGACCATCAATGCGATTAAAGTAATAATAAGTGTCGGGTTTATACTATACTTGGTTTTGGTTCTCCTTCAACCCAAGGTCTTGTGATAGGGAACATTACCATGTTGGCATTAAGAAGTTTTCATAAGATGTCTGAGAGAGGTTCTCCCAAAGGGGTAAAATGAAATCGTTTAGAATCACATGAGGATGAATCCTTTTTTCTAGAAATAAAGAGACGTTGTTTTGATTTGTTTGATTTTTCCTAAGTGATTTGAACATTTTGTACATTTTGGTTGTCGTAACACCATCATTGACAACATTGTGATTTCGGTTAATGTTTTTGGATTTGTCTTGGTGAGAGATATTATGATTGTTATTATGTTTCCCATTATCCCTTGAGTGAGGTTTTATCAAACCTTTTGTGATAAGGTATTTTTCAATCTGCGATGCTTTCTCAATAACTTCCTCAAAAGTATTAAGAAAATGCATTTTCATGTGAAAGGATAGCTCACCATTAATGTTTGGCATGAAGTTGCTCATGAGTTTTATTTTGGTATTTGAACATGGGAAGTGAATAGAAATCCCATGCCATATTTGTAGGAATTATGCAAAGGTTTCATTGGAACGTTGTTTAGCATTGTAAAAATCCATCATTATAATTTAGAGTCTATATTGAATGATAAATGTTAACAAACTTCTCTGAGAGATCCATGAAAGTTTGTATAGAGCCTTTGGGGAGGTGTAAAAACAATCCAAGGCTTGTCCACCTAGACTTTGTGGAAAGAGATACATTAAGAAGATATCACTATAATCCACCTCTTGGGAATCCATATAGAATTCCTTGATGTGATCTCTAGGATCATTCTTTCCCTTGTACTTATCGAACTTGGGCATCTCAAAATATTTTGGAAAGGGTATGTGTAATATGTCCTTATCAAAAAGGTAATGACATAATTCTTCAAAATTGAATTGTTTACACTGGTGTTACATATCCGAGATGGTGTCCTTCATCATTTTCCATTATTGTGCAAATGGTGAATTGTTATGTAAGATATATAATGATCCATCACTCTTAGAGTTGTTATTCTCTTTGGTTGGTATGGTATGGTTCTTAAATGAATCATCACTATTTTTCCCTGGTTTATTTTTTAGAAGTTTTTAGTGACTTTATAATTTAGGATAACGAGTTGTTTAGCCATCTCATTGATTTGGTCCATGAGGAATTTAGTGGGATCGATGGCCAAATCAATCGATTTTCCTTTGTTCCCGATGTTGGATTTATCTTTGTTTGATTCATCATCATTGGTTTTGTTCGAGGTGGATTTTTTCAATCCTCATTGTTTGTGTGGCTAGGCACGATCATTTTCATTGTTATTTGACATGAATGGGTCACCTTTTTGGGCTTTTGGCTTACCGAGTAATGTTCTTAAAACATCCTTATCGAATTCGAAGGGTAATTTTTATCCCATCTCAAGGAGAAAAAGAAAAAATTGGTCTTTATTCATACGTAAGATATTTTCAACATGAGCTTGTTCTTTATGAGAAAAATCATGTTGAAGTTCCTCATTTTTTCATCACCACTATCAACATGATTTCTGAAAGGATTTTCCATTCTTTCAGTTCTTCCAAAAGGGCTATAGTCTCTATTTCATGTTCCCACCATTTTTAAAAGAGGGTGGGAAGAAAAGAGAGACATGAAAAATAACTCAAACCATAGCTGCCCTCGACATGACCAAGGTGTAATAATAACCTGTCCCTTAACAAAGTGAATGCTAAGATGGACAAGGTGTTTGGAATATTTGGATGATGTGACCCTTAAAAATTTAATTTCAAGGTAAAAGCATGTGAAAATGATGATAATATCAACCCTTGGCAACATGAATGCAATATGGAAGAAAGGTCTGATGTGATTGAAAGATCATGTCCTCTAGTAAAGTGAATGCTAGATGGGAGGATGATTATAATGATGAATGCTAAAACATACTCAACCTATAACAAAGTGAATGCTAGCTAGAATAGAGGAGAGAGGATAGGTTGATAATTACACATTCTGATTGACCCCAACCTTACTTGATTTGTATCACTCATCAAGTTACAAAAATAATAATTTTGTTTGATGATCATGAATTAACTTGAAATTATGATTTCATTTTCACAAACATGATTATTTTAGTATGCAAGAATTGATATTAAAAAAAAGTTGTTTATTCAAGATCTTATGCTCATACTTTTGAGAAATGTAAATGTGATATGTTTATATCTAGGGTCACTATTTTAAACCATATACATAAAGTTCAAGTATACACATACAATTGTACATTTACACACATTCTCCCTTTTGTATGAGCTTATTTTTACCATATCTTGATATGATACCAAGGACATGATGTTGAGGTCATGAAGGGAAGTCTAAGCTTCATAAAAAAATCCTCTTTACCTTATCCATGATGTTCTTATGTGTATGTATGATAATGATATGCTGGTGCTTATGGTTAGGAACTAGTTTCAAGATAAATGCAAACTAAAATTGAACCCCATTGTGTTGTTTTCAATACTTTATCCAAATTAATGACATAGTTTCAATCATTTCCATTCCATAGTTTTTATTATGTCTACATGCATGCCAAGATAGTTATTATATTGCGGGGGTAACTTGGTTTTAATTAGAAGAATCATATGTAGTAGTAAACATTGTGCAAAGGGTTCTAAAATGTAATATGTTAGGAAGTGAATTCATTCATCTTCATCTTAGTTGAAGGGTAGTTCCACCACTCATTTAGGGAGATGAAAGGAGAAATTTTGATTCTATGGTTAGAGGAAAATTTCTTTGATGATGCTCTCCCTCATAATTATAGACCTATACTAAATGTATATGAAAATTTAAAAATTGTTGTTCTAGATTATGATTATGTTTATAGCTAAGCAATTATATCATACTTTATTTAAAGTGTTATATGATGATTTATAATCCATTGGGTAGTATATTACCTCAAAAATTAATAATTATTGGGTTTTATATTTTGGATATTTTTATATTATGATATATATTCCATTTTGAAGTGAGAGATAATACATTGGTTTATTTTAGTATTTGTATTACTATTTATGGATTAAATTTGGTAGTAATAATATATGTAATTTTTATAACGATTGTGTTATTTTCATAAAGGATCATAGCTGAAAAAGTTAATTATAAGGGTTGTTCTCCTAGAAAGTAATACTATTTCGATACTATTAGATTATGAATGATATGTTGAAATGGGTTAATTTTGTACTTCCTAATATGAAAGTAATAGTTTTAATTTCATTGAATTAAGTTTATTAGTTAATATAAGAATTGATTAAGGATTTTATGAATACATATTTTATATTCAACATGATGTTATCACCATTTGGTTTATCATTAATAATGAAATCTCTCCATTGATGTTAATAAATGAAAACTTTTCGACATATTTTGGGGTAGTGCTAAAAGGGTGTTATATAATTAAATCCTAGGTTCTACACTTATGCCTATTAGAAACACTAATGTTAATGTAAACATAACATATATGGAAAGATTTCCATGTCCCACATGATTCTAACAAAATTAACAAAAACCCTATGAACTAGCTAGCTAAGTTGGACTAAATCATAGCCACACTTAACAAGAACAAGGACCATATGGCTAGCTCAGAGTAGGAATATCAAAATAAATTTGATTATAACAAGGAATGAGGGTAAGAAAATGAGTCCTAAAAATATTAAAAACAAAGAGGAGAATTTAGGAGTCTTTGTGCAAAGGGAGTATAAAATGACTTGATCATAAGGAGTGTAGGGATAAGAAAACCCACCTTGCAAGGTAACTTGCAAAGGACATGATGAAAATCATCCAACCTATATTTTATTTAATTATGCTAGGAGATGGAGCATAAACATGGTTAAGTGAGTTGGAGATTGATGCAACCTAGAATTTACCACGAACAACCCAGGCGCGCTACGACACATTACCTAGCGTGAGATGAGCGCTCACCCGAAGCGCGCACAAAGGTAACAAGACCCTCTTTAGAGTTTCTTATACAGGGATATGAACACGAAGAAGATGTAACATATTCATATCCATAAACAACATAAATATTCCAGAGAGCATATTCCATATTTAGATCTAAAATAATAATGAATATATAACAAAGTCAACCATGTAAGAACTAGTTTCAGTCATGTTTAACACCATTATTCACCCAACACACTCCATTATATTAAAACACAATAAACAAATAATATTCTTACAATAAGTAGTATCATAAGTTTATGCACACATTAGATCTGGTAGCATAACTCCACAATATCTCATACACAACACACACTCCTAATCTACACAGATTACTACATATTTATAAGGGTGGGGACTTTCCCTTCACCACTTACGCACTTACAAAAATAGGTCACATGCTGAAAATAGTCATGTGCCTTTACAATAACATGCACACATGCAAGTGTGCTAATAATAGATCTCTTACAGTTAATTGGAAGTAGTAATTCTATTATTAATTCAAACTCATGCATGGCACTTTAGTAGATGCTCTTCCCAAAATAGAATTTGTGTGTTGTGCAAGTCTCCATCCTATTGTGTGCTCTATACATTATCTCCAAAAATAGCTTGTAACCATGAAAATGGCTAAGTCCCGATTCAATCTATCTTTCACGCACGCTTCCTTCCCTATCCTTTTGTGCCTTCAAATCTTCCTTGCTACCATGTGTGAATCTTCTATGTGCCTTCTCCTTAGTGTCATACTTCATCTGCTCAACATTACCCCACACTAAACTACATTGCCGCCCTGAAAATGGTTTCTCCTGATGCCTTAAAGAATAAGAATGGAAGAATATAAAGAATGAATTGTTGTACAAAGAATAGATTTTACTCTCCAGTACCCTCCTCTTCCACCAAGAGAATCAAATCTGGATATTCTTCCTTAATTTCAGCTTCCAAAGCTTTCCACTCATCCAATGCATTCTGGGTCTTCTCTAGGACATCTACAATGATGCCCTCTAACTCATCCTAGGTCATCTCTCCCTTTTCATTCTACAATACTATGAAAACATTAGCCATAATAGACATCCGTCCCTCCAGAAGATCCATCTTCGTGCATGATATTTCCAAGCTCATCCAACCTTTCCTCATGCGGTTGTTGTCTTTGGTACAAGGTCTTTGTGCTTTTGCTTCACTAATGCCAATATCTCTACACACCCTAAAGTCTCATCCTTCATTTCTTTCAAAACTTCATTATCCTCTAATATAGTTCTTATTCGGATTACTGATTTTGGAGCTGCACAAATGTTCAATGCAGTCCGATTTCTTACCTTTTCCTACAAAGTTTGGAGAAAGGATTTGTAAGATGAAAACTTTCTAACTACGAGGACATTTCTCTCTGGCTTCCTATTCGGGGGTCCTTTGGTGCTGGCATGCAAATCGGTCCATCCTCAAGCACCAAATCTACTAGGGTATGCACATAATGCATAGCTGAAGGAAACCTTTCAGGTACCTTAGATTCCAAGTGCGGTCTTGCTTTCAGGACATGGTCACCAATTTCTTCTACCATACTGATGAAGGCCTCATTATTTTTCTACTCCAAGTCCTTTTCTCCTTGTAGACACACTATTTCTGCAGCTTTGGCCTTGTTATCTTCTCGTAGCACTCTAATAGTGGTAGCCTTATCTATGTTCCTCTGTGCCACTTCTATAGATACCTTAACTAAGGCATTGATTACCTACTCATTAGACATGAGAGTGGGATTTATAGTCATGTTCCTGCTCTACAGTGCCTTCTTCATTCTTCGGGACACACATGACTCCTCACATACATCAAAATCAAGATTGTCCATGTGAGTTTGCATAGACTAGGAAAGTTGTTTCCTCACACGCGTAGTGGCCATGTTTGGGTCCATCAAATCCCATCCATATAACCCCTTAAGGCCCATTGTACTTTGGAAATGAGTGTGAAAATTTTACTTGTGTCCTCAGCATAGCCCATACTCGGTACAACATACTCCCCACTTGCTCTCTTTGTTCTTGGCCCCCTAGGAATTTGAGCACCAAGATTTGGAGTCAGATCTTTGATGTTCTGAGAAATATCATGTTTTTTTCTTCTACCACCTTTACTCCCTCTTCTTCATCCTTCATATCTTCATCCTTGGGTTCCTCCACATCTTTTGGTTATATAGGGGTGCTAGGAATGCTTTTTGTGAGACTCCTCCACCTCCTCATTTAGCTTTAGCGTTGTATGTTTCTTCTTATTTGCCTCTTTTTAGGATAGATTCATGGAGATCTCCTCACGAGGATATGGGGTTCCTATGCCCTTGGTCCTTGTTCTTTTGAATACCCTTTTAAAACAACACTCTCCCTAGAATGCTTCTACATCTAAGTATTTATCTTCCTCCTGCTCCCGATGTGGAGCACTGCATGCCTCGGTCTCCACTGTCCGTGAGCTGCCTCTGGCCTCTATGATCTAAGTCACAACTATCTTCATTTTCCTCCTCACCATCTCCCTTTATAGCTTATGTGGTATTTGGGCTGACTCATTGTCTACTATATGTTTTCCTTAGGTGGCCACAGGAGCGTGAAATCATTATCCATAATGTTGTTATTCTCTAGCTTGGGCTTACGATGAAGGTATACAAATGCTACTCCAATGTCCCCAATTCCAAAGCTTACAAGATTTATGCTTATAAAATTTAAGATGATCCTCTCAACATAGGCATTCTGGCTTGGATATACATATGTCTTCCTTAGAGTGTGGTAGTCACATTCTACCTTGTTTGCAATAAAACTCAGGTAGTGTGCATCAATAAAGTGGTGGAATGATGCCTAGAAGTAGCGTATTATGAAGGAATATGATATTTTACACCATGGGCTCCATGTCCCATCCCTCATAGTGAATCATGTGATGTAGAAGTGTTGGTACACCGTGAACTGTACTACCTTACCAAATACCAAAGGTAGCTCCTTAGGGATGCACCAAATCTCCTCAAATGTCATGTGAAGTTGATCGTACCACATCTCCACCCTTTTTTTAAAAGGCCCACTCATTGACCCTTAACATAGATAATTTTCAAACCTTTCCATAAGGAACTTGTTTTCCATGGTATATTCCTAAATGTTGTTCTTTGGCCCATCAGACACTCTAATTTACATAAATACTAGAGAAAGTAAGATAGTGTCAAAATTGATCTTATCACCTATGTGAAGTTCCTCGATAATGGTTTCTACAATGTAACCTACTATGCTATAGACTACTCGAGACATTTTCCTTGCGATATAGATCCACATGGTATTTACTTGCGACCATATCTCTTGATCATTTAAATTGGTACTCTTAGATTTATCAATGTTGATTATGTTGAGCCCCTAAAATATTGACTCAATCTAAAAGGACGCATGGGCACACAAGACTAAAGTTAAGAAATGGGTGCACAAGGAGAAGGCATGCAAGGAAAGGTTCTAGGAGGGTCTTAGTAGAACCTATGATGCATACCCATAGGACAGGGTCTTAGGACTTAGCCGTAATTGGCATATCGGGTAGGACATGAGAAAAGCATGACCCGACTATGCATGTGGAGTGGATAAGGTGCCAGCCTAGTGACAGGTTGGCCTAGGAAGGAATATGCCCTGTGATGGAAGCTTCTAGAAGACCATCATGGAAAAAAGTGGAGAGCTCAGGCCTAGAGGAGCATGCTCCCATGGAGGACCACATTTAGACACTTGGCACCAAATTTGAGGCCATAGAAGGATGAGTTGGCACTTTGGGGTGCCTATAAATACAAGCACCCATAGAAGAACAAAAGGGAGAGAGATCAATAAGAGAGTGGAGCTCTGCAAAATTTTGGGAGAGCCATATTGGGTTGGGTAGATGAACTATAGGAGAAGGATGTATCAAGGGTTTGGGGTTATGAAATTTCTTTTTGAGAACTAAAGGATATGGGTCCAGTTATGATGCATGACTTTGGTCTACCATAATGCGATGTTTTGTAATGAATCTAATGAATGTAATGAGGTTACCAATTTATTTGAATATGATCCTTCTTGGTTCGGATTCATACATGATTCTTCATAGTTCCTTTTCATGTATGTTTATAAGATGAATATGAATTCCTATGCATTTTCCTTTCTATCTTGATTCAGTTCTTTAATTCTATTAAAGTATCTCTATCTGTAATGATTGCAATGATCTAGAGCCGTTCTAAGCTCTATGATGTTCGCATGTTTCATTCCCACTCACTTCCTTTAAAGTTTGGATCATAGATGATGTTTTCCCACTCAACTCACATAAAAGAGAGACTCAACACTGCGCATGCCTTGGGTGAGCGCCCAAGCCTTGCTTTGGGTGATAGGTCGGCGCACATGGGGTTCCCTTGTTCTTTGGTGGGTGTAAAAATGACTACATCTTGGTTTATTTCTAGGACCTCTTTTGAAGTTGTAGTGGGAAATGGCATACATCATGATCTGTGTAATGAGTGATGATAGAATGCCTAACTTTGGAAAGTGTTGAATCATGGTTCAAGATCACGGAGGAAGAATTTCTCAGAGATTCAACACTTGGACCTGAGTTTGATGCACGTAGATGGGTAGAAGAGAACCTCTACCATGATTTGTATGAATTTTTTTATTGCTTATTTGTAGAGCTATATGAATGGATCTCGGCATATGCATCTAGATCAAATTGGTATTATATATCACGTGTGTGGACCCAAGAAGAATACTAGAGGCTACAAGATGTAGATATGATGTGGACTCATGTTATGGATCATTGGTGGAAAGAATTACTGGCTAGCTACACCTGGAATATGGTATTTCACATGTATTCTTGTTTGGAAGTTACTGAGTTTGAGTTTTTGTGGGAGCCAGAGGATCATTTCTATGTGTTATCCCTCTGGCAATGAAGATCTTGATTGTTACCTTGAGTTTAGAGGCATTTTTGATGGCCGGCTAAACCATTCTGAGTCCTTGGAAAAGGAAGCTAGAGTGGAGGAAGATGGCAGACATTGCGATGAGAAAGAAAGGGAGGAGAGATATGACTCAAGTATAGTGAAGCACGTGAAAGGGAGATTTTTAGACAACATGAGGTTGCAAGTGTGATGGATGTATGGAGGTAGACATTGCGGGAAGGATTTGAGGTTCACGAGAGGACATGGAACCTGAGTAGTCTGTGCTACCCCATCTTAGCAAGTGCGTAAGAGAGACCCCTTTGAATTCTGATGAGAGTTTGTCATGTGGAGAGAGAAGAGTCATTGGCGTGCATCTAAACCCACCTAGTGACAAAACCTTGGTGCTTGGTTTTCTAGATCAAGGGAGGAGTATCGTTGACCCAGTTGGTATCGGTGGAAGTGATAGATCTTGTGCCTAGGAGGATACAATTTTTTGTTTCCCACTTCTATGGCTACACATACTATTCTAGTATTTGGGGAATTTTGGACCAGGAGAAAATACACAAGGCTTGGGTAACACGTTGGGAAGTGGCATGGGACACACATTGGTAGTGGCACAATTTTGCAGATGGTTGGCACGTAATTTAGTGGGACATTGGGGACCCTAGGAGTGACCACCAGAGGCCCTTTAGGCCCATTATTGGTGGACTATGGTGGATCTGGAGGTGGAACTAGTGGAATCGGGGGCATAGGAGGACCTTGGGTGGATCTAGTGGATTTGGTGGAAGAGGAAACACTAGGGGAAACCAAGGATCTGGACCAGGGGGACAGGGGCCTCAGCCACCTCCTCAAGTAATATTTGAAATGTCTTTACACTTTCTAGACTACAGGGCATAGAGGATGTTGTGGAGCATGTCCAAAAGTGTGAATTGCTATGGCATGTGAAGGGGATCACAACCCCAGAGTGGAAGGCTAGTTAGTTTTTGCATGACGTTGCAAGGTGTGCACATAGATGGTATAGGAAATATGACCCTCATCAAATGGTGGTGGATTATACTACTTTAAAGAACACCTTCTTGGCAGAGTTCCACATTCGTGAGTTTAAACAGAAGAGCATCAGCCCCCTGAAGGAGATTTAATAGGGAATGACAGAGAGTGTATGGGAGTATGACACACGGTTTAAGAACTCTCTATCAAAATTTTCATATGAACATTCACCCTTCACAACATGCTCAATGGTTTTTGGAGGGTTGATAACCCCATTTAGAAGAGATTTATCTCATAAAACTTTCATAGACCCGCGTGAAGCATTGGAAGCCACCCTACGTGTTGAAGCTATTGGAAGTGTTGATACTAGAGTTAGCCCATTTTGGAAGCTCAAATCGCTACTATGGCTAAGCAAGCTGGAAAATTTGTCTGCGAACTCAGCTCATGAGACTCACAGTGGAATGTGGTGTATAGATTTTGAAGTAGAGGGGCATGCCAAGGATAGTTGCCCCGAAGACAATACGTGCCATAGCGGTAGATTGTGAGATTTGTCATGGGGACCATGATGTGAGTAGATGTCCTTTATTGCAGTGCACAATTTGGAAGAATGTATCTTGCTACTATAAGATCTGCACCTCTACAACCCATGATACTAAGGATTGTAGGCTTATTGATCAAATCCATGAGGCCATTGATCATGGTGTGTGCCAGACCAACATTGCTAGTAATTCTAAGGGTGATGACCACCATTATGAGGAACGTGCAGATGGGGGCACGCATGGAAGAAGTTCTCACGGAGGATTTCATGGTCATGGTAGCTATGGAGGAGGAAGGAGTGAGTTCCCATGTGGAACCTATTTTAATTGTGGGTCTATAGACCACTACAAGCATGAGTGTCTAGATCTATTACAATGCTCATGGTGTGGGAAAAATCACAAGTATGAAGAGTGTCTGAGAACTCTACGAGCATATGAACCAACAACACCAGAAAGATAAGGGTGCTACTATGGTAAGCGTAAAAAGGGCCAATCCACAATGGATGCCAAGAGTGGTATATGAGTTAGAACTAGAACTTGTGTTGGTGACAACAAGAGTAGAAGCCACACGTGTAAAGGAAATACCAAGATAGAGGAACCTGGTTTCAAGGGAAGAAGTGGTACATGGGAAGTACCCAGACCCTACACATCAGAAGGAGGTATATCAAGAGACCATGGATGTCATTTGGAGTTTACAAGGAGAAATCCAATGTCTAAAGGAGCAGTCCAGGAGGGAGGAGAAAAGAAGGAAGGTCGAGGCACCAAAAGATGACTTGGATGAGGTCAAGGAAGTATGTAAAATGCTAAGGAAAGAGAATATTATTCCCTTGCTAGGAGCATGGTTGAGAGAGAAGGTACCACACATTGGAGAAGAGCATGAGAGGTAGGTATTGCATGTAAACCTTCCCCCTCACAACCTTGACTATGATAGGAGATCACGTTAAATGTAGTCATGGATGGATGGCTCCTTAGTAATATCCTCATTGACACATGCACAAAGGTCAATGTTCTCACCTTGGATGCATGGCATCAAATGGGAAGACCTGCATTACAACCATCTTCAAATGTGTTGTATATGGAAAAAAAAATGAAGGCAATGCCCATCGGTGTCTTAAAGGATGTAGCTATCACCATTCAAGGGGCTAAGTTTACTTAGGGACTTGAAGTCTTGGTGCTCACCGAGGTAGATAATTTCCCAGCACTACTTGGGTGCCCATGGTGTTATAAGAACAATGTGGATCTTTGGTTCAACAAGGGATACATAATATTTGAAAATGAGGAGGAACAAGTCATCATACCCCTGGCTGATGGGAAATCAACACCCTATATTGAACCTTTGGGAGAAGAGGTCTGGATATAATATATGTGTGCTCAATTAGGGATCTAGAGATAATTCATCCCATAGAAGGAGTTATCTAGTTTGAGGATGCTCAGTCCTTAAGTGACACCACCAAGTATAATGTGTGATAATTGGGTGCATGGGACCTATGAGTTAATCGAGACAACACTTGAGAGGATCGGTGATAAAGGTGAAAAAGGCACATAGTCGACACCTAGGGGAAAGGAGCTACCTAAGTACTTAGGAGGAGCCTTCCCTAAGGTATTTTTATAGGAGATGGAAGCTCAGTGGAAGGAGGAGAATGAATGAAGAGGGATGTTAAGTTATATCCTACTCGGAATTGCCGCACGCTGGTGGGACACATTGGGAGAACCTCTTGGAATGGTGAGGTGAGAATTCCTTCTCTGTAAGGTTTTGCAGGAGCAACGTGCCCATGGCTATAAAAGACTACCATGGTAAAGAGACTGCTTCCTTCCATATCCAAGCATGTGAGACAGCTTGGATGGGAAGTGCAAAAGCATTTCCACCTTCATTATGGGTTCACAAGTTGTACTCCACCCTACAAGGTTGTGTGCGCACATGGTACATCCACTCAGAGATGCATCACCAAACTAGTAATTGGAAAGAATTGGTGGCTGACCTCATTCAAACATTTGAGTACCAGAGTACAAAGCCATCAGTACATAAGGCATTACAGGTTTGTCAAGTGCCTTACAATAGGGGATAGTGCTATGGTGGAAGATAGAATACAAGAATTTCTAGGTGAACCTAGCCCGGAAGCACACTTTGAGGAAGAAAAAATGGAAGAGATATAATTTAAGTGCGTGTATGGAAAAAGAAAAAGGGAAGATGGTGTATGTTATTGATGGAGAAGAAAAATAAAACTTAGATGTTGACCATTTTTGGGGACGTGTGAGGTGTTAGATAGTTCTGATGAATGGGTGTGCGCCTATCATGACCTTTAAAGACAAAAAAGGTTAACATCGGCTTAGAAGAAGAGCCTAAGGAGGTAGTCATTAGAGACTATTGGTCGAGAAAGAAGTCTCTAAGATCATTGATCTTTTACGTGAGTTTGAGGATTTATTCCACGTGGGTATCATGAGCTTAAAGGTGTCCACCATTCCTTGGGGAGATGAGGATAAAACTGAAGGAAGGTGTGTGCCCAGTCAGGAAAAGACCATACCGGATGAATCCTAACCTGTGCATGAGGTCAAAGAAGAAATAGATAAAATGATAGCATCATGTATTATTGAAGTTGTTGAAGAGTTGGAATGGATAAGTCCAATGGTGATTAGTATCAAGAAGGATGGAAGGATAAGGATTTGTGTTGATTACAGGGACTTGAATGTAGTATGTATCATTGATCCTTTCCCAACCCCATTCACTGAAGAAATCTTAGAAGGAGTGGCAGGGCGAGGTCTATTCTTTCACAGATGGATTCTCGGGCTATCACCAGGTAAGGATCACAAAGGAGGACTAAAGGAAGATGAATTTCACCACTGAGTGGGAATTTTTACCTATATAGTCATGTTGTTTGGGTTGAAGAATGCACCTGTTGTGTTCTCGTGCATTGTGGTACAAGATTTCCAGGACTTTATCCATAAATTTCTTCAAGTCTACCTAGATGATTGGACAAGTATATGGGTTAGTGAAGGACCATTGTGACAACTTAAGGCTGATGTTTGAAAGGTGTCGGTAGTTGAGGATATCCCTCAACATTAAGAAATGTGTCTTTTCTACCCCATTTGGAACATTATTGGGGCACATCATATGTAAGGAGGGCCTACTAGTAGATCCCACAAAAGTTACAGTAATTGTGGGATTGAGGGAAGCCTACTAGTCAAAGCATGAGTGCATGGATTCCTTGGACATAGGGTACTATAGGAAGTTCATCAAGGGATATGCCAAGAGATTCACATGCCTTTAGAAGAGTTTCTTAGACATAAGAGTGCCTTTCATTGGGGAGAGGCACAACAGAAGGCATTTGACACTTTAAAGGATAGGCTTATCACCACGCCCATCCTACATTTCCCTTCTTGGGATAAGCCTTTCCATGTTCATGTGGATGCCTCAGGGACCGCCATTGGAGCAGTACTTACACAACCTGGTGAAGGGATTTTTGATCATCCTTTGTGCTTTGCAAGTAGGAAATTGACACCAATAGAGTAGAATTACACTACAACTGAGCGCGAGGCATTATCGATGATCTACGCGCTTCATAAATTCAGACAATATTTGTTGGCAACCCCTTTTATATTTTACATTGACCATATGGCATTGAAATACTTGGTGAACAAGCCCATTCTACAAGGGTGCATATGTCGGTGGGTACTATTGTTCCAAGAATTTGAGTTCATGGTGGTTGTCAAACTAGGAAAAGTAATTCCGGACCTGATCATTTATCTAGGATTGATTATAGGGGAGGATGCACAAAGCATTGAGGATACCATGCCAGATGCACAACTATTTAGGTTGTGGCGCATGCCCTTGGATTTGGAGGACATTGCGGTATTCCTTAAAATAGGTGTGGTGCCAGTCGGAATGAAGGCCTTGGAGAAGAAGAAGTTGGCCATACACACATGCACCCTACATGCTAATTAGTGGAGATCTGTACAAAATGGGTCATGATGAGGTTTACGCGCGATGTGTGTGCTAGAACATGAGTGCATTACAATTATGGAAGAGGCACATGGTGGGATTATAGGAGGACACTATGCGGGAAATGCAACCACGTGGAAGATTCTACTCATAGGGCTTTGGTGGGAGACCATTTATCAAGATTGCATTGAGTTTTGCAAGGCCTGTGACCATTGCCAGCGCCTTGGAAAACTTGGAAAAAGGGATGAAATGCCTTTGACCAATAGCCAGCATGGAACCATTTGAAAAGTGGGCTATCGAAATTTTTCGGACCAATCTCACTAGTGGTGCGAAGGACTAGTTCATGGTATATCCTCACTTACATTGATTATTTGACAAGGTGGGCAGAGGTAGCACCTACAAAGGATTGTACAGTGGCTACCACTGCTAGATTTTTATGGGAAAACATAATTAATAGGTATGGATGCCCATTGAGTTTGACAAGTGATAGAGGTACACACTTCCTCAATGAAATGGTCAGGATTCTATTATCAGAATTCATGGTGGCCCATCACAAAACTACTCCCTATCACCCTCAAGAAAATGGAACTACTGAGGTGTTTAACAAAATACTTAGTCACACATTGACTAAGATATGTGATGTTGGTAGACAAGATTGGGATGAAAAAGTATCTTGCCATTCTTTGGGCATATAGGACAACCTATAAGAGGTTGAATAAGGCCACACCATTTCAATTAGTGTTTGGCATGGAGGTTGTCCTACTAGTTGAATTCATGTTACCTCTCTGCGTATAGTGTGCATAGGAGGATTAGATGATGAACAAGTGTTGGAAGAAAGAATTGAAAAGTTAATGCAATTGGATGAAAGATGATCACTCGCTAGGTGGAGCCAAAGATGGAAAAAATAAAAAAAAAAGGCATGGCATGATCATCACATTAAGAACAAGAAGTTTGAGGTTGGGAAAATGGTGCTACTATATGATTCTAAGTTTTTGTGCCATCTGGGAAGTTAAAAGTCCATTGGTTGGGTCCCTACATCATCTCGTACATCCTTGATTTAGGTGTGTGCCAGTTACAAGCGCTGGATGGGATGAGATTTGAGGACACTTCAATGGGAGTAGGCTGAAGCCCTACTATAAATAAGTCTTCTTGGTGTTTGTAAATAAGGCAATATTTCCAGTTAGTTTAGGATTTCCTTAATGCATTTTTCTTTTCTTGTGTTTCCCTTTCTCATTTGTTATTTTGTGTTGCACCTTGGGTGCTGGTAATCTCATTAATTTTTGAAGGTTGTAATTATGTAAGAGGACCATGCATCATTTTAGTGTGGGGTGGAGTAAGGTGGAAGAAATTGAAGTGTGAAGTACTAGGAAGGATTGCATTGGAAAGCGGTTGGATGGCCCAGGGAGAGGAAGTGCATGAGAGGAAAGGTGAAAAAGGATGGTTGGTGTCAGGGTAAGGCTACATTGGGGATCCACGTACAAGAGAGGAAAAAGCACAAACATAACATGAGGTAGGTGAGAGAAAAAATCATGATAGAAGAAGTGCCTTTCGGTGTTGGTTACACGTGCGCAAGAGTCTCCTATCAAGATGGATTGGTTACATGCTAGAAGGTTGGAGAATTTTTTGCACAAGGTTGGGCACATGAGTTAAAGTGCTAAAGACAGGTTTTTTGAAAAAAATTGCATTAAGTGTTAAAGTATGGTGGTAGGTAAGGTAGCATTTAATGTTAAAAAGTGGGAAAAACTATAAATAAAAGGTTGGACACTTCATTATTTACATTACGAATACGAAGAAGGAAGAGATTTTACAAACTAGGGTTTCTAAAGTTGATCCATGTGAAGAAAAATTGGAGAAATTTTAGTGGTGAGTGACCAGTTTGGATCTATAAACTAGGAGGAAATAGTTCATAGGCATAGAGAGAGTTGTGGAGAAGCACCATCTTGTGAAGGGGATATTCCAAGTGAGGGTTTGGTAGCTAGGGCATGGGTTGGAAAGGAGTTTCTTCACAAGTTTGAGATCTAAACTTGGAAAGGGTAGAGAAGTAGAGCAAGAGACGTTGAAGTGCAGAGAAAACCTACACAATGGCACCCAAGAAACCAGCAATAACACCTAAAAAGGGCAAGGGAAAGGGAAAACAACAAGAAACCACCACAGGTACCAATGAGGAATGGTATGTAGAAATGTAGTACCCAGATGGGGTTTTCTTGGGATGGAATGGGAGTCCCACTTGAGAAAAATGATAGTAAGTGACTACAATCATCACATGAACATGATTGAAAAATAATTGGAGTTGGAGTTAGTGTGCTGACTAACCAGAGAACACCTGAGGGGTTACCAATTTATAGTGATGAAGTCAAGGTGAAGTTGGAGAAGGCGGGTTTATTACAACTCTATGAGTTTCCCTACTTGAAAAGCTAGAGCACCTCTATCAGTGGCTGATGTCATGCATGTACATGAAGACCACTTTCATTTCAAGGGTAAGATGTGCATAACCCCTCAGCTAATTTCAAGATTCACAGGCCTTATCTGTGAGGGAGAAAGCTTAGAGGATGACTTGTGTGACAAGGAAGAAATTAAGGAAACAGTGGCTATATATGTGTACAAGAAAGGGTCAAGGTATTTTGATATCGGGGATATCCAAGACCCTAGTGATGAGAATGGCCATGTGCCTAGTAACAAAACTCAATGCACAAGAAAGATGGACGTAGGTAAACAAGTCTGGTTGAATGTTTGTAGAAGAATATCAGAGGGCACCATCTATAATTTGTCTACATACATTGCAGATGAAATTATCACCAACGCATAGGAAGGAGACAAGATTCTCTTTGGTAATGTCCTCTTAACCATTGTGTTCTCAAAATGGAGTACCAGATGCAATGCAAAAAAGTTCATTTGGGAGTACCCAGAGGAAGACCCCTCACCTACAAAAATATTTGAGAAATACACTTGTGATAGCATGATGCCCATTCACAAGGCACATCTTGAAAAATGGTATACACTTAAGGAATGCGTTTGGGGTAGAATGGAGAATACGGAACAACTGCCAAGTGCTTATAGTAGGAGAAGTTGAGTTTGTTGTATACCAACACTTTTGTATTGGTAGGTTCAAGTTAACTGATGAAACCATGAGCCCATGGTGCAAGCTCCCATTCGCCTTCACAGCTCAATACTTCTAGGTGGGAGTTAACAGATTCAAGGAGTCCAAGAAGTTAAAGCTTGACCTTGGAAGTTTGGACCGGGACCACAGGGAGATGCGCAGGACATTGGTCTACCCCAACAAGCACGTGTATGTGGAAAAGTACGTGTCACATGAAGTCCAAATGGTAAAACCCCTAACTCTGACTATTATTATAGAGAGGTCTGCATAGCACATGTATACCTTCGGATAAGGCCCAAGTTTGAGAAGGGCACTTACCTTGAAAATGAGATAGCTATACCTGAGGACCTAACAGGTAGGAAGAAGACCACACCCAAGAAGAAGGAAAAGAGGAGATAAAGAAAAAGGCACCAAGTGCCCAAGATACACAATAGGCACCCAGAACAAGCACTAGAACAAGTACTTACATGCGTAGGAAGAGGTCCCCAGTCAAAGAGGAGGTGCCAGAACAGGAAAAGCTTATCATAGAGGAGAAATCACTAGAGGAGGAAGAGAGAAGAGAAAGTAGAATCTCCTATACTGGAATCCAAGTTAGGAAGAAATAGAAGGTGATGGAGGAAGCTAACTCGGAGGAAATAGAGATCTTGGAGAAATACATGGGTGAGAGGGATGATGATGAAGAAGATGAATCTAAAGGGGACCAAGAACCACTTGTTTTCAGCATGCATGGTTCAGAAGAAGAGGGGAAGAAGAAGAAAATGAGTTCCTTTTCATGATGTGCGTAAGGGTATCCAGGAGGAGGAAGGCACCCAGAACATGGAAAGAAGTGAAGAGGTTGGTATGTAGGATCAGAAAACTCCAAGCCTCATGAAGGAGAAAATAAATGAGGTGGTAGAAAAAGAAGCAATGAAAATCATCGAGGCCTTGGTGGAACAAGAATTGGAGCACAATGTTGATATAGTGATGGATGAGGACAAGGAAGAAAGTGTAGGGAAAGATCACGGTAGCATGGGAGGCCCAGTCTATCGGTAACTATTCCTAAGGGCACACACACAGGGGGAAAGCACATGGAGATCTAGAGGAAAGGAATGAGCTACATTAATGATCCCAACAAGGTGTTGCACATGTGCTTCCAAAGCACAGTTCCAATAGATCAACTCATGGAAATGAATTCATTGATGAAGAAGGTGCATACCCTCGGATGAGGAAGATGCTCTCTTGGGAAATTGAGTCCCACATCGATGAGCTAGAGTTCGAGGTAAGCTAGGGGCACTAATGAAAATGCCTAGGTCAAAAGGAGACAACCCCTTGGTAAATGCTCAGTGAGCTTTCAGATGAGTAGTTATGCAATGTGCTCAACAAGGTCTTAGTTGAGGTTGAAGCTAGGCTCTTTGGATGGAATGATCAGGATAAGATTTCTAGAAGCAGAACTAGAAAAGAAGGAGGAAGAACTAGAAAAGGAGGAAGAGCTAGAAGAGAAGGCCAAGGATTTAAAGTAGGAGGAGTTAATTAGTGCTCAGCTAAAGTGTGAACTTAGGGAAGAAAAGGAAAGGGTGTGCAAAGTACATAAGAAGGTAGAATCCATCATAGATGTCATTTTTTGAAGCATCGGACCTGGCACCACCCACGCAAAAGTATGGATCTTCCCTTGAGTGCCTTGAAGACTTAACACATCCTCACCATGGAGAGGCAACCTCTAGCCTTAGAATCCATGCAGAAGAAGTAGCAGTAGTGCACCTGGAGAAGGAGGAAAAATTAAAGGTAGTATAGAATATAGTAGTGAATCATGGCTGAATATAGCAAAGTCCTTGCTGATGTAAAGATTTCTGCCCATACCGTTGAGGCCGCATATGACAACTGTGCAGATAGAGATAAAGTGGTGAGTATTCTAGTCGCCAACTATGAAGTAGAGCTTAAAGAGTTCTAAGAAAAGAAAAAGGGGATACAGAGTAGAGTGGGATAGAATCTATGGCCGAGGTTGAAAAGAAGTCAAGAAGCTATTGAGGCCCTAGGGGTATAATAAAGAACCGGCTAAAGGAGCTATACCCATATATTACTAGAAGGATGGATGCTTGAGGACGTGGGAAAGGAGTTGGAAAAAATTGTTGACACTATGAACACTCAAGGAGATGGACTGAGTTTTGGGGAGGTAAGCACCCTAGTCGGTGACCTCTACCAGAGAGAGTGCAAAATGAAGTCGATGCCTGGAACAAGTTGGAGGTGACATTGCAAAAATATTTTCCTAGCTTGTTGCAATAATGCCATCACTTCCCCATTCTTTCTTCTTTCCTAAATTCTTCATTCCCTTATTCTTTTCCCAAGACATTAAGTCTATGGTGGTTCTTTATTCATTGGAGAAGTGTTCCCATGGGTGGAGAACATGTAAAGTGTGGGGTGATGTTGGGCCCCTAAAATATTGACTAAGTCCAAAAGGGCGCATGGGCGTGCAAGACTGAAGTTAAGAAATGGGCACGCAAGGAGAAGGCGTGCAAGGCAAGGTTCTAGGAGGGTCTTAGTAGAACCCATGATGTGCGCCCATAGGAAAAGGTCTCGGGACTTAGCCATATTTGGTGTATCGGGTAGGACATGAGAAAAGTGTGACCCGACTATGCATGCGGAGTGGATAAGGTGCCATCCTAGTGACAAGTTGGCCTAGGAAGGAATATGCCTGTGATGGAAGCTTTTAGAAGACCATCATGGAAAAAGTGGAGAGCTCAGGCCTGGAGGAGCATGCTCCCATGGAGGACCACATTCAGACACTTGGCACTAGATCTGAGGCCACAGAAGGATGAGTTGGCACTTGGGGTGCCTATAAATACAAGTGCCCATAGAAGAAAAGAAAAAGGGGAGAGATCAATAGAGAGCGGAGCTCTGCAGAAATGCTGCGAGGAGTCATATTGGGTTGGGTAGATGAAATATAGGAGAAGGATGTATCAAGGGCTTGGGGTTATAAAATTTCTTTTTGAGAGCTAAAGGATATGGATCAGTTATGATGCATGACTTGTCTGCCATAATGTGGTGTTTTGTAGTAATGAATCTAATGAATGTAATGAGGTTACCAAGTTAATTGAATATGATCCTTCTTGGTTTAGATTCATACATGATTCTTCATAGTTCCTTTTCATGTATGTTTATAAGATGAATATGAATTCCTATGCATTTTCCTTTCTATATTTTGATTTAGTTCTTTAAGTCTATTAAAGTATCTTTATCTGTAATGACTGCAATGATCTAGAGCCATTCTGAGCTCTATGATGTTTGCATGTTTCATTCCCACTCACTTCCTTTAAATTTTGGATCATAGATGATGTTTTCCCACTCAACTCACATAAAAGAGAGACTCGGCACCCACGCATGCCTCGGGTGAGCACCCACTGCCCATTGGGTGATAGGCTGATGCACATGGGATTCCCTTGTTCTTTGGTGGCATGTGCTTTCTTTGGTTCCATCATAAAAATCCACCTTCTCACTATCTACTGAGAAAACTCAAACCCTAGCTCTAATCTGTGTGACTGGATCCTCCTCAATGATTCTACTTCACTCAAACCCTACACCAATGGGGAGGCACACCTCTTCATGCAACAATCTTCTCTCCATGTCCTGGTTTCACAACTCTCTACACTTTAACATGACTTGCTCAGCTTGTTTTGCACTTATCTCGCTCAAATTATTGTGATCGCAAAGGTAAAAATGAACCCACATCATGTTCTTATATAGATTTTCAAAAACTTAGTGCATTTATTAATCCTCCACGTAACAAAAATCCTCCCATTAATTGAATATTTACACAATATCTACATGGTACATCTTCCCTAAATTCTAGCTATAACCTTCTAGTGTGCCTTCCTACCTTATGGCTATAGAATTATCTTCGAGTGCCCTTCCATGTGGCTAAGTACCTCACCATTGTGCCTTCCCTGGTAGTCTCTACAACCCTTACTTACCTCGCCTTATATTATTACCTCATTTATATCCATCTATGGTCATCTTTTTAAAGCAATCTCCTTTCTAACCATTCCTCTGAAAACTTGAATAGCACTTATAATGAGTTTATTTGTTTATGTGCACCTAGTTGTAAATAGCGACCCCACAATGGTATGTGTAGTCCTTTGCACATAAAATTTATTCAAGTGGTAATTAGCTTTTAGCATGCAAACATGCTTATTACATGAAACACCTATTAAATTAACAAAGCATAATGACAAAAATGAAATACATTAAGGAAATAAAAAAATGAAACCATAGTCTAAATGGAAACACTACCTTATTACAAACACCAAGAAGACTTATTTATAGTAGGGCTTCATCCTACTCCGTTAAAGTAACTGGGTAACCATATTCCATAAAGTGTCTCTAATTGAAAAACACCTTATTTAAGTATATAAGTGATAATATATGGTCCTAACCAATTTACGTTAAGCTTTCTGGGTGAAACAAAAACTTAGAGTCATAAAGAAGCACCATCTGTCCTATCTCAATATTTTATCCCTAATGTGTCTATCATGCCATGCCTTCTACCGGGATTTTCCTTCTTTGGCTCCAACATATTATGATGCGCCTCTCATCCAGTTGTATCAATTGATCAAATCTTTCTTCTAAATCACGCTCATCAGCTAGACCTCCAGCACATGTAATACACAAAAAGGTAACATGAATTCCATCAGAAGAACTACTTCTATGCCAAACACCAACTAAAAGGGTGTGGCCTTGTTCAACCTCTTGTATGTTGTTCTATACGCCCAAATAATGACATAAAATTTATCATCCCAATATTTCCTTCCAACATCACAAATTTTTGTCAATGTCTGGCTCAAAATCTTGTTGAAATCTTCAAGCAGTCCCATTTTCCTAAGGATGATATGGTGTAGTCTTATGGTGTGCAATCATGAACTCATCCAATAGAATTCTGACTATCTCATTTAGAAAGTTTGTGCCCCTATCACTGGTCAAACTAAACAAGCATCCATATCTTGTAAGAATATTTTCCCATAAGAACACGACCATTGTAGTTGCTATAAAATCCTTGGTAGGTGTTGATTCTACCCACCATGTAAGATAATTTGTGCAAGCAACGATGTAACGCAATCCGATTCTACGCATGCTGGTGAAATAGGACCCACAAATTCTATATCCCATTTCTCAAATGGATCTTCACTAGGAATAGGTATTAAAGGCATTTCATATCTTTGCGTAGGATTACCAACACATTGAAAGTGATCACATGCCTTAAAATATGCTTTACAATCCTTGGAGAGGGTCTCCCACCATAATACAATGAGTAGAATCTTACACATAGTGGCATCACCTACATAGTCCCCACCTGCAATACTACCATGAGCCTCTTCCATGATGTTTGTGCACTCATGCTCTAGTTCACACTGGTGAAATACTTCATCTCAGCGTAACTTGTATAGGTCACCACTAATCAACATAAAAGGAGTTGCACGAATTGCAAGTTGTTTCTTCTCCAAGGATTTCATTCCTTCTGGTGGCACACTTGTACGTAAAAATATAGAAATATCCTCCAATTCCATAGGTGTGCATTGTAACCGATAAAACTATACATTTGGCCTTATATCTTCAATTTTATGCATGTCCTCCCCTGACTAAATTCGTGATAAATGGTCTTGGTTAGAATTACTTTTACCTGGTTTTACCAAAACTGTGAAATCAAATTCTTGGAATAAAAGCACCCATCGACATATGCACCCCTCTAAAATGGGGTCTTTTACCAAGTATTTCAATTCCATGTGATCAATTTAAAATAGGAATGGTGTTGCTAAAAGGTATTTTCTAAATTTATGTAGTGTATAGATCATGGACAAGGCTTCATGCTCTGTCATTGTATAATTTTGCTCTACATGAGTCAAATTTCTACTAGAAAAATAGATAGGATGATCTATAATACCTTCTCCAGGCTGATCTAACACTACACCAATGGTTGTGCAGAGGCGTCCACATGTACATGAAATGGTTGGTCCCATGTGGGAAAATGTAGAATAGGCATTGTAGTAAGTCTCTCCTTTAGTACCTCAAATGCACGTTGTTGTGTTTCTCCCCAATAAAATGTCCCTTTTCCTTTTAGTAACTCTTCCAAAGGTGTGGAAACCTTAGCATATCCTTTGATAAATTTTCTATAATACCCAGTGTGACCCAAAAATCCGTGCACCTCACTCTAACTGGTAGGTTCTTTTAGGCCGACAATAACTACAACCTTAGCTGGATCTACTCAAACCTTCCTTGCAGATGATATGCCCTAATAGAGTGCCAAAAGGTGTAGCAAACACACACTTTTTGATGTTCAAAGAGATTCTTAACTATCTACATCTTTCAAACATTAAGTGCAAATTATCACAATGATCCTTAACAAGCCCATATACCATCCAATCATCCAAGTAAACTTGCAAGAAAATATGAATAAAATCCTAGAATGCTTGAACAACTATTCACGAAAAATACAACAAACATGTTTTTTAGACCAAAGGGCATCACAGTATATGTAAAACTTCCCCATTCAGTGGTGAAAGTTGTTTTTATTGATCCTCCTGTGTAATCTAAACCGATGATACCCATAGAATCCATCTGTAAAAGAATAGATCTCACACCTTGCAACACCTTCTAATATCTCCTCTATGAAAGGTGTAGGAAAGGGATCAATCACACATGCAACATTTAGTTCTCTGTAATCCACACAAATCCTAATTTGACCATATTTATTTATACTAATAACCATGGGGCTAACCCACTCTGATTCTTCTAGGGCTTGATGATCCCAAAATTCAACATTTTGTCAATTTCTTCTTTGACCTTTACACGCAAGTTGGGGTTCATCCTGTAGGGTCTCTTCTTGACCGGGCATGCACCTTCCTTAAGCTTTATCTTCATTTCTCCTAATGATTCATGCACTCCTTTCAATTCATGGTAGCCCCTAGGAAATAAGTCTTGAAAATCATGGAGAAAATCCACTATTTTTGCTACTTCAGATTTAAACCAATAATCTCCAATTATTACCTCTTTAGGTTCAACATCCATACCAATATTCACTTTCTTGGTCCTCATAGGTTCATGATAGGCACGTGCATTATTATCTGCACTATCCAAGACCTCATGTATACCTGTTGAATGATATATATCTAGTTCTTCTACTTCTTCATCATCCACTATGTAGACCATCTTCCCTTTTTCTTTCTCAAAGTAGCGCGCTTAAGTAGTGTGGCATCTGTCTTTGTTCCTTTGCAAAACGTCTACTCGAGTCAATTTTCATCAAATAACTCTTGAAAAATTTATTCTACCTTTTGCAATGTCTCCCATAGTTAACAAATTTATAACCCTTAATGCCTCTTCTACTGGAGGTTTAGTAGAGAAGTAGTCAAAATTCTGGACCATACCTACAATCAAATCCTACCAATTTCTAGTTTCTCTATGTAGCTCTACATATACATACCAAGCACATGTGCAACCTTGTAAAGTGGAATAAAGTTTGTGCACCCATAGTGAAGGTGGTAAAGCTTCATGCCCCTCTATCTAGAGCCTCTCACACTGCTGAATGTGGTGTTGAACATGTTGATTACCATGATATGTGTAGATTTGAGTAGGTGCATTGCTCCTGGAAAACTAAGTTATAAGAGAAATCATGACTTCATTCCATTCTACAAGATTATCCATGTGAACCACGCACCAACATGTTATTGTCCCACGTAGGGTGTATGATAACATACTTATTATTTCTAAGTGGTCTATCCACTATTCCTACATGACGCACATGAATACCATAGGGTCTCCTTCCCTAGTGTACCGAGGTCAGAGTTGTTACCTATCCTCCTAATGCAATGAGGGTTGATTTTCTGCACAAATGTACTCCTTACATAGCACCCAACCATATCATAAGTACCATGAACCCATTTATCACAAGAAACACTTATAGTATCGTTAATAGATTGTGCATATTCCCATTGAAGGATTCCTTCTTTAGATGGCTTGAGCACTTCTAGGTCTTGAATGGTGCATACATAAATCCTATTCAGATCTTCGTCACTTAAATGCTCAACATAGGGCACAAATTTTCCATATGTTAAAGGGATAATAACTCATTCCTCCTTATTATCAAAATTGATATATCCCTTGTTGAACCAAAGATCAACATTATTTGCGTAACACCAAGGGAATCCAAGTAGAGATGGGAAACTGTCTTCTTCTACAAGCACTAAAACCTCAAAATCCCTAGTGAACATGTCCCCTTGTATAGTAATGGATGCATCTTTTTAAACTATGATAGGAGTGGCCTTAGTTTGACTAGCCATAAATAATACATTAGAAGATGGCTACAATGTAGGTCTCCCCATATGTACCCATGCATCTAAAGTAATCACATTTACTTACTGCATGTTTCAATCAATATATTACTCAAGAGCCATCCTTTAACAACACCATTCAGAGTGATCTCCTTATCATAGTCTAAGCTATGGGGGCAAATATTTGCATGCAGGATTTGACACCCATTCTTTGTATTCACGTGCGAGTGATTCCATTTAGCCAACTCCCTAGTAATGGAATAATATTCTCTTGGTGTAACATTCTACATACCTCCTTCAAGTCATCAATATATGACTGGACCATCTCTGCCTCCTTCTTTAGTTCCATCTTTTGTGATTGCTCCTTTAAACATTGTATTTCCCCTTAAAGGTATCTGAGTACCTCCATGGTCTCTTGATAAACCTCCTTCTAATGTGTAGGATCTGGGTATCTTGCATGCAAAACATCCTCCTTAATGATGGTAGGCTTATGTGGTAACACCTCTCTAGCGCACACAACTTCAACACGTGTAGTGATCTTTATAGGAAATACCTCAGGTTCCGTTGCAACTTTGGCATCCACTGATTTTCCATAGTGTGTTGTATCCTAACCATCTCTGTGCCTTTGTTCTCTCTGATTATGTTTCTTGCTAAGATGCTCATATAGATCCAGGAATTCCTCATAGCTATGATTCTTCCCACATAAAGAACATGTAATATTCTAAGGAAATTCACACTGTGTAGTGGTCGGGTAATCGACATTTAAATCAAGTTCCACAAGGGAATTTGTTTCTTCCACCACCAAACCTTGACCTCTAAATCCACCACGGTATCCTCTACCTCTTACATGTCCTCCATCATAGCTTCCCTCGTTCTAATCATAATTCACTTGATTGTGATATCAATCGTGATGCTCACCTTTAACCTTAGAGTTATCGATAATCCTATCTATCGCACACCAATATCTATACTATCATGGATCGACCAATCAACCTACAATACTCTATATCATGAGCCATAGACCGATAAATATTAAAATAACATGATACATTATTCCTTATCGAGCATTATAATAATGGGCAACGCACTAGCGTCATGGTTCATGTGACATATCTCATAATTTAGCAATAATGAATGTACTATTTTGTGGTGACAACTATCTCTAGTGTGCCCCTCCACTTCATAGTCTATACACCAAATCCTAGAGTGCATATCATGTGCCGAATTTTCCAATAGTTTCTCTAACTAATTTTTCATGGCTGAACTTTTTGCTTCTAAGAATGGGTGACTCGAATTTAGTGTCTATACTCCCAACTACCTCGGTGTGCAAATATGCTTCAAGGTCTTCATGCGAGATCGGTGTATGTCTTATGTGACAAATCCCTTCTAAAAGGTATGATCAGATCTCAACAAACCATTGCGCATGTTGAATTGCGTAAATATTATAAGAAAGCTTACATAAAAGTGTTTTAAAATTGACATCATACTCCCAAACACTTTCAGTAGTACCTTGTTTAATATCCTTGAGTGTGCTTATACTCTTCTGCTCAAATTCAAGGATATATAACTCTTTAAGGAATGCATCTTTGAATGCTACATAATCTACACAAGTTTGATCAGGGTCAAACTTCTTGTACCAATTGTGTGCATGTTCCTATAATGTAGTCACAAATTGACATGCACTCAAAACTCATGATCCCTTTTACGCGCCACAATATCTCACACATGTGCATGTGTTCGAAACATATTCTATGCCCCTATACTCCAAAAATGAAGAGACATCTCCATGTAAATATTATGGGGATGGTACAGAACTTGCCCACCTGATCTAGAACCCCCTGTGTTGCCTCTACCTCTAGAACCACCATAACTAGAGCCACCAACACTCTCTAATCATCCACCCATATTGTATAAGTGGACTAGAAGATGTACTTCCCTATGTCCCAATGATAGTACTGTAATGAATTCCTACAGTCTATATGGTGGTACTACTCCCAGAAGTGAGCCCCAGATTCTATGCAGATGATGCTCCTGAAAAGGTACCCCCCCAAAAAAACAAAGATGTTTGCCCGCCATCGATGTACTTTCTATGTGACTTACTCCTAATTCCCTACTACCTAAATTAGCTTATTAACTATTAGATGTAGTAAGTACTGGAAAACCAAGCACAAGGGCTAGGTTCAAGTAGATTTAGATGTGCACTGTGGCCTAGGTCATCTCTATTGGCACACTCCTATGTGAGGCCGAGGAGGGTTCCCTTTCATGCTTGCCCAAATGGGGGAGTTCCTAATGCTCTAGCTCCATGCCTTCTACGTGAGCTCCAAATCCTTCGTGATCCATCTCTCTCCTCAATGTCATCTACTCTGTAATGTCACACTGCTTCTCTATCTCCCTCTCATGTGCCTCATTATACTTAAGCCACCTTTCTTCTCTCTACCTTTTTACTGCTTTAGGTCCATCATCTTTCACCAAACCTACTCCTACCCCCATGCATGGTGGGGTTTAGCTAGCCATCGACTTTTCCTCTAAATTTAGGGTTACCATCAAGATCTTAATCACTAGTGGAATGCCTTGCAAGTAAGTTCCCTTGGGATATCGTAAAAACTAGAACTCAGCTACCTCTGGGAAAGAATAAGTGGAAATTGAGTATTCCAGGATATAGCTGTTCAAAACACCATGGAACCAAGTATCCACAACGTGTGTCCAAATTAGATCAACATCATATAAGGCCTGAAATTCTCCTATGTCTAGACAAGTGTGTGATACCTCCAGTTTCACTTAGATGCATAAGAAACCAACCACTTGTATAGTTCTACCGGGAAAATAGCAAAGAAGCTCTCATATAAACAGTCATACAAGTTCTTTTCCACCCACGCACGTGTGTCAAACTTAGATCTAGTGTTGAATCTCTATGCATACTCTTCTTCTAGATCTTTTATCCACTCCTCAAAACTTTCTAAGGTCAACCGATACGTCTTCATCACGAACCATCCTGAAAACAACTGAAATAATGGTCTCAACAACGAAACCAATGATGCAGCCTAGAATTTACCACAAAAACCTAGGTGCATTGACACATCAACCAACCTAAGTCGAGTGCTCACCCAAAGTGTGCAAAGGTACTAGGACCCTCCTTAGAGTTTCTTGTAAAGGATGTGAACATGATGAAGATGTAACATACTCATATCAAAAACAACATAAATATTCCATAGAGCATATTCTAGATCTAAAATAATAATGAATTAAGTGATAGATATAATGAATTCAACCATGTAAGAACTATTTTTAGTCATGTTTAACACCATTATTCACCCAACACACTCCATTATATTAAAACACAATAAACAAAAAATCTTCTTACAATAATTAGTATCATAAGTTTATGCACACATCAGATCTAGCAACATAACTCAACAATGATAGCTCATATCAACACACTCTTCTAATCTACACAGATTACTACATATTTATAAGGTTGGGGACATTCCCTTCACCACTTACACACTTACAAAAAATAGCTCGCATGCTTAAAATAGTCATGCACCTTTACAATAACATGCACACATGTAAGTGTGCTAATAATAGATCTCTTACAGTTAACTGGAAGTAGTAATTCTTTTATTAATCAAACTCATGCATGGCGATTTAGTATATTCTGTTAGGAAATAAGAGATAAAATATCTAGAATAATCCCTTACAAAATCACAACAATAGAAACTAATATGCGAGAAAATATTACTGGATCTCAAATAAAAGTGCAGAATAAATAACACAACATAGGGAGACAAGATTTAACGTGGTTCACCCAATTTGGGCTACGTCCACCAAGAATCACTTGCTCGATTTTATTACAAGCCTCCACTCTCTCAATAAAATACCTAGATCCGTTTTGATTTGTGCTCAAAACTCTATAAATTCACACCCGAATTCAAAACACATCTCGCAATACATTTAATTATGCATCTACCATATGTATAAGACCATATAAATAGACAAATGCTTAAGCGGATTTGATACAAAACCATGGGTATCAAAACAATGGGCAAAAATTGAAAAAACCATGGGCCCAAAACAACCCATAACGGTTACCCATTACCCATGGGTTAATAAACCACCCATGAAAATTTGCTTGGGGCTTCACACCCAAACCCCTTCCATCGGGGGCTTCACCCCCTGAACCCCACGACCCGCTCACCGGTGGCGGGACATTGTAAAAATACCCGATTGTAACACATAGAAGGTGTACCACATTCGACATGCAAATAGCTCCACAAGCAGAACAATCTCCCACTTGAGGTGATTTCCACCGAGCAAGCTTCTCGACACTTCTTGTCATCTGCGAAGGCCAACCAAATATGAACATAGCTTTAGTTTATCCCTTGTGAAAACCTTGGTCATTATGTCTGTAGGATTGAAGTGGTATGAATCTTATCGACTTCAACTTATCTTCCTCCAAAGCTATCCTGATGAAGTGATATCTCAACTGTATATGCTTTGTCCTGGAGTGGAAAGTAGAGTTCTTAGCTAGGTGTATAGCACTCTGACTATCACTATATAGCTTACATTCCTCCTACTTATGCCCCAACTCCTCAAGAAATTGTTGTAGCCAAATCATCTCTTTGCTTGCCTCTGTGGCAGCAACATACTCAACCTCCGTGGTTGACAAAGCCACTAGTTTCTATAGTCATGAAATCTAGCTCACTGTTGTCCCACCTACAGTGTAAATATAACCTGTTGTGCTCCTCCTGCATTGTCTACATCTCCAGCCATGTATGAATCTACATAACCACGTAAAGTGGTGTCTGATCCACTGTAGCACAAAAATGTCCCCATGGTCCCTCTCAAATACCGAAGGATCCACTTTACTACTTGTCAATGCTCTTTACTTGGATCACTCATAAATCTACTCACAGCTCCTACTGCATGGGAAATATCAGGCCTAGTGCACACCATAACATACATCAAATTGCCAACTGGCGATGAGTAAAGTACCTTTGACATCTGGTTTCTTTCCTTCTCTATCTTGGGACATTGATCCTTTGATAACTTGAAGTGGCACTGCAAAGGAGTCCCATTTGGTTTAGCATCCTGCATATTAAACCTCTCCAGAACTCAGCTTCTTCTTGAGTACTTTTATTTCCTCATGGTTTTACCTCTGACACAAAAATACACATATTAAACACGAATAATATAACTTCCATCCTCAAATGTAGACACCCCAATTTCACATCTATCCTAAATGATTAATTTCCTTCCTATCACAAAAATACACTTGAATTAATCAAATATAATTTGATTAAATCCATCCAAATCTAAAAATAATCTAATCCTCACAACATGTCATTATTCTCCATGTTTTTCCACTATTGAATTAAAAATTCAAATTCAAATCCTCACCCACCATTCGTGGTCCCCACTCACCTAAAATCCTCCACTTATGAATTAAAAATATAATTCAAATCCTCACCCATTCTTCGTGGCCCCCACTCACCTAATATTGCCCACATTTTCAAACCATCCACCTAATCTTGCCCACATTTTCAAACCATCCACCTAATCTTGCCCACATTTTCAAACCACCCACTTAATCTTGCCCACATTTTCAAACCATGATTACTTAAATTAATTTAAGCTAATCACTCCCTCATTTATAAATACTGACCTTACCCCTCCCCTCTAAACACACGGAGAATAAGCTTTCATGCCATATCTAAGTTCTTGCATCCTTTGAGCAAAGAACATCATTTTACGCCTTGTCCTAATGCCAAAATAGCCTCATAATCCTTTTTCCCATCCAGTGCAAAGTAAGAGGATCGTTGTTGCAGGAAGGTCTTGCTCCGTCTTGAAGAAAAGCACCTACATATCACAAAATCGGGGCTCGATCCAAGTTTCCTAGCCCATTACGAGGTTTTCTACGACGGAAGCGAAGGAGGAGGTATGATTATTGGTATTTTACTTCCTTGTTAGTAGTGTATTTTTCATAGCTTACATTACATGCACGCCTTAGGTTACTTTCGATCTGTTACCATTAATTTCCCAATTAGTGGTTTTATCTGTTCTTTGTTTATTATTGTTTATTATTATTTCCTTTTCTATTCCTTATGGTCTTCTTTGGTTAACCTTCACGCTTTGGTTAGTGTCTTTGTTGTGTGGTGTCTTGTGGTGTATCTGCAGGTTATAGCAACAATGAAACTATGCAGCTCATCCTGTCTTTGATCTCCTCGGTGCTTGGTGTTTAGTAGTTCTGATTTTTCTATTCACTCGTAATCTATAGAAACACAAGCACTAATCATTAGTTTATCATATTAGTGTCATGGGACAACCAATCCGGAAAATATATTTATTTATTTCCTTTTGCTAAAATAACTGCTTTGTAGGAAGTTAATCATTTATTTATTTTTTTCTTTCTTTTATTTTAGTCAATCATTTTATGATCTAACTCTTTCTTTCTGATTATTGTTATTTTTTAACCTTGCTGTCAAAATTTTAGCTTCTCAGGTGAAGTATAGAAGTCAGAGAAAATAAAAAAACCAACTCAGGACGTTTTTCTCACGTTTAAAATTTTCATTGGAGCGTTCTCGTAGCCCATCTTAGGAAGCCATAACTTTTGCTCCCGAACTCGGAATGACTTCATTTTTTTAACGGAAAGGTATTGAAAAGATCTATGCAATGAAAAAATAATTTTTAGATTTAGACTTACAAAAAAAATTTGGTTTCATTTCTTCTAACACTGTCTTTTTAAAAAAACAACAAAATTATAATTTTATTTATTTTTATTTTTTAATTTTTATTTCATGAAACATCCTCACACGTATGCTCTTTCCTCGCACTTCAAAAGTGATCTTGGAAATCAGAAAGCGTGAGGCCACTCAAGCTTTAGAAAATAATTTTTATTTTTAATTTTTGCCTTACATTTAAATTTTCCATGAAAACACTTCTCGATAGCGTTTTCACCCTCTTCTTTCATCATTTTTCTTTTTGTGAACATAATCATTATCATTTATTTCACAATCATGATTAATTGCAATAATTATTAATATTTATTTTTTTAACAAAAACTATTTCAATTGTATCGCGTATGCTCTTTTCTTGCGCCTTGAGCGATCTAGAAAATCGAAAGCGGTCACATTTTTTTAGTTTCTTGTTTTAACATTGCGAGGATCCCTAGCTTTGTTTTTCAACTTGTCATTTTAATAATTATTTTCCTTTGTCATATTCTTAATATTTGTTTGGTCGTTGGTTGTGTATGCTCTTTTCCTGCGCCTTTGAGCGATCTGCGAATCAAAAACAACCACGATCACTTTTCTAACATTTCATTTGCGGGATAACTACTAATTTGTTTTACGTAGAACCGCGTTCTTTGGAATATTGTCAAAAACAAAAACAAAAACAAAAACAACAAAAATCCATAAAAATACCACCATTTAAAGACAATTCTTTGAAACAAAAAAAAAAAAAAAAGGCTCGCTCAGTACGTGATTATTTTCTGCTTTAGTGATTTATTTCAAGTTGGAAAGAACCTGCGTTTAATCACTTTATCATATTGTTTTTGCACGTAGCGAGGTGGATTTCATCACCACCAAAGCTACATCGGTGGCGTGGACTTGACTACCACGCACCAACGGCATTTGCATTTGCATTGCACTTTGAGACTAGTCTCATCACGGCGTTCGGTATTTACCTCGCTTGCTTTGCTCTTCACTTACGAGTAATCTTTGTCGTGCGGCGCATGCGAGTCACGCCTAAATATTTGTAACTGCGAAGCACAGGCATCGTCCTGTAAATCTTCGGGGAGTTATAAGGACACCATACACATTCATCCCTCCATCACCTTCCACCTTTCACAAAACACATTACGGGCGTGGTGATTCACTCAAAGCAGGCAAGTAAGAATTGGTGAGTCTCCTCCGAGTGCTCTAAGGGTTCCCGTACCAATTACTGTCCCCGTCACGAATTAGGTATATCGGGACTAGGGTATATCGGAGGACGCATCTTCTTGGAGTAATAAGACACTGCATCCACCATTTCACTGACATACTTGTATGATTGCATGAAACAATGATCATTCTGAAGAAGTTACCTCATAAGCCAAAACAATTGAATCCACATGATTGCTTCTTTGTTTGAAAACACAATAGTTTAGCATTTTTTTATTATCATAAAACTTGGTGATATCGATGTGTTCATTGTAAAAGTTGGACCCTAGTTGTGTTCCAAAAAAATCAGTTCTCGACCGATTGATACCAGCGAAAACATCAAACAATCCAAACCACGGACCAAAACATCACACCAATTTCATTAGCTCACTTTAGCCAATAATACATCATCGTATAGCTTGTCTTGACTATATCGATAGATATTGAGTGACTTGCGTTCACTCCTTATCTCATCGATTGTCGAACATTCTTTCTAGCTTGTTTGAAGCTATATCAAAATGACATTGAGTGACTTGTTTGAGTTCACTCATTATTTCATCATTTATCGAGTTTAACAAAATCCCATCGACACAAATCCCTTCAAAACTCATTTTGAGTTCACAATTGTGTTGAGTCACTTGTTTGAGTTACTCTTCTATCAAAATCTAGAGCTTGTTAAAGCGAACCAATCAACATATTCATCATAGCTTGTTTGAGCTACATCCCACTTGTATTGAGTACCTACCTTGTTTGAGTGTACTCCTTACATTTCATCTGTTAAGCTTGTTAAAGCCAAACCGATCAACATATTCATCATTTACATCCCACTTGTATTTACCTTGCTTGTGTGCTTTAATCATTAAGCTTGTTTAATCCAAACCAATCAACATATTCGTCATAGCTTGTTTAAGTTATATCACACTTGTATCGAGTAGCTTGTTTGAGCTTACTCCTTATAGCCTTGTTAAAACTTGATTGAGGCGAAAACAAAGATCATAATCAATAGGTTGATTTCTTCATCGCACATTTCTTCGTTCTCCCTCTCTTTCGAACATGAAGAATTCACGAAAAACATCACACTGATGAGCTATTAGAACAAATTAATAAGATGACAACACAACTCTCTCATATGGCTACCCAAATCGGTGAGCGATCACCAAAAAAGCCGATCATACAACCTCACGAAGAAATCAGTTCACGTAAAGTCCAACGTCAGTTTACCCCCTTGGAGAAAGTCTCTCTAGTGTTTTCATCAACTAAAAGAGGCTAAAGTGATAAAATATCCAATTACAAAACCCTTTGTCAAAGGGAAGCTAAGCCATCTTTGAGTACTGAACCTAACACATCTTTGTGACTTTCATCGCATTGATGGTCATCACATAGATAAATGTGTGCGATTTAAAATTACGTCAAGACTTAATTGTGCGACATCATCTCTGTAGAACTTGATGACAATGCTCTTGCGACCAACGACACATCAATACCACAACTTTCCATGAAGAAGTGACTCTTTGCCGAAACTCCTATATATTTGAAATTCCACGAGATCATGGCGACAATAGTCAAGACTCTCTAATTCCAAACCAATCGATATCTTCTTCAAATTTCCTTCCATTAGTTCAAACATACATTGAACTGTTTTGGACAACAACATTCTTCAACATCTCTTGAGCACTTGAACTTATTTCAAGACTCTCTTTCAGCCCAAACATATATTGAACTGTTTTGTTTTGGTGACAACATTCTTCGACATCTACGAGACCTTGATCTCATTTGAGACTCCCTTTCAGAACCTTGATATTCTTGATATTTGTAGACACTACGGACGAGGTTCCATCAACAGTACCATTAAGTTTGATTCTATTCTTCCAATATTGGCTCTTATGCCTAACATCTCTAGCCTTTTTGTGAAACACAACCACATCAAGTTTGGACACTTGCAATGATACACTGACTTTGTCATGACCATCATACTTTCAACGATCGATCTTGCAGGCATCTCATCACTAATGATTCTCACCTATCAGAGACTTCTATGTGCATATATTCTACGAGGTATGTATACCTAGGAATATCTTTATGCCACCTTTTCCATCTTTAATTTTGAATCTATCGTCAAATCAATTAATTAATGGACAAGCAGAAGCAAATAAAAAAATCAAACAATGCAAGCAAATGAGGCCACTCCCTGGAGCCACTCTCCCTTGTTTATGGTGGGAAGATATTTTACATGTCGAGTTGAATTCCCATCCTTTAGAATATCCCTCAAAGATGTAATCAATAAAGATTATTATCAACATTCACGCCTTAATGAACTCGAAGCTTCTTGATGAAAAAGCGACTTAATGCCTAGATCATCTTCAAGTATATCAAAATCAGCTACGACATAGCTACCATAAAAATTCAAACCTAGAAAATTTAAGGTCAATAATTTCATTCTCAAAGAAAATCGAAAGAACACACCCAAAGAACGAGACAAACAAGAAAAATTTGAGCCCAACGAAATCATAGATAGTTTTGGGTTTGGAGCTTATAAATTGGCCATTGACACAGGCCAAGATCTTGATGAACCAATGAATGTAGTTCATTTAAAGAAATTTTATCCTTGAGATGTTCACTATTTAGGATACAACGTGTACATTGTTCCTTTTGTCTTGCTTATCTCGAATAATTTAAATTTATTCATTTCCATTGGTGAGATATTTTCTTTATCAAAATCACATCTTCATATTTATCATCATGAGACAAGTGCTAATATAAATCCTATTAAGTTTGTGAGCATCATACTTCTTCCACTTCAGTCGCTTTCCTCTATGGTCATACCAGAAGCTTATTGATGGTAATATATTCCCTTAATACATTCTCTCTTTCATAACAAAGCTCTAAACTTCGTTACCAGTTCGTTTGGTCGTCCATCTCAGTCTTCGGTGTTGAACCCTCGCGTCCTACTAGTCGTGTGGGGCTGAGATTGGGGGCAAATGTTTCTTCCCAAATACAAAGCACTATTGTAAAAAAATCCATCAATTCAATAACTTATGAATAATTCATTGTCACATCTTTCGTCCTTCATAGTCTTTGGTGTTGAGCCCACACTTCTTACTAGTAGTGTGAGACTAGGAATGGAGGAAGGTGCCCTTACTCGTCTACGTCTTGTCTTCGGTGATAAACCCTTGCCTCTTACAAGTGGCATGGGGCAAAGCGTAGAGGGTCATTCTCATACAAGCATAAAAACATTGCAAAATATTCAAAAAAAAAAAAACAAAAAAAAACAAAAAAAAAAAAAAAAAAAAGACAAAAAAGAAATTCACTCGCCTATATTTTGCCTTTGGTGATGAGCCCTTGCTTCTCACTAGTAGCATGGGGCAAGGCATAGGGAGTCATTTCAAAAATACAAAATCTTATAGTGCTTACAAATTATAGAATCCCCAAACACGTAATTTAGATGCCTAAGTGAAGAGAGAACTATCCCTTAACCTCATATCTTATCAATCAGTAGGCCACATAACTGTCTAAGTCTAGCATGTGACTCATAAAGTGAAAGCCATTTTTGAAACCGGTTTAGTACCATTATGAAGAATGGAGTCTGATTTCCCAAAGGGATTGTTGTTAGCATTTGTCTCTATATTCATTATCTACCTCCTACGTCCTTCTTGATTCTTGGTGATGAGCCCACACATCTTACTAGTTGTATGGAGTCAAGAATGGAGTTGGAATTCTTTTCATCATATCATCACCAACCATATCATGCCAATGGAAAGTGAATTTATGTTATTTTGAGCATAAGTTACTGATGCGGAACACGGTACATCGTCTCTCAAAAATAAGTGCACTCTGGTCCATAAATTGTCACGAGTGTAAAAATCACAAATGTAAAAATCAAAAAAAACATTTGTAAAATGTAAAAAAATCCAAAAACATTTAAAAAAATCAAAAAATCGTCCAAAAATCCAAAAACATTTGAAAATGTAAAAATCCAAAAAGCATTTGAAAAATCGTCAAAATCAAAAATCCAAAAACATTAAAAATCAAAAATCAAAAACATTTGAAAATCATCAAAAATCCAAAACATTAGAAAAATCAAAAATCCAAAAACATTAAAAAATAAAAAAATCCAAAAACATTTGAAAAAATCAAAATCAAAAATTTGAAAATCGTCAAAAATGTCAGTGAAAATCATAAAAATTCAAAAACATTAGAAAATCCAAAAAAAAAAATATAAAATTCAAAAACAAACATTAGAAAATCATCAAAAAATCCAAAAACAAAAACATTAGAAAATATCCAAAATACAAAAACATTTGTAAAATTTTCAAAAAGACCAAAAACATCCACAAAATTGTAAAAACTCAATAAGTAACACAAGTTCATCCTTTGAACTATTATCCCAAACGAATGGTCAACCACCTTATGACTACCAATTTCAAACCACTTCTCCTCGCGTGAATCTCGCTTGGGAAAATCCGGCTCTCATTGTTTCCTTGTTTGAGGAAGTGACCCGATCCTTTGTACCTCTGCTTGGGGGCACATCTAATCAATCATCACTTTGTGGAACACGTTAGGGACATGTTTCTTGGTTCTTGTGTTGCATTATTAGTGGCAAATTATTAATTGCTTTCTTGTATCTTGATATATTACGGGGCATCTTGATTTTATATATCTTGGTGTTCTCTGTAATATTCTTATGTTATCGATTGCATGTAAATCTTTGGGGCATCATACTTTCTTGATGGCCTCTGCATCATGCTCTCTTCCATTTGCATATAAATCTTTGGGGCATCAAACCTTTTTGATGGCCCCTGTCTATGCTATCTTTATCATGCATATTCTGAGTCTAGTCATCACGATCTTTTATATCACGATGCATCTGTTATGTCTTTATATTAAAATTAAGATGCTTTTCGTCACGTGAGTATCTTCTGCATGATCAACATCTTACTTTGCACCCCATCCATTCACCCATACTAATACATTCTCGGTTTGCGAATCCTACTTGATCAGTTGCGGTTTGCGAATCCTACTTGACGATCTTTCTCAAGTAGCATTCACTATCCAGCAGCTCCTTCTCCCCCACCATGATCACCATGTATTTGATCCATTCATTCTCACTTCTCATTTTTACTCCTCACCGCTTATACCCATATTACCCTTCTCACCATTCTGTCCCCTCTCACCCATTGGTATTCTTTCCTTTCACCGTTTTCTTCCCGCTTGACAATCTTACTTAATAACCCCTTACTATATGGAATCCTCGGTGGAGGTTTACCCTCTCCTAAGATCTTCCCATTTGTAGAAGCTTCTTCACCACCTGCCCTCTCATCATAAATAACCATCACCACCAAACACATCTTCGACTCCACCTCTTCTACTTCCCATTCCCGCATCATTACTCTCACCACGTGGGCATCCCAATTAAGGATTCCCCTCACACTCTCCACCCTCCACTGCATATATTCCTTCATCCATTCATGTTACACTCCTTTGTGTCCTTTCTTTCTTATTATCACCTCATCTCATATCATATACCACTTAGGCATACCTCACTCACTCTTTTCTCATCCTTCCCCAAATCCACCTTATGCCTGGTCATCCTACTTACACGCTCTCGTAGTATGGAAAATTCACTTGAGGGTTCCCCTTGAGTCCATTTTTGTACCCTATTCCCACCAACTCTAACATCATCCTTCTTCTTCCTCGAACAGCGATCTTACTTAACCATCCCGGCCGCATGGCAATCTTACTTAAGACTTTCACTTAAGGTTGATCATGCCCTGTGGCCTTCCCCCATCCCATCATATTTCCCCATCTTATTTCTCCCACCTCTCATCGCGATCATCTTCTTCACCCTACCATTCCACCCCTATCCCCAATATCATTTTGTCTTTCTCTTTGCATATCATCCCTGTCGGTTGGGTGACCCTACGAAACCTCTCCAGTAGTATGACGATCTTACTTAAGAGATTCTCTTAAGCATGACATGTCATCTTACACTCGCCCATCACTCTCCAATCTCACCATCCATATTTCCTCTTCATTCCCCATCATCACATCTTTTTACCACCACTATCACCCTCCTCTGCTTGGAAATCTTACTTAACCACTCACCCGGCATGGCGATCTCACTTAAGAGTCCCTCTTAAGGATGATTTGTCTCCTTGCCTTTCCCCATCACTACACACCCTTCACCCTTCATTTTTTCTCGGCATTCCCCATTATCACATCCTTTCACCTCCTTTTCGATTCTCATGAAACACCACTTCTCGCTTGACCATTTGTCATCTCAGGTTTGCTCACATGGCAATCTTACTTAACCACTTCCGTCACATGACAATCTTATGTTAGGGTCCTCCCTACACTTAACTTGTCATCGTGAACTTCTCCCCGCCTCATTCTTAGTTCACTTTATTGATCGTTTCTTCCCACTGGTATCTCCTATTACCCACTTTTTCCTCCTACTATTATCCTTTCTCCACATATCTTCTTCTGACAACATACACCTCATCTCTTCCACCTCTGATCACATTCTTTTTCCCCATTTTCCCCTCCTTGATCCATCATCCTTCATACCATTTCTTCCCATTCTTTTCATGTCTTGGTTCTTCATCCTCACCTCGTTCATCCTCATCACCCCCATCCTCTCCTCGCTTTCACTTAGTCCAACTCCTCCCTCCCATCTTCTTCACTCTTTCCCCTTCATCTTCTCACATTCCCCCTACATTTCTACCCACACACACATATTCGCCATTATTGTTAACACTCCTATATCATTCTTTCATCATCATCTTCTCTTCCCGCGCTCATAATTGTAAATGGGTTTTCCCTAAAAATTATCAATCCTCATTCCATACGACCTCATTCACTCCCTTGGACCTTCTAGAGTTTCCCTTCATTCCTTCCCTCTCTAAGCCCACCACTCATTTAAAAGGGTTTTCCCTAACGTCCCTTTGTTGGCGTTACCCTTTCCAGTCCTCGTTCGCTTTCTCTTTTTTTTTTTTTCTTTCACCCTTCCCCACCACTCATTGTCAAGAGGATTTCCCTAACATCCTTTCATTGGCATTGCCTCTTCTATCCCCCATTCTCTTTTCTCTCCTATTCTTTTCCCTCACTCCCACCCTTTCTTGTCGCTTCTTACCCATCTCTCCATCTCCTCTTTGCCCTCTTCACTATCTTTATTGTCTTCATCATACATCCTTTTTCTATTTTCCCATCATCCTAGTATCCTCATTTCATGCATCTCCATATCTTTTCCAATCGATGTCATTCCTCCCCTCTTTCTTCTTTGAACATTCCTTCTATCATTTCCTTTCCACTTATTACCCCCTTTTTGTATTCCCTTCCTTCTCCATCATTTTCTTTGTTATCCTCTTCTCTCTCCCACCCCTCGTCTTATTTTACTTCCCTATATCATCTTCTTCCCCTTTTTCCATCACGTTTCCTCCTTACATCCCCATCGATAACCTGGTTGTTCAGCGTTGTCCTGTCTTTTTTATCATCCCACTCTCCACATGCATCTCCATACGGTCTGTTCCATATTCTTTGCCTTGGTCTTCCTCACAATGACGTGATTCCTTCAATCTTCTCCTTGTATTCGTTCTATCTTCCTTTCCTCTCCCCTAATTTTCACGTTTCTTCTGACCACTTCCCCTTTTCTCTACCACCCCTACCTTTTTGTTCATTTTGTATATGTTTCTCTTCCTTTCTCTCCTCTTTTTCACACTTTCCTCGCCCCTCATAGTTTCTTTTTTTTTCTCCATTCTACTTCTTCTTTTGTCCTCTTTCCATTTCCTCCATTTCACCCCCTACTCCCACCTCGTTTTCTCCTTCTTATTTATCCTTTCCCATTTCCTCCTTTTCTTCAGCTCTCTCATTTATTTCACTGCCACGTATCCCTCTTTACTATCTCTGTTGCTTCCTTCATTTTGCACATCTCTCTATTTCATCCCTTCACCCTCTACTCTGTCATTTTCCTCTTTTTTCCTTGTTTGTCCTTCATCATTCCCTTCTTCCCCTATCATCCCTCTCTCTTATTTCTACCTCTTTCATTCCTTTTTTTCCCCTCCCCTATCTCCCTTACTCTTCTCATAATCAACCCCCAACCCTATCCATTCCCTTTTCTCTTTCCCACACACCCTCACACCTAGCATTCAAGGTCGATTGAATCCTTTCTCCATTTGCGTCGTGCGGTCATTCCAGTCTCTTCCACTCCATTATCGTCCTCTTCTCCACCAAATCCATTTCCCTTCTTTTCGAGAGTTCTGTCGTATATTTCATTCTCGTCAATCCTCTCGAGGGGGCATCACCACATCTATCCATAATCACATCTTCTCATGACATTTTTGTCTTGGAGGATACCATGACATCCGTCACTCACCACTTTCTATTCTCCCCAACAAACATTCACTCTACCTTTTAAAAAGTAGATTGAATTCTTCCCCCATACCGTCTACTTTCTTTGAAAGGACACTACTTTCATAGTACCCTTCCAAAGAGGGGAAAATGTAGACACCCCAATTTCACATCTATCCTAAATCAATTAATTTCCCTTCCTCATTTCCCACAAAAATACACTTCGAATTAATCAAATATAATTTGATTAATTATCCATTTCCAAATCTAAAAATAATCTAATCCTCACAACATGTCATTATTCTCCATGTTTTTCCACTATTGAATTAAAAATTCAAATTCAAATCCTCACCCACCATTCGTGGTCCCCACTCACCTAAAATCCTCCACTTATGAATTAAAAATATAATTCAAATCCTCACCCATTCTTCGTGGCCCCCACTCACCTAATATTGCCCACATTTTCAAACCATCCACCTAATCTTGCCCACATTTTCAAACCATCCACCTAATCTTGCCCACATTTTCAAACCACCCACTTAATCTTGCCCACATTTTCAAACCATGATTACTTAAATTAATTTAAGCTAATCACTCCCTCAGGCTATAAATACAACCTTACCCCTCCCCTCTAAACACACGGAGAATAAGCTTTCATGCCATATCTAAGTTCTTGCATCCTTTGAGCAAAGAACATCATTTTGCCTTGTCCTAATGCCAAAATAGCCTCATAATCCTTTTTCCCATCCAGTGCAAAGTAAGAGGATCGTTGTTGCAGGAAGGTCTTGCTCCGTCTTGAAGAAAAGCACCTACATATCACAAAATCAGGGCTCAATCCAAGTTTCCTAGCCCATTCTGAGGTTTGCTACGGAACGCGAAGGAGGAGGTATGATTATTGGTATTTTACTTTGTTAGTGTCATTTTTGTCAAACATTGTCAAGCACAAAGCATGGAAATCCACCTTCCCGGGCATTCGATCGATAACCACACCATGGCCCTTCTCTCGATGGGGACTTGATCTCATTGGTAAATCGGACCAACATCATCCGATGGACATAAGTTCATCATTACGCTACTTACCGATTAGTAAAGGTGATATACCCTATGGCCTTCCCAGTAGCCAAATATTGAAATCATTTTCAATAATCTTATTTGTCGCTTTGGTATTCCATCATCTTCTGTCATTTGCAGATAATGGAAAATCATTTCCACCTGTCCAAAACGTTTTCACATCAAACTTAAATGGTCTACTCCATACTACCCTCAGGGCAACGGTCAAGCGGAAGCAACCAATAAGACCTTAAAATCCATCATGGAAAAGATTGTCAACACCCATGGACGTAATTGGCACACTCAAATTTACCCGCTCTTTGGGCTTACCGTACATCTTACCGCACACCTACTGGAGCCACCCCATTTTCCCTTGTTTATGGTTGTGAAGCCATTTTACCTATTGAGATAGAACTCCCATCCTTGAGGATCTCCCTTAAAGATGTAATTAATGAGGATGAATACCAACAGTCACGGCTTCAAGAGCTTGAGCTTCTCGATGAAAAACGACTTAATGCTCTCAATCATCTTCAAGTCTATCAAAACCGACTGCAACGCAGTTATCATAAAAAGGTAAGACCCAGAGAATTTGAAATTGGTGACCTCGTTTTAAAAGAAAATCAAAAGAATACCACTAAAGAACGAGAAAAACAAGGAAAATTTGAGCCTAATTGGTTAGGACCCTATGTAATCATAGCTAAATTTGGCTCTGGAGCCTATAAATTGGCCACTGAAGATGGTCAAGATTTGGATGAACCAATGAATGCAGTTCATTTAAAGAAATTTTATCCTTAAGATGTTCACTATTCCAGGATACAATGTGTACATTGTTCCTTTTGTTTTACTTATTTCCGAATAATTTAAATTCATTCATTTCCATTGGCAGATATTTTCTTTATCAAAATCACATCTTCATATTTATCATCATGAGACAAGTGCTAATATAAATCCTATTAAGTTTGTGAGCATCATACTTCTTCCATTTTCAGTCGCTTTCCTCTATGGTCATACCTAGAAGCTTACTGATGGTAATATATCCCCTTCTAATACATTCTCTCTTTCATAACAAAGCTCTAAACTTCGTTACCTAGTTCGTTTGGTCGTCCATCTCAGTCTTCGGTGTTGAACCCTCGCGTCCTACTAGTCGTAACTTTCAAATTTGAGATTGGGGCAGATGTTTCTTCCCAAATACAAAGCACTATTGTAAAAAAATCCATCAATTCAATAACTTATGAATAATTCATTGTCACATCTTTCGTCCTTCATAGTCTTTGGTGTTGAGCCCACACTTCTTACTAGTAGTGTGAGACTAGGAATGGAGGAAGGTGCCCTTACTCGTCTACGTCTTGTCTTCGGTGATAAACCCTTGCCTCTTACAAGTGGCATGGGGCAAAGCGTAGAGGGTCATTCTCATACAAGCATAAAAACATTGCAAAATATTCAAAAAAAAAAAAAAAAAAAAAAAAAAAAAAAAAAAAAAGACAAAAAAGAAATTCACTCGCCTATATTTTGCCTTTGGTGATGAGCCCTTGCTTCTCACTAGTAGTGGGGCAAGGCATAGGGAGTCATTTCAAAATATAAAATCTTATAGTGCTTACAAATTATAGAATCCCCAAACACGTAATTTAGATGCCTAAGTGAAGAGAGAACTATCCCTTAACCTCATATCTTATCAATCAGTAGGCCACATAACTGTCTAAGTCTAGCATGTGACTCATAAAGTGAAAGCCATTTTTGAAACTGGTTCAGTACCATTATGAAGAATGGAGTCACAATTTCCCAAAGGGATTGTTGTTAGCATTTGTCTCTATATTCATTATCTACCTCCTACGTCCTTCTTGATTCTTGGTGATGAGCCCACACATCTTACTAGTTGTGTGGAGTCAAGAATGGAGCTGGAATTCTTTTCATCATATCATCACCACCATATCCTGCCAATGGAAAGAGAATTTATGTTATTCTGAGCATAAGTTACCACACGGAACACGGTACATACGGATAATACATCGTTTATCACCTCTCAAAATAAGTCTACGCACTCTTGGTCCATAAATTGTCAATCACAATGTAAAAATCAAAAAAACATTTGAAAATCGTAAAAAATCCAAAAACATTTGAAAATCGTAAAAATCCAAACATTTGAAAATCGTCAAAAATCCAAAAACATTTGAAAATCGTCAAAAATCCAAAAACATTTGAAAATCGTCAAAAATCCAAAAAAAGTGTAAAAATCCAAAAATCCAAAAACATTTGAAAATCGTCAAAAATCCAAACACAAATTCGTTAAAAACTCATAAAAATTCAAAAACATTAGAAAATCCAAAAAAATATAAAATTCAAAAACAAACATTAGAAAATCAAAAATCCAAAAACAAAAACATTAGAAAATATCCAAAATACAAAAACATTTGTAAAATTTTCAAAAGACCAAAAACATCCACAAAATTTAAAAACTCATTTTCTATTTTTACACTTGTTCATCCTTTGAACTATTATCCCCTTTGCCTGAATGGTCAACCACCTTATGACTACCAATTTCAAACCACTTCTCCTCGCGTGAATCCTCGCTTGGGAAAATCCGGCTCTCATTGTTTCCTTGTTTGAGGAGATGACCCAATCCATTGTACCTCTGCTTGGGGGCACTCTAATCAATCATCAGCATTTGTGGAACACGTTAGGGACATGTTTACTAGTTCTTGTGTTGCATTATTAGTGGCAAATTATTAATTACTTTCTTGTATCTTGATATATTACGGGGGCATCTTGATTTTATATATCCGGTGTTCTCTGTAATATTCTTATGTTATCGATTGCATGTATAATCTTTGGGGCATCATACTTTCTTGATGGCCTCTCTATGCTCTCTTCCATTTGCATATCACATCTTTGGGGCATCAAACCTTTTTGATGGCCCCTGTCTATGCTATCACGCATATTACAGTCTAGTCATCCTGATCTTTTATATCACGATGCATCCTGTTATGTGCTATATTAAAATTAAGATGCTTTTCGTCACGTGAGTATCTTCCTGCATGATCAACATCTTACTTTGCACCCCATCCATTCACCCATACTAATGCATTCTCCAGTTTGCGAATCCTACTTGATCACCATTGCAGTTTGCGAATCCTACTTGACGATCTTTCTCAAGTAGCATTCACTATCCAGCAGCTCCTTCTCCCCCACCATGATCACCATGTATTTGATCCATTCATTCTCACTTCTCATTTTTACTCCTCCGCCACTTATACCCATATTACCCTTCTCACCATTCATGTCCCCTCTCACCCATTGGTATTCTTTCCTTTCACCCGTTTTCTTCCCGCTTGACAATCTTACTTAATAACCCCTTCTCATATGGAATCCTCGGTGGAGGTTTACCTCTCTCCTAAGATCTTCCATTTGTAGAAGCTTCTTCACCACATGCCCTCTCATCAAATAACCATCACCACCAAACACATCTTCCAACTCCACCTCTTCTACTTCCCATTCTGCATCATTACTCTCTCACCACGTGGGCATCCCAATTAAGGATTCCCCTCACACTCTCCACCCTCCACTACATATATTCCTTCATCCATTCATGTTCTTACACTCCTTTGTGTCCTTTATTTCTTATTATCACCTCATCTCATATCATATACCACTTCGGCATACCTCACTCACTCTTTTCTCATCCTTCCCCAAATCCACCTTATGCCTAGGTCATCCTACTTACACGCATCTCGTAGTATGGCAAATTCACTTGAGGGTTCCCTTCTTGGTCCATTTTGTCATACCCTATTCCCACCAACTCTAACATCATCCTTCTTTCTTCAGCTTGACAGCGATCTTACTTAACCATGCCGCATGGCAATCTTACTTAAGACTTCTACTTAAGGTTGATCTGCCCTATGGCCTTCCCCATCCCATCATATTTCCCCATCTTATTTCTCCCACCTCTCATCGTGATCATCTTCTTGACCTACCATTCCACCCCTATTCCCAATATCATTTTGTCTTTCTCTTTGCATATCATCCCTGCCGGTTGGGTGACCCTACGAAACTTCTCCAGTAGTATGACGATCTTACTTAAGAGATTCTCTTAAGCATGACATGTCATCTTACACTCGCCCATCACTCTACAATCTCACCATCCATATTTCCTCTTCATTCCCCATCATCACATCTTTTACCACCACTATCACCCTCCTCTGCTTGGCAATCTTACTTAACCACTCACCCGGCATGGCGATCTCACTTAAGAGTCCCTCTTAAGGATGATCTGTCTCCTTGCCTTTCCCCATCACTACCCACCCTTCACCCTTCATTTTTTCTCAGCATTCCCCATTATCACATCCTTTCACCTCCTTTTCGATTCTCGCAAACACCACTTCTCGCTTGACCATTTGTCATCTCTAGTTTTGCTCACATGGCAATCTTACTTAACCACTTCCGTCACATGACAATCTTATGTTAGGGTCCTCCCTACACTTAACTTGTCATCGTGAACTTCTCCCCCGCCTCATTCTTAGTTCACTTTATCGATCGTTTCTTCCACCTGGTATCTCCTATTACCCACTTTTTCCTCCTACTATTATCCTTTCTCCACACATCTTCTTACAACATACACCTCATCTCTTCCACCTACAATCACATTCTTTTCCCCCATTTTCCCCTTCTTGATCCATCATCCTTCATACCATTTCTTCCCATTCTTTTCATGTCTTGGTTCTTCATCCTCACCTCGTTCATCCTCATCACCCCCATCCTCTCCTCGCTTTCACTTCGTCAACTCCTCCCTCCCATCTTCTTCACTCTTTCCCCTTCATCTTCTCACATTCCCCTACATTTCTACCCACACACATATTCGCCATTATTGTTAACACTCCTATATCATTCTTTCATCATCATCTTCTCTTCCCGCACTAATAATTGTCAATGGGTTTTCCCTAAAAATTATCACTCCTCATTCCGCACGACCTCATTCACTCACCCCTTGGACCTTCAGAGTTTCCCTTCATTCCTTCCTTCCTCTAAGCCCACCACTCATTGTAAAAGGGTTTTCCTAACGTCCCTTTGTTGGCGTTACCCTTTCGATCCTCATTAGCTTTCTCATTTTTTTCATTTTTTCTTTCACCCTTCCCCACCACTCATTTTCAAGAGGATTTCCCTAACATCCTTTCATTGGCATTGCCTCTTCTATCCCCCATTCTCTTTTCTCTCCTATTCTTTTCCCTCATCCCACCCTTTCTTGTCGCTTCTTACCCATCTCTCCATCTCCTCTTTGCCCTCTTCATATCTTTATTGTCTTCATCATACATCCTTTTTCTATTTTCCCATCATCCTAGTATCCTCATTTCATGCATCTCCATATCTTTTCCAATCGATGTCATTCTTCCCCTCTTTCTTCTTTCAACATTCCTTTACCATTTCCTTTCCACTTATTACCCCCTTTATGTATTCCCTTCCTTCTCCATCATTTTCTTTGTTATCCTCTTCTCTCTCCCACCCCTCGTCTTATTTTCCTTCCCTATATCATCTTCTTCCCCTTTTTCCATCACGTTTCCTCCTTACATCCCCATCGATAACCTAGTTGTTGTTTGTTGTCGTTGTCTTTTTATCATCCCACTCTCCACATGCATCTCCATACGGTCTGTTCCATATTCTTTGCCTTGGTCTTCCGCAATGACGTGATTCCTTCAATCTTCTCCTTGTATTCATTCTATCTTCCTTTCTTCTCCCCTAATTTTCACGTTTCTTGACCACTTCCCTTTTCTCTACCACCCCTACCTTTTTGTTCATTCGTATATGTTTCTCTTCCTTTCTCTCCTCTTTTTCACACTTTCCTCGCCCCTCATAGTTTCTTTTTTTTTCTCCGTTCTACTTCTTCTTTTGTCCTCTTTCCATTTCCTCCATTTCACCCCCTACTCCCACCTCGTTTTCTCCTTCTTATTTATCCTTTCCCATTTCCTCCTTTTCTTCACTCTCTCATTTATTTCACTGCCACGTATCCCTCTTTACTATCTCTCTGTTGCTTCCTTCATTTTGCACATCTCTCTATTTCATCCCTTCACCCTCTACTCTGTCATTTCCTCTTATTTTTCCTTGTTTGTCCTTCATCATTCCCTTCTTCCCATATCATCCCTCTCTCTTATTTCTACCTCTTTCATTCCTTTTTTTTCCCCTCCCCTATCTCCCTTACTCTTCTCATAATCAACCCCCAACCCTATCCATTCCCTTTTCTCTTTCCCACACACCCTCACACCTAGCATTCAAGGTCGATTGAATCCTTCCTCCATTTGCATCATGCGGTCATTCCAGTCTCTTCCACTCCATTACCGTCCTCTTCTCCACCAAATCCATTTCCCTTCTTTTCGAGAGTTTTGTCGTATATTTCATTCTCGTCAATCCTCTCGAGGGGGCATCACCACATCTATCCATAATCACATCTTCTCATGACATTTTTGTCTTGGAGGATACTATGACATCCGTCACTCACCACTTTCTATTCTCCCCAACAAACATTCACTCTACCTTTTAAAAAGTAGATTGAATTCTTCCCCCATACCGTCTACTTTCTTTGAAAGGACACTACTTTCATAGTACCCTTCCAAAGAGGGGCAAATGTAGACACCCCAATTTCACATCTATCCTAAATCAATTAATTTCCCTTCCTCATTTCCCACAAAAATACACTTCGAATTAATCAAATATAATTTGATTAATTATCCATTTCCAAATCTAAAAATAATCTAATCCTCACAACATGTCATTATTCTCCATGTTTTTCCACTATTGAATTAAAAATTCAAATTCAAATCCTCACCCACCATTCGTGGTCCCCACTCACCTAAAATCCTCCACTTATGAATTAAAAATATAATTCAAATCCTCACCCATTCTTCGTGGCCCCCACTCACCTAATATTGCCCACATTTTCAAACCATCCACCTAATCTTGCCCACATTTTCAAACCATCCACCTAATCTTGCCCACATTTTCAAACCACCCACTTAATCTTGCCCACATTTTCAAACCATGATTACTTAAATTAATTTAAGCTAATCACTCCCTCAGGCTATAAATACAACCTTACCCCTCCCCTCTAAACACACGGAGAATAAGCTTTCATGCCATATCTAAGTTCTTGCATCCTTTGAGCAAAGAACATCATTTTGCCTCGTTCTAATGCCAAAATAGCCTCATAATCCTTTTTCCCATCTAGTGCAAAGTAAGAAGATCGTTGTTGCAGGAAGGTCTTGCTCCGTCTTGAAGAAAAGCACCTACATATCACAAAATCAGGGCTCAATCCAAGTTTCCTAGCCCATTTCGAGGTTTCTTTACGAAACGCGAAGGAGGAGGTATGATTATTGGTATTTTACTTTCTTGTTAGTAGTGTATTTTCATAGCTTACACTTTGTATACACACAATGGTCAGAATGGCATTGATATAACCTTGCTCCATCATGAAGCTATCAAACTTCTTATACCATTGACGTGGAGCTTGTTTCAAGCCATACAAGCTTTTCTTCAGTTTGCAAACCATCTCCTCTTTACCTTTGACCTCATAGGCCTCTGGTTTCTGCATATATAGTTCCTCCTCCAAATCACCATGGAGAAATGCTAGTATTTACATCAAGCTGTTTTAAGTGCAAGTCTTCTACTACAACTATTCCTATAACAATTCTAATAGAATTCATTTTTACTACAGTAGAAAAAATCTCATCAAAATCTATACCTTGTTTCTGTGCAAACCCCTTGACCACCAACCGGGCCTTATATCTTTTCTTTCCTCCTTCTTCGTCTTTGACTCTAAACACCCATTTATTCTGTAATGCTCTTTTGCCTTTAGGTATCTTCACCAAATCCCATGTCTGGTTCTCCATGAGAGCCTGATGCTCCTCATCCATGGCTTGCTCCCACTTCTTCCTGGCATCTTCCTGCATTGCTTCATCAAAGCTCTCTGTCTCTCCACTATCAGTGAGTAATAAATAATAAAGAGAAGGAGAAAAACGTTTAGGTTCTCTTCTTACCCTAGAAGACCTCCTTAATATAGGAGTTTGGGGTTCCTGTTGAGGGGGTTCTGAATTGATTCATGTGTCACTTTCCCATCCAAAATATCCTCTACCACTGCATATTATTTCTTGGATTCTTCCCTATTTTCCTGCAACTGCTGCTTATACATGACTTTCTCATTAAATACCACATCCCTAGATCGAATGATTTTCTTGTCCTTAATACTCCAACATTTATATCCAAAGTCATCACCACCATAACCAATGAAAGTACATTTTTCTAATTTAGCCTCTAGCTTGGTCCTATCATCCTTGTCTATATGAAAAAACACCTCACATCCAAAGACTCTAAGAAATGAATAATCAACTTTCTTACCATACCAAGCCTCCTCAGGTATACCTCCATCCAAGGCACTTGAGGGTCCTCTGTTTATCAAGTACACTGCAATTTGTGCTCACCGCTTCTACCCAAAAGAAAGAGGCAGTCCTGCATGTAATCTCATGCTCTAAGCACGTTCCATTATTGTTCTATTCATCCTTTACGATACCCCATTCTATCACTGCGGAGTTCTGGAACCATCTTTTTCCCTGCGGATTCCATTCTTAGAACAAGTAATCATTAAATTCATTCTTTGCAATACTCCCCTCCATTATCGACTGAGACATTTTAGCTTAAGACTTGTTTCATTCTCTACCAAGGCTTTCCATTTAACAAAAGTGTCAAATACATCATATTTGTTTCTAATACAATAAACCTAAACTTTCCTTGTTGCATCATCAATAAAAGTAACATAATAAAGTAACATAGATGATAGCAGTGGCCCACACATCGAATGCACTAGCTCTAACTTACTCTCTTTCTTTGTAGGTCCAACCTTGAGAAACCTTACTCGCTTCTATTTCCCATATATGCGAGTCCTCACGAGAACTCCAAACTTTTTTGTATATCCAGGAAAATTCTTCTTTATGATGTCCATTCCCTTATGGCTCATATGACCGAGCCTATAGTGCCATAATGTTGTATCGCATCTAAAGCCACAAGATTACAATCATTAGTACTATCAGTGGTTAAATACAAGGTTCCAACCTTCTTACCTCTTGCCACCACAAGAGTACCCTTAGTAACCTTCTAAGAGTTAGCTGTAAATATCACAGTATAACCATCACTTCCCAATTGCCCTTTGATATCAAATTTCTTCTTAATGTAGGCACATGTCGACATCCTTCAATAGCCATGTATTCCCATTCTGCATCTTTACCTAAATAGAACCTTTTCCAACTATCTTTGCAAGGCTCATCATCACCAAGAAAAACATGCCCAAAATCCTTGAACATAATCAACAAAATAATGCCTATGTGGAGTAGCATGAAAAGAAGCCACGAATCTAAAACCCAAGATTGGTAATATTATGTAAAGAAAGAATCAAAGCATCCCGACATACATTACCCGATGCCACATTTGCCTCCTTTTTTCTTCCTATTGTTTCTTGTTATCCCAAATCTCCCAACAGTCCTTCTTTGCATGCCCATGCTTTCCACAATTCCAGCATACAATCTTGTTCTTGGATTTTGACCTTGCCTAATCTTTTGATTTTCTATGGTTTCCTCTATTCTTCTGTCTCCCTCTAGTTTCCATTGTCAAAGCATTCCCTGAAGTAGAAGATTCCCTGGAGATTTTTCTTCACATTTCCTCGCTTAGAATCACCCCTACAACATCCTCAAACTTCATATTTGAGTTAGTTGGAACCGAGTTTCTTACCGCCATTACTAGGTTATTCCAACTCTCAGGTAAAGAGCATAGAATTAATAAAGCCCTAACTTCTTCATAAAATTCTATTGTAACCAAAGCTAGCATATTCACAACCGTATTGAAATCATTTAAATGATCTACTACTGAACTATTCTTAGACATCTTCATATTAAACAAATTTTTCATTAAAAATATCTTGTTAGAGGTAGAGGGTTTTTCATACAACTTCCCTAATGCATCCATAAGTTTTTTTGTAGTATTTTCCTTTGAAACATTAAATAATACTGAAGATGCAAGAAACAACCGGATTGTCCCAAGTTCCTTCCTATCCAAAGAAATCACATTTCACATCTATCATACTCGAGGGTTTGTTCACCTTCTCAAACAACGGAGCATAAAGATCCTCCGATAAAGGTAATCTTCCATATGCATCTTCCAAAGAGACTGAAATTCGCCCGTTGAATTTATCAACCCTAGATCTTCCTTCATTTGCCATAGCTCCCACTCAAGCTAAAAACTTTCCCTATGATTCAACACTTCAGCAAACCAAACCAAGCTCTGATACTAATTGTTAGGAAATAAGAGATAAAATATGCGAGAATAATCCCTTACAGAATCACAATAATAGAAACTAATATGTAGAAAATATTACAGATCTCAAATAAAAGTGTAGAATAAATAACACAACATAGAGAGACAAGATTTAATGTGGTTCACCCAATTTGGGCTATGTCCACCAAGAATCACTTGCTTAGATTTTATTACAAGCCTCCACTCTCTCAATACAATACCCAGATCCGTTTGGAGCTATGCTCAACAAACTCTACAGAATTCACACCTGAATTCAAAACACATCTACAATACATTTACTTGTGCATCTATCATATGCATAAGACCATATAAATAGACAACTACTTAAGTAGTTTGATACAAAACCATGGGTATCAAAATAATGGGCAAAAGACCAAAAAAACCATGGGCCCAAAAACAACCCATAACGGTTACCCATTACCCATGGGTTAATAAACCACCCATGAAAATTTGCTTTGGGGCTTCACCCCCAAACCCCCTTCCATCGGGGCTTCACCCCCCCGAACCCCCCTGACCCGCTCACCGAGCGGGACCGCCGTAAAAATACCCGAGTGTAACACATAGAAGGTGTACCACATTCTAACATGTAAATAAGCTCCACAAACATAACATATTCTCTTCCCAAAATAACATTTGTGTGTCACACATGTCTCCATATTGTTGTGTTCTTTGTATGTTATCTCCAAAATATCCCGTAACCATGAAAATGGCTAAGTCTCGATTCAATCTACCTTTTGCGTGCTTCCTTCCCTATCCTTCCACACCTTTAAATCTACCTTGCTACTCTGCACACGAATCTTCTTTTTGCCTTCTCCTTAGTGTCAAACTTCATCTTCTCAACAAAGATATAATTTGAAATTTTTGATTTCTTTAAAGACACTAATCTTTTTTTGGGGAGCATACCAATTTTCTAGAGAAGCCTTAGCATGGTGGGATAACAAGAAGATAAATATGGGCCTTAATTTTACTACCATGACTTAGGGGTAGTTTGTAAAAATATTCCATATTTTTGGATACCTCAATAATAATTTGAAAAAATGGTGATATATTTTCAAAATTTGTGCTAAGGAGACTTAACACTTATTAGACTTGTTCATCCAGGTTTGGGATTTTATGTTCAAGTAAGTGATCTTCCTACACTAACATATTTAATCAAGTTTATGCTTGAAAGTATCACCCATAACACAATATATATTACAAAATGATATTATATAAGATAGAACTACAAGAATTATATGTTGGCTATGGTATTATCTATGAGAACAGTGTCCATTAATCATCCATAAATATACAACAATAACATTAAAAAAATAAATAATAATTAAATTCACATTAATCAAAAGTTTACAAATATTATATGTGGTTATACACACCATTATGTTACAAAACTTACTTCCCATACAATAAACTACCTACAACTACAAAATACCAATCTTAACATAATTTCCAACCCTAAAATCATCACAAAAATCTACATCCTTACCTATCACTATATAATATCTAACTATCTAATCATATTATATAATATTTATACCTATATAATTATTTGTGTCACATAATTTGTCTTCAAATTTTTTCTAAACCCCTATTTATAAAAACTTACCATCCAATATATTACTAAAAATATTATATCTTTTGGTGGAGACTATTATCATCCAGCTAGAAAGAAGTATCTCGAACATCTCGCAAACCGATATCATCCACAAATGATCACTTCCTATGATACACCATACATTGAATTCAAGTTTTGCAATCTTCTAGTCATTCGTGTTTCCTTGATCAAAATCATTAGTCAAAATATCCTAACACTAAATAACTTGTTCATTTATAAATAAGGTTCGCATTCTAACTACGTAAATAATAATGAGGACAAAAATAATTTAAATAATAAAATAATATATATACATAAATTTATAGTTATCTAATGCCTCTAAGAGATTATTATTCAACAAATCCAAAATCCATACCCATTTAGAAATCAAACTATCACCCTCATCATTTCCTATACAACCTTATGAGATTACCTTATATAAATATTCTATCTTTTCTTTTCGTGTCATTAGAAATCCTCTACGTTTTCCCATGTATTTGTTAATGTATCCGAGGATGATTTCAAATTATTCTAGGAAATCATAATGTTTCCCTTGAATTAAGTGATCTCATCCATGATTGTAGTGTACTCCTCTGTTGTATGTCTTATCTTACCTAGGATTTCACTCTAGTTTGAATCAAGAAATTTTTATCTATATACTTATTTAAGTGATTAAATAAATGGTTATTTGTGTTAATATTTATATTTTACATTCCATATGTAATAATGGATCAATAAAATTATTCTTTCACCTTGTCGGTTTGTGCCACTTTCTTATGTAGAAACTCTTATAATTTCATAACTTCAACAACAAGTTATGACAAATCCTTCACTTTCATTGTTGTATCTTCTATATGTAACTCTAAAACCCTATATACCATAACCAAGGTGGTAATATATACTATAAATTCATCCAATGAGGTTTACTCTATGCAAAACTCTCTCTTTACAAGAAGGATGATATGACCTTATCCCTTGGACCACCACAAATATTCAATGAAAAATATCTATAATTTATGCATCCTGTTACTTCATATTTTCTGTAACATATTCACTCAATAGAATGATAGGCCTTAATCCTTCTCCAAGTGTACAACTCACTAATTTTATTTATTGTAAAACTCAAACTCAAGAGAGTGCACCCATATTGGGAAGAGGTGAAAGAATAAGGGTTGTAAAGTTAAACCCTCCTAAGTCTTACAAAAGACCACACACTAATTATTCACTAATCAAAACCTTAGGGAATTAAAAATAATGGATTCATCATAAATTTCATCCACCTCCATGGATCCACGTCTACATACTAGTCTCAATGGTTTAAAATTTTCTTCATCATCTCCCATACCCACAAGAACTTTCCCCTTTCTTTGCCGATACTTACTCCACTAAAGGTTCTTATAAAACTCTTGTGTCTTCATCCTTCATAGGGTTGATCCTTCCCCTTCTTGATTTTTTTAAATGGTCCTCTTGATGATCCAATAGTTTTTATCATTTATTCTTCCTCCCCTTCACCCCCTCATGGGAAAACATTTTCTTAAAGTCACCTAATTGTTTCTCAAGCTTTTTCACATCCATTTTCTCCCCTAAGAGCTTAATATGCTCCTTCTTTCCTCTATAGGGGACATAATCCTTTTTCCCCTTACCATTCTTACTCAAAAATGTTAGTGGAGGTGGTTCTATTGATTCCTTCGTCACCTTTCTCCTCATTTTGAACCCAAAATTTTGTGCTATGACCTTATCAAAATTAATAACACCATTGTTGCACTTTCCTCTCTAACATGTAGGATTTAACTAATAGATTTGGACCATATTTTAACATTAAAATTCATAGAATAATAATATTACATTCAATTAATTCCATATTATTACATAGCATACACCTTTGCATATATACAAGCTTTTACATCCATAGAATCAACAAAACTTCCTCAACTATACATCCCACCAATATCTCACATTTTCCTATATATGGGAATTATTTATCAACAAACTCACATATAAACTAAGTTAATACCTAACGTAACAACTAACCCAAATATAACACCTACTAAATAATTAATCATGTGTAATTATTCACATTACAATGTTTACTAACCATATGAGTTGTTATTATAACTCATTTACAAACACTTATATTATTCACCCAACATTAATAATGTGAGCACTAACTATGATTTCCTAACATTTCTCCCTTAGTTTGAACATGGTAGAAAATATTCACACTTCCTTCTACAACTTGTCACCTTTGCGTCCTCATGATCTGGATGGTTTTCATGACAACCAATAACCTCAACAAGGACTATTTTTCAAGAACAACCAACAACCTGCACATACATATGGTTTTGGGACAGACAAACAACAACCCAAATATCATGATTTTGTATTTCACTTTGCGCTCATATTTTCCACTATATTTTCCTTCAGGGGATTACATAGGAATCTGCTCACTTATGACAAACTTGAATATGAATAGTTTCACATTACATCTCATTGACTATAGCTAATGCAGTACAGGATGGAAATAGAACATTGATTTTATGTTCCCCCACAATGTGGAAATTTCATTTATTCAAACCACAAAAAATAACATGAAAAAATAAAATGAAAACAAACTATGCATAACTAGAAACATAAATATGAAAATAAAGCACACAATTAAAATACACATAATTAATTTCTTCGTGCATGTTTCATTGGTGATTGATGAGACGTCACCGACCGACCTCCAACCTCCTGTACCTTCATCCTCCGGTTGACATCCTTCTTACTCAATGGATTGGAACTTGAACCTCAAATTTGTACCATATTTTTTTGATGCAACTTCCACACAAATGTTTCACTTTGGCTATGAAATTCCAAAGTGGGGGTTGGGTGCAGTATCCTCAATGGGGTCAAGAGAAAGTACCCCTTGTAGGATCCTATGGGTAGCACTATGAACGTGCTCCCTATCGCGGTACAAGGTAGGGTCGAGGGGCGGACCCCAAAGATAGAAATATTTTTCTTGTTTTTGGTCTTTGAAACTATAATAGAAATGCAATATTATTCATCTTATTTCTGTAATAATTTAGACATTGGCTTCCACCAAAAATGTGTCCATAAATATTTTTTTAAATTTTTTCACAACTTTTAATAAATCACTTAGATAGACAATTTTGACTCTTTTACTAGATAATAACGACTAAACATATTATGCGGAATCTAAAAAAGAAAGGACTTAAAAGGCCAATGACAGACACATAAATGACTACATAATTTTGACTCTATACAAGATGATATACTTTGATATTGACTCAAGACATATAAAATGATATAAATAGGACTATTGAAGTAACTCTTTAATGACTCAAATTTGATGATTATATGGCATACATTAACCAAAATGAATAAATTTCATTTCTAATTTAAATATAAAGCTATAATTATAAATTCAATTGACACTAAAACTATATCCTATAAACTTTTGGTGACCATAAAATAGGAATAAATTAATACAACTTAGACAAACTAAAAATAACAAATCTAAAAATGGATTTTAATGGAAATGACTTACATTAAACTACTCATGGAAAAGAAACTTACATGAACTCGTAGTATGAAGGGAACAAAGATAATTTATAATGTGTTATTATCATGCCAAAAATGGAAATCTAATGTTGACAAATAAAATTTCATGCACAGTTGAGGACTACGAATGAAATTTTTTTCCCATAGACTTCGTTGAAAAATTTAATGAGATGAGTAGAATCTAGCTTTTATAGTAGATATTGTAATAAACAATGAGACTTCAATATAAAACCAGTTGATCTTGCTGATTTTAATGTGGAAAATTTCTGCAAGAGGAGTCCATGTAATGGCAATGTATGGACCTCGGTTAGAGTGTACCTGTAGAAGCCTGTAATCCCTCATGACTAAGTATGAGCTTTATTTGATACCAAATGAGAGATTTGGACCATATTTAAACACTAAAATTCAAGGAATAATAATATTACATTCAATTAAGTCTAGATGCTTACATAACATACAACTCTCCATATATACAAGATTTTATGTTCCTAGAATCTAGGAAAGTACCTCAACTACACATCCCACAAATATATATGCCCTGAATTGTTTATTTAGAACTTCACATATAAACAAAGTTAATAAAAATGTGTCAAGTAACCCAAATATAGAACCTACTAAATAATTACTCTATAAAAATATTTACTTACTAACCATATGATTTTTATTGTAACTCATTTACAAACACTTGTATTATTCACCCAACATTAATAATGAGAGAATTAACTATGATTTCCTAACATAGACTATGTGTGAATTCAACCCATTCCTCATTAGTTTGAGATTTTAGTGTCTTCATCTAGAAATTATAAAGATTCATCCTCCAAATCGTCATCATCACATATATGTGTTTAGATATGGTTGAAAACACCCTCCACAACAATTCCCTTTCCTTGTCTAAGGCTTGCATATCGACCATTGTATTTTCCCTTTGCAAGCATATCCAAAATGTTTATTAGATATGTTTTAATCCCCACAAACAAAATGAATCAATCTATCCACCCTTCAATTTTTGTGAGTAAAATTTGAAGAATATGATGTGGAGTCACGTAAAATTTTAGAAATACCCTATATACACTGATTAAATTCTTAGTGATCTACTAATCTCCTTTGAAAACTTTCTCAAGGTTTTCAAACCAAAGGGACATCCTGTACTTGTAATTTTCTCCCATGGAGCATAGGAACTCATATAACACATATAATTTCTCTATTATCCCATCCAATAATGTAGTGAAAGGCAATTGTTCAAATATGCTAATAGTTTTAATGATAGTCGACACCAACAATGAGAAGTAATGAAACAAATTTCATAATTCCTATACCTCCCATGCATCTGTATACAACTTATTATTTACATACTACATTAAATTCACCAAATTTTCCTTATCTATAATTGTCCTCACAAGGTTGAGAACTTTATTTAACTCTTGAGTAATGTGATTGTTGGGTTTTAGATTTGTGGTGATCAGCCATGCAACAACATAGAAAATTCATCCTTGATGTTCTCCAACACGTAGAAGTAGGATACCATAGTGATTCCCTAGTTAGGGATATCTTTATTTGTTATATGGCCATCCCCAATGCTGTCCTCAAATCTACACCAACATTTGGGTGGACACTTTCCTAACTAATTCTTACACCATTTACATTCATAATTCTCCTAACAAAGTACATCTAGCTCAAATATATCCTTGGTGGATACCAATTTAGATCCATGGAAATAAATAAAAAATTGAAGGGTCAAACAAATATAAATATATTCAAACTAAAGTATCTAAGAAATAAATCAAGTTTCAAGTTTCAAGAGATATGATATTGGACCTTTTATTTTAATTAGGGATTTCGGGAGAATGAATATGACCTAGTAAAGAATGTTTTGTATGCAAAGGTGATCACTATGAATATAATTTCCCTCATAAGAGTCAAAGTAAAAATAACACCAAAATAACACCATCCTCCTCTACTAACTCAATAAGAATATTTTTAATAGAGGATTCATATAGTGGTGGAAGACCATCAAGTAGAGAACGAAACAAATATATTTAAATCCCCACGTACACTTTTTAACTTTCTAGTTATTATATTAATTGAAAAATGAGATAGTTAATGCTTCATTTTTCTTAAAGTATTAGTTGAAACTCAAAAAAATTTATATATGGAAAAATTTAGGACTGTAAAATATAGAAATTGAGATGAGAAATACGTAGATCATTTTTTGTTAAAGGAAGATTTTAAACTCTCTAAATTTTCTACTAAATTCAACTTATATGTTTCCCATTAGGATCCTATAATAGTATACTAGGAGAGAATTGCTTATGGGATCATAAATCTAAGGTTGAATTTATTTTCAATAAGGTATATTTTATTGATGAGTTATTTCAAACATTTCTATATGCAAGGGATTAAAATATCCATAATCATAAGACAAATATATTCCATGTCACTAAATAAGGTGTGTATTATTTATATAGTGCATATGGATGACTTGGGTGAAATAAAGGAATCCAATCTTCAAGACCACCCATTTTTATGAGGTTTTTATTACGGGGTGTTTTATACACACTCAAAAAGCACTTTTGAAAACAAAATCAACTTCACACGTGTAAAAACCTAGCTTGAATTGTGGTTATAAGAATAAAATAATCCATACTTATAATTTCAATTGGGTGTTATTTGGCTTGATGTTAACTGCGTAAGGTTGGCGTGTTTTGAAAATACATCATTTTATTATAATCATATCCAAGTGACTTGAAAAATACCAAGAATAACCTAATGATATTTACAGTGGCTAAATGGAATGGATCTTCATCAAAATAAACTCAAAAGGGGGAAGGGAAGGAAGAAAAAGGAAATGGTTTATTCTTTTCAATTACTAAGTGTAATAAGCACCTTACAGCATATAAATCTCATAAAACCAGAACCAACAAGGAATAGATGAACTCATTCCCATATCAATTCCAAGAAATCAATCTAAGGGAATTAAGAACAAAAATGCAGAGCAATTGTTCATCACCACTATCTCTAAACACTTAGATAACCAAGATTGTATTACCAAATCCAAGAAACCAAGTTTTTAAAAATAATATTCCATGCGAGATAGATTAGCTAGGCTTAATCTAGTCACTCGCCAATTTTAACTAAATATAATGGTGTAAAAACTCTACTTAATAACTAAAATCGATCAAGATATAAAACAAAATGCTGATACAATTCATACATATAGAAATCCAAATTTTCTCTTATCATTGAACTATTGTTGTCAAAATGATATTTACAACGTAGACAAAGGTAATTATTGAAAAATAGAGTCTTTAAAGGCCTTTAAAATCTTTGAAATCCCCAATTTTTAAAAGGGATGGAAAAAACCATATCCTAAACCACCAAGAATCACCATTAAGACATCTGAAAGCATCCATGAAAGTATATTCTAACTTATATTAAAGAAAGGATGATTCATCATTATGAGTGAGTAAATATTTGTTTGAAAACCAATCCATGTGAGAGGAATTCGGTTATCCCATGAGATTAGGAGCCTAGATGGAATTCTGAATGACACTTGTTGCAAGATTATCTTTGTAACTGAATTTGATCCCAAATCCCCTTTCTATGTTATAGTGAGGTCTAAGAGGGAATATTCTGCCTTTGGGAATCTCCATGAATGAAAATACCAATCAAAATCATATAAAAAATGATTCAAGATCACTAACTTGAGAGAAATGAAGTAGAAGGTGGTAGAAATTTTGTCCTAAAAATATCAAATATCTCTTCATCATTCTTCCTCAAATTGGTCTCTGTGTGTAGCCCTTTGAATTACACACCCAATGTTTCATGTATCTTGTGAAATGGTGACTCTATCCAAAAATATGATAAAAATGTTTTTGTTGTGCCTCTGTTTTACCCAGTCCAGGTGATATGTTTAACTAATTTAAACATTTAAACTATTTCTTTTAAAACAAAATTCTCCTCCACACGTCCCTTTTATATTTGATTAGGGATTTTTTGAAAATCATTTGGTAACCTAGATTTAATAAAATCAGAGTCAACATGTTCACCTATTTATAATACATGGTCTTGTGTCTTTTTGGGATTTTTAGATCTTTCACCTTTCCTTAATCAATTCTCGGGACCTATGGATCACCATAATTAGTCCACATGGTACCATGAATTTCCACTTTCTTAGCTAATTTTCACCTTTATCAGGTTCTAAGGTATCGGGATCCTTGGTTATTAGCTTTTGAATGCTTCAAGATCACAATAACATACACACTTGATCAAGGTCTCAAGGTTTTGGGACTTAAGATTTTAATTGAATTTAATATGTGAAAGTTTCAGGACCACATGACTGTTTGATTTAATTTTTGTCTTTGGAAATCGAGGGCACATGGATTGGTCCATGTGATTCCTCATAATGATTTTATGTATCTTTGTTTTATCCTCTATCTTATTGATATTTGTTTTGTGAATGATTTGAGATCACGAGAACACACATAATTCATCAAGGTCTTAGGGTTTCAAGATCTCATTGGAATATTCATGCCACATGATTATCTTGGGCTTGAGAGTTAAGAATATTTGGGAGGATTTAAAAAAATTATATTATTACCGATAAGATCAATTATGTGTCACACTTTGAAACTATAAAACAACTTAAAAGCGATGTTAAATTTTACGATTTGGGAATAATAATAAATGTGAAGGAAACCATCATTTTCATGTCTTAAACCTATTTTGACTCCAAAAAGTGTATAAAATTTGGATTTTGATTCCTTTTCACAATTCAAAAATATTAAACATTAAATCAAACCAGCAAAAGCATAGATGATGGTCAAATCAAAATTGAGTGAATGTTTCAAACTTTAAAAATATAAACAAAACACTTATTTCACTAAATTGGGATTTATTCCACTCCCATTAGCTAAAAAGCATAACCAATATCATAATCTGATATTGCTATTTTGATTCCTAAATGTCAAATATCGGAGTTATCTCGCACTCCAAAATCACGCATATTGGATTCCAATATCACATATATTGGAATCCAAAATCAAATATATTGGAATTCAAAATCACCTATATAGGAACTATTTATGCTATGTTATAAGGGCTAGCATCTGCTAGGCATTATCTATGTCATGTTATAAGGGTTGCATCCGTTGGGCATTATTTATGCTATGTTATAAGGGATAGCATCGTTGGGCATTATTTATGATATGTTATAAGGACTAGCATCTACTGGGAATTATTTATGTTATGTTATAAGGGCTAACGGCCAACAACCATTAATTATGCTATGTTATAAGGGCTAGCGGCTGCCAACCATTATTTATGCTATGCTATACGGTCTAGCTGACGCTAGGCATTATTTATGACATGTTATGTACAAAACATGTTTATGCTTTTACGGGACAACCAACATATTCTATTTTTCTTCAATGGTTGTACGAAGGCCACAACATAGTCTTAAATTTGATGCACGATTAAAAGTATTTTATCATTTTTCTACAGTGTGTGCCGCTAGGCTAATGAATTTCAAGAGATGTGAGACACTTCGGGTTAATTTACACTGATTTGATTAAACCTCGGTGTAACTAGAAAATGATTGAAGATATTATGAAGAAAATAGCAAAGGGCGTCGATCCAAAATATGAGAATATCATTAAATTTATGTATCGATACATATTTTGGTATGAATTAATTTTATAGTGCATCTATGTATCATTTGCATATTTCGGTATGAGTTATTTTATTATGGAATCATGATTGTTGGGGGAACCATAATATAACTCATAGAATAGGTAAATATCTTTTCACGTCACAATACTTTAAGAATCATATATCTAAAACCTACACTTATCACCATAGAGAGAAAATCAAATAATAATTGACTTTACAGTACTTGTTGCTTTCACATGATTTGATAAGAAGCATGTTAGAGCCAAAGTGAGTTTGGTCTACATTGAAGAAATATTGAACTAAATGTGAGATAAAATCTTTATGTTAAGTAGAAATAAGTAAAAGAATCCATAGAAAGAAGGAAATATGCCTACTTTTAAGTCTACTTTGCTTCAATTTAAAAAAGATTTTTTTCCCTTAGGACCAATCCACTTAGAGAGTAGGATTATTATATTTTTGACATTATGTAAAAGAGGGTTGAGGGAACCCTACCCTATACATAACGAAGCTCCCAAATAGAGCATATATTCAATACCAAACCATACAAAAATATAGTCTGATAAAAAAGAATCAAAACTAACAACGAGTATAGTAAACTAATAGTACTAAAAACACAAAACTAACAACACTAAACAACAACCTAACATCAACCACTACTTTTTCATTTTCTCCAAGTTGGCCACTAGAGTGGCCCATTCCTTAGCTAGTGATTCAATGTTAGTGCCCAGAGTGGTTACATGAGCTTCAGATAGTTCCATTTTCCTCTTCTTCAATGTCCTCTATTGTTCACATTTTCTATAGGAATTACCCAAATGTTTGAGATTTTAAAGGTGCCACAAAGAGCATTTAACCATGAGAATACTCCACTTAGGAAAATTATAAAGAATAGCCTTAAGTTGATCCACATCACTATTCAAATTCTTATACTTTTCTTAGAACCTCCATATCGCCACCCTTTACGACTTGAGCCACATCCTCAACTTTCATCTTCATTGCATGTCAGTCATTAAGGATAAACTGGATAGTTCTTTTACTAGTCCAAGTGTCACATTTCACATTTTCAAGGTCTGCAACCAATTTAGCAAGATCAAATCCCTCTTCTACACCACCTTTTCCAAACACTTCCATTTGGGTCTTTTCCTGGGTGTCAAATGAAACCCGCCTCCTCTTTTGACTCGGTTCCCTTTTTCAGCCTTCTTAACATCCACCACCTTCACGTCATCTTGTTTTAGGTCTTGTAATGCTTCAACTTTAAGTACATTTTGATCATCCCCTACACTCGACTCGAGTATTCACTAGAATCCTCATTCTCAGAATTAATTTCATCTTCCACAACATAATCTTCAAGGGATTTTGATAGGACACTATCCCCATTAACAAGTTTATCCATATCCAAGATTGATCTTTTCACAATGGCCATAATAAAACCCCGATATATGGGGAATAATGGTTTTTCCTTTTTGTAGTGGTCTAGGGTAACAAATAGATAATGAAGTATAATATGGAAAACTAAAACTATGCCCATGTCTCGAGGAAATTGAGCATGGGAAGATGGTAAGAATATATACATTTTTGGCATCCCTCAAGAGTGAAAATTGGATTAGGTTAAGGGCCACTTTGTTGAATGAAGAAGGTAAGGAATTCCTAAGAAATCCCATAAAATGAGGGGTGAGTTTTTCCTTACCTCACAAAAATAGATTCATTTCATCTGCTAGATCCTTTATGGGTTTGTAGACTTCGTTTCCTTCCGTGGGCATGCCCAAAACATAAGCCATCGTGTTGATTGATAATTCAATCTTTACTCCCCCACAACATCACATTGCCCCCTGTCCATTTTCTAGTTGGCTGTCATGCCGATCCGAAATCCTTATTGAATTGCTTGTTATAGCCCTCAAAAATCTTTAAGAAAGGGGAAAATCCCATTCATTTGAACACATCCATACCCTCATATTTAACATCATTAAGATCCCAAGGCTTGGTGCGATCCAAATATTCCCCATATTCCTATTAACAACCAAACTATCACAAATAAAAACTCACTATTCAATGCTACATAGACCCGACCACACAATTGTAATACCAATACACCAAGTAGAAACATAAATCCTAGATTCCTAGAGAGGAGTAATGCACATTAACATCCCTTTGGCCCTTGGCCCTGAATCCAAGAGAGGAATAAACCTAGATTACAAGAACATTAACATCCCCTTAATAAACTACATGCACCACACTGCACTTGTAAGGAATTCCAAGAGAAGAATAAACCTCAGAGGTACTCACATTACAAGAAAATTAACCTCCCCTTAGTAAATGTAAACCACGATAACACTCACATTACACGAACATTAACATCCCTTTAATAGTTATAAACCTAGATTCCAATAAACAAATAAACCTGGATTACAAGAACATTAACATCCCCTTAATAGTTATAAATGTCTAACGTCATTCCTCATCAACCCCCCATGTCACCTTTGAAAGGAACAATAACAAGATCGTACCAAGCCAAGAACACAGATGCTAATTAAACACCACAATCAATAAGAAGAAAGTAATTTTCCAGAATAACTTTACATAAAACTTTGCAAACAAATGAGAAACAATATCATATATTATTATGGAACTCAATGCAATACATTGAGAATGGGCCTTGCTTAAATAGGCAAGGAATAAAAATCTAAGAACCAATCAAGGTCGTAGATCAAGCCATAAATCAAGGAAATAACTAGTCATCAAAGAACTAGTCAAGACCATAGATTTAGGAGAGAACTAGACATCAAGCATCTAGTAAATACCATAGATCAAGGAAAGAATTATACCTAACAACTAAATAATATCTCCTAATATCTAAATAAGATAAAAGAAATATCCACACACATATGTGGGTGAGGATAAATACAATAAAGGTAAATAAAGTACCTAGGTGAACATGAGCTAAGGTAAATACCTACTCTAACACCCCCTCAAGTGAAGCTAGGGGCCAAAATAGATGTGGTATGTCCATAGTATGAGTCCTGACAACTATTTTTGATGAGGTACTCATGTATAATAACTAGGAAAAAAGGGACACCGCAAGGTACCCAAAACCAGTAACAACAAAGTAAAGAGAGTAAAGACCCGCTCCAAGGCATCCCAAGAAGCTCGGCTCAAAAAAATCATACAATGCTGAAGAAGTTTGGTGTGCACTGTGGTTTGAATCCACTACTTGATCACAAAACTCAAAAACAACTGACACTGGGCTCCACCAGAATAGCTCCATACAAGGAGACTGTCAACGGAGTGATGTCGAAAGTGTAAAAAAACACCAAACATAATTTGATCAAGTGCTGCAAATAGGTGTGCCACAATCCAAGAACAATAACCAAAGAAACAAGGCAAGGACACAAAATCCAGTGTCATGATCCAAGAAAAGCCAAGGTAACAAGGAAAGGACACAAACTCGAAGAAGCAAGATCAGCACCACACCCTCCCATACTGCTGAATGGGTGGAGTGGCGCTACAAATATGTATGAGTTGTCAAAACAACTACTCAAACATTAAAAAATAACATTGGGATCCACCAGAATAGCTCCCCCATAAGAGAGACTATCAACATGCCAAAAGTGTCGAAAATACATATATAAAATCTCTCAACAAATAAGAGAGATACACTACACCTGCTAAAGAAAAATGCTCAAAACAAGAAGCATCACAATACGAAGGTATAGAATGTGGAGCAAGAGGATGAATGGTGTAGGAGCCACACCTGTAGAATCCTCTCAATGAATGCCTATGTCACCACCACGAGTGATCAGATATCCACCCCAAATCAACACGGATGCATGAAGAAGATGCCTGCGTATGACTTGGTGTAAAATGCATAATGGGTGCATACAAAAGAACATCAGAATGTGTGTCAAGTTGATCATGTCTGACAACTGAAATATTAGGTTTCTCAAGCTTGAGTGAAGGTGTATAACTCATGTGTTGCTCATGATCCTCAGAAAGAGTCGAGCGAATAAAAAAAGGAGCTCTGTCAATGTGTGATCCCAATGAAGTATTTACATGAAAACCAATGTCATGGTGAGAATTCCACTTAACATGTGGAATAGAGGAAACAATACCCTGTGAATGTCTGTCAATGACTCCACTAGTGAGACCCATAGAATGGAGCATGCGAGAACTGAATGTAGTGGTATGCTTCTTAAAAAGCCATGTAGCTGAGCAGAAGTAGGATACACAACATGTGGTACTGTAATAGGCACAGATGTGGAAGAGCATGCAGTAACAAGCTTCATAGGTGTATGAGCATCAAGAGCAGGAAAAGACTCAAAGACTGATGATCAATGTCAATGGGTTCAGGAGCAATAGCTGCAAGTGGACTAGGAGCATGGATATGACTGTCCACAATATGATGGTGATGTTGTAGGCTAGCAAGTTTGTTCTGTAGGGAGTGTATTATTGTATCCTTATCATGAATGAGTGATTGTAGAAGAGAATTTCACTTCTTGAGTGATCTATTTTCTTCCACAAATTTTACAATATCCTCTTGAAGTCCACATACTTCAGAGAAAATCATATCATTCTCAGAATCCATGAAAGGTACAAACCGCAACTCCCAAAATTTTAGGATGTCGGGCTCACCGAAATTGTGTCCACAATTGTTTAAGACGTCGGGTGTTTGCATAACTTACTATTTTGGGGTGTGTCACATGTTTTTGAGATTGTCACATCCAACCGCCACTACGGTAAAAATTACTATTTACGGGACGATGTGGACAGTCACCTTTATTGCCAAAAATAGCAACCTGCGGCTTTTCCCGAAATAGCAAAAAACGTGCACAACATCCGTGGACCCCTGCCAAAAAAGGAAAGATCCGAAAACCACAAAAATTGACTTCTGCAGAAATGGCCAAGTTTACAGTCAATCTTAGGGTTTTCACACCTTCTGGATCAATAGAAGCCTCTCGTTTTCTAGAGAAATTCATGGAGCAACAACATAAGACCAAATCCCAAATATATGGATATATAATGAATTTATTTGCAAAATAAAACTTACAGACGGATGTCAACAACAATCTTCATCTCTGATACCATGAAAGGAATGATAACCAGATCATACCAAGCCAAGAACACAGATGCTAATCAAACACCATGATCAATAAGATGAAAGCAATTCACCAGAATAAATTTACATAAAACCTTTGCAAACAAATGAGAAACAATATCATATATTATTATGGAACTCAATGCAATATATTTAGAATGGGTCTTGCTTAAATAGGCAAGGAATAACAATCTAAGAACCAATCAAGGTCATAGATCAAGCCATAAATCAAGGAAATAACTAGTCATCAAAGAACTAGTCAAGACCATAGATTTAGGAGAGAACTAGACATCAAGGATCTAGTCAATACCATAGATCAAGGAAAGAACTAGTCAATACCATAGATCAAGGAAAGAACTATACCTAACAACTAGATAATATCTCCTAATATCTAAATAAGATAAAAGAAATATCCACACACATAAGTGGGTGAGGATAAATACAATAAAGGTAAATAAAGTACCTAGGTGAACATGAGCTAAGGCAAATACCTAGTATAAATGTCTAACGTCATTCCTCATCAATCCCCCACGTCACCTTCTACAATCCTTGCGTACCTCGAAGAAGGGATGTGAAATCACTGCAAACATTTTCCTCCCACACTTACACTTTAAATGAAAATTGAAATTCTCTTACTCCTCTTATCAAAAGGATATATTTTTCATAGTTAAATATAGATACGAAAAAATTAAAACTATTTTTTACGAAGGTAGAATTATGGTAATCATTTTAAGAAGAATTTGAATTTCATTGTAATACTATTCCTCACATTGGAATCCTAAATTCAAACAAAAATTCATTACAAATTAAATTTTTTTCACCATATCTATGAACACACTTCGATTATGAAGTGCCTAACACTTTTTCAATTCTATAAATACCTTAAACCGTTGTTAACAATTTTTTCAACAAATAGTTTAAAGTCAAGAGGATAATGTGACCTTAAAAAATTAAAGTAAGAGAGTTTATAATTAACACTCGCTAGGTAATGCCAGTGTAGCTTATTGAGGTAAATTAACATTAATCAAATAAGAATTCACCAAAAATTTAAAAAAACATGTAATATATATATATATATATATATATATATATATATATATATATATATATATATTATCATTTAAATCCTTTATTGTATTATAAATTTCCTAAATATAATAACACATATTATACATATAAAAATTATTAAGATAGTCGGGCACATTATATAGAAACTTGTTATAAAATAAATTTAGTTACAAATTACATACAAGTATCCCACATTTTGATCGATGAAATGATACATACAAAAACTAAAAATGAGTACGAAAGATAACTAGGTGAACATGTAACATGAATAATCAGGCATGTAAAAAACATAGAGTCGTGAATACAAAAAAAGAGCGGGAATGATAGAGAAACCCTCGGGTTCCCGCCCAACCAAACACTACAAAATTATTGAGAAATAAAAAGGACATGCCAAAAATAGACTTCAATTCTCCACACGATCAAAAAGGGTAGGATAGGTTTTGCAAGTGTGGTGAGGTCCAGGATGGCATACTAGACATAAATGCCCCATCAGATTGACAGATGCTTTGAATAGAGTCAACAAATTGAAGTAGGACCCAAATTTTAAATTCTAGGGCATCAAAAATCCTGTTGTCAACCAAAAAGGTGACAAACAAGGATTCAACCTTTGTAAAGAGATAAGGAAGGCATACTTCTACCATAGCTTCGACCAAACCCACATGATGGTGGGTAAATGAAATGGGTGGCGAATTCCATGACCACTTCTTTATTTGCACACAACACCTAACAATCTAACATGAAGAAGCCTATAATCTCGAGTTTACATGAGCTATGCCGATGCTCGGGGATAATCCACACCCAAGACATTCAAAATCATAGTCATAATATCTTAGAGTCTATGTGGAAGACATTGCGAAGATGAATGTAAGACACAATAGAGATGAAATTCATTTCCCACTTGTTGTTGTGTAAGAGGATGAAAGTAACATAGGTAGATTCCATGAGAGGGAAGGAGAAAACAACAAAAAAATGAGAAAACGAGTGAGGACAGGTGAAAGCACAACCCAATTAAATATTCCCTCAACTCGTGTGAGGAAGTTCAATGTAATAAAATATGGATGATGTCATCAACATTTTTGCATGCATTGGATAAATTATTTGATGAAAAGGATCTTATATTATATTAAATGCAACATGGTACAATATTCTCTCAATAGAATAAGTGGGCGGTATGAGAGAAATACTCAAATCGAGAAGCACACTAGGCCAAGCCTAGCAAAACAACAAAGCACCAACTATAAGGGGGTTTTAGGAACACCAAAAACAAAGGCTATATTATGAATAAAGGATACCCCTAATTGATAAACATGCATTATAAAAAAATTCATTGCTAGAGATAGACACACACATTATACATAAAGGTGTTATCAATTAAATCTACCGAACCACCCTTAGAGCTAGCTAGGATGGACAACACATCTCCACAAAATTTTGAATCATTAGCATTAGATCTCGGTAGGAAGGGGCACTCCAGCAGGATTTATTCTAAGGAGATGCCTATAAAGTTCATTGAGGGTTCTTGGTTGGCAAGCAGCAGTGCTGAACTTATGCCACTCGTGGCACTATAGAGTGTAATTGTTAAGGCACACTTTGGCCACTTTGTGGATGTACGTGGTAGTGGTGTGAACCACCTTCTAGCCATGCTCATTGAACTTGTATTCTATGATCTTCTTCACACAATGTTTTTCTAGCCCAATGATATTTAGTGGTGGCTAATGAAAATCCAGGTCTTCGCTATCCTCCTCTTTAAGATCCCCCATCAAACTCTATCGAGACACCATCACTATTTCTATTTTATAATGGCTATGAGTCACTAGGTTTTATTTTTTCTTTGGAATAACGTTTTTAACAATTTTAAAATGTATAACCTGTTCCTATAAAGAGTGTAATATGTAATGCTTGTCTAATTATCTTAATCATAATCAAACATGTGTGTGGGGCATGTGTGTCTATCATTATTCTCCTATTCAAGCTCCTCACATCTCACTGTCGGATGCAATCACTTTTTGTCCCTAGCTCGAGAAAAGGGAAACATAGTGAAATCCTCATGCATCCGGGGAAAAGTTATCACTGGTTTGTAGAAAATCAAATCGCTGGTTATTACAGTAAAACCCTATAAATAAAAATAAGAATACTTATGCTCACATAAAATCCTTTCCAAGGGAGGACAACGCATCTCCACCAAATTTAAGCTTAAGTTTTTTTTCTAATAAAAAATAAATGTTTTTAAATTTGGTTTAATCCCCACAGATCTGCCAAATCATCAAGTACCAAACAACATATAATAACACTTGTTAGCAAAATACACTCTCTTATGAGAACATGTTTCTTAGAAGAACAAAGAAACCCAATCAAATCATTTGTATCATCATTTATGTTAAAGTCGATGGAAGACATCAAACAATACATAACTTCAACATCTTGCATTGTCTTAAGGGGTAAAAAAGTAGAATACAAATCATCTAGAAAGTAAACATCCACCGTAAACATCCAAAGTAAACATAAATCATAAATTACTATTACTACCGTAAGGGTGGAATGGAAACATCAATAAGGGAGGATATGAGGGAGGTGATACATAGCGGGAGGGAAAGTAAAGGAAGGGGAAATATGTAAAAGAAGAAATCAAGGTAATTTCATGCTCATTGAAATTTTATTCCATGATCTTCTACACGTGATTTTCATCTCGGCCTAATTATATTTGGTGGGGGTTGATGAAAATCCAAGCCTTCATTATCCTCCCCTTTAGGCTCCCCCATCACACTCTACTAGAAACCATAACTATTTCTATTTTATACTGGCTAGTGGCTGCTAGCCATCAAAAATATATTTTTTAAATTTGGTTTGATCCCCACAGATCTTCCTAATCATCAAGTACCAAACAACATAGAATAACACCCGATATGAAGATACTCTCTTATGAGAACTTGTTTCTTAGAAGAATAAAGAAACCAACTCAAATCCTTTGTATCATCATTTACATTAAAGTTGGTGGAAGACATCAAATAGTACAGAACTTCAACATATTGCATTGTCTTAAGGGGTAAAAAAAGCAGAATACAAATCATCTAGGAAAATACCACAGGAGTGGCCCATTCGACTCTGAGAATAAGATTATCATAACCATAACCATTGAGCTTATTGATAGATCTCTATGTGTCCTCCCTGTTGATGAAATTAACAAAACCAAAACCCCTATAACCCCTTCTTCTGATCCATGGCCACGTAGACATGTGTGATGTGTTCAAACTATCATTAAGATTAACATATGAAGATCTGGTAAAAAAACATTTTATGATTTCAAGGAAGCCTACATGGATATGTAATTCAATAAGCATAACATGTTTTTGTTTTATACTTTCTAGTGGCCACTAGGATTATTTATTTCTTAAGGATAAGGTTCCTATCAATTTCAAAATTTCTTTAGATTAAACCATGCATAACTTTAGAAAAAATATTTTTATTTCAGAGAAGCCAACATCGATGTGTGAAACAAAATTTTAAGAACCTTAAGGTAGTTACTTTATTCCATAAAAATGCATAATACATTGTTGGATTTGGAAGAAAAGTATATAATTCAAATGCCAATTGTGTATTTGAACATTTTCAATGATCTACACATGTTTTTGTGCTCTCCTGTAAGTTTCAACCATGTACATAATTCAGTATAGATTTTCAAATCAGTCTTATAGTTTCCATCAAATCTCTAATATGTTGGGGTTTTGAGAGTAATTTATTCTTTGACCTCATGTGAAAAGAATATCACGTCATCAATCAAAAGTATATTGTTTTCACCATAGACATTACCATAAATGTATAGTATCTCGCTAGCTTGTTTTTCATTTGAGCTTAAATTCTTAGCATCCCCAAATGAACCTAAAGTTAGCTTCTCATATCCAACTAAATTTTTTAATGAACATATATTTCACTGTTGTTGAATCCATAAATGAAGACCATAAGGCAGTGTCAAAATATTTTTATGCAGTACTTATCAAGTCAGCACTAAACTCTTGTTCAAAGTATTCAATATTCTTGGATCTAAAATCTGGAACCATATTACAAGGTATTTTGTCGCCAATACCATAAATTCCAAACAACAAACCTTTAACTCCAAAAATAGTAATTTATTAGGCTCCCCAATAGGATCTATAAAAACAAATCAAAATCAATGTAAGCTTCCAAAAATGATTTAAAAATAAGGCATCAAAGTATTTAATCACAACTCAAAAAAACTTAAAAATTATAATATAATCTCAATCACAAAGTGAAGATATAAATACGCCTACTTGTAAATTTGTAATCTTAACATGTAATATAAATAGTGACCATATGGTATGCGAATGAAAATCATTGTAAAAACATTTTCAAATAATTAATAGTTATATATTTTATGTGTTCGCAAATTTTGAATGCCCTCCACAATGATCAAACCATGACATAGTATCTCGTGATATGTTTATGTACAAATTGGTCATCAACCACATATCTTTGAAACAATTTTCTTCATTGGATTTCATCCCCACCATAAGATTTTCCAGAGGGTTTCCCTTTGCACCCATTGTAATACACAATGTGTTTCTAAGGTCGAAAACAATACCATCTCTACTCCAAATCTTTTGGAGATCCTTGTTTGCAATTTTGTCTTCTACACAACAATGTTCTTTACCCAAAATAATAAATGGTTTGAATTCAAACACTAATTTTTTTATCAAAGCCTTAATCAACTTTTCAACTTGAGTGTAAGAGAGATAGCTAGACAAAATCCCACTTCACATTTTGCATCCAAAGATCTTTGAAAATTCCTTGATCGCACATCACAAGTTGAGAGTCTCCTTATTGAACTTGATTGTCAAGTATTTGTAGAACTTGGTTTTTCTCATAGAGAAAACCTTCCAAATCTAAAATAATTAAATAATATTTTTTCTCAATTTTCCGTAATTTGATATTAACCAATTCAAATAATCCAAATTTGAGAATGTTAACACTTACTAGTTGAGACTTTGTCTTGGATTTCTTCACACTCCCCCTCTACTGAGTTCTTTTGATGCTCATTCTATTCAAAAACAATCATTAATTCAAAATAAATTTTAAGTCAATGTAAAAAAATACGTGAAACAACTCAATTTTATACAATATTGCATAGATGTAGTTGTATATTATGGCTAGTAGATGAAAGACAATCGTACATAAGTAAGTATTTTTGATTTTTCAAAAATAAATATTAACATATAAACAAAAAATTTACTCAATTCAAAATAAATCTAATTAAAAGATGCATGTTAACGACCGCTAGGGTAATACATATTACGGATAAACTACTTTACTATAGTTCCTTCAATTATGAGGGTCTTATAAATGGTTTTATTTATAATTGTATATGATTATCATACCTTTTTCATCTTTGAGTTTGTGCATGACATGTGAACAACCTCCCCATTTGGTATAAAATCTGAAAAAATGAAGTTTTTGTTGAAAATATGCAAACAATGACAATCGAAAACATCGTGTAGTGATACATTTATAAAACAAGTATTTCCCACTCACCTTTTATAGATTCATTGGATGGATGGTCAAAGACATATGGGGCAACAAGTTGAATTGGTTGCGACATACTAAGATCAACATCATCTCCTCTGATTTTTATGTGGAGAGGAAGAGATAGTGTCTTCCTCTATTATTTGGTTGTCTGCATAAATATTATATGTATCAGTTCAAACGCATTAAACTAATAGAATTGTTTAAAGTGATCTTAATCAATGTACCTTTTTTAAAATGAAAATATTAAGGTTGTAAAAGCATTTCTTGATCATGTGATTCAACAATAAAAACTACGAGATAGACCTAAGTTAACCAAAGCTTGTGCTACAACACTACCTCCGTACAACACTATAACTAGAAAATTATCAGAAGTGAGTTAAGAAAACATATAGGACCAAAACCCATAATATCTCTTGTAAATAAAACAATGTGTCTTTCCTCGTAGGCCAATTTTGCTTGCGGTCACAATTTGCTATGGAAGATGATCTATCCAATCCATTGCGATTTCTGCTATGTATCCCCATTGTGAACATCGTTATTGGTATATAAGACACAAGCTTTTAAATTTTATATTGCTGTCATAAAATTTGTAATATCCTTCGCTACGATTCCCCCTTATTTTTTACTTTTTGCATGTATTTTTTTAATGTCTCTCTTAACATTTTTGAAGAAGCAATAGGTATGAGGACAATAATTACACAATTTAGCATACTAGATCGACAACTATAAGCAAATCCATTATTGCATCGGAAGTGAGTACACTAGACAAATTGCATAAATCTATGATCACACATTCTGCATTGAATGGATTAGTTGACAGAATAGAACATATTGTTGACTAGAGCTGGAAGGGATATGCACATTAACAGGTAAAGTCTTATGTGTCTTCCATATTTACTAGAATATTTTATTCCATTACACTCACATCGTAGTCTCTAATTATTTGAGCTGTCGCTAGGAGAACCTCTACCACATCATCATCAAATATTATTTTTACTGATTTTTCATTTCCTTCGGAATAAAATTTTATTTTCCTTTAGGATATTCTCCCAAGATTACACACAACTAGCGGTAGTGAGAATTATTCACACCATATTTTTCAACAATATATTTTTTCAGTGCATTCTGCCAATACACGATTACCTGGATATTTACTTTTAACATATTTTAGAAAATGTTCTCTCATATTTTACTCTTTTGCGGTAAGTATCTAAAATCTCCACTATGACGCCTAATTCAATAGAGTGAGTTAGCCATACTCTCCCTTATTGCACTTCATCTAGTAGAATTGATATCTCCTCATTGGTCATTCCTCTTTTAGGCCTAAAGTAATTCACTGTGAACCTTTCCAATGCATTTGGTTGAAAGTTAGGATAGTTATCCTTAAAAGGAGGACAAGCCAGCCCACCATATTTAAATAACTCAATGGTTGTCAAATTTTTCCATATATCCTCAGATAAATATAGAAATTTCATTTTTTCATGAAGGGTCTCTGTCTTAGACACTTTGAAAATAGAAAAACATTGCATCTTGAAACATGACATTGAAATATAAAATAGTATGTTTATTTTCTGCATATTACAAAATTAAATTTTAAGAACAAATGTGCTAAAATTAAGTTTTGTTACCTTCAAATTGTCTAACTTTTATTTTCCCGTTCCGAGCCTCCAAGAACATCCTAGGGATCTCCAAATCATTCGAGCCTTGTATATTACATCAATAAAATTTGTATCAATCCAATTTTTGTTTACATTATTTTGTTGTTGGAAAATTTTAATAATGTCTTCACAAGGAGCATGTGAAGACATAATGTGAGCCTTTCTAAACTGCATATTAGTATGTAATGACTTGTATTTTATTTCAGCCAAAAATTATTTTTGGGAACAAATCATATGTTGACCATCAAGAATGTAGAAATGCACTTCATCCCTTTTCAAGTCATCTAGATCTTCGAGTTACACAAGTTCCTTTGTAGAAGGTAAAAAGGGAAGAAGAAGTGCATCCCTTAGTGTAGGAATAACATTAATCAACATTGAATAGACAAGAAGGTCAACATTATCATCATGCACAACATGTAATTGATATTGTGGAGGTGACAAATGAAACCTATAAAATTCAATTGGAAAAACATCACCATTGAACAAAAACAATTTTAATTGTTCAACATTTAAAGTTTTTGTTTGCTCAAATATATTGGTCACTTTCTTCAACATCAAATTTGATTTGTTATTCTTTTTAAGCCTGTGAAAATTTTACTTAAATGGATCTATCTCTAATTTAGACAAATAATGTCTCCTCAATGAGGTAAATGGATTTACATGTTTTGGTGGAGAAAGAAAATCTTTTCTATTCAAATAGTGAAAAATAGATAAGTTATCCTTGGTTGTATATAATTTTTGAATACCAAATTCATGTTGTTATGAAATTCAAGGAATTTCCACAACCTATTTTTTCCGACTAAGAAAAATTCCCAAAGTTTCAACCATTTTTTTATTATTGGTAAATATTTTTGAAGGGACTATACCCTGTTAAAATAAGGGATCAACAACCAAATAGAGCTATAGAGGGACAAAAAAGAGGATCAAAATATAGATAAAGCATTATACCCAAAGCAGTAACCAAAAGATAGTTACTAGTAGAAAGTGAAACAAAACAGAAACTACAACAAGACAACAAAACAACAACAGAAAAATAGCTAAAAACCGAAATATAGCAACGTCTAGAATGAAACCCTCCAGCTCGAGGGAGATTATTTCTTGGAAGCTCTGTCGATCCTGGATTTGATTGTTTGTAGCAAAGTGAACAATGCCAAAGTGGTGATGTGCGTGGGGTCACTTGCATTCAAATTTGATATGGTCTGACTTCTCTTCGTGTCAGTTCCCAGATAGTTTCAAGACTCCGCTAAGCATGGAAATGTTGCGAACATGCTGTTCCAAAAAGTCACTAATGGCATTGAAGATAGCCATGTTATGGTCATGCCTATCTTTGGCTCTCCCCAATCTATTGTCCAAAGAGTTCAATTTCTTGTAGATGTCTGCAATATGATCATTCCCATTATCAGTTTCATCATCAGCCTTTCTTTTGCCCTTCTGTTTGGCAATGTGTTGTAGGTCCTTCTTTAACTTCATCATCTCATTTTCCAAAGAATCCAACCTGTGAGGAATATTATTCCCCTCCTGTTGTAAGGTCGTATCCTAGCTAGCATTACTAATATGCAATAGATTATGCACAAATTCCAACTCTTTAGTGCTTCTAAGAACCGGGCAGAGTGAGGGATGTCAATTTTGGGAAGTTTTGGGTTCTTAGTCTTGGGTTTGGAAGAGGTGTTCAGGATGGAAGTGGGAGCAGTGATGGTAGGGATGTGCAGATCATTGGGAGAGGGTGGGAAGCTAGGGAACTTAGAGACACAGAGCTTATGAAGCAGAAAAATAAGGCCTTGGTGAAGAGGAATGGCATGAGAGTGCTTCTAGAATTCTAAAATGGAGTGCTCAAGGGAATTTAGCAAGTAATGCGGGAAGCAGACCGCAAATTGTCTTCTAAAGTGGTTAAGAAAGACCAGGTGCTTGACAGGGACTATTATGTAGCGTCCTTCTAAAGAAATGTACCTAACCATCATTTTTGTAACCTCATCAAAAGGCTTGGGGATAGAGCTTACCCTAACACCCACAATTACAAATTTGAGCTCCTCACCGTCGTCAGAGAATTTCTTTTCCTCAAGATCTTATCAATCCTTTTGTTGAAAAAATGATATCCCTCCAACTCAAGGCCTGTTTCCTCAGCTATCAATTCTTCATTTATAATTACTCAGTGACCACCATACTCCACCTTTCTGTCCTTCCAGTCCATTGCAAAATGAACCAAAATATTTTGGTCATGCCCCTGAATGCACTCTATAAAGTTGGAAATGCCTCCCTTTTGAAGGAGGTTCCATAGCTCCTCATTGTTCTTCCAAGCCGGATCACTGCAAGGCTCCAGTTGGCACAGGGCACCTCCCATCTCCTTCTCCCTGCTACTCCTACAATTTTTCTACTTGAAACCCTCATTTGAATCATTACTTTCCTTATGTCTGTCCTAGTTTTTAAGAACCCAACCACCTATTCAAGAATCATGGGAGTTATTATGGTCGTAGTTAGGATGATATTTCTCACATGTGTGATCTTTCACACCCGCTAAAGCCCACGCCATCTCATTATAATTCCTACTCCATGCATGATTTCCCATATTTATCCACATTAATGCTATTATGTACCTCCTTAGGGATGCAATTTTCATTATCCCAAATGGTTAGATTATTATTGATGTCAAAATTGGCCAAGGTATCTCGCAACCTTATTCCCTCCCTATAAGTATGCCTAATGTTGATATTCTTTAAATTTTGACAAATATTTATGGATTCCATAATGAAGTCCTTAATAGTCCAGCTAGGAGGAGAAAGTTGATTAAGGTGATTGATAATGTTTAGTGAATCTCCTTCCAAAATGATGTTTTGTATGTTATAATCCTTAGCAACCCTTAGCCCCCATAGAGCAGCTAGGGCTTCTACATAATGGTTTGTCTAAATCCCCATTTTTCCAAAGCATAGGTAGCAACTAAGTAGCCTTTATGATCATGAATTACACCTCCCCTACAGAAATCCTAGGATTACCCTGGAGGCACCATCAAATTTTAGTTTTGTCAGTTAATATCAGGAGGGTTCCAATGAATCGAAGACCTATCAATGTTTGAAGTATTCCTATTCTGATTTGCAACTCCAATCTTCCAGTTGGAAAGAATATATTCTTCATTCTCAGGATATTTCTTATTCTTGGGAGGTTTGAATCTCTCAATATTTTCTTTAATAGCATGAGAAATCTTAACAAAGATAATCTTGCAATGTTGTTTATTGTTTCTAAAAATGATGTCATTTCTATCTTTCCAGATCCTCTAGATAATATGGGGCATGACTAGTTTCCAAAGTCTTCTCACAACACAATGCTTAAAAGGAGGATTCCATTGGATCCAAAACTAGATGAAATCCTTTGGCACAGTCCAAAAAACTTTGAATTTAGAAAAGGCATAACTCCAGATCATTGAAGCATACTCACAGTGGACAAAAAGATGCTTAATATCCTCAGACTCTTTTTTGCAAAGGTGACATCTATTTGGCATTATGAATCCTTTCTTCATCAGGTTGTCATTAGTAAGAATTCTACCTCTGAGAACAAGCCAAAAGAAAAAAATAATTTTAGGGGTTAGTTCAGTCATCCAAATCTTGCTCCAATTAAACTCACTCTGGATATTTTCAAAGTAAGAGTTATAACTAGATTTGACCGTGTAATCTCCATCTCTAGAATTGTGCCAGAAAATTTCATCCTTAACTTCCAATTGATTCAAGGGAATGAGGTCCAATTGTTCCTATAAAGAGGACATCATGAAGTTCAGTTCATTCCTATCCACCGAGAGTTGTTTCCATCTCTTCTTGTTACCATCTATTTCCATGTAATCAATGACCTTAGTACCATACTTATGTTCAAGGCTATCTTTGACTGCACCAAATCTATCATTGAGGCTGAAATTAGACCAATTATCCCCCCAAAAATTGATGTCTCTGCCATTTCCCACTTTCCATCTACATCCTTTCTTGATGAAATTCCTGACTTGAATCAAGTTATTCCAGAAAATGGAACCTTGGGGAAGTTTTTCATCATGAAGGAAAGAGATAGTTGTTTGTTGATCAAGATACTTGGCCTTAATTAGATCAATCCAGGGTTGTTCCTTCGAGAGCATTCTCCAACCCATTTTTGTAATTAAGGCCACATTCATTTTTCTGATATCTTTTATGCCCAGTCCCCCAATTCTTTTAGGAGTGCACACTTGATCCCAAGCTACCAGGTGATATTTGAATTTTTCCTCCAGCCCCTACCATAAAAAGTGCTTCTGAATCCTTTCAATTTTTTCTCTGAAGGTAGAAGGAATATTATAAAGAGACATAATGTAGATAGGTAGATTTTGAAGAGTGATTTTGATAAGCAGACATTTACCAACACTGGAAAGAATGGCCCCTTTCCAACCAACCATTTTCTTTTGGAATCTTTCCAGTAGATCATTCCAGACTTTGGTTGAGACTTTTTTAGTACCAAGGGGGAGTCCCAAATAAGTAGTGGGAAGTGAATTGATTTTACACCCCATTATTTTAGAAATTCTAAGTTGTCTTTCCATAGGAGTGTTGAAAAAGAAAATTGAGCTTTTATCAAAGTTGATCTCTTGCCCAGAAGTAGACTCATAAAATTTTAGAATGGACTTGATCACCTTAGCTTCGAGGATAGAGGCCATTAAAAGCAAGATTGTATCATCTGCAAATTGTTGATGAGAAGCTGTTTGATTTGTAGAAGTAGGCTTAGTGCCTTTAAGAAGACCATCTTTAATTGCTTTGTCAATTGTTTTGTTGAGGCTATCCGCCATAATAATGAAGAGAAAAGGGGATATAGGATCCCCCTATCTTAAACCCCTATTATTGGTAAAGAATCCCATCATCTCACCATTGACCACCATATAGAATCTAGTTGTAGAGATGCAAGCCTTGATAATTCTTCTAAATTTTTTGAGAAAACCAAATTTGGCCATAACCTTGTCAAGAAAAGACTAGGAGACTTTATCAAAGGCTTTATTCATATCAAGTTTAAGGACCATGCTTGCTTTTTTATTATTATCCATAGAATGTATAATCTCATGCACCATGATCACACCATCTTGAATTATCCTTCCTCTGATGAACCCACTCTATCTGTTTTGAGATTAAATCATTCAAAATGAACTGAAGTCTAGTAGCAATAATCTTAGTAAAAATTCTATAAACAACATTAACCAGGCTAATGGGTTGGAAATCCTTGAAATCTTTAGCATCCTTTTTTTGGAGCAAGCACAATGTGGGTATTATTTATCTCTTTCAATAAATCACCAGTTCTAAAGAATTCATTTACTGCCCTAAGGAGATCATCCGAACAAATTTCCCAAAACTTCTGAAAAAAATTGATAGAGAAGCCATCAGGTCCCAGAGCCTTATCCCCTTCAAGAGTAAAAACAAATTTTTGAAGCTCCTCCAAAGTGACAAATTTAGTAATGTCTTTAAATCTCTGTTCCTCAATTTTGTCTTATGGAATAGCCTCTAACAGAAAAGAGGAAGCCACATCATTAGTAGCACTCTTCTCATTAAGAAATTTTTCATAGAATCTGAGAGCTTCATCCTTGATGATCATGATCTTTTATGATGATGTCATTTCCTTTAGAAACTTCCACAATCCTATTACAGGCTCTATGCTTCAAAGTGGTCATATGGAAGAATTTCATATTTTTGTCACCCTCTTTCAGCCAGATTGCCCTAGATTTAAGTCTCCATAAGGATTCTTCCTATTACAAACTGTGTGTAGCTCTAAGAGATTTTTTTTTTTTGATTGATCCTCCAAAGACCTCCCCTTTGAATTTATTTTGATTTCCAAATCTTGGAGTTTTTGTTTTAATTCCTTTTTTCTCACAAAACATTCCCAAATATTTCTTTATTCCAAATTTTAACCTACTTTTGACATTTTAAAGCTTCTGAATAATTCTGAATTGAGTAGTTCCATCACCATCCCAATTCTACCATTCCTTAATCTTATCAAATATTTCATCATGCTTCATCCACTTCTTTTCGAATTTGAATGAGCTCCTGGTGGGCTTAGCCCAATTGAAAAAATTTAAAGCTATCAGATTGTGATCAGATCCGATTTTGGGTAGAGAAGTGAGATGAAAGTCTTGGTGTAGAATCCAACTAGTAGAGATAAGAGCTCTATCCAGTCTGACTTGAATCATATCCCTACCCAACCTTCTATTTGTCTAGGTAAACTGATTTCCATGAAGATCCACATCCATGAGATTTAAATCAACAACAAAATCAACAAATTCATCCATGCCAGTGGAAAAACTAGAGTTTCCCCTTTTTTTCCCCTAGATTTAAAGGAGAGTTGAAGTCACCCATAATAAGCCAATTGTCAGTACTATGCTGATTTTTGAAAATCTTTAGATCATTCTAGAGTTTCCTTCTCCCAATAACCATATTAGGCATAGATATTAGAAAGGATCCAAGTACAATTATTTTCAATAGCATGGAATTTAACAACAAGATGGTTACTAGTTTCAGAGAGAATCATACCCATGTAATTATTTTTATCCCAAAAAGTTGCTAGGACACCTGAAGCTCCCTGAGAATCCATAATAGCCATGTTTGAATTTTCCCAGAAATTATTTTAACAATTTTCAAGTACCTTAGAGTTAATATTGGTTTCTATGCAGAAGTAGAATGTTAGGTCTATTAGAGACTCTTAACTCTTTGATTATTCTTTGTTTAGAGTTCCCATTCAGACCTCTGATATTCCATTAGATGATCTTATTCTAAATGATATAGGTGTTGAAATTTCTGATGGCTCAATTGGATTTGAGTTCCATCTGCAATATATTCCTCTATTCTTTTGGTTTTGAGTGTCTTCTTTGAGGGTCTTCCTCTTTTAGAACGGCTTCTAAAATCAACTATTTTTCTAGCAGATGATCTAGTACTTCTAGATGTTGAAGCTCCCCATTTATCAATTTTTTTTTTTCCATTATAAAGTGAATCTGGGATCGGGGTAAGTGCACCAAGTTGGGGGCAATTAAGTGGACATCAAATCCTGAATTTTACATTAAAAACAACAAAACATCAAATTTAGTCTTCCGTGGACTTGAACCATGTAGAAAAGTAAAAAATATGTCATAAAAATGGTACCATTGTGTAGGGGAGACTATTAGCTTTGTAGAAATACTGATTTTAAAGTGAATAGAAGAGGATAAATATCATTTTATAATTTTTTACTAATAGTAGGTCTTTAAGACACTTTTTCCCGTGAATGTTTATGTCTACGTTTAAGACTGCAAAATTTGTTTCACTTATCAGAATGTGATAAAACTTATACCATCCCAACCATGGTGAAATTATATACATGTTCAAAAAAAAAATTATTTGATTTCAATATTTTTTGATGAAGTTATGGCGGGCAAACGGAAAGTGCTTTGTTTTCTTTATGTTTTCATACCACTTTCACGGAAAAAATCATAAAAAATAAAATATTACTCAAAAAATACAAAATAAAATCCATCCCAAGATAGATAGTGGCATATAACTTCTCACTAAAGGAAAAAAATATATATCAATTTTTGGTCATCCAAATTGTGGGCAAACGGACTATAATCTTATCGGCGTTTTAAAAAAAAAAACCAAGTCATTGAATTTTGAGTGTTTAATATAGCTAATCTTGTCCATTTTTTACAAAAATAGTATTTTAGAAACTAGATTCCGGATGCTATGATTTATATTAATATAATTTTGTCTAATTTTGAGTGTATGTATTGCTAATAATCCCTACAAGTTGATATTATGTTGTTATTTGCAATATGATGTCCACGGATGACCCTATATTTGTCCATCAACTTCCTGCACTTACCCATCTTCTCAAATCCCTTCAATCTTTTCTTTTTTTAGATTTAACCTCTAAAAAACCATTGGTCAGTTCTGAATCTCCATCAAAATCATATTTTATTTGAGTGGTGTTACTTTCCCCTCCTCTTTCTCTTTTTGCTTCACAATGAGTCATGAGTTGTAAGGTTGTTGAATTGTTACTAGGTAGGGGTTCCCACTTTTAGGTGAAATTTTTTAATCAACGAAGAATTTTTCTTCAATGAGGCTTCTGATTCTGCATTTTCTTTTTCCTCATTTAGATCTTCCTCAATGATGAAAATGGATCAGGATGAGCTTTCTCAATTAATTTTGTCCTAGAATCAGCACTAGTGTCCTTATTCTTATCCAAAATTCCAGTCTGAGCTAACTCCTTAGAAAGAAGATTCACTTTAACTATCCCAGTTTTCTCATCAACCTCCAGAATCACCTTTACTGGAGTCTATATATCTAAATATTCTTTTGAGGTTGGGTGTACTTACTGATGTTCCCACGCTGGGGTTTTAGGACGCCAGAGCTTCCTACAAATAAGTGGTTTCCTGATTGGATTTCTAAACCCCTTTTTTCCTTTCTTATATTTCAGCTCTAGTTGGTTAAGGGGTATCCCTTCCCTTTGTCCTTGATCTTTATTTTTTCCTAGTATCCTTATTTTCCAACCTAGCTTCCTATATCTTATCTGATTCTTCATCAGGATTATCATTTTTCCCCTTTTTTCCTCTTGAGAGATCTCTTTATTAGGAAACCTACTGGTGAAATGTCCTATTCGAAGAAATTTCTTACATCTAAAATGAAAGGTTTTGTATTCAATATTTTGATGCCAAATGTCATACTTAGATTGTAGAATGATATGTTCCAGTAACTCCTGATCCATTTTAGAAGAAATACAGAATCTAGCAAAAGCTAGTCTGGATCTGTTCCTCGTAGGTCCATTAAGCCCAATCGGAGATCCAAGAGATTTAACAACATTTAACAAAATCTCATCATCCCAAAATTGTAGGGGTAGTCCTGGGAGCCTACACCAAACTGGTATGGTGTGTATATTCTCAGTATTAGGATCAAACCCAAGATACCACCGTTTCAGAAAAAGACCCATATTTCCCAAACACCATGGGCCTCCCAGAAGCAATCGATTCCAAATCAATCTGCTGATTAAATTTAGCCATAAAAACCTCATGACATAGTGGTAATGCTCAGATCCCCTGTTTGTTGCCACTTTCTAGTGGCCCATTTTCTAATGACATCAATATTAGGTCTAGGTCCGAGAAACTTACCAATAAAGGAAAGATTCACTTTGTCCAAATCCCAATGTAGACAACCATCTGACATGGTAAGGTAGATCACACCTTCTTTATCCTTCTCCCACATGAACTGCACCTTTGCTGGAGATTACGGACCCACATTCTTGATCAGAGGGTTTTGGTGTTGAAGAATCTTATTCCAAGCTAAAGGTGTGGATCCCAACGTGGAAGTAGATTGTGTTTGTGGCTTAGCAACCATCCAATTCAAGTTAGTGTTCAGCCCCTTCGCAATCAGATTTGGATGAGAAAGTAGACATTCTGCAGCCAATACAATAGAAATAGTGTTAACTGTCCCTCCATCGCTCGCTCCCTCCATTGCTAATTCTTCACATTTAAGATAAGAGAACACCTTATTTTCTATAGAAGCCTTCATTTCTAGTTTATATAACAATGAAACTTCCAACTCCATGTCAAGAATAAGGCACTTATTCATTTTGACATCAATGTGTTCAACCTAAATACACAATGTTTTCTCATTAATAAATTTCAAATTTGGTACCATACCGACTTCACCGAAAACGCCCTCATCAAAAAAACCACAAATCACCATGGTGATTTTTTGGGGAATGTATTTCTACAAACCAATCATCATCTCTTTTTCATATCCTCTACTCCTTCAATCAAAGGAATTCACATGAACATAGTGCTGCTAATGGAAGACATATTACCTGAAAAAAGGAATTAAATAAATTAATATTTCGTAAGTAATTGGAAAGGAAAATATTGTTTCTCAATAGTGCAATAGTAACGAGATGCTGTATCTTAATGTCATTATTTTCATAGAGTAAAATTCAATAGGAATAAATATTTATAGCATAGTGGTCGCCAAACATACTTCAACCCTCCTTTAGTTATAAAAAACAAGAAATCATTAATAAAAATTTTGTTATGCGTTGCACTAAGAAATTTAAACAATTAGTCGCTATTAAATTTGGTTTGTTTCAAGTAGTGAATTTTTTGCTAGAAGTGTAGACTAGCAGTTGTTAGCATCTCTATATTACCATCATTGTAAAAAACATATTTGAGTTACACTACATCATTGTGAAAACCTGGAAACCAACACGGGTGATAAAGGTTGAGAATTGAATATTTACTAATAAAAAATATTACATGTCGTGATGTGTTTGGGTGTTGTAATGAGGTACCTTTTATAGTCATCATAAGATATATTATGTATATCACATAATTGAAATCTACTAGTATATAGGAAAATGTTTAACATTCGCTAGGTTTAATTAGTAATCAAAAGTTATGGTTTCCCGGTATCAAGCCTTAATAGTTTCTTATTTTAGAATTAGTAATCGATTAAAAAAAATCATGGAAAACCCGATGTTTGCTAGGATCCTTGTGGTAGTTAATCTACCTAACAGGTGCTAGGCTTAAGATTACATTCTTGACTACGCCTATTGTATTCTATTGAATATTCTTGTGTTAATTATGTATATTTAGAAAAGTGGTAAATATTTTTAATTACGTGTATTAAGGAAAGTGTTAAATATATATATGAATATTAGTTGTCTTCTCTTGTCTTGGAACATCAAAGAAATGAAAATTCTTGGCGACCACTAAGGTATCAATGAAAAATTTTAGCGATCGCTAAGTATTTAATCAATGAAAATTCCTTATCTACATTATTGACAAATATGAGTGTTAGAGCATGATAATAGAAGTACATAATTTAAACTTGAAGATGTATCGTGTTCATCTTAGCCCCGCATATTTTTAGAAATTACTTGTTAAATAAAATAGTCCGTAACAATTTACTAAAAATCAAAGGTGAATATGTACACACAACTTGCATGGGATTAACGAATTAGAGTCCATGAAGATCAATGCTTGTTTTATTTTTTCCAATTATTATTTGATGACAAGGCTAGTAGTTGCTAGCCTCTAAAATATCAGGGAATCCATTTTAACAATGTAAAAAATAATCTCAACAGCTTTGTTGTCATTGTTTGTAATTATTTTATATTAACTGGACTATCCCTGGCAGAGCTAAGTCCTTGGATACATACCTTTGAGAAGGATGATTCCTTATGTAGTTCTCATTTTATATTTTTGCATAAAATGTAATCCATATATTTTCATATAAATAAAAACACTTTACAACTGGTAATCACCTTTGTTTAATGAAAGGTAAGCACCGTTAGTTAAGGATGGTAATAAAGATAGACACATAAATATGCAAGTTTAGATTTTCTTGTACACATTTAAATTACATTGAGAACATATTTTTAAGGGATTTAAAATAAGTACTCTCGAATATAACAAAATTTAAGGAAACCCATTACTTGAGAATAAAATCACCTTTTATGGGTTGTCTATATGTCACCATTTCATTAGATAACTTATTAATGAGACTTGATGTGACTTACTTCATTGGCTAGTTTTTTATTTAATTTTTAACCTAAATTCAAACAATTAATGGTACTTTATTTCACATACCCAGTAATGATCATTGGATCCTTTTCCCTAGCACACCTAGATCATAATAGAAGAATTTATTTGTCCTTGGATAATGACTCGAATACTAATGAATTAATTATTGGAGGCAAATCCCATATTATTGCTTATCGCCATCATTTAAAATAAGTCCTTGTTAGGGATAATCAATCTCGTATGATTGAAATTCCCTTTGTATGCTCTCATTAACTTCAGATTGGACCTTAAATCTTATCTATTAAGATAACTACTAAACAAGAAGGTTTTTGTGAAAAATTGAGGGACTCGCCAATCGTTTTGTGATAAGATTTGAAATAAATATGTTGATTGGACGAGACTTTTCACCTTTTCCAATAAAGGTTGATATTAAATTCAAAGGATATCTTGTCTTAATTTAAAGCATGTGATTGAATATTCACTCCATATATTTATCTAAACACTCCTTATTTCCACACCTTTCAAGTTTTTCTCATGAGATTTCATTTATTCTGTCATGGCCGGACCAATGTTTCCTTTCATGTAATTTTCCATGGATGTGGGTGAAATAGGATTTTATACCAAAATATCATGTCACCATTTGAAATTAATTTTTGGTTTGAATTTGAGAAATACCTAGTTACAATTGAGGGAGTTCTTGGAGATGATTATCTTTCTCTAGAGGGACATCCGAGGGTAAATGTGGAAGTTGCTTCAACATTCATTTGTCATCTTCTTATCATTCATCCGGTGAAGGATTGGGATTTGGAGATGGGTCATCACTGGATCAAGCCAATGTATAGGGTTGGCATGGAAGTGGAAGTGGACAAAACCTTGAGTGTTTCGTGGTCCTTGCTTTCTGATGCTCGCTATAAACATGAAGGTTTGGTGCACGTAGACATTTTTAGAGAGTTGTTCAAACAATTTAATGTCCTAAATTGTTTCTTGTTTGAAGCGAAAAAATGTGGTGAGAAATCTTCGATGGGAATTAGGAAACTCCACTTTCTTGACCTAGATGTTATGTCTACCCCATTGCAACAAGAATTGACACATTGGGATGTTCTTTGTAGGAAAGTTCGTGAGGCATACGATTGGTTAAAGAGTCGGGATGCTGTTGAAAAGAGCATATTTTTCCGGAACTACCAATGGAAACCATTTTCATGCCCATTAAATTTGAGGTTATGGAGATGTCATCTAATTTAGATAAATAAGTGTTTCTAAAATCCATCACACCGTATCTTTTTTTGGTGATTATATAGAGTTCCAGCCCATTGTTATCTATTCATATTGTCTAGCTTACTAGTCGGGGTTTTTATATTCCCAACCACTTGTGTTTTTTGGCATTTTCCCTTGCATCTCATTATATCTATAATGTAAAGGGAAAGGGACCCTTCAACCCTCCTTTAATTATAAAATACAAGAAATCATTAGTAGAAGTTTATGTTGTGTATTCCAGTAAGCAATTTAAACAATTACTTGCTATTAAATTTGGTTTGTTTTAAGTTTTCAATTTGTTAGTAGAAGTGAAGACTAACGGCTGCTAGTGTCTATATATATTCTAGGATATCTTTCCATTAATGTAAAAAAACAATCTTTTAGATTTATGTTTGAGGGGCTTTAATGCATTTGAAGAATTATCATAACATTTGCTAATCTCAAGACTATGTTATGTTACACCAATGCCACGAAATAATCTATGACCTTATCTTCAATATCTTAGTGTTGGAGCTTAATTCAGTTTTAAGTTTTTAGTCAAGTCATTAATCAATATCTCATGCAAGATAAGAGTTACCTTAGCAGCCGCTAATATTAAGTCTTTATTATGTTACACCAATGCGGTGAAATAATCTATGAATTTAGCGGTCTTTAGGCTTAGAATATCATGTGATATACTTTCAATAACATATTGAACTCAATGTCTGCAATGTAGAAAATTTTGCTTTGGAATATGTGTATTCTAGAAAATCATTTAAATTAATCTTTTATTGGATTATTTTTTGTCTTAGAACATAAAAAAGAAAGTAAACATCCACCCTAATAGTCTCTAGTCTTAGACGGTAGTATTGTAAAATCCAAATATAATAAAGGTGATTAGTTGGTTTTTTAGTTAGGATGTTATAAATTGTCCTTTATGCAAGGCAAGAAATATCCTAGCGACCACTAATCTCAAGACTTTGTTATGTTGCACCAATGTTATTTAATAATATTTGAAATTAGTGGCCGCTAGGCTTCGAATATCATGGTAGAATTCTGATAAATTAATATGGAAATCTAAATATAATGGTAGGATTACTTTCTCTAAGCGAGACATGGAGGTGGACCTAGGTGCTTAATGTCCTCCTAATGATCCGCATTCAAAGTGCTCCACTATGTTCCTCTTGGTCCATATGGAGAAGTTCGAACCCTACCTTAAGGTTTCCCCATGGCCACTTATTGAAAGCATATAATGAACTCAATAGGAATGGAACTTGGGTTGATGATTACAAACTACCCTTTAATAGTTCATGATTTTTTTAATATGCAAATTTTCTTTTAGACATTTAAATTATGTGGAGAACATATTTTTAAGGGATTTAAAATAAGTACTTTTGAGTACAAATAAATTTAAGGCAACCCATTACTTTAATATAAAATCACCTTTTATGGGTTGTCTACGTGGCACCATTTCATTGGATAATTTATTGATGAGACTTGATGTGACTTACTTTATTGGCTAGTTTTTATTTAATTTTTAACTTGAATTCAAGCAACTAATGGTAGCCGTGAAAAAATAATGGGTGACTAATGACTAGAAATTTAGTAAAATTTTAAATGTATAAATTAGTAAGTTTAAGCATTGGAATGTTATTTTTCCCTGGCTAATGACTTGAATAGTAATGAATTAATTATTGGAGCCGACTCCCATATTAAAACGTCATCATTAAAACGCATACCTTGTTAGGGAAAAGCATTCTTGTGTGATTAAAACTCTCTTTGTATGCTCTCATTAACTCCAGATTGGACCTTAAAATTTACCTATTAAGATAGCTACTAAATAGGAATTTTTGTGATAAGATTTTCTATAAATATCTTGATTGGATAGACTTGTCACCTTTTCCAATAAACCTTTATATTAAATCATTGACATGCTTGTATTAATTTCAAGCATGCGATGGCATATTCACTCAATGTAAAAAAATAATCTTTATAGCTTTAGGTTAGAGGGGCCTTAATGCAAGACAAGAATTATCCTAGCAGCCGCTAATCTAATAACATATTGAACTCAATGGCTACTAATAGCACCACTAATATTCTTGCCAATGTGGCCATCGATGGTCAGACGTCGCATTGATTTTGTGCAATTCTAAAGATTGGAATGGTCTAGTAGATATCATTTCACATGAAGGGAGGCACAAAACTTGCATCCATCATTAATGGTGGCTCGTGTATTTTCATTTTTAGCTGGGTGTTGGCTCCTCTTTCCTCACTATTCTCTCTTCCCATTTTTGAGCAGGAGAATTATGGTTTTCTAGGCTTTCCTTTTATTTCTTTGTATGGCAAGCGGTGGGAATCGACCTTCTCATCGACCATCTCCCACATGGGCATCTTTAGGATGTATTTCATTATAAATCTATTCGTGAAGCTGAAGTGATTGAATGTGTGTTGGGTGAATCATATATGTAGGCTTCTAATAGGGCATGGGCACTTCTGATATACCCATGGATTTTTTTTTCGATTTTCTTCTACTTCACCCAAACAAGACAGGATGTCGCGGTTGTAATAAAGTACTTCATTTACCTAGTTCAAAGAGGTGGCTTGGCTTGACAATGAATTGGCTAATTGTCACATCCCAAACCACTTAATTTATGTGGAAGAGGTTGAAAGTAGGCTATCAGTCTCACGTACGAGGTTCATTGGATCGGGGAGCAATACTGGGAACTTCTCATTCATGCTGAGAACATACATACTTCCCCTTAACACGATGACCTAGATCTCAATAGTATACCCCCTTAGATCTACTTGTTGCCCTTTTCCTATTGATTCTGGCTATCAATCACCTTAACGAGTTTCGCACCCTATTTAGTGAGAAATTTCTTCTCTTACTTGGCAAGGCTTCTCAGTGGGTAGCAGAGATGGTGTGGGCCAAAGTAGCTATTTGTGCCACTCTTTTTAGCTCATATTCATGGTATGTTTTGGTTCTTCGATCTTTTCTCTTGGTTTATCTCCCCTTCGTAGTGTTCCTTGTTATGGGGACTTGGGTTTTTTATGTCACTTGGTTTTCGTATTGGTTCTATATTATATGGGTGGGGTCTCGTAACCCCCAGTTCAAAGCTCTAGTAAAAGCATTTAAAAATCCAAAAATATATATATTGAACTCACCGGCTACGAGGCTAAAAATTTATTTTTGGAATATATGTAATCATGAAATTTGTTAACATTTTTTATGTTACACAAAGGAGTATAATAAGCTTTGATCTTAGGGGCTATGTGTAATATGGAAAATTGTTTATATCTATCCTGTCTTTGAATATTTTTTTAAATGATTCAACACTTTTGACAGGATCTTAGAACCTAGGGATTGATGGGATCCCACCCAATTACAAACATGAAAGATAATCAATAAACCACATGAACCAAAAAAAAAAAATAAAAATAATTGTCCTGTATGTAAGACAACAACTATCCTAGCGGTCACTAACCTCAATCCTCTGTGATGTTGCAACAATGTTGATTTGAATAACATATTGAACCCAATGGCCACTAGGCTTAAAATTGAACACAACGGCCGCTAGGGTTAAATTTTTGTTTGGAATTCATGTGATAGGCTTTGAATATACTAGTGAGTTCAACATCTGCTAGGCTTAATTTTTGTTTGGAATCATGAGTATTCATGAAAGAAATGTAGTGAGAAACCACCCTAGTGGTCACCTATCATTAAAAATAGTCTTTTAAAATTGAAATATAATTGTGGGGAGCATTTGAAGTGCTCCGCTATGTTCCGCTTGGTCCATATGGAGAATTTTTATCCCTACCCCAAGGTGTCCCCATGGCCACTTATTGAAAGCATCTAATGAACTCAATGGGAATGTAACTTGGGTTGATGATTACAAACTACTTGTAAATTTTAGATGGTAAACACTTTTCTTATACCAGATCTATGAACTAGTGTGGTGGAGGAGCAATTTATCTAAGTGGGACATGGAGGTTGGCTTAGGTCCTTAATGTTTTACATTGTAATAAGAAATTTAAACAATTACTCACTATTAAATTTGGTTTGTTTTTGAGTTTTCAATTTGTTGGTAAAAGTGAAGACTAACTTATTGCAAAGCATCTATATATTCTAGGATATATTTTTTTAATGTAAAAAAACAATATTTATAGCTTTATGTTTGAGGGGCCTTAATGCATGTGAATAATTATCCTAGTAATCGATAATCTCAAGATGTGTTATGTTACACCAACGAAATAATCTACGAACTTATCTTCAATTTCTTGGTGTTAGATCTTAATTCATTTTTAAAATTATATTCAAGTCGTTAATAAATATCTCGAATGTAAGACAAGAGTTATCTTAGCGGCCACTAATATTAAGTCTTTATTATGTTACACCAACTTAGTGGAATAATCTATAACCTTAGTGTCCGCTAGGCTTCAAATATAATGTGATAGACTTCTAATTGGAGATTATTCAAATAAGGTGGATGGTAAAAACTTTTAATATATTAGAGCTATGAACTAGAGTGGTGGAGGAGAACTTTATCTAAGCGTCATACATGAAGGTGGGCTTGGGTCCTTAATGTTCACCAAGTGATCTCGCATTCGAAGTCCCCCACTATGTTCCTCTTGGTCCATATGGAGAAATTTGACCCCCACCTCAATGTGTCACCATAAAGAACTTTAAAATCATCCAATGAAATTAATGGGAATGGAACTTGGGTTGATGAATATAAACTACGTGTAAATTTTGTATGGTAAACCCTTTTATTATAGAATAGATATGAACGAGAGTGGTGGAGGAGAACTTTCTCTAAGCAGGACATGGAGGTGGGCTTGGGTCCTTAATTTCCACCAAACGATCTGCATTTGAAGTGCCTCGCTATGTTCCGATTGGTCCATATGGAGAAGTTTTACCCCTTCCTCAAGATTTCCCTATGACTACTTATTGAAAGCATCCAATGAAATCAATGGGAATGCAACTTGGGTTGATGAATATAAACTATGTGTAAATTTTGGATGGTAAACTCTTTTATTATACAAGAGCTATGAATTGGAGTGGTGGAGGAAAATTTTCTCTAAGTGGGACATGGAGGTGGGATTGTGTCCTTAATGTCCACCAATTGATCCGCATTCGAAGTGTCACACTATGTTCTACTTGGTCCATATGGAGAATTTTGACCCCTATCTCAAGGTGTCCCCATGGCCACTTATTGAAAGCATCCACTAAAATAAATGGGAATGGAACTTGGGTTGATGAATATAAACTACATGTAAATTTTGGATGATAAGAACTTTTATTATACAAGAGCTATGAACTGGAGTGGTGGAGGAGCACTTTCTCTAAGAGGGAAATGGAGGTGGGCTTGGGTCCTTAATGTCCACCGAGAAATCCACATTCGAAGCACTCCGCTATGTTCCATTGGTCCATATGGATAATTTTGACCCCTACCTCAAGGTTTCCCCATGACCACTTATTGAAAGCATCCAATGAACTCAATGAGAATGGAACTTGGGTTGATGATTACAAACTATTTGTAAATTTTGGATGGTAAACACTTTTATTATATAAGAGCTATGAAATAGAGTGGTGGAGGAGCACTTTCTCTAAGTGGGACATGGAGGTGGGATTGGGTCCTTAATGTCCACCGAGCGATCCACATTCGAAGTGCCCCGCTATGTTCGCTTGGTCCATATGGAGAAGTTCAACCCCTACCTCAAGGTGTCCCCATGGCCACTTATTGAAATCATCCAATGAACTCAATGGGAATGGAACTTGGGTTGATGATTACAAACTACTTTTAACTCACCAATAGCCCAAGACCTTGAGTTCATCCTATCTTCAAATATTTTTTTCTATTCATGTATTTGAGTAACATGTTGAACCCAAGTGGCCACTAGGATAAAATTTTATTTCGAATTCATGCGATAGAATTCAAATATAATATTAATATCAATGACCATCAAGCTTAAATTAATGTTTAGAATCACTAGTATTCATGAAAGAAATGTAGTGAGTAACCACCCTAGCGGTTATCATTCGTTGAAAATAGTCTTTTAAAATTTAAATATAATAACAGGGAACTGTTGATGGGGAATCACAAGCACTTCTGAATGTCTGCAACACGATGGGTTGAGACTCTCAGTACGATTGTATAACATGGAGCTTTTCCCAAGTGTGGGTCCTTATGAAATCGGAAAAGCTCTCCGAATGAAAGTTGGTTCCTATTCCTCCATTGGATGCACATGTAGAAAATGCAGAGGGTTTACTAAAACCTAATCTAACTTGCCAAGGAGATAGGGTAAGAAAATGCATAAAATAAAACCTAAACTACAAAGGTGATGCACCAAGGAATGAAGAACACTGTCTTGCCAATAAACACAAACCATAAAAATGCAATGTAAGATCATGCACAAATAACCGATTCACAAGAAAAGATCAAGAGGATGAAAATGAACACAAAGAGGGTTGAGAAAACATCCATAGACATGCATTAATTTTCTCCAAAGATTGATACAACACACTGCAAAATGCCAAGAGGCAAGGTTGCATTACAGTTTCAAATGGAAGGTTTTAACTCCACAAGTTCACCTGCCAAAGAGAAGAAGGGAGGGGCAAAACAGAAAATTTCCAACCTTTAGAAAGAAACCCCTCCTTACAATTTATAGGAAGAATGAGAGAGAAAAGAGAGAGGAATTCTAAATCTACCCCAACCACCTGATCGCATTTAATTATCTCATTATGGTGGTAGGTGAGAACCCTAGCAAACCCGTAAAGTGGCAAATCTGTATTTCACATTTTTAAGAATTTGTTCTCACCTAATTAAATATATCTAGTCATAGTTGGATAGAGGACCTTGTAAGCTTTCCAAACAGTCCAACCTTGCATGAATCCGAGCTCCTAGTCAAAAGTTATGGCCATCTGAATATATGCGCTGTGGTCTCGCTCTCTGTCGGGCGCTTAAAATGTTGCGCCTCCTGAAGGTGCGCCAAAGGTGCATCCGTGTGTGTGTCGACATCCTATTTCATGTGCCAAGGGCACATCCTTTACCCTTTCAACATCCATTGTCGTGTGCCACTTTTGTGCGCCTTGGGTGCATCGTTTGCCCTGTCGACATCCATTGTCTTGCACCACTTCTGTGCGCCTTGGGCGCATTTGCCCTGTCGACATCCATTGTCGTGTGCCACTTCTGTGCACCTTGGGCGCATCGTTTGCCCTGTCAACATCCATTGTCGTGTGCCACTTTTGTGTGCCTTGGGCACATCATTTTCCCTGTCGACATCCATTGTCGTGCGCCACTTCTGTGCGCCTTGGGCACATCGTTTGCCCTGTCGACATTCATTGTCGTGTGCCACTTCTGTGCGCCTTGGGCACATCATTTTCCCTGTCGACATCCATTGTCATGCGCCACTTCTATGTGCCTTGGGTGCATCATTTGCCCTATCGACATCCATTGTCGTGCGCCACTTCTGTGCGCCTTGGGCATGTCAGGGATTTGAGCTTCTTTGATTTCTCCATTCTCCTGCTTGTCTATATCTACCTGGGGGAAAGATATATACAACAGAACATAGTTATATTTTCAATCAATTGGTTACAAATTTTGTGAATGGAAGAAACAAGTATCCTAGTGGCCACTAACCTAAAGTATTTGTGATTTTCCTGGAGTGCTATGTAATTATCTTCAACCGTAGCGGATGCTAGGAATATCATGCAATAAACTTTGAATAACATTTTGTACTCAGAGGCTGCCTGGCTAAACTATTGGTGTTGGAGTTTAGTTTAATATTGAGTTTTTAGTCAGGTTGTTAATCAATATCTTGAATGCAAGATAAGAATTATCCTAGCGAATGCTAATCTAAGGTATTTATTATGTTACACCAATATAGTCGAATAACCTACAACCTTAGTGACCACAAGGATTCCAATATCATGTGATAGAATTTGAATAACCCATGTAAATATGGGGTAGGGTGTATTGTGAGAAATGAGGTCGGGGACATAATTGTGGCGGGATCCTTTCCATTTCAAAATGGCACTTACAACCTCGCTGAAGCCCAAACCCTTTTAGAGGGTATCAAGCTAGCATTTTCTAAAGGTTGTGATCATCTCCATGTAGAAGGAGATTCACAAGTCATTGTCCATGAAATTTCTAAGGGTTTTTCCATATCTTGGCACTTAAATTTCTTCATCTTCAACATTATTTTTTTGGCTTGGAAAATAGCAAACTTGGAGTATCAATCATGTCTTTTGGGAAGGTAATAGAACCACCAAAATTCTTTCCAATGCGGCTATCGATAGTTTGGAAATTACATTGATATCGAATCATTCTAAAGATTGGGTTGGTCTGGTAGATATAATTTCACACGAAGGAAGGCATGGATTAAGCTCTCACCATTAATGTAAATGGTAGTGTCTTCCCATTTTTAGACAAATGTTGGCATATTTTCCCTCATTCTCTCCCTTTCATCTTCCATGTTGGAAAATCATGGTTTTCCTTGGCTTCCCTTTGTCTCTCTCGCATTGTGAAAGGAAGGAAATGGCATGCTCATTAGCCATTTCTTGGAGGTGAATCTAAGAATTATTCTTCATGCCTCTCTTCATGAGGATGAAGATATTGAATGTGTGTTATGTGGATATTTTCTTCTAGAATCTCTTAGGGTGTGGGATAATTCAGTTATCGTAGTAAACTTTTTTCAAACTGTCTTCGCTTCATCCAATTTCAAAGTGGAATTTGAAGTTGTAATAGAGTATTTTATTTATCCAGTTCACCATGTTTTTTTCATGAGGAATTGGCTAGCTTTTAGATTATTGATCCCCTTCTTTGGGTGGAAGAATCCAATGAGCAAGTGCCATTAGAGTTCGGTGGGCGATTCATTGGCTGGGTGAGAAATATAGGGAACTACTTCTTCATACAGAGAATATGCATGATTCCTTCTAGAATGATGGATTGGATCCCAACAGATTGCCACCCTTGGAGCTCCATGAATCTCATTTTCCTATTGATTTAATAATTGATCAACTTAATGCACTTAGGGATCATGAAAAATTATCCTTCCTCTTTCTACTTCAAGCAAGGTCCCACCGCAGCGGGTGGTGACATTGCAGTGGTGTTGGTTGGGTTGGGGATGTAGATTAGGGAGAGATAAAGGAGGAAAAAAATTAGAGTGGTGGATGGACCCGCTCATGGGAATTAATAAGGGATTGTGTTTTTTAGGAACTATTTTATCCTTCCTTCAAGCTTGCTTTAGGATAGGTTCTTTTTTTGGGTCTATTTTGGCTCTCTGGCTAGTTCTTATTTGGCTTCTTTCTTCAGAGCATTTTTATTGTGGGATTTGGGATCTTCGGTCTTTTTGGTTTCAGTTTGGTTTTATTTGTATGGGTGGGGTCCCATAACCCTCTAGTTCAAAGCTCTGGTCAAAAGCATTTAAAAATTTAAAAAAATATTGAATCGAATGGCCATAATGTAGAAAATTTTATTTTGGAATATGTGTATTCTGGAAAACCATTTAAATTAATCTTATCTTTGAATATTTGTTGTCTTGAAACATCAAATAAAGAAAGTAAACATTCACTATAGTGGTCACTAGTCTTAGAAGGTAGTATTGTAACATCCAAATATAATAAAGGAGCTTAGTTATTTTTTCACTTGGGTCATTACTAATTGTCATGTATGCAAGGCATCAAATATCTTAGTGGCCGCTTACTCTCAATTATTTTTTATATTGCACTAACTATTTTTATAATCTTGACATTTGCAATTTCTTGCTAGGCTTCAAATATCATGGTAGGATTATGATAAATTAATACGGAAATCTAAATATAATGGTAGGAGCACTTTCTCTAAGCGAGACATGGAGGTGGGATTGGGTCCTTAATGTCCTTTTGAGTAATCCACATTCGAAGTGCTCCACTATGTTTCACGTAGTCCATATGGAGAAGTTCAACCCCTACCTTAAGGTGTCCCCATGGCCACTTATTGAAAGCATCCAATGAACTCAATGAGAATGGAACTCGGGTTAATGATTACAAACTACTTGTAACTCACCAATAGCCCAAGAAATTGAGTTCATCTTGTCTTAAATTTTGTTTGTCTAGTCATGTATTTTAGTAACATGTTGAACCCAACTGACTACTAGGCTTAAATTTTAATTTTGAATTCATGCGGTAGACTTTGAATATACTATTGAGCTCAATGGCCGCCAGGCTTAAATTTCCATTTAGAATCACTAGTATTCAGGAAAGAAATGTAGTGAGAAACCACCCTAGCAATTTCCATTCATTGAAAATAGTATTTTAAAATTTAAATATAATAACGAGGAGCATAGTTATATTTTCAATTGAGTGGTTATAAATTTTCTGAATGGAAGCAACATGTATCCTAGCGGCCGCTAACCTAAAGTCTTTGTGATTTTCCTAGAGCGCTATGAAATTATCTTCGATCATAACGAATGCTAAAAATATCATGCAATAAAATTTTAATAACATTTTGTACTTAGATGTCTTCTAGATAGACTATTAGTGATGAAGTTTAGTTTAGTATTGATTTTTTTAGTCGTCGTTAATCAATATCTCGAATGCAAGATAATAATTATCCTATTGGCCGCTAGTATTAAGTCTTTATTATGATACACCAATGCGAAGTGGAATAATCTATGACTTAAAATGCTAGGCTTCCAATATCTTGTGATAGACTCTAGATAATATATTGAAATCAGTAGTCTGCAATGCAGAAAATATCATGAGAAGACAAAAATATTTAAAGCAAGAAAGTAAATATCCAAACCTAATGGTCGCTTACTCTTAGAAGGTAGTATTATAACATCCAAATAAAATAAAGGGGCTTAGTTAGTTTTTCAATTAGGTTGTTACTAATTGTCTGTATGAAGGGAAAAAATATCCTAGCGGTCGTTAATCTCAAGTATTTGTTATGTTACACAATGCTATTTAATAATTTTTGACATCAAACGCTAGACTTCAAATATCATGGTAGGATTATGATAAATTAATATAAAAATCTAAATATAATAATGGTTCTTAGCTTGGTTTTCAGGTGAGCTATCCTAGTTGTATCATATGTGATTCAAATAGAATCTTAGCGGCCACTAGTCTCCCTTCTTTTTTGAAAAATGTATTGACTAAACTCTTTAATATTTGTCTTGTCTTGGAATATTTGTTTCCTTGTGTTTTTTTGTAATAGCTAGGAAATGTCATAAAAATGAGCTTAGTACCTCTAGTATTGGAATATGTTATTTTAAAATTTAAAAATTGTTACTTTAGATTGGCTCATTTATCAAGTAATTTGGTACTAATTGTAAATGGAATATATGTTTGTAAATAGAATGATTAACATTTATATTAAATAATATTTACGAGTACATAAAATTTCCTTACCTTTTACTAAACATAAAAAAATTGTAAAGATAACGCATTAAATTATGTCTACCTAGGAAAAATAAAATAAAAAACTATGTATATCAAAGTCACAAGCAATTTAGAATCGAATATTGAAGAATTAGTCACAAATATTACTTTCATATTAAAAAACAATTAAAGGAAGTCAAAATAATTACCTATACTATACAAAAGTAAACACTTACAATTTTTAAAAAAAGAATATGTGACTCATTTTTTGCAACTAGAGATAGATGTCAGTGTTTACGGGAAAAAAGGGATGAAGAAAAAAAAATTAAAAAAACTAGAGAAACAGATAGAAGGGATGAAAAGGGAACCCGTTTAATAGACATGAATACTTGAGTGACGAATGAACATAAAAATGGGTTTTCGGAAGGAATAAATATTTTAAAAGGGATTACAAAATATTTGGTCATGGGTGGACAAAAATATTCAGTCATGGGGGGAAAAATCTTCGGACATGGGTCACACAAGTCTTCGGTCATGGGCGGGCAAAAATATTTGGTCATGGGAGGACAAAAATGTGGTTTTGACAAGAAGATGGAACAAAACTACAAAGGTGCGAAAGGGAAAGGCAGGGACGGATTGCGGTGCAAAACACAAGAACTGGGAAAATACAAAGCAAATGTAAGTGCCCACCATTAACTATGGTACACATATAATAACATATATGCTTTTGATAAATACATTCAAGGTATCTTATATTTTGACGTGCTTGATAATGTCTGTTTAAGCTCTATATTCTCTCTAAAACACAGTATCAACGAGATTCTATCTGCAACCTATTTTACTTGTCTCTTTTGATTTCATCCTTTGTGGGCCTCCTGATCTACACTCCAACCCATGATCTATCCACAATCATTGTTTTTTGTCTTGTTTGTGTGCCCCCAAAATAAATCGATCACTACCACAACTTACCATTCAAAAAAACCTCTAGGAATCGAGCACTCGGACTAAAGTGAATTAGTTCATGCACATGTTGTATTCTGATTTAAAGAGCTCCTTTTCTACACTTAAAAAATAAAAAATAAACCCTAATATATATTTCTCTAGTTTATTTGGTTTTTTCCAAATGCATTCAATGAAAGGAATTAAGAAAATTGAAAAAATTGGGAATAGGGAATCTCAAAATTGTAATTTCCACTTCTTAAAGAGGAAGTGTGGGATTTTGATATTTTAAATATTGGCATTTAATGTGGGGGATTTCACATACCTTAATTTTAATCAACCCATCATTAATTTTTGCATTTAATTCGGGGCATATCGTGGGATACGAGGAAATCAAATTGATTAATTTTACCTACTTTAGAAAAAAGTGGGACAACGATAAAATTTTCTTTGTGAACAATCAGGAAGACCACAAATATTAATTTAAGCATAATAAGAAACCATTTATAAAATAGAAGTGAACATTAGGAAACAAAAATAAATAAATTTTAATAGAACGATATGCACCTAGTTAATTATTAATTTTTATCGAGTGCGACTTCGATATTTTAAAATATATTCCACGTTAATTTGGGGGATAGTGTGGGATTAGGGGAAATCAAATTTATTAATACTACCTACTTTAGGAACAAGTGGGACATCGATAAAAGTTTATTTGTGGATTCTTGGCAAAATGACAATTGTTAATTTTGACATAATAAAAACCATTTAGAAAGTAGAATTGAACATTAGGAAACAAAAAATTTAAATTTTTAAGGAGCGATATACACCTCATTAATTATTAATTTTTATCTAGTGCAAATTTGGTATTTTATAAATATAATTCACGTTAACTGGGAATAGTGTGGGATATGGGGAATTAAAATTTATTAATACTACCTACTTTAGAAATTGGTGGGACGAAGTCAAAAGTTTCTTTGTGAACTTGGAGAAAAATGATAAATATTAATTTAAGAAAATAAAAAACCATTTAGAAAATATAAGTGAACGTTACGAAACAAAAAATTTAAATTTTAAGAGAGCAATATATGCCTCATTTATAATTAATTTTTATCGAGTGTGAATTCGATATTTTTTAGCTATCATCTGCGTTAATTAAAAAAAAATCCAATAAAATGTGGCATCTTGAAATTTTGAACTAGTTAATTACATAATTATATAATTGACACATTTATTAAGAAATTTTTAATTAGCGATATAATTAACAAATATTTTTAACCTATAAAAATCCATATTATTATGGTGTAACTGTAATACATTAAAATGTTGCCACGTGGCATGAAATTTCTAATATATCTCTTGATCATCGATATTTTGGAGTTATTTACGCATTACTCTAGAAAAATTTAAACATAATTTTACTCTACACCTGAATTTGAGAGTACCTTATAGATAGGAAAGAAAATAACAAATGATATGCTCCATAAGAGTAATGTTTTTGTAACACTGAATTCAAAATAATTATAGATTTTATAGGGGATCGTGGTATTCTCTTCAAAGACACGTGTTAATGAAAAAATCTGCATGTCATATGTTTTCTTTCTATTTGATGAGCAGATGTCTAGCGGTCACTAGCCTCTATAACTCCTAGGTTTCATTTCCAGCAATGTAAATAAATATCTTTACAGTTTTTTATCACTAGTATTTTCATCAACTATAATCTTATCTTATTGACTATAAATTCCTTCCACAACCAAGTGTGACACTACATACCATATAAATATTTCTCAACTTCTATATTACTCATAAGTTCTTTTGTGTCTAACACATAATTTATATTGGTTCATATAAAGTAAAATACTTAGCGACCACTAAGCTCCATTACTTTAACAATATCAGTCAAATGGTTATGAAAGAAAATGCTTAGCGACTGCTAAGCTTCAAAACTCACCAGAAGGAATGATTATGCAAAAATTAGGCTAAAAAAATTCTTGACAACATAGATGCTTTATGAACAAATCATAGTAATAGATATTAGCATTCACTAGGCATTTTCCATAATATATTTTGATGGCAGATAGGTGAGATATGAAAAAAAATATTCTCGAAAGCTATGGAAGTCTTTGAATAGTCGGGAAGAAATATGATTAATAAAAATGTTTTTAGGGTGCTCATATAACACCATAGGGACTACTAGGCACACACCTTTGCATCTTTTCCTTTTTACACATCGGTGTGCATCAATGAAAATGATTAATGAGTGCTAAGCTCTACTACTTGTCAGGAGGAGTAGATTAGCGGCCACTAGGCTCAACTGATTTTTTATTTTGAATATAGAGATCAAACAACTTTTGTATTAAATAAAATGCTTAACAAATGCTAAGCTTGATTAATTACAGAAATGAATGATTTGCATCGGAAGCTAGGCTAAACAATATCTTATTTGAACATAACGCTCTAATAATAAAGATCATAGTAATAGATATTATTGGGCGCTAGGCATTTTTGTGAAATTTTTAGATGCAAAATTTTGTGAGATATAAAAACTATTTACTGTCGAAAGCTAGGGAGGTCTTTTGAGAAAGTAATAGATTAGCGGCCTTAAGGATAAACTATTTATTAATTTTGAAAATAGAGATAAAAAATAGTTCGTATAAAATAAATGCCTAGTGACCGCTAAGCTCGAATGCTTACAGAACATAACGCTCTATAATTATTGTTTATTGATAAATGAGAAAGGAATAGATTAGCAGCCTCTAGGCTAAATTGTTTCTTAATTAAGAAATAGAAATAAAAAAAAAATTGTATTACAAAAATACTTAATGATAACTAAGCTACAATACTTACAAAACATAACACTTGGATAAAAAATCATATGAATGGATGAAATGGTGTCAAGGAATTTTTTATGTCGGTTTGTATTAAATAAAATGCATAGCGACCGATAAGCTACATTACTTACTGAAAGGAGTGGCTTGGTGCTCACTTGGCTATACTATTTCTATTTTTTAAAAATATCAACCAAATAAAAATCATTTTCTATCTTTGTGACAAAGATAAGAGTTAGAGAATAATAATAGAAGTACATATTTTAAATGTGAAGACATATCCTAATCATCTTGACCCTGCATATTTCCATAAATAACCCATTAAACAAAATAGTCCTAAATGTTTTACTAAAAATGGAGGGCAAAGATGAACACGGGTCTTGCTCAAGAATGAATGATCTGAGACCATGAAGAACAAATCATGTTTTATGATTGCTAATTATTCATTGATGGGAAGGCTATCAACCACTATCCTTTATATTGTCGATGAGTCTATTTTAACAAATGAAAAAAAAAGAATCTTAACAAGTTTTAAGTCATTATTTGAAATTATATTATATTCGATGAAGTATCCTTGGCAAAGTCAAGTCCTTGAATAAAAACATTTGAGAAGGATGACTAACCACTAGAATTTTTGCAACCGATAAGTTTTGTTAGTTAGTGTGGTTATGCAGATATGTAGTAAATTTTGATAAGTCAATTCGTAAATGTGAAAGGTGTTATTACAAAGAATGCTTAAGAGGGTATTGAGAAAAGAATGTTCGTGGAAATCTTGTTATGTATAAATTTTGTAAAAGAAATTTTAATTAACCATGTCGATACAATATTGTATCGATCAATTTTTTCCCAATATAGTGGTTCGTATAGCCCAATTATATGATTTGTATCATGAAACAAGATGAAGTATGGAATTTTTAGAATATTTTTATTAAATTTTAAGTAATGAGTTTTTTTGTTCAAGAACACACCGATATTTTTTTTTTGAAGGAAAGAAACAAAAGGGAATTGTTTATCCTCGAGACTTGTCTAAATCTTGATGGCATTATCAAGATTTGTGTATCATTGCTGTTCAATAATTCATAATTGCGGCTTAATTTTTTAACTTTTTTGTCTTATGATGTTTTTAATTGGATGTACTCTTAGGATTTTTGTCTTCCAAGTTTGAACTCTTGGCTTTTGGGCATGCCAATTTTTTAGTGAATATTATTATATAATTTTACTTGGTAATAGAATATAAGATGTTATTCATAAATAAATCACACCATCAATCCCAAATTAGTAAATTAAAAGTATATGTAAAAATATTGACATTTATCAAAGGATCAAATATAATTTTTTTATTTTTTAATTATTATTAATAGTTTGAAGATTAAATTGTGCAAAAAGATATCTTGATATTGATTTGAGGTTGTCCCCAAATGTACATTATAGACCCCCGATCCCACAATGTAAATTAATAAATGTATGAATCAATAAGTTAAAGTCCTGGAGCATTTTTGGTCCATTACTATTGAATTGAATAGTAATGAATTAATTATTAGGTGAATCTCATATTATTACTACACTGCCGCCATCAAAAAACTTGTGTGAATAAAAATCCTTTTATACTATTCCATTAATTACATATTGGAACTTACATGCTATATATGGGGAGGCTACTAAAAAGGCATATTTTATAGAAAATCGCATGATAAGATTGGAAATAAATATGTTGGTCTCTCGAAATCATCACCTTTTCCAATAAAGGTCGATATTAAAACCCCTAACAAGCTTGTATTAATTACAAGCATGTGATGGAATAATCACTCCACATATTTACCGATCCTCTCCTCCTTATTTTCACACATTTCATGTTTATTTCACTGGATTTTTTTCATCTGTCATGGCCTTTCCAATGTTTCCTTTCATGTAATTTTTCTATGTCGGTGCATGAAATGGCATTTTATACAAAAATTTCATGTCGCCGTTTGAAATCCATTTTTCGAATTGAAACAGATCAAGACCTAGTTGCTATTGAGGGAGTTCTTGGAGATGATTATCTTTCTCTAGAGGGATGTCCGAGGGTAAATGTGGAAGTTTCTTCAATGTTCATTTTTCATCTTCTTATCATACATCTGAAAAACAATTGGGATTTAGAGATGGGAAGACACTAGATCAAACCAACATATAGGGTTGGAATGGAAGTGGAAATGGAAAAACCACAAGTGCATCATGGACCTTGTTATTTGATGCTCATTATAAATAGGAAGGTTTTTTTATGTGGCCATTTTTTTAGAGTTGTATAAATGGTTTGACGTCCTAATGTGATTTGTGTCTAGTGTGTCCAAATGGGGTGAGACACCGAAGGGTGGGAGATAGTTCTCTCCCCTTACCTGACTTGGATGATATGTTTTCTCTGGTGAAAGAGAAATTGAAACATTGGGATCTTCTTTACTAGGAAGTTCATGAGGCATACCATTGTTAAAGAGTTAGGATCTTTATTAGAAAAGAACATATTTTTCTAGAACCACCTGTGGAAACCATTTTCATCCCCATTAAAGTGGAGGTTACAGAGGTGTCATTTGATTCAAATAAATAATTGCTTATAAAATATGTCAGATGTAACTTTGTTTTCGTTTTTATATATCCTTTCCAATTTCATTGTTACCAAATCATCAAGTCTATCTTACTCGTCTAGGTTATTTTTGTATTCCCAATAACTTATTCTTTTGGCATAAGCCCTTAAGAATTTTTCACCAAAGTATTACAAGATAGTTTGGGTTTTTAGACTAATCCTCTCATTATATCTATGATGTAAAGGAAAAGGGCCTTTCAACCTTCCTTCACTTATAAAAATCAAGAAATCATTAATAATTTTTTTTTGTGCATTGCACTATGTAATTTCAACAATGAATCACTATTAAATTTGGTTTATTTGAAGATGTCAATTAGTTATTAGAAGTGAAGACTAAGGCTGCTATAACATTAATATATTATAGAATATCTTTCCGTTAATGTAAAAATAATCTGCATAACTTTAGGATAGAGGAGCTAATAGTGGATTGATGGATATCTTCCCATCACTTAAAAAAATTGAGTTACACTAAATCATTTTGGAAACCAGAGAGCTCTTCACTTTGAAATCTATGGAGGTATTTGAGAAAGGAATAAATTTAATTCCCTTTCCCTAATAATTGAAGATAATGTATATGGCACTATTTATTTTACGAAACCTCTCCTACAACAACTTTGAGGAAATTCTTATGATTAAAAACTTTTCATGTTTTCCTACATATAGTTGTAGATATAAACACAAATTTTCTTTGTGCAAAGAGCTAATTTTATTTCATATGGTTTTTGTATATCACCAATTAATCGATGCAAGAAATAGTATTTGTCTTTTTACAATATCGAATGTTTCGAGAGAAATTCTTCTATTTTATTAAAAATTTGGCAAATTTGGATATGTGTGATTTTGTCTAAAAAAATTGTGGCTCGATGCAATGAACAACATCCATCTCAAAACTGGAAATTGTTTGCATCTGTTAGGGTTTAGTACTACTATTGTATAATTATAGCTTTGCACCGCTCAAATCATCTAAATGTATATACAAAAGTATTTGCAAACAAAATGGATCTATGTGTTAAAACTAACATGGAAAGACATGATTTCATATTGTATAGACTATAGAAGACAAATAAGAAAGAAATATCATATTACAATTTATTTATTAACACATTTATTTGTTGCATTCAAGTTCTTCAAGGTTGGTCATATTACACATGAACATGGATCCCATGAACGATGACATAATGACTGAAAGAGGGATATGCGAGAACAAATATCAAAACAATGCACCACAACAAAGTTGCACTCGAATGGTAACTCCGTAGCTCTAACACAATAAACAATATTTGAACAATGGAAATAATATGAAAATAAGAAAACATGTATGATCATGCTCATAGATTGAAAAAAATAAGTACAAATAGGGGTGTTGTGTAACCCCCATGCCTAAACAAGGAAATAAACCCTATGACGCCACTGATACATATGACATGACTACCACATATGACGCCACTAAAGGAGGAGTTACAATTATAAATATGGAATGTAACTCCTATGACGCACTGACGCAAATGAAAATGATAGATGCTATGATAGAATCTGACACTTGTCATTTGACTCCCTAAGACCTATGACTCTCCCAAGGTGAGATGACTCACCATGTGATGTGGACGGTGACTAGGAAGGTCACACACACCAACACCCCCCCCCCTTCATCGAAGCTTAGGTAGAGGTTATAGTAAGATGAGTTGTTAAAATAAGAACTCGCCTAGACAACTAAGAAATATGTTTCAATGGGGACCGATCAAACTAAAGGCCTAATAAGGCGCCCATATACAAACAACATCTTTCTATAAGAAGAAGAAGAAGAGAAAGTAAAGAGAGCTATCCAACTCCTCCGGAAGATGATTTCTGATGGAATCCTAATGAATCTGAAGGGACCAAAGGTCTGTGATCAGTGGAGGAAGGAGGAGGAACATGGAGTGTCCCTGATGGTGGCCCAATATGGGAAGAAGATAATATATCAAGAGAAGTGGTGACAATCCTGTCAATCTCCATAAGGTGGGAGTCCTTAAAATATAGATATATCATCAAGAGAGTTGAGTTGCAACGAAGGAGAACATTGAAGGGGAGAATGGACTTGCTACGGTGGAGAGTCCACAAGCTAGTGTGATAGAACCTCTAATATTTGAAGAGGCAGTAGGTGGAAGAATAAATTACACTATGATGTCGGTATCCTCGAACATATAATCCAAGTTTGAGTCAAGGAAATCAATGTCCTGCTATGGAAAATTATATGAACCCTTTGAAGAAGTAATATCGAGGTCTGTGGAAGCAATAGGGGATGGTAGGATCTCCAATCTAGAATCAATGGAATCAGTAGATGCTTGTGAAGGGGAAAACCTAAGATCTAAAGCAACATGGTGTGTAGGTGAGAATTCAACCGAAGATTCCTATGGAGGAGAGTTACTAGGAACTATGATAGGAGCAATACTAAGTTTTGAAGGAGCATGCACAAAAATATGTGTGGGTGGCCCTTTGTAAGAAAAAGTATTGGTGAACTCACTTTCCTCCATGGATGTAAGATCATCATAAGATCCATAACTAGATGAAGGAGGATCAAAGTCTCCATGAAAATTTTGAATGAAATTCCAAGCTCGGTGTGCAGACTCTATGAACTCTACTCGACATTGAAGGTCCTCCAGTATAGTAAGACAAAGAAGCCTGTATGCCATGTCATTCTTGTTCAACCAATCTTGGTGATGAATGTGGTCAATAGGTTTAGGTGCCATCCCAAGAAGATGTGGTAACAAGTTGTACATAATGCAATGATCAAGTATTCCATTCTTCCATTATAGGTAGTTTCTGGTCCTAGTTGAACAACAGAGTGATGAAATTCAATGTCCATGATGAGAGGAGCCTCCAAAGAATACTAGTTTAACCCCCCTTTTTGCGGCACTTTATAGTTTAGTGCATTGATTACAATTAGATGCCATTGTGCGTCGAGAACCAGTTAGTCACTCACCTTGTAATCAACGTAATAACACACAAGATTGGAGACCACAATCAAGGTTTGTTGAGCACAATAGTTTGACACCGTAAGAAAGCACAAGAATGAGGGAAAAAAAGAAGGGGAAGAGAAGGCCTTGTGAGAAATGGCGTCTCACGTCATACAAAAAAATACCTTTCCCGTAAGACTGTGGCGGACATGCTTACAAGTCCACAAGTAATAAAGGGGATATTATAGTGCTCAAGATGATTCAAAATGAGTTTCGACACAAGAAATATAATGATGCCCCTAGAATGCGGAACTTTATGAAGTAGTGCATTTACAAAATTGATAATCCCATCATGTAGTGTGCGAAAAAACATGCAACTTTGACTAGAGAAATGCTCCAAATGAGTAATGACTCAAAATTTATAGCAAAAAAATGATTCCGAATCGATGGAAAAAGCCAATAAGTCCTACAAATGGATGAAAAAGGTGCCCTAAACATATGAAAAGGGTGTTGTATGTGTGATATTTGTAAATGACATCAAATTTTAGATAGGGTTTATTTTTATTGTGAGGGGAGATTAGCCTCCTGCCAACCCCAGACCTCACCCTCTATCTTCGACACTTGAAGGAAGGATAATAAAACAAGAAAATAGAGCCCAAAAAAATGCCAATGAAATAAATGTTTTTCACCTTAAAGAATTTAAAAGGAGATTGATTTTACCAATAATCAATTCTTAAAAGGGAAGGGTGGACCGAGCTGATTTGGTTTTGCAATAACCACCGAGAGAGTTATGACCACGTGTCGACTGTAACCACGGTTTCAAGTTTGTAATGGTTGTAGTTACAAAATGAGCTAGTTGTTACAACATGCTAAGTGAACAGGTGGGTAGTGCTAGTTGTGCGACCAAGATCAGTCCATAGATAAAATAGTCACATTGACTAGAAACCAAGGATGAACGGGTAGTGGAAGCATAAACGGGACTCAACACAGAAAAATATTAAGTCTCACGCTGAGATGAATGGAGAACAAGGAAAGGCCGACTACGAGCTCTAAGTAAATTCTTATCAAGACAATATCTTCCAACGGTGCACTAGTCAACCAAAAAACAAGCTTTCAAGGTGAGACTTGAGTTGTAGACCAATGCAAACAAGCTTATAACCTAGCACAAGCAAAAATAGATCAAACATGTCCACACAAAGAAGGATTAATCCCAACGAGAAATATCACCACGAACAATGCAAAAAGGATCCTCCAAGCTAGAGATTAGGGAAGAATGATGGTAAGTCCAAATACGTTCACCAGAGGAAGAACTTGAAAGGAAACAAAAAATGGTGCAGGTTCGACCCAGGAATCAAGGCAAAAGTTCACCGTAGTTTATGTGTATGTAACATGCATGAATTACCAATGAGTTATTTGTTAAGCCAATGTAAACTCCAAATAAATCAATGCAAGGAAAACACCAGATATAAACTGGAGACCAAATATGAGCTCATGAATGTAAGGGTTGATGCAAGGCTGAGTTAGTGAGTGTAAGAAGTGAGCTATTTGGACAGCTCAATCCAAAAGTTCGGTGAGCTGGGGCTTAGTTGGTCCTCGTGAACAAAATTCAACCTTCCAAAAACCAAAAAGACACTCCACCTTTTGACCTACACTTTTACATGAACCTAAATAGTGCAAAACACCTCAACGCGAGGTGAGCAACATGATTCCAAAGTAATAATAAAAAAAATTACACAAGGAAATAAGAAGAAACTAGAAGTAATAAGCAACTGATAAACGAAGAGTGCATGTTTTATCAACACCTCACGCTCTGATACCATAAAAGAGGGATATGTGAGAACCAATATTGAAACAATGCACCGCAATGAAGTTACACTTCGATGGTAACGTCATAGCATAGCTCAATGCAATAAGAAATATTTGAACAATGGAAAGAATATGCAAATAAGAAAACAGGTCTTCTCATGCTCATAGATTGAAAAAAGGAAGTACAAATAGGGGTGTTGTGTAACCCCCATGCCTAAACAAGGAAAGAACCCCTATGACGCCACTGACGCATATGACGTGATTGGAGCATTTGACACCACTAAAGGAGGAGTTACAATTCTAAATAAGGAATGTAACTCCTATGACGTGATAAAACAAATGAAAATGATAGATTCTATGATAGAATCGATACTTTTCATTTGACTCCCTAAGACCTATGACTCTCACAAGTCGAGATGACTCACCATGTAATGTGGACGATGACTAGCGGAGTCACACATACCAACAATGAAAAACATAAAAAATATTAAAGAGAAATATGTAATTGGCTATGGTGCTACAAAAATCTTTATAAATGTGATATAAATAATTCTAAGATAATTGATATAAAGAGAATGTACAGTCGCTACCCACTAAGCTTGTTTACATTTGAAACTAATGTGGTAACAGTTAGAAGCATCAAGCATCAAAATATTGATATTATGCATGAATGTTTTCTTTCTCCACTTGGAAACATGATGTTTTATGATTACATGGTAAACAAAAGTCTTTCAAACATCCTACATGGTGAGTAAAATGATTATGTTATGAAGAAAAATGAATCTATACATTGTAGATTCAATTTTTGAAATAGAAGTGTCCAATCAACCTCTAACCTTCATAGTAAAATGGATATTTGGAAAATCTAACAAGTGTTTTATTAATTTTAATTTTCATATAGGATCATCAAAGAATATTAAGCTAGACTAGAACGATCAACTAAAGATTTCTTGTGGTGCTGAAGAAGGATAGCCATATCTTCATTATGACTGTAACCCACACATTGTTTATAGGGATGTGAATAATTCTAACATTATTTTGGATTATAATTTTGATGCAAATTTTTAGACTTTGGCATTGCCAATTGCATTTCCTTAGCTAAACTAAACACCACACCTCTACATATGTTATGGGTATAATTTGTTACATTGACCCTTAATATGCAAGAATATCAAGGTGAATAAGAAATTTGTACTATACTCTTTCGCATCGCCTCTTCGTAAATACTAGTATCTACTTTGATAACACCTCCATTGCTACTTTACTCAACACTACTTGTATCCAAACAGACAGTCCCGTTCTAGAGGAAACAAATGTATTCATGTTTTGTGTAAATAAAATTGTCCACAAAAGGTGATGACTCCTCATATAAGATTTACAATTGTATATGTATGAATTTGTAACAAATTTAAAATGTATAGATAGAACCTTTCAATGTAAAGATGATGACAGATCAATTTTGTTATTTCTTGACTTAAAAAAATACAATTGTGGCACAATGAGTATTTTGATTGATGTAAACTATAAATAATGGTTCAATATATCTTCAAGGGCATAAGACAATGTTTCTCACAAACATTTTGCTTGCATTGTGTCAAGGATTATTTCATTTTCTTGCTCATAGAAGTGAATCATTTTTATATGGAGAATGGAATAATTTACAAGCATAAAGTCTAATATCTTTCAAATTAATAGAATTTGTGATATACATAAACTCCCAACTTTGTTGTTTGATTTTAATGATTACTCGTAGGTATAGTTTATAATAATAAACACTAGTGAACTTATACAATCTAAAAAAACAATACTTGATTTGTTACAAGGTATATTTCAGGGTGAGAACATAATTTTATTTTGATTTCCACCAGAAGTTAAAATAACACCACTAACATTTAAGGCTAGTACCAAATTCAAGGATATATGCATACTAAACATTAAAAGTGTGTGCCTCACACTTTGAAATTTTTAGATTCGCACTCTGAATTTGCGAGTGTGAGACTTTGCACTTTCAAGGTATGAATCTCAATATTTTAAAGTGTGGGTCTCACAATTTTAGAGGGTGAGGCTCATACTTTCAGAGTGTGAGGCTTAGAATCTTCATAATGTGGAGATATCACTTTGAAAGTGTGAGGCTTAGACTTTCCATAGTATGGGGTTCATACTTACAAAGTGGAGGGGCTCTCAAAATTTCAAGATCATGTGGCTCGCACTTTGAAAATGTGAGGCTCTTAGAATTTCAAAGTGTGAGCCCCACTTTTAGAGTGCGAGCCCGAACTTTGAGAGTGTGAGGCTCACACTTTTAGAGTGCGGGGCTCACACTTTCAGAGTGTGGGGCTCATACTTAAATGTAATAGGATCATGACTTATGCTAGTTACTAGTAGATAACCTTACATCGAGGATTTTTCACTTTAATTTTAATACAATGGGCTCATGACTTATAAGAGTTAGCAGCCACCCACCTTAGATCGATGCTCATAACTTATAAGAGTTAGCGACCACTCACCTTATATTGAGGCTCATGACTTATAAGAGTTAGCGACCACTCACCTTAATACAATGGGCTTAGAAAATAATATTTAGTAGTTACTAGCCTTACATACTCTCAACATTGCAAATCTAAAAAATGGCGAAATTGGAATCCAATAATAGCCAAATTGGAATCCAAAGATATCGATATTGGAATCTAATAATAGCAATATTGGAATCCAATAATAGTGAAATTGGAACTAGAATAATTCCAATAATGACAATATTGGAATCCAATATTTCTACTAATGGATTTCGATAATAGTAATAATGGAATCCAATATAGACAAAAATGGAATCCAATATATGCAAAAATGGAGATGGATTTCTTCCAATACTTGAAATACTAGAGTCTCAATTCACTAGAATATGTCCCAATTTAGTGAAATAAGTGTTACAAGTTATAAAACAAGTTAATCTTTAGTTTGATCAAAATGTAAAACCAGAGAATTTCAAACATGTCAAAGAGATTTTAAAACCAAGTTTTAACATTTGATGAATAAAGGGGGAATCCATTATTTTTCAAAAAGGGAATGGAGGTGTGTTGGTCATAATAAATGGTGAATATTGTGGGGAAAATACTCAAAAAAGTATTTAGAATTCATAATCTCTAGTTTATCGGTCTCGAGGAAGATGTTATGAAAAGTAAATTTTTACCACTTATGATTAAAATTCAGAAGATTGATTTAAGATATTACTTTTTATCTAATAAGTAATCTTACTTTCAAGATTTGAGTGTGTGATTTATGTGGATAATCTAGCCATCATAAAATTAAATTAAATGATAAAAACTTGTTAAACTTGTGACTTCATTACATGAAGGTTTTAAACATTTGTCTTCTATTATCTACTTTTTCATAGCTTCGATAGAGGTACTTTTAGACCCAATCCAATCCTTGCTCCATTTCTAACCATATGTCCATAGCTCTCGATGAAGGTTTATAAAATCAACCCTTTTTAGATTTTATTTCATTTGCCTTTTCAAGAGAAGCCTCTCCTCTAATTTTATTATTTAGCTCATTTTCTCTCGTTTCCTTTATTTTTACAATAGTTAGAAGGATTCGGGACCGGTTTAGATATTAATTATAATATTGCCACCAAATTTATAAGTCAATATATTCTTTCATCATCTTGCATAATTATTTAAAATTTTAAGTGTACGAAATCCCTTAGGTACAATTTTTTTGCATCATAAGTAATCACACAAATTAGTTTAAAACTTTAAACATAAGTAACATATCAATAAGTTATTAAGAAATCTATTAAATACATTAAAAATTTAAACTCTAAATTTCATCCACTCTTGAGATATAGATTTTAGTTATTTTTCTTTATTATAACTTGCACACGGAGACCAAGACTCATAATAACCTTAATTTTTTTATTCAATAGGAATATTGGAATTACTCGAAAAACATGAACGTGGTCTAGAAATCATGAAGTTGGTCTAAGAAAAATGATCTAAAATTATGAAATTGAAAACAACTAAACTAAGAGAGAACACATATTTATTTAGATGGGGTGGATGATGGATCATCCATTAAATCATGTTTCAAATGATGGCCATTGAATGATAATATCATATCATTTCCCATTAAGTCTCTTAGTCAAGGCATTATATGCCAATGGTTTTACAATTTGGTAAGGTCAAATATATAATGGATCAAACTTGGAATGTTTTCCCTTATTTTCATGAGCTTTGTGCCATAATAGAACTATATCTCCATGTGTGAATGCCTTGAGTTGTTCCTTTTCATTAAAATAATGTATGATAGTATCTTGGTGTCTACAAAAAAATTCCAACGTCATACTCCTAACATCTTGTAGTTATATTAAATTTAGAACTCTATTATTCACCTTTATTCACATACAAACTGATGTGTTGGGATTTGTACGGTAATTGGGAACACAAGCTCTTGGCCATAAACTAGTGAGTAAGGTGATGTTCTAAGAGATGATTAGATCTCTGTTCTATCTTCCTAAAAAGTATATTTGAGGAGATAGTGCCTTGACCTTCCCTTGTCTATTGTTTTCTTTTTTATCACATCCGAGGAGTTTTTTTAGTACACTCAACTAATCCATTACCTTGTGGATAATAGTTTGAAGATAATTTTAAGGTAATATGATGATCATATGCCCGATTTGTTATCTCAATGGAATAAAATTCTGGTCCTTTATCACATACTAATGAGAAAGGGAAGCCAAACCTTGTGATGATGTTTTTCTCTAGGAAATTAAATACCTCTAGAGTCATGCTCCTTTTACTAGAAATAATTTCAACTAACCTTGTACAATAATTCTGGCTGTTATAATAAACTTATGATTCCATAAATAGTTTAGATTAATTATTCCTATGAATTCTAACCCCCATTGAGAAAAAGGTATTCCCTCAATAGCTGGGTCAGAAGGGCATGACTACATGCTTTTGTCTCTTTGTGCATATCTAGTAATTATGAAACATTATCATTGGATTGTGTGCATCTTTAAATAATATGAGATAATAATATCTTACCTCAATATGTTGTGGGTAATAGCATCTCTACATAAGTGACTACTCCCTAGTTTCTCATGAAAACTAGACATTATATGATCAACCTCATGTCTTGATACACATCTAAAAAAAAATCCATAGTGATTTTTACAAAAGAGAAACCACTTTTAAACATGTAGTTTAATGCATTGAGCTTCAAATCCCAACTTTGAATTCTATTTAGATCAATAGGAAACTGAAAATACATTAGAAAATGGTTAATATGCTCATACCACTAATCTTGAGGAAGCTTGGCTTGATCTACTTAGAAGGATGTGATCATGGGATCTATTTGTGCAATGGTTTTCACCAAACATTTGCCTTTAACCATATTTTCCAGGTCAATCACCAAGTCAAACTCTTACATTGTAGAAATCCATTTTCAATGAATTTCTTCTAGCTCATTCTACCCTAACATTTTCTTGACTACTAATTAAGCATTATGGTATGTGTTCGGTTTCTTAAATTGTAGTGTCAAATTTTTTGACTGCATTAACAAGTGTATAGGATTTATCGTCAAACATTGAGTAATTTATCTCAACACCCTTTAGATTAGTGCTCATGAAAGTAATGAGATGTTCTCCATATTATTTTTTTGGGTTAGCACAACTACAATGATATGTTATGAGGAAATTGAATTCCAAAAGAAGTATTTCTTAAGATTTATACCTTGATCGAACTTAAGATTGCATAATGGAAACATTAATCTCTTAGAATGAAACCTTTATATGAGAATTATACTCAACCTTAGCATCTTGTTTTAACATATCATTTAGCGGTTTGAAAAGATCAAAAAAGCTAGAAATGAACTTCCTAAACAAATTAATTTTATCAAAAAATGATTTCAATTCTTTCTTTCTTTTCAACAATAGAATTTCACATATTTCTTGAGATATATTGGGGTCAATAGTGATACAAAATTTGGTGATGATGTGTCTAATTAATTTACCTTTTGTCACTACAGAGATACTCTTTTTGGGTTTAAAGAAATACAAAATTATGTACATCTTCTCAATAATTTTTCCAAATGTTTTGAATGTTGGGACCTATTTTTTAGAAAAAATAGTCAGGTCATCCATATAATGATTATATATTTCCCTACTAGACCTTGGAAAGCTCCATTGTTTTCCCTTTGGAAGGTGGTTATACACACCTTAGTTTTCACTTGTTACATTGTCGAGAACCATTCAAAATCCCCAATGATGATTAATATTTCTTCTATTTGTGTTTGATTCCAATTTATTGTTTTCGTAATATATTTGTAGCCTAGAATTATTCCCTTAACCATTTCCATGATTTTCCTACTTTCCTTTACCTCTATTGAAACTTTTCCTTAGATTTTGTGCTTGTTACGTAACTATGTCGATGGTTATGTAACCCTGAGTGGGGGTTACACAATCACCACAGAGGTTTTGTATCCACCGGTCTATGTAGATTGGCAATTCCATGTGTCTTTCCATGAGAATCTTCCAACATGTTCTAAATGCGTGTTAACTTCTTCAAACTAAATTTTATTGCATGTTTTTAACTAATTCATTGTTCTTGAGATCATTTGATGCGTAATGACTTATCCTTCCCTTCATTTTATTAATTTTGATTTAACTACCCCTTTTTTAATCAGTAAACTATCTACTTTGGAATTCATTCGCAAAATCACAATTATATTGTTTTTCTACTTTCAAATAGAAAATGATAGTTGAGCTAGTGATTGAATTTTTTATGCCTTAACTCTAAAATTTGCAAAGAGAAATGAACTAATACACACATATGCCAAGGTTTTTTATCCTGGAAACCTCCAAAGGAGGAAAACTATTTAATAAGGGAAAAAATATTTCTTCCCTCTTTATCTTATTGGCCAATTCAAATAAAGAGATAAAACTTTACAATAAGTGAGAAAGGAAATTGACAATGTCTCCCACTTCCTCCCAACTACTTGACTACTCTATTCTCAAACTCTTTCTTCTAAAAACTCAATTCCAAAACTTTAGAACTCTTGCACTTACTCCCATGAAGTCTCTTGCTTCGATGATCCATTCCTTTGTTCTCCCCAAGTATTTATAGCCTTCCCCATGTCCTCCCATGCACTGGAGAATGGGAAAGGTCATGGTAGGGAAGGGAAAAATTTAGACACTCCAAATTCGTGTCCATTCATGCTCCATTTTATTTTTCTGTCAAAAGTGACAAGATCAAGCACCCAATGCAGACCAACGGTCATAGAACCACCATCATGGCTAGGTGACAATTACAAGATCACCACCGTGTTTGGTGGCGCTTTATAACCAACTCTTTAGATAGAGCGAAAGTTATGTTCTAATACAAAAAAACCTCCATTTCTTCATTTTCCTTCTTTGTTGCTCGATAACCTGATGAAGTAGATTTATTTTTGATCCCTATGGATCACACATCCCCCACTTATGAGGATTTTAGTCTACAAAATCATAGTGGGGGAGTAGATAAGGAAATAACTCCCTCACTTTCTCCTTTGAGTACCACCAGGCCTACCTTGGTGTCTTTCCTTTTAGTACAACCTACCAAGACTATTACAGGACCTCTCCTAGTCTCTTTGACCTTTTGTTATAACACTACATCCTCCTCCAATTCACCTCATGATTCCAAGATGCAATCCTCAATGGAAGGTAGAAACTATAATCCTTCATCTTCATCTAGCATGGATGGCTCATATAGGTGCAAGTTCTCATAGTTTACTACTAAGTACATCCTCATAAATGCAAAAATCAAGTCGAGAGGAATTTTCTCCAACCTTCTCCAATATGGTGAAGGTTTTATATCGTAGTGGCTTGAGCTTTTGTGCTTTACCTTGTAGTCTCTCCTTGCTCAAGTAAAGCCAAACTCTATCTCCAACATGAAGCTTATGCTCTCTCCATGTGTTGACCATGTCTAGCCTTGTACTTGGCTTGAGATTTCTCTAATTGTTCTTTGAATTTAAGATTAATTTTCTTGATCCTCTTGATTAATTATTTTTCTCTAGTCACCTCTGTGTCTCGTGTCTTCTCCTCATCCTTCTTCCCAACTTCTATGTCCAATGGATTTGTAGGTAGATATACCAAACATGCTTAAAATGATGGCTTCATAATAGATGTGTGTACTAACCAGTTGTAGGAATGTTGAATGTAGGCTAAGGACTCATCTCAAGTCCTTGGGTATTTTCTATTATAACCTCTGATCAACTGTACCAAAGTTTTATTCACCACCTCTATCTATCCATTTATATGTGGATGGAAATTCGTGCTCCTCTGTAACTTGGTATCCATCTTATCCCACAAAGTAGTCCAAAAATTCCTCAAGAACCTGGAATCCTTGTTAGAAACAATAGAATTTGGCAAGCCAAAATGCACCCATACATTAGCAAAGAAAATATTTTCTACCTCATGTGCTTTTACTATCTTTTTACATGCCATAAGAATACACATCTTACTAAATTTATCAACAACAACATAGATATAGTCATGGACATGTTTAGACATAGGTAATCCTCCTAAAAAGTGCATAAAAATGTCCTCCCATGGATGAGTAGGTACTGAAAAAGGCATGTACAAACCCTCCTTCCTAGTCTTAGGCTTGTTGGTACAACAAAGTTTACATCCACATATAAATTTTGATACTTCTTCTTGCATATTAGGCCAATACACATACCTTTGCAAGTGGGCTAGGGTCTTACCAACACTGAAATGTACTGCTACTTTCAAGGTATGTGCTTCCCTCATTAACAAAATTATTTCTTGTTTAGGCACATAAATATTCCCCCATCGATAGATAATATCTTCCTTGAGATAACAATCTTCAATACTTGTCCTTTCAGCCCCTTGGGATTGCAACTGCTGAAATTTCACCCCAAAGTCTTTGTCCTAGGCATATGCCTCTCCATAAGCTTCCTTTGTGAAGGGCTCGATCTAAGAGATAGTGGCCAAGTAGGAGATTTTCTCTTGTGTAGGTGGCCTAGACAACATGTTTGCCACCAAGTTTGTACTACCCTTCTTGTATTTTATCACCAGATGGAACTGCTGAAGGAATCCCATCCATTTGTAGTGCCTTTCCTACTACAATTTAGATTGTGCTTACAAATACTAGAGAGGTTTGTGGTTAGTGTGCACAATAGTTTCTTTACCCAACAAATAATGCTTCCATTTTTTAATTGCCTAAAATAGTGCATACATTTATTTATCATATATTGAATATCCTTTAATAGCTGAAGTAAAAGTTTCATTGACACACAAGTGATTAACTACTGAAGCAACATTGTACCCATAGCATAATCACTGACATATGTCTCTACTTCAAAGGGATGCTACAAATTAGGAAGAGCAATTAATGGTGCATGACTAATATTGTATTTCAATAACTCAAAGGATTTATCTTGTTCCTTACCCCAGTAAAAACCCTTACTCTTTATGGAAACTATGTGTAGAGGTGCTACAATTGTGGAGAAGCCCATAATGAACTTACGCATGTACTCTACTACTCCCAAAAAAATCTTATTCTTAGTGGCACTTGTTGGTGATGTCCAGTGGTGATGACTTCCACCTTTTCAGATCCACTCATAGATCTCCTCCTCTAACCATATGCCCAAGATAGACAAGTGATTTTTGGTAAATTCACATTTCTTCATATTACAAAACAGCTATTTCTCCTTGATAACTTACAAGACTTTCTGCAAATGATTTAGATGTTCCTCCCATGTGGAACTTAAAATCAAGATATCATCTAGATAAACAATGACACATGAATCTATGAAATACTACAATACATCATTCATAAATCTCATAAATGTAGTGGGTGCATTACATAAACCAAATGGAAGTATTAACCACTCATACAAACCCTTTTTTGTCTTGAAGGAAGTCTTTTATATATCCTCCTCCTTCATTCTGACTTGGTGATAACCTGACTTGAGATCCAACTTCGTGAAGAATTTCACATGTTGAAGTTGGTCCAATACATCATCTATGCAAGTGTTTTCACCAAATCACTACACCCCTCGAATGGCCTGGGAATTAATCATGAAATTCGGTGTGATTGGGACACATGGGATCACCTCTCAAGCTGTGGGACTTGGGCTCAAGGTGAACCTCCAGAGAAGGCTAGATTCCTCTTCCTAAACTAAACACAACACTACCTCTAATGTAAGAAAAATGGCTAACTAAACCTATACTAACATTTCATGGGATTAGGGAGAGAGATTTGCAAGGAATAAAACTTAAACTAGAAGCGGTGATGCACCAATTTGGGAAACGTTCAACATCTAGAAGGGTTAATGTGGGAATAAGGTTTGCATCATTGACCACCTTCACCTTTAGCAACTAGAAAGGGTACAAAAATACCACAAACCAATGGCAGATGTTCCTCTATTAAAATTTAAACATACACAAATAGAAAAGATGAGCTTTGATTTGATACACAGATAATTTTATCAAGAGGATAATCACAAGCACATGTCAAGCATCCACTTAAGTGATAATAATAATAATAATGCAATGTTTAATAATCAAAAGAAAATAGTTTCTCATGGTGATGAAAGGTAATCACACTATTCCTTTCACAATATGAAACAAATAATCTGGAATAAAGGTAAATTAATCAATAATGCCAAGGAATTTCATTCACAAAGTATACAATGACTAATCATTCAACACAATAAAATAGATCTTCAAGTGCAAGGAAACTCTAAATATAATTAAAATGTTTCAACAAAACTCTGAAAGCACTCTTCCAAGCTTGAAGAGCAACTTCACCAGAAATCTCTAAAAATATATATTTAAAATAATGGAAGCATTCCACTATTTATAAGTTCCTAGGCTGAGCCATTATAGTTGGGCCTTTAACTAACATTCTACTAAAAATAGTAATGTCATTAATAAAAGGGAACATGATCCCATAAAAATAGCAAATTTGTTACAAAAAGTTGACCAAGTCAACCCTACAACTTTGACTGATTCGGAGCTTGAACTTGTCCTTTCATGGCCGCTCAGCCTTGGCCTGATTCACCTGTCTCTCCTTTCTCTACAAGTTTTTGTTGTCCTTCTTCCCATATAGCCATTTGGTGTATGTACTCGAAGAAGCATGCTTGATAACACCCTGAGTTTCTTCATCTCCAGGTCCACATGCATAGTGATTCACTACGTCCACTATCTCAATCTCTTTCGTGATCTTGGTTGGAAACCTTCAAAGCTTATTCATGAATTTCTTTAGTCTCCCTATGAAATTCTAACATAGAACCAATTGATCAATGGAGTCACTATTGAAAGTCTTTGCAACATCATCATCTCACTTCACCAAATCTTTGAAATTTTCCTTAATCTAGTCCTCGGGAAGAGCATCGATATTTTCATTGAAGAACTTGCAGTTGGCGTTGTCAAAATCCTCTGAGATATCATTGAGGGCATCCATAATCTCCACTTGCTTCTCCTCCAATTTCTTAATCAGATCTTGTAGCACCTGACACCAGAATTCCATAGTCTAAGGTGAAAATGCTCCTTATCTTCTAACTAGGGTCACTTTTGATATTCGAACAATTTAGAGGCATCATCAATTACCTCTTCTGTAGAAGTAAATCAAAATCTTCTTCTCTAATATCACTCCATGTTGCCAAAGTTAAGTTTAAGTTATTATTATCTTCAGAGAAAGATTCATCCATTTTAGCAATAGTAGTTTTTGCAACCTATAAATCAGTATAAATCTCAACGGCTTCCTTAATCAAAGGATTGGCCTCCTGCAATATTCTTTCCATCCACCCATTTATTATTCTCCCTTTCTAGCCTAACTTCTCAAGCTCATGATAGGAAATATCATCAATTATAGATGAAATTTTCATGGCCGTAGTAGTTGAGATGTCAGTGGATGGAGTGGGCTAGGTTACTCTACGTAGCAGTGTAGTGAGCTACTTGACTTGGCCTTAAGCTCATCCTTGGTGGCCTTGTCTTTATCATATTTCTCCACAAGGGCCCCAAGAGCAGTGTGTACATCCTACTTGGCTCCTTCATAAGTAACCTTCCCTAATGATAACTTTGAGATTCGGTGATACATTCTTGTGATGGTTTATCTAGTTTTCCCCTCAACAGGGGGTAGCCACTTCTATCACGTGCTCTCTTGATGGATTAAGAAGATTTCCAAAGAAAATGCGCTCCGACTTGATATCTTGTTCTTGGTCTCTTAGCCTATCTTTTGGACATGGACTCCAATATACTGAGATCTATCACATCTCCTAGAGGAACCTTTTTCTTTTGTTTGGGAGTCTATCTAAATAGACACTTTGGTATAGCTAGATCCGAGGAAGATGGAGTAGCAAATCTAATACCTGAAGTATCATTTAGAGAAAGATCACTAGAAATGCCAGCTGATATCTGAGTAGAGGTAGAGGCCCGATGGAAGGTGGGGGTGTGATGACATCCATAGGAATTGAAAAAGTAATGCTAGGGGTTGAAATTGAAGAAAATGGGAGTGTCAAAGGAAGTGAAGAGGAAATGGGTGACCCAATATTTTCCCAACTGATAGAACTGGAAGTGACAAAAATACCTGGGCCATGGAAGGGGATGGGAAGGAAGAAATGATGGTAGAAGTGGAAGGAACTGATATTGGAAGTGATAATGGAGGAAGGGGAATATGGGATGGATCTGAACGATACTAGGGAGTCACTCACTTCAACTACCTCAGTAGCTAGCACTATAGATGCTATAATCTTGGGAGCAACAGACCTAGAAAGAGATGAGCCACCAACCACAAATGAGATCTTCTTTAGAATGGCAGGAACCCTTTGAGTTGACCTCTTGCCTTTTGTGGGTGTTGGTTGGTTTATTGCTGATGTAGACCCTATATTTATAGGTTGACTTTCCCCTTTGGGTGAGATTCCCAAGGTGGCCAACCAACTAAAGGTTCTCCTTAGAATGGGTCCTGCCCTTTCTTTAGTATTTCTACACTCTTCCACATACCAATCAACCCATGACAGTGGTTGATTGGAAACATTATCATTCTGTATGATGGATCTAGGACCTCATCATTGTCTCTATAAGTCCTTTAGTACATCGATTAATACAAACTGTTGCACTTCATAAAGAGTTAACCTTTCATAATCCCTTTGTCACACAATATACTCATCCCGAAAATGAATCCATATATCTTCTAACTAGGGCACATGAGTATTGGACTTACCTATCTCCCCAAACTTACCCCAATACTTAAAATTAGTTCATGGATGGAAGATCCACAAGGTTACCTCAGGCATTGCTGCATCCACTTTCTTTTCCTTGTGGATATTTGGGCAAGAATACATGCCAATTGAAATAGGGAAATGCATTCCCACCTTGTGACACTTATTTTGGATTTTATGGTAATCCAACAACTACGAACCAATTCCAGAAGAACCCATTTGTCAGTAGTAGGGAACCTCTAGTAACTTTCTTGGGGCTCCTATGAAACCCAAAATCTGAAGGTAGGTGAATGTGGGAAATTGAAAGTAGATTTCTCCCCATTCTTGCACCTCTTGGAAAGCCTCATTAGAAACCCTCTCGATTATATAGCTCTTTGTCAAAGCGATAGAGGACAACAACAAAGAAAGCGTCGTTGATTCTTCGAAAATGCTTGCTCCCCTCATCTAGAGTAAGTTGGGGATAAAACTCGTATATTTGGGATGTGCTGTGAACTCCCCTGGTATTCAATCCTGTAAAATCTCCCATAGCAGTAGCTGCATATACTAGAAAATATGTCATGTAGAAATATTTAGTTTCTAACACCTTACCCAACTGATAGCGAATGTTGCTATTTGTTGATGTCAAATCGCAGCACCCACAATATCCGCAACACGATGGGTTGAGACTCTCGATGCGATTTCATAACATGGAGATTTTCCCAAGTGTGGGACATTACGAAAACGGAAAAGCTCTCCGGATGAAGGCCGGTTCCTATTCCTCTGTTCAGATGCACACGTAGAAAATGCAGAGGGTTTACAAAAAACCTAATCTAACTTGCCAAGGAGATAGGGTAAGAAAATGCATAAATAAAACATAAACTACAAAGGTGATGCATCGAGGAATGAAGAACACTGTCTTGCCAAATAAACACAGACCATTAAAATACAATGCAAGATCATGCCTGAGATAGCAGATTCACGAAGTGAAAGATCAAGGGGATGTAAATGAATACGAGAGAGGGTTGAGAATCATCCACGAGACATGTATGAATTTTCTCCAAAGATTGATACAACACACTGCAAAATGCCAAGAGGCAAGGTTGCATTACAGTTTCAAATGGGAGGTTTTAACTCCACAAGTTCACCTGCCAAAGAGAAGAAGGGAGGGGCAAAACAGAAATGTCCAACCTTTAGAAAGAAGCCCCTCCTTACAATTTATAGGAGGAAAAAGAGAGGGAGAAGAGAGGAATTCGAAATCTGCCCCAACCACCTCCAGAATGCACTTAACTCATCTCATAATGATGGTAGGTGAGAACCCCAGCAAACCCAAAAGTGGCAAACTGTATTTTGCATTTTTAAGAATTTGTTCTCACCTAATTAAAGATATCTAGTTGTAGTTAGACAGAGGACCTTGTAAGCTTTCCAAAAAGTCCAACCTTGCATGAATCTGAGCTCCCAGTCAAAAGTTATGGCCATCTGAATATCTCGCGCTAGTGAGTCTCGCTTCTGTCGGTAGCTCAAAATGTTGCGCCTCCTGAAGGTGTGCCTTAGCGCATCCATGTGTGTGTCGACATCCTCTTCCATGCACCAAGGGTGCATCCTTTACCCTATCAACACTCATTGACATGTGCCATTCCATGACACCAAGTCATGCGCCAAGGGCGCATCCTTTTTAATGTCGACACTCATTGTCTGTGATGCCTCTTTCATGCGCCATCTTCGGCGCTTTCAATCATTTACCCTCCTGTCGACACTAATTTTCATGTGCCTCTTCCGTGTGCCAAGGGTGCATCCTTTACCCTATCAACACTCATTTTCATGCACCTCTTCTCATTGCACCAAGGGCACATCCTTTACCCTATCAACACTGGTCTCGTAAAGATTGAATTTGAAAACAACAAGGCACATTGTCATGCGCCTCTTCTGTGCGCCAAGGGCACATCCTTTACCCTGTCAACACTCATTTCCATGCGCCTCTTCTGTGTGCTAAGGGTGCATCCTTTACCCTATCGACACTCATTTCTGTGTGCCTCTTCCGTGTGCCAAGGGTGCATCCTTTACCCTGTCGACACTCATTGTCATGCGCCACTTCCGTGCGCCAAGGCGATAAATGTTAGGGATTTGAGCTTCTTTGATTTCTATATTCTTTTGCTTGTCTATATCTACCTGGGGGAAAGATATATACAACAACTACTAATATGTTCACCCCATCTTGTAAACTTGTCATTCTTCTTGATAGTCGTTATGTAAAATAACATCCATTCTTGGAATTCCTTTGTAGAAGGAAGACCTGAAACTCTGCTTAAAAGCACAATGAGATCGTTGAATTCCTGAATGAAATTTGATCGATGTATAGTTTTGGGAAACTTGGAAAAATTCTTAGTTAGGTAGGATTTCATCATAACTTTCAAGCACACTTCTTCTTTTTTATCCCAGTGTTCAACTGCTATTTTAGGTGAGATTGTGGCATAATCTTGAACGTCTGGAATTTTAAACAAGTCTTCGAAGAAATCTGGGTCCAGACAGATCACCACCTTATCATTGCTATCTCTTATCGACATAGAGTCTCGTTGTAGTGGGTTGCTGTAGCTAGGAAAAACTTTGGGCATTACATGGATGCAGGAAAATTGGTGGCAAGGGAAAGACCACTGTCGTAGATGGCTTGCATCCATGGATTTTTGTTCGGGGCCTTTAATCTTTCCTAACTCGGGAAGATCAATCTATCCTAGATCGGTGTCCCCGATACTTCCTAAGTCAAAGTCAAGTAGGATTGGGGAGAAACCCCAAGAAATGTGTACTTCATCTTCTCTTTTCCCTTTGAAGTGGAGGTAGACATCAAACCTTGTGTTTTGGGAGTTGAATGTTGCAGAAAACTCAAAACTCGAAAGTAAGAAAACTCTGAAATCCCAAACCAAAAAAGTCTGAAAGGAATCATCGAAAGAAATATCTAAAATGAAATCTCTAAAAATGTTTTATGAATTTAGTAGTTCTGAAAATTCCAATTCTCCAAAAACCCGAAATCTCCAATTCTTTGAAAACCTAAAATCTCCAATTTTGATTTGCCGAAAGAACTCTCCGAGATGAGTTTTTGAATAAGTCTGAAAGGATGATATCTGGAGGAAACTACAAAATAAATGTTAAAAAGCCAAGTTGGAAATTGAGAAACAAGAGGAAGTATGAGGGACCTAAAAATATCCCTGAACATACTTGAAAACCTGGAGAAAAATCACACAACAAAACATGGTGAAAAGAATGACATTACAAGAAAAACAGAGGGAAAACAAAAGGAAAACCAAATGGGGAGGAGGAAGAAAAAGACCTAAACCAAAAGAAAATAAAACCAAAAAACATACCTTGAAAAAGATGAAGCAAAGTACGAGAGTGAAATGTCAGAGCGAAAGTGTGAAAGTTTCAGGTAATAATAAAAAGTAAAAATTTGATCTTATATAGAAATCTCGACATTAATGGTAATTTTTATCCATATGGAGGTAGGTGGAAATTAATTACACTCAGAATTTCAAGCTCAAACCACGAAAGGCGAATTCTAAAAATTTGGGATTTTGGACTTTAGAAGAAATGGGAAGCAAAAGATGAATTGGTGATTGAGAATTCTGAAACCTAAAAACCCGAAAGTCCAAAAATTCGGACTTTTGGAAATTCAAACTTCGGAAAACTTCAAGTGCAAATCCTAAAAATGACTCGGAGAACTCTAAAAACTTGAAACCTAAAAATCCAAAAATTTGGAGTTTTGGACTTCAGAAGTCTAAGAGGGATTTAGATGAAATGAGCTTAAAAATTTTGAAAAGCGAAAGTCTGAATATTCAGACTTTCAGAAATTCAGACTTTGGAAAACTTCAAAAGAAATTTTGAAATTGAGCTTAAAAACTTTGAAAGAAAAACCTCCAAAGTCCAAAAATTGAATTTTTGGATTCTCAGCCTTAGCAAAATTCATTGTGTGGGGATTTCTTAAAAACATTAGTCTGACATATAGCCTTCTTCTAGGTAGGTTAAATGGTTAACAACAAGGATGTAGATATTTTTTCTTTGTGGTAATCTTGTTTAAGGTGTGGGACTTGATGCACATTCTTTAAGAACCATCCTTTTCGACACCATCACAATAGGAAAACCACATGGGGAGGTTCTTAAATATATCACACCTGGTCTAGCAAAGGTTCTGGAGTTGTTTCTTTATTTTAGTTTTATCCAACAAGGATTTCTTGTACAACCCGATGTTTGGTATAGGGGACTTTGGCAATAGCAGAATCTCATGCTCTACTTTCTATTTCGGTGGTAACCCACTCGAAGCATGAAAAATTCCTAAAAATACTAAATAATACTATCCAAATCCTATTTTCCTAGTTATAAATATTTGAAACTTCTACTCCATCTTGTTTATCCTTTAACAAAAATAAACAAAATTGATTATGATTTTCTGAATAATTCATTTTTCTTGGTTAGCACTCAACATAAGTAACCGGTGTTTTATGTTGGTGTGTCAAGATTTTGTAGCTGATCCCATCCTTGACCCAAATGTATCGATTCTCCTTCTCACAAATATAGCATCCCTCATATACAAGTAAGGACTCTCGGAAACAACATCAAATGTATCAAGTGGAATAACATCATCCTCCAATACATCAATATAATGGGAATTTATCCCAAACTTGACCTTACATCTTTTTGTTACCTAAATTTCAACACCTTTCTTCACCCAAAGCAAAGGATAAGGGTGTGGATGCTCATAAGTCTTAAGACCAATCTTATTTACAACTACTTTAGAAATCAAGTTAGACTGAGAACCCGTGTCAACCAAATCATTTACCTGAGGTCTCTTGATTTGGATTTTGATCTAGAATAGTCTACTCATTTCCTCTTCATGGCTATCCATGTTGTTGATCGTGCATCTAAGCCTCTCATCTACATCGAGTAATATTTAATCTCCACCTCCCCTTTGTATTTACAGTTGTCATGGAATTCTTTGAGTCCTTGGTTTGGTTCTCCAGATGTAACTCCAGATGCAACTTCAAACATGTAGCATCAGCGTGACCATTGATATCATAGTTCTTGGAAAAATTCTTGGGATCTTTATAAGTATTTAAAGTAGTGGTAGCTTGTTTACCTTTTCCTTTCCACTTACCTTTGTTACTTCTTTACCCATGTTATTTCTTCGGTTGATTTTTAACTCCTTTACCCTTGGCTCTATTTCTCCTTGCTTCTTTTCATCATCTATATAGTATTCCTACACACATGCCTCATTGAGATATTTGAGCTTCGTGGAGATGAATTTTCTTGAAGGTGATTGTGAAGTCCTCCCTAGTAGTTGGTAAGAATATCCTCATCGTCTAAGTCCATGTTTAGAAACATGGTCTTCCTCCTCCGAAACTACGTAGTATAGTCCTACACACTTTGACCACTTCCTTGTCTAAAACAATGCCATTTAATCATTTGGTTAGTCTTGTGGCCAATAAGATAGAAGTTATCTCTAAGTAATTCTTTAAATTCTTATAAAGATTTCACAATAGCACGTTTCTTCATTTCACAAGTGGTTATCATTAGTGAGAAATCACAACACCCCAAAATGAGTTATGGATCTACTTTTCTAAGGTAAATTCATTTGGTGTGATTACACAACATTGAGCTTTCCCAAAGTGTGGGACCTTTGCAAATGGGGAAAGCTCTCCAAAGAAGGTTGATTCCTCTTCCTAAACTACCTACCATAAGCTATTCCAGTGTAGGAAAGATAATCTAACCTAATCTAACTTCTAAGGAGACAAGGAGAGGAAGAAAACAAGGAAAAATAGAGCCTACATTAAAACGGTGATACACCAGAGAAGGAAAGTGTTGATTATCTATCAAAGCTACCATGGAACAAGAAGAGGTGAGCAATGGAAAGGATGGACAAGTGCATCATAGACCAAAGATGGATTTCACACAGAAAATGTTCCAAAAATCCATGAACATAGCTCCAAAACCTACAATGAACATCCAAACATGCATAAATACCTGCGATGAAGAGAGGCAAGAAAAAAAACAACCAAAAAACGATCAAGGATGGACAAATGCATCACAAAACACAATTTTTATTGCTCTAGAAGTTTACACAGTGCGTCATTTCACGGGTAAGAGGAAAAAATTCCATTACAAAGTAGGGGAGGAGGTTTAAATTCCATTTTCAAACCTAGGGAAGAAAAGAAGGGAGAGGCAGAGATGAAGGATGAACAACCTTTTACAAATGAGCCAAAACTGGATTTTTATGCTTGAATAGAATAAAGGAAGGTGAAAAAATGTGGACAAATCAATTTTAAAACTCTAACCACCAACAAGATTCATTAAAACAACAAGGGAACCCTCAAAATCCATTTTTGATGCATTTGGCCATGTTGGAGAAGAAACAGACACCATACTTCATCAATTTTGGTGGTTAGGGGTCGGTTCTACATTTTTTCCATGCCAAGGACATTTCTTCAATTTTATCCCACAAATATCCATCAAAATTTAAAATTGAAGTGTCCATCATGTGTATAATTTCACCATATTTCCAATGATACAAAAATCATGAAAGTCCGAGCTCTGCAGTACGAAAGATATGGCCCTCTGAAGATTTAGGGAAAAACTAGCAAAATTAGGCAAAAATCGGTTCACGGGGCAAAATCCTGATTTTTTCCTCTTTTTTCAAATTGGGAAAATTTCCCAAAAAATCTCTATGCCCCACTCCTTTGATGACACGTGGCACCCTCTGGTTGATCCGTGGCTTTAAAAAACATTTTGCCCCATTTTCCCGCTTGGGAAAATTTTCCAAAATCCTTCACTGGCCCAACCTCCGCTACTGATGTGGACACATGGCACCTTCTAATTTGGCACGGAGGTGTGGCTCAAGTTTTTTACCTTTCTCCTTAGCTGGCCTATAGGCTGAATTTTGACTTTGAGTTTTTAGCCAAAAAGGCTAAGTGTCACAAATTCTTTCCTGGCCCTGTGAATGCGCTTTATTCCTCCTTTGTCGGGCCCACGGGCCAAATATTTCCTTCGCGCCTTTTTCCATGAAAAGGGCTAAGTGCCCAAATTTTCTCCATGTCTCTGCGCCGACCCGCCAATTTTCCTTAGCAAAATTTCCTCCTTACCTCCACAGGCCTACCTAGGGAAAATTTCCCCTCCAAACTCTGCCGATCCATAACTAAAAGAATACAAGGAGTTAGGAGGACTTCTTTACCTTTCGGAAAGGGGAAGAAAATTCCTATCTAATGAAGCCATTTCTAGAATCTTTTGAGTGCCTAAAATGTGTATAAATTTTTGAGGCACAAAAAAAGGAAGCTAGTTAACCCAAAATATGAGGGAGCTTATTTTGGTTAACAATTTGGTGACTCTCGGGGGTCATCTTCTTTCTAGGTGAAAGATCAGTGGCCTTTTTTGCATCTATTAGGCATGAAGTCAAGCCTGATAAACTTATTCTGATATGAACTCTAAAATTCTAACTAACTTGTAAACCCACCGAAACTTGGACATGATCTTCACCAAAAACCACTAAATGTACTTGTGCAAGAGAAACCAAAATAGCACCCAACAACTATGTAAAAAATTGGAAATCATACATACCCCAAGTGGGATATGCAGAGTGTGCACAAGCACTTATTTTGCTAAAAGAAAACCTACCTACTCTACTCTAACCAAGAGAAAAGGTAAGTTAAACAAACCCTGCAACTGGTTGTGTAAAATAGCTTCCTTTCCTCAAAATTGGAAGCCATGCAATTGATTCGACATTGAACATAGCTGGTTGTATGAGTGGAAAATCAACAAGAAGCTATTCTTCTACCCAAATTAGCAAGGTGTCAACTAAAAATAGATTAGACACCTCTTTTAGTTGCTCTTCATTTGGATTGTAGAGGTATTATAGATGATTCTTAGTACTTTGAAGCTCATACTCATGCTAAGAAGTAAGCATGACAGTTGGAAACTCCTCCTTTGGCTCCAATGAAGCCAACTACCTAATTGGTCAAGGTTTGATCCTTTTGATGAGCCCATTTCTCTAAAATTCAAATCCAAAAATGGAGTCTTCTTGTAGACCTTCCTAGATGGATGATGTGGAAGAGGTGATGGAATCCTCATGCTCTTTTCCTTCCTTCATGGTAGTATGGAACTCTTCTATAATATGCAGCTCATCATTATTGATTGCAACATCCAATGAAGTTGCTTTTGCATTATTGTAACTCTTGCAATACATTGTTGGCTCTGGAGTTCCTCCATTGTAGCTTTTGGAAGATCAAATTCTTCCAACTTTGATTCAAGAGGCATGTTGCAAACTACAGGTGGTGCTTGCATGTTCTCTTCCATGGAAGTAGGTTCTTGTGGTTGAAGAATGAATGATGAAGAAGGAAAAGTTGCAATTTCTACAGGCTCCTTCTCATCAAAACATTCTTCTAAGTCTGATGGCAAATCAAACTCTTCAATGTCCTGCTACAGCAAGGTCTCTCCCTTTTGTATGGTGACCTTCAAATCTACATTTTTTTCACCATGTGGAGCTTCATCTTCAAACATGAAGCTTGTCATCTTGAACTCATCCAAAAAATCAGATTTTTGGAGAGATGAAGTGGGAGAGAAATCTGTAACTTCTTGTGCAACCTACTCATGATTCACCTCCATAATGGATTCATCAATCAAATCAGGCCCTTTAAATGAAAGAAAAAAATCTTCAATAATGCTTCCTTCATCTAGTTCCAATTCTGATTTGATTTCTTCCAGTTGCTCCTCTTCAATGGGACTTGGAGCTGATTGTTCTTCCTCCTTGTTGACTAGTTTTGCAGCTTGGATTAGATCAAAATTTTCTTCAAATAAAGTGCCAACATGGACACTACACTCAGAACAAACAGATTGCTGGTCTTCTTGCTTCTCTGCTGCTATAAAATCAGCCTTGGCCACCACTTGTTCTTCAACCTTTACCTCCTCTATAGGCTTAACCATCAAGGGATCTTTGTAAACCCAAATTTGGCAGCCCAACTCTTCAGATTGTCTGTCATTTCTTTTCTATTGGGATCCTCTTTTTCTTTCCTTGACTGGATTCTTGAGTCTCTTCCCAACATGGGCTTGGGAAAGCAAGAGGAGTGGCAGGTTGGGATTCAACCAACTTTGCAATTGTTTGTGGTGGGGAGGGAGGTGGAACTTCTTGTTTGTTTGGAGGGGATGACTATTTGGAAGGGAAAATGATAGAATAATTGAGATGAGGTGGAAGACTAGGGGATGGAGAAATGAAATCAACACTTGGGGAAACATTCAATGGGAAGCTTGGAAATTGAATCCCAAATTGAGATGGTGCTGCTTGAGGAATGGAAAGAGAAAAACTAGATGATGGTGTAGAACTTACCCATTGACAAGGTTTCTCAACACCAAGTTTATAGGCCTCTATCTCCATTGTCCATTGTGCAAGTTGGGGCAGCATCCCAATCATGAAGTCCAGCTTCTCCTGAGGGTTGTAGTGTCTTGGAAAAGGGCCAACCCATGGACAAGGTGCCTTACAACCAATTCTAAAAGCCTTCATCTAAGTTGTTGCTCTTGATTGCACCATGCCAATCTCCATTTTTTGGATCTTCTCTAATAGAATAGCATCTTGCATTTGATTATTTTAATTGTATGCGTATTCTTGTGGTTGATATGCTTCATATCCAAACTGATTTTGACATTGCTCATGTGGATATGCAAACTGGTTTTGAATTTGACCAAAATGCTGATCTGGAGGATTTGAAAAACATGTTGGAGGTGGGAAACATTGTTGCTGTTGTAAATGCAAATTCCATGAGGGAAATGAAGTCATGATTGCACAACTTCATGGAATGAAAGAGGAATGAAAGAGATGGAGGGAAAAATGAAATGGAAAATGAATGGAAAGAAGGTTTGTAACTTCAAAGATGGGTTCTTTGATCAGATGGAGTTACCAGATGTGCTTGCAAGTGCCTCCAAAGGCTGAAATCTTCACCAAGAGCACATCAACTTGATGAGATGAAGTGGAAGACCTCTTGGTCCCACCATGTGTGCCAAAACTGTTAGTGGCACATGGTGGTGTAATATATGTTGTTGTTTGCATGAGACAAAGAAGAGAAGATGAAATATCTAACCCCAATGTCCCATGGGCATGCAAAAACTGTTAATGTGAAATCATAGTACCCCCAAATGAGTTATGGATCTACTTTTCTAAGGAAAATTCATTTGGTGTGATTGCACAACATTGAGCTTTCCCAAAGTGTGGGACCTTTGCAAATGGGGAAAGCTCTCCAGAGAAGGTTGGTTCCTCTTCCTAAACTACTACCGCCAAGCTATTCCAATGTAGGAAAGCTAACCTAACCTAATATAACTTTCAAGGAGATAAGGAGAGGAAGAAAAAAGGAAAAACAGAGCCTACACTAAAACGGTGATACACCAGAGAAGGAAAGTGTTGATTATCTATGAAAACTACCATGGAACAATAAGAGGTGAGCAATGGAAAGGATGGACAAGTGCATCACAGACCGAAGATGGATTTCACAAAGAAAATGTTCCAAAACTCCATGAACACAACTCCAAAACCTGAAATGAACATTCAAACATGCACAAATACCGCAATGAAGAGAGGCAAGAATAAAACAACAAAAAAAAAAAGAGCAAGGATGGACAAATTCATCACAAAACACGCTTTTTATTGCTTGAGAAGTTTGCACATAAGGCGTCATTTCATGGGTAAGAGGAAAAATTCCATTACAAAGTAGGGGAGGAGGTTCAAATTCCATTTTCAAACCTAGCAAAGAAAAGAAGGGAGAGGCAGAGAAGAAGGATGAACAACCTTTTATAAATGAGCCAAAACTAGATTTTTATGCTTGAGCACAGAATGAAGGAAGGTGAAAAACATGGGATAATTGATTTTAAAACTCCAACCACCAACAAGATTCATTAAAAAGTAAGAGTGCTCTCATAAATCCATTTTTGATGAATTTGGCCATCTTTGGAGAAGAAACAAATGCCATACTTCATCAATTTTGGTGGTTGGGGGTCAGTTCTACATTTTTCCCATGTTAGGGACATTTCTTCAATTTTCTCCCAAAAATCTCCATCAAAATTTAAAATTGAAGTGTCCATTGTGTGGATAATTTCACCATCTTTCCAATGATACCAAAATTGTAAATTAATGAGCTCTGGTTCGAAAGATATGGCCCTCTGAAGATTTAGGGAAAAACTGGTGAAATTAGGGCAAAAATCGGGTTCGCGGGGAAAAATCCTTATTTTTTCCCTCTTTTTTCAAATTGGGAAAATTTCCAAAAAATATTCACGCCCCACTCCTCCAATGACACGTGGCACCCTCTAGTTGATCCGCGGCTTCAAAACAACATTTTTCCCCATTTTCCCTCCCGGAAATTTTTTCCAAAATCCTCCGTCGGCCCGACCTCCACTTGTTAATGTGAACACGTGGCACCTTTTGATTCAAAGAGCATAGAGGTGCAACTCTTTTTTACCTTTCTCCTTCACAGCCTACGTAGGCCAAATTTTTACTTTGAGTTTTTAGTCAAAAAGAATAAGTTTCACAAATTCCTCCCTAGCCCGCGAATGTGCTTTGTTCCTCATTTGTCGGGCCCATTGTGCCAAATATTTCCTTTGTACCCTTTTTCTGTGAAAAGGGCTAAGTGCCCAAATTTTCTCCCCTCTCTCGCTAACCCGCCAATTTTCCTTGGCAAAATTTCCTCCTTACCTCCGCGGGCCCGCCTAGGGAAAATTTCCCCTCCAAACTCCACCAAGCCATAACTCAAAAAATACAAGGAGTTAGGAGGACTTCTTTACCTTTCTAGAAAGGGGAAGAAAAATCCTATCTGATGAATCCATTTCTAGAATCTTTTGAGTGCCTAAAATGTGTAAAAATTTGACTGAGGCACAAAAAGGAAGCTAGTTAACCCAAAATAAGAGGGAGCTTATTTTGGTTACATGCTATATGTATTTCCCACCAAACCAAAGTGTGTCCCTCCATTTTGAGACATGCAAAGGTGATCCTTTGTGTCTTAGTGACATTATGGATGCTAAAGTAGACTTAAAAAAATTTAAACCATTTATCAAGAAATTATGCATCTACTTGTGCCTCAAATTTTTTATTTCAACTTTAAAAAAGCATGATCAGATTTTACCTTCTCTCTTACATTTAAATTCTCTTATTCCCACTCTTCCTAATATTCTTCCTCATTGTGGCTCCTCCCTATGCCAAATGTTTTGGATAAGCCTCCAACCACATAGTCCTTAAATTCCATGAAGACCATGATTGTAAAGCCTTGAATAGCTCTTTCTTCCCTTTTTATCTTATTCGACAATTCAAGTAAAGAGATATAAACTTTACAATAAGTGAGAAAGGAAATTGACAATGTCTCCCACTTCCTCCCAGCCTACTTGACTCGCTCTTTTCTCAAACTCTTTCTTCTAAAAACTCAATTCCATCACTTTAGAACTCTTGCACCGATCCCCATAAAGTCTCTTGCTTCGAAAATCGATTCCTTTACTCTCCCCAAGTATTTATAGACTTCCCCATGTCCTCCCATGCATTGGAGAATGGGAAAGGTCATGGTAGGGAATGGAAAAAGTTGGACGCTCTAAATTTTCATGCATTCATGCTCCATTTTATTTTCTATCCAAAAGTGACAAGACCACCACCCAACACAGACCATCGGTCATAGAACCACTTCCCTAGCTAGGCGGCGAGCACAAGATGCCACTCGGGTTGGGTAGCGGTTCAGAACCGCCACTCTACAAAGAGTGGTGGATATATTATAATGCAAGTAGAACCTCCGTTTCTTAATTTTCCTTATTTTTTGTTTGCTGATTTGATGAAGTAGAGTTATTTTGGATCCCTATGGATCATTATTTGAGAGATATGACATTTATTGGCTATCAAATGGATTAGAATAGTTCTCTTCCTTTTTATTTTATGATCCAAGATTCTATTTGGAGCATTGATTGGAGATTATTATTTTGAATTGCGTTGTTATATTTCTTGTAATCATGTCAATAAATACATAAACAAGCTCAGTTCTCTTTCCTTATTATTCTCTTACCTATATTACCACTAGATTGCTTGCAAGCCATTCCAGCTCTAGCATTTCTTCATCATTTCTTCCACACAAGACAACATAGTTCCTAGAATCATTTGAACATACATTGGAAAGAAGCGAGGAACAACAAGAAACACTTCTACAACTGGAATTATCTCTATATAACACTTCTAGGTTTGGGGGTGTATTTTAATTCCTACAAGTTTCTTCATTACTCCGAATAGATTCAAAGCTTTAGATTTATTAATTACATTGCTTTAGAAAGATTCAATTGAAATATTTGTTACAATAGTTTGCATCCACAAAGATTTCATTGAGGATTTACTCTCATCTTATCCATATGGATTTGCTTAAGAAGGATTCAGAGAAATCTTCTACTACAGTGTTGTGTTAATATTTATTCATTATTAGATTGTTTAGGAAAGTTCATTGCATTCAAAAAGCTTTTGTATTGCAGGGAAGTATCAAGGGAAGATTGCTTATGAGAATATTTCACTCTTCCGTGACATTGAGGTAGTGCTAGAAGAATCTTCTGTATCCACAATTACAAATAGGAAAAATAATTTAATTTGTTAGATTAATTAAATCCTCTACACAAGGAAATAGCCAAATCCAACTATTTTTTTGTTTAGCTTAATTTGCATTAGAATAGAAGTAATTCAATTAAATTAGAAGAAATTAGTTTTTCTATGCATATTTCTTTTTTTTCTAAAAAGTATAAAAAATACAAAAACATAGATTAAAGTAATTAGTTTTCTTATTTGTTTATTTCTTTCATTTAAATCATTGAAAATCACAAAAATAGTAGATTAGCCTTGCTTTGCTTGTTCAATTAGTTAGCTTTCATTTATTAATTAGTTTCTAGACAACACATAGATTTAATTAATTTCGAGGAAAGTAATTGAATCGTTTTAATTTAAATATGTTTGTTTCCATTTGTTAAATTAGGAAGGTAGAGTTAATTAGAAAGGGATTAAAATGTTTCCCCGTGTATCCCTAGTTGGCTTAGGATTAACCTTTCCCTCTTGTGGTTTTCTTTGCGATATTTTTGTTTCTTTGCTTTAGTATTTCACACATCCCACATGACCATTCAAGGCCCTCAACAACCAAGAGATTATGTATATAATCCCCGAGTCCCATAGCCAAACACAATTGACCTATTTACAGACATTGACATGGGTCTTAGAACCTTGGTTTTCCAAACTTCACCACTTCCACCCGTTATCATCTCACAGTTTCTAGTTTTGAATGTCAAAGTAGAAAATGCTTCTAAGTTATGGAAAAATCAACTTGGACGAATTTAGTTTCCATGATTCACACATTTTTCCTATTCACATGCTTCCTCCCACACTTCCATGATTTTTTTTGGATATTTCTATGAGGAAAATATAGGAGAGTTCCCCCGTATTCCATAGCTAGTTTGGAGTGTATTCAATGAAATTGATATTGAAAAATTTCTTCATGTTTCCATTCTTCTTTATCACTCCATCTCACTCGCACAAGGAAGATCCCCATGGTTTCCGTTGATGACATTAGATTTCCTTGATCACTTGTTGACCATTTTCACCCATTTTCATGCATTATGAATACCCACCTTATTTATCCCATTTCATACCCATCCATTCATTCCATTGCGGTTGTCCCAATACAACCTCCGGGATCGCATGCACTTAAGATAACGTGTTGATTTTAAGACATAAAATTGGTGAACCCGACGTGAAGGAATAGTTACTTTTCATTTCCATTGTTTCTACCTTCTTTCATCCATCCTTCTCCACTAACATTATTCTATGGGTATTTTTATATACCCCGAATATGTCGAGTTAGGAATTGGGAAGGCCCATTTTGGGGTTTAAGGCTTATTATTACCACAAGGGTATGCAAAAATCACCCTCATTATCCTGGGTGGGATAATAATTACTCATCTAATTTTCCTTCTCTTCACACTCCTCCTCCTCCTCAAGGTGCAAATAACGGTTCATCGGTTATGATCGATAAGATTGATCAATCTACGTATAGCCTTTGTAACTTGAACTCTCCATCTCAAACAACATGACATTCATGGGTGACTAAGGGTCTAATCCTCGAGTCTTTTTGAGACCACAAATTGGCATGGAATATGGTTCTCTCCCATCCTATCTATCACCAAATGATGAAATATTGGCATGCTTCTCCCTAAGAGATAGGTCTTTTAACGTAATAGACCAATCTTTGGACTAGATGCAAGGGTACACTCGATGTTATTCTTCGGAACAACTATGTTACCCCTTTTCCTACAACAGGTAATACATCTAACAAGGGGTGGTGTCCTAAGGATAATTCATAGTAAAAAACCATGTGCCTTGTTTCTTCCCAACTAGTCTTAGCATATGACCAAGCCAAATACAACACCGTCTGTGGGTGATGTAATTTCAAAATTGGTTGATAGATTTAGGGAACTAGAGCTTTCCCATCCTTCTCATGCTACACCTTTTTAGGGCAAGAAATGATCCCCCGCCATATGCAAAACTTTGGTTATGTGCCCTTGGCACCTTCACCTCCTTTGGTTTACATGGGTGTTCCCAATAATGGAAAGCTTCTTACCCTATCGGGAACATTAGGTATGCCCTCTCACACTTTGTATGAGTATCCTCCACATGTGCCAACTAGAGGTGCACTCTCAAATTCTATTCCAACTGGAAATATAGCGTTCCCCGGTTTTTCACCTTCTAATCCATACCAAAATAATTTCCCCCCACACCTCCACATGTATTCTAAATCAACGCAAGAGGGAAATGTTTCCCTTTCTTGGCTCGTATGTTCAGCCTCAAGGGATAACTTATGCCCATACAAATGCTTATGATGTGCCATATCAACCTCTTACTCTTCCCCAACCTCCCCATCAAGGGTCATCCATGGTAGACTTATGCATTGAGCACATATGTTAACTGTCTCAAGGAGCCCCTTGAATTTACCATACGAAGCATAATGCTTCCATGACTGCTTCACAAATTTCAAAAGTTCAAAGGGGAGGGGGACCCAAATGTGTATATCAAAGCATACACAACTGCCATAAGATAAAATCTCCTATGAGACACAATGGTGACTTAGATTTTCCCCAAGACCTTAGAGGGGACTGCTCTTGATTAGTTTTTATAAAGGATTTTTAGTTCCCTAAATAGGGGATATGAGTTGTTCATAGGGGATTGATAATATTTAGGATTGCAATCCCCTATGAACAACTCGTATCCCCTATTGAGTTCCCTAAATAGAGGATTCTAGTATCCTGCTCCCTAAATACTAGAATCCTAAATTCATTCTGTAAGCAACTCGTTTAAGTTTTTATAAAGGATTTTGATATGAACAAACTCTTGCAAACAAGAATCGAGGAATTCCTCCATATCAAGAAATAAAACAACAAATCTATGACCCATTTCATTTAGAGATGGAGGAAAGTCCTCTACTTGTCAGCTAGTGCTCCAAACATGGACCAAATGAGCTTTGCGACTTGTTCCTTCATTCTCTCAACTAAGAAACTAAGGAAGAGGTTCAAAAGTTTCCTATTAGAAGCTATGAGGAGGTTTAATAGGGTTCTCTCTACATTGACCAAATAGAAATTTATAGTGGCCAAAACTCGTATGGCTAAAATGGGAGACTCGTCAACCCCTCTCAGGGTAATTCAAACTACTCGAATGGTTCAAACAATAATACCCAAGGACCAAAAGTCCTCAATAAGAATCTGCTTTGCTATGACGGATGGCATGGTCGACCAATCCAAGAAGCCAAATGTTGTTAGCACCAAAAATGTGAATAATGGTAACAATAATGCAAATACCAATAATCAAAGGAGTAACTACTTCACTCCTTCATTTAATGCAATGGACTTTAGTCATCCTCCTACCCCCATTGTAGAAAGTCTAGGCCCAAGGTCCAGCTTCAATAATTGAACCAAGATTCGAATAAATTCTAAAATCAATATCGTAACTAGGGAGAGAGGCTATCAAAATTTAATTATAACAACCAAAAACACAACAATCATAGAAATTATGAAACGCAAAAAAACAAAATCAAATACCTTTTAATTATGATATTGATTTATATTTTGGTTTTCATAGGGTTAAAGGGCATGATGGTCATATGTGTTGTGATTGCAACACATTTATATAAAGAAACTCCAGAGGACCAAAGGAAAGTCTTTATTGAGATGTTTTTGGTTAATCCTACAACACCAACATAAATCATTCACATGGGACCTATTTTCCCTCGAATTATACTCTTGGGGTTTATAGATACCCCATTCCAACACATCCCGAGAATGGAAATCTCAATCCTCATGGTACTAACAAGGGGATGCCTATCGGAAATAACGATCATGAGGTGTCTACATCTATAAATCTTCTTGTCATCCCACCTTTAGATGGTCATGATAATACCAAGATTGTGGGCTTAGTAGAGATAGAAATCAAACCTGATTTTAATGCAATGACCCATACCTAAGATTATTCTTCACAACCTCTTCTATTCTACTCCTCAATGTCAAACGATACACTGATGGATCCTAAACTAGTAAGGGCCTATGATTTAATCATAGATTTGACCAAAACCTTTTCTCACATTTCCTTTTAAATTTATTGAAGAATTCACCTATACATCAAGTGGATTTATTATAATTGTTTTTCCTTGGCCATATAATTCACGTCACCCCTCCTCCAGAAGCCCAAGTTATTCACATAGACTTTGATGTTTATCCTCTAGGGAATCTTGAGAGGGATGTAGGGTTTGTATTTCACATTAGCAAGATGCCAAATGACGTTGAGTTGGCACAAAGAGGTGACCGTGCATTGTACCTCTAGTTTTGGATCTATAACAACTATGTTAAACATGCAATGATATATGATAGGGTTGTTGTCAACATAGTCCCTTTTTTCATTTCTTCAAAAGTTAGGCTATGAAGAAAATAATTGTTCTTCAACATGAAATACATTGAGAGGATACGAAAGTCTCAAGACAACATTCATTGGGACTATAGTGCTTTTGGTTACCCTTGAACCAAAGACTATGTTGATTGAGTTTTACATTATAGATCAGGAAACTAACTATAATATTATCCTCAGTCAACCATGGATACATAGAATGAAATAAATCCTTTTTTCATTGTTTTAAGATGTTATATTCCTTCACTTGGGTAAGGTTTTCATGGCTAAGGGTGACCCAAATCCATTTTAAATCCATTTGTCCAATCTAAAGAAGAAATAGGGGTTCATATCAAATTTGAACTCCCATCCAATTAGTTAAAAATCCTCAAGGTTTGAAACTTGAATCCCATCTTGGTCTCACGATTGAGTTGGAAGCCCCTAAGGAAATTGAAGGGGTAAATATTAATGAAAAGAAATCCTATGTAGTGGAAACTGTATATAAAAAAACTATAGCTGAGATAATTAAGTTTCTAGAGAATGATTTTCCTATCATTCTTCCTTTTGATTCCTTAGGCATAGGCCATTCTCTTGGGATCTCTCCTCTTCTAGATGATGGATTTGAAAATATTTGTATGGTTGAGGTTTTAGAAGTCAAAGAGGAAGATTCCATGAATGATCAAACTTATATCTTCCCAATGACTGTTAGATACTCAACTATGATGGTGCAAATTTTTGCTAGGGTGTTGGGATATGGGTGATATTCAATTCTCCAGAAGGGAGGGTTATGCATTTTTCCTTTAGGTTAAACTTTTAATGTATAAACAACACCAAATAATATGATGCAATTCTTCTTGGTATCATCATAGCCAAGAGGATGGGCATCAACAATGTAAGAGTTTTGGGTGACTCCCAACTTTTGTTAATCAAGTATTGGAACTTAATGAGACTAGAGTAGAACACTTACAGCTCTACAAGACCACCATTCTTGAACTTATCAAAGGTTTTGAATTCATTTCTATCGAAGCCATACCTAGAGAGAAAAACCTCTTGGTTGATTCAATGGATATGTTTTACTCACAATTTTGTCAAAGTGAAAGCTTGAAAGAAACTGTGTTTATGGTATTAGTTCGATTTGAACCCCTAGTTTGAAAAGTTCCAACCAACCCAATTATAGCATATTTTTAGGCCGAGAACGATCCTTCCACCATGGAATTTGTGGAGAATTATGAGGCAATCCTAGGATTCTTCAATGCATTCAATGATCTTCATCTCACACACCATAAGAGGGGATTTTATCTCATACCTCACCCTTCCTTCTACTTTGAAGATTGCATGATGTATCCTTCCTCATCGGAGGGTCTTGAGATCTATGAGGTAGAGGAAGAAGAATTAGAACTACCTCCGGCCCCGCCTAAGTTCAAAGAGGGTAATGCCTCTTTGATTGAAGGAACCATAGATATAAATATAGGGATGGAGGAGGATCCCAATATCTTGAATATCGGTTCATCTCGACTCTAGATGAGATATGAGAACATACGAAGGTTCTCAAAGAAAATTTGAAAGCCTTAGCATTTAGTTATAAGGAAATTATAGGAATATCTCTTGACGTGGTGGTTCACAACCTTGTCATGAAGCCCGATGCCAAGCTCATGAGGCATAAGTCACGACCCATGAATCCAAAGGTGGATTTATTGGTTTAGGAATAATTAATGAAGCTTGTTTAGGTTAGTTTCATTAAACCAATGGACTATTCATTGTGGGTGTCTAACATCATCCCGATCTTTAAAAGGAATGAGAATATATGTATTGGTATCAAATTTAGAGACATCAACAAAGCCTTTCCTAAGGATGAATTTCAATTTCCTTCCACCGATGTCATTGTAGATGAAATGAAGGGATATGAGTTATTTCAGTTAGGGATGAATTCTTGGCTACAATCGGATAAGGACCTCTAAGGAGGATCAAATAAAGAAACCCTTTACCACTCCTTGGGGGAATTTTTCTACACAGTCATGTTGTTTGGATTGAAAAATGTTAGAGCCACCTACCAATAAGAGATGATATACATTTTCTATGATCTTATTCATAAGATCATGGAATATTACTTTGATGACCCTTTAGGTTAAGGCCAGAAGCATTGTGATCACCCTAATGTGCTTTACATTATAATCTCTCGTCTTATCAAATATGGTGTAATGTTGAATCTGTAAAATTGTGTATTTGGAGTGATGGGAGGTGAAATATTGGGGTATATCATTTATTCTCAAGGAATTGATGTAGATCCGTAAAATATTTGAGCGAGTTCTAGAGATAACTCCGCCTTAAGAAAAAATCAGGCATTAGGTATTTTTATGGGTAAACTTGGGGCAATACATGGGTTTATTCCCAATCTAACTTGCGCCATCCATCCCATTAACAAATTTCCAAATAAGGAGTGTAGTAAAGAGTGGACTTATGACTTTCATTTGAGTTAGTTAAACATTTTCTCATGTCACCACATACACTCATGCCACCCAAATATTACTATCCTCTTATCTTATACCCTCGAGCCACCGAATTATCACTAGCTTGCATGTAGGTATAAGAGGATGATGATAATCGTGAACGTGTCATTTATTTCATTAGTCACACTCTAATTTAATATGAGACACTATGACATGTTATAAGCAAGAAGAGAAATAATGTCTGGTGATGATAGTTTTTATAATGTAAAGGTTAAGGAATTATATGCTTAACCAGGAAATGTGAGTGATCATCAAGTCTGACAAGCTATGAACATTTCGACTCAAGGTGCCTTATCCAAAAAATTTGGACGTTTTCCTATGTTGATGGGTGAATTTGAACTTAACTTCATTAACCATAATTCCGTTAAAGGATAAATCATTGTAGATTTTTTAGCGGACAACCTCATAGATTATGGATACATAGTAGACCTAAATTTTCCCGATGAGTGCATATTTTATGTGGAAACAAATCCTCTCATTACATCATGTCCCTGGTATTCGATATCATTAATCACATTATGGACCATACATATCCTAAGGGACAAACCTCACAACAAATGTGGAGGTTACGTCTCCTACATACCAAGTATATGATTGTATAAAAGGTTCTCTATTACAAATCCTTCAATGACATGATTTTGAGGTGTGTAGATGAAGAAGAGTCAAAAATATTCTCTTCAAATCCCACGATAGATTCTATGGAGGTCACTTTAGAGGGCATGATACTGCTTGAAAATTCATTAGATGGGTTATTTTTGGCCCACCTTAGAGCATGATGTTGTAGAATATGTATGCAGGTGCCATAAATGTCAAGAATTCTTACATGAGATACACATCCCTGCTCAAGCTCTACAGCCCATTATGACACCTGGCCCTTTTCTACTTGGGGTCTAGATTTGATACAAAAAAATTCTCCTCATCAATAGATGGCCACAACTTTATCATTACAGCCACAAAATATTTCACAAAGTGGGTCAAGGTCATGCCTCTCACTATTGTACTTGGATCTATGATTGCCAAGTTCATTTTGAATCAGATCATCTGTAGGTATGGAGTCCCACAGTCATTATCTTAGATAATGGCACATCCTTTAAGAATGAAGAGGTACATGAGTTATGTTCACAATTAAAAATATCACATCACACAACCTATTTATATTACCCTCAAGCCAATGGATAGGCTGAGGATACAAATAAAACATTGAAGTCCATTCTCCTCAAAATAGTCAAGGAGAGCAAGCATTACTGACATTTAAAGTTATTTCCGGCCTTGTGGACCTATAGGATGTTAGTGAGAACACCTTAGGGGAAATCCCATATTCTTTAGTTTTTGGATCTGAAGCAGTTTTACCGCTCGAGGTAGAGTTTCCTAGCCTCTACATATCCTTGTAAGGAATCCTAGATGAAGATGGGTATTGAGAGGCATGACTAGTTCAACTAGAAACCCTTGATGAAACTCAACTCGAGAGATGAGTAGTGCTATAGTGTTTATGTAGACAGGATTTTTTGTCAATATAACAAGAAATTTTACGAGCATGAAATACGCATAGGGGATCTAGTGTTAAGACTCAATATGATTGAAAAGAAGAACAATGAAGGAAGAAATTTTAGGCCTAAGTGGTTAGGTCCATATAAAGTTATGGTGGAATATAAGAATGACGCATATCATTTGTGTAGTTTAGAAGATGATGAATTTGGTGAATAAATCATTTCACTTCACCTTAAACTCTTCTATGCATATTTCATTTGCATTTCGCATGTACACTATTGCATCCAATGCATATCATCTACATAATCATATTGTAAGATTGTGAAAAAGGAACTTACTTTTCAAAAACTTTCAAAATTTATGAGAATTGGAAAAGCATTTAATCATACTTCTTCAAACATTCACTATATCTTGTAAACTATTCAATCTCTTTATCATCCTAAGAGATGAAGTTTTGACATTGATTCTACCATGATCTACACACTCAATCCTATTCATGACTACTTCTATCTTAGGTGTTTTTCCCATAGTCTGTAGTAAAATCTTCTTAGTGTCACATCTTACATTAGAAATATCTCTTTTAACAAAAGCAATCTAAAGAATTTCACTGGATTGCTTGTTCACCTATTTAAACCCTCGGTGTTGAGTCCTCCCATCATATTGGCTATGTGGGTTGAGGCTAGGGCCAAGTATTCCTTCCTAGAAAGAATAAAATTCAAGAATAAATACAATAAATAAAATAGATAAATAAACAATAAATAGAAAACAATTTTCTTTTTCAAATAATACTACACTTCTTTTCCCTAATAGTCTTCAGTGATGAGCCCATGCTTCCTACAAGTAGTGTGAGTTTGGGAAGGGAGAGAATTTACGACTCACATGTGCCTTATCCTTGGTGATGAGCCCACGATTCTTACTTTGGTGGCATGGGGCAAGATATAGGGTGTGATTACAAATAAATCAATAAGTTGTAAACAAGTCAACAAGTAAAAAGTGCTTTAAGTCCTTTGAAATCATTAGAAAATGAGTTAGATGTATAAGTTATAAGATATTTAATCCATAAAACTATTTTTTTCAATCAGGAGGCCATCTACGGGTCTAAGTCTAGTTAAAATTGCAATAAAACTACATTTTAAACTAGATAATTAGCCTTGCCTAGAGTTGAGTTGTAGTTTCCTAATTGGGTCTTTGTCAAAACCTCATCTTCACTTTAGTACTTTCATTCATCAATTCATATAACTCACATCCTTCTTGGCTCTTAGTTTTTATCCCTCGCATCTTACTAGTTGCGTGGAGTTAAGAATGGAGTGGGTTCATTTTCATTATTATATCACTTTCATCAAACTTTCCAACAAAACAGAATATCAAATATTGCTTGAAAATCAAAGTTTTAGTTTGCAATTTTTCCTCATATGCATCACATATATATCAAAAACATAAAAAAAATCATTTTGTTATACATTTGCATAATCATCATCATCCATACATGCATTCATAAAATCATACAAAAACATAAGATATTATACACATATAAGAGTACACAAATGAAGCAAGTCATGAATAAGTAAACTCGTCTGACAAGATATCTCGAGCAAAAAAGAAACAAATATGTATATATATTTGTAATCATTGAGTTTGTATACAATGTGGTTAGAACAAGTGTGGTCAAATGCTTGCAATGAGGTCAAAATTCAAAAAATTGATATATGTATCAAACATGACCCAAAACAATAAAGGAATGTGGCCTATTCCTCTCGACGGGATCCACATCAAGGTACATGGTTGAGACTCCTGCTACGGCTCCTATGATGGGAGTGAAATCCTCTATGCCTATACCTATGAGAGTGACTATGAGATCTACTAGTGGTAGCATCGCTGTGACAAAGCTCTTGTCGATTTCTCCTCTTGGCTAACTGATATGAAAAAAGCTCGGTCCTCATCTTCGTCATATATTCCACTAAAATCCATGCTAGAGAAAAAACATTAGTGTTTCAACTTGCCATAATTGATTTCCTTGAATCCATGATAATCTCATCTCACATCATACCCATGGGGTGTGAAAATATATCCATGAGAATAATGCAAACAAGGTCTTTCCAACCATCTCGCCATAGCTACAAAACATAGAAAACAATAGTGAGTTAACAAAATTTGAAAACAAAAAAATATATATGTATATAAATAGTACATAATCCACTAAAATTTCTAGTCTAAGTAGTAGAGTTAAAGGAAGAGTATTATACTCACTCGGAATCTCCTAGCCTCAGGATATATCTACTATTGTTGTTGCTTTGGTGGTGGAGCCATTGTTAGAACCTACTCAGCTACAAAATCCTCTGAAGCCACCCATTGTTCCTTAAGAGACTTCTCATCACCCCCTCCCTCATATAAAAGAGGCTCCTCTGAATGAAGAGTCTCCTTCTCAACCTCAACCCCATCCTTGACTACTCTAGAAACCTCTCTAGCAGCTCTCCACTCTATATCGGCCTCCTCCCTCCTCATATCCTCCCTCCTCCTCTATCTCCTCCTTGGTATCTTTCTTGACCTCCTCCTCCCCACTATACATGGGAGAAGCCTTAATACGAAGGATCAACCTTAGATCTAATTGGTTCTAGGGTAGTCTATGGTGTGCCAATTGGGACCCTAGGTGTAATTACATGGCCCACTTAAGCTTTCCCTTCGGGGAAAATCTAGCCTCTCGATCCCCATGGATACGATCAAAACTACTAGGAGGGCATCAATATAAGGTATCCCGAACTATTGGGAACCCTCTGAACTAGATGGACCTCCACCCAACTAGTCCTATCCACTAACTATGTGGTAGTGTTATATGCCACCACAATAATGACATCCTCACCCCATAGGATGACCATGTACTTATACGGTTGTGAAACCATATCATCGTAGTAAGTAATCAAGCTAATGATGCCCCTTGAGTGGGGACATAACTTTCCATCTCTCCACTCTAATAGCCCCGGGATCTTCTATCCCAACACCCCTCTAATAGGGGATGATGCACTCATAGACCCAACTCATTACTAGAATCGGATGACTAAAAGATTTCCCTTGAGTTGAACAACTCGATATAAATCATAATTAGTGTCACTAAGTATGTCAAAACTCTATGCATAGATGCATAAATGCTTCTCTATATTCTCGAATGATTGGTTCCCAATAGTAAAGAAGCTTGTCTCTACCCTTGTCCCTTACCAATTACAAAGCCAAGATGCCAATAATTTCCTTACGCAAGGCGGGGATAGGTGTAGAGGAAAATGATAACAATCTCATCCCATGCTTTACACTCATATTTGGTGCCAACATATCTCCTATATAACTATTCCACCGATGGGATAAATCCATTAAAACTGTACTCTTGATTCAACTTCCATCCAAAGGTGAAAAAACTTGAAGAATCTTGTAAACATCCTCAACAGAGTGCTGGTCCACTCTCCTCTAACTCTAGGAAATTGGAAAGTAATATGGTTTGCATCCTAGTAAATTAGTAGATCATGTAACTAGTAACCTGGTGGTGTAAATATCCGAGTCTAGGATATCCTCCATATCCCGGCTCTATGCAATAAAATTGCTATTGGCTTGAGATAAGGAATCCAAGATGGGTAGAAACCAATCACACTCTCAATCCCTCGATACATCTAATGTATGGCCCCCGCATTCACAAACATCAAGAAAATATAAACTTATAACCTTTTAGTTCATAATGAGATCATCAAAAACATCATAAAAACATGCAAAAATTATTAATTTCATCATACTTAGTCAATTCTAGAATCTTCCTTGGTAATTATGCAACCACCCCTTTGTGCAGAGTGGTGGTTGTGTAACTGCTCCTCCACGCAGATTAGAAATTGCATAACCTCAAAAAAAATTATGCCTAAGGTTTTAAACCTTAACATTTATGCAATCTGACATGGTGTTTGCACAACCGCATCTTTGTGTGGAGCAATGATTGCATTCGCAGAAATCAGGTCATACTCTAGGCCCCTAAAATTTTTAAAAAGGACAAAGATAGACCATTTTTGACAAAATAAATTACAAATACCTCTAGGTGGCCTCTAGTAAACATTCTAAATACAAAATTACTAAAAATATCTCCCCTTTAATCTATTTCTTTCACATTTTTTTTCATTTTGGGGTTAGAATAAATAAATATGAATAACTCACAAGTTCCGACCCGGTACTCCTCCTGCGAGTTGGGATGCTATCACATCTAAGTGATATTCAATTTGATTGTATTTGCACATGAAACCATGACAAGTGATCCAAATCTCAAAAATATATATGTGGGTGAGTGAAAATTATTTTAAAAAATAACAATTTTTGTTATATATAACATGTTTTAAATATATTTTTAGTATGTGTGTTTTGTAAAGATGGAGTCTTTGTGATGGTGCAAGTATATTTCTATCCCCGCATATATCGTAAGTCCTCTTATGGTTTCACATAAATAGATTTTTCCCATTTTGCATTGTATCTACACTTTATTCTCATTTAATTCTTGTAGGTGGCAGGAAGTTTTGATGGGCATCATTTCAGCACACAGGCATGTTGGGTATACCTTCTAACCTTCCCATTTGGGAAGCACTATTCTCAAATTCTACATTTTAAGTATCTTTATGGCTAAAATTCTTCTCCAAGGGGGAAATATTTACACACCCAATTTTACACGTGCTACGTTGTTAGAACAGTTCAAAATCCCCAATGATGATTACTACCTTTTCCAATGGTGTTCAAGTCCATTTTTTCATTTGTAGTATATATTGTAGCCTAGAATGCTTCCCTTAACCATTTCTATGCTTTTCCTTCTTTCCTTTACCTCTTTCACAATTTTTCCTAAGGTTTTTTTATTTAAGTTATGAAACTGCACTAATGGTTATGAAACTGCCCTAGTGGTTGTGTAACCACCGATCATCTTAAGTTGTGGTTACGCAATCACCACACTAGTTGCGTAATCGCTAGTCTACACAGAATGGTGAGTCCATGTGCATTTTCCCGAGACTCTTCCAACATGTTCTAAATGTGTGTCAAATTCTTAAAAATTGATTTTAGAGGATGTTTCTTAATTAATTTGGGTATTCTTGAGCTCATTTGATGCATACCAAATTCTCCTTCCCTTCCTCTAGTTAATTGTGAGTTAGCTTCACCTTCTTTGAGAGAGGTGGAATTTATTGGCTGCCAAATGGTTTAGAAAATTTCTCTACCTTTTTCCTAAAATATCCAAGCTTCTATCTGGAGCATTGGTTGGAGATTATTATTTTTAATTACGGTCTTTATGCTTCCTGTAATCTGTTGAGAAATACATAAGCAAGCTCAATTCTCTTTCCTTATTCTTCTCTCTCCCATGTTGCCAACAGATTGCTTGGAATCCATTCTAGCTCCAACTTTTCTTCATCATTTCTTCCACACAATCCAGCACATTTTCCTAGACTCATTTTTAAATACATTGGAAATAATTTGAGGGGAAAATTGGAATACATTTAAAAGTATTTGTTTCTTCTGAAGGGTTTTTCATTCTAATTCAAAGGAATGTGTGGCTCATTATTTTTGGATCAAAGACCTTTAAATATTCATAAGACCAAGCTATAACATCCTTGTATTCATTTAACATGGTTCTTACATATTATTTTTATTTAAGGGTGCAAGTCTTATCAATTTTGTCATTTTGGGGTCTAATTATAAATCCTAGATTGAGACTAATGGTTTCTTGTGCTTTAGAAGTTTTCAAGCCATGTCTGTTAGGAGGGATGTCTAGATCAAAAAGTCTCTCTAATGACACCATCCCCTTTGGGATATTATTATATTTCATCTTGAGTATTCCATATTCTCCCCATGTGTTGTGTTCTCCCTTGGATTCTTCATGTTCATCATTCTTGTTACACTCATCAATGATTTGGGAAGAGAATACATCAAAACTATCCAAAAACACAAAATCTATTGGCAATCAGTAAAAATTATAACATTATTGATATTGTATAGTATAGAGGGACAAGGGATAATTTATATTGATAATCCATCCCATTTTGATTTTTCATCCATCTATAACATGGGTTAAGAAGTGATGAGGAGATATGTTTCTTTGTTTTGATCTTTACGCACAAACAAATTCCACAGTGTCAAAATATTCAATTAGATCCTAAAATCTATTTCTATACTTCATAAGGTAGGAAATATTGCGTTGATTTGACTTGATTTACCACTAATTTAGAATCTTCCAAAAAAACCAAGTATTTAATACCATGTATAAGAGAAAATATCAATCCTAAAGTAAATGCATAATATTATGCAACATTATTAGTGCAAGGTAACTATAAATGATGTGCAATGTGATAATGCTTACCTTTTGAATCATGTAATGTTACACCAACACTAGTTCCTTTCTTTGACTTTTATCCATCAAACTACATCATCCATAAGCCACTAGAGCTAATTTTGAAGCCATCACCTAGTTTTTATGAAATATTTAATGCATACACCCCAATGCTAGTTGAAGCTAGATGTATAAGTCTTTAATTTTGGAGTTATATTTGATGATCATGAGTTTCATCCTTTTATCTCTATCCACTCTAATCTAGCTATATAAACCTCTCTATAGGAGCAATATATGTGAGAAATTAGTAGGTATATATCCATTAAAATATTTGGACTAATATCTACTTAGTAGCATGCCAAAATCCTTGGGTATGTCTACCACTTGGATATCCATGAAGTTCTAGAATCTTGGCTCAAAATCCAACTATATGTGAGTATTATGTAATTATCCAAATACTAATTCTATTTTTTCAAGTAGTGCAACCCTTCTTTACGACTTGACTGGTGTTACCCCAAGTTTCTTGCATATTGTAATGACCATTACATTGCAAGAGGAACATGATTCCACCAAAAAATTATAATATTTTTTCCATAAATCCTAACTGTAAGCAATAGGGGAATTTTTGTGTCTTTGTATAGAGCTTCATTTGTGTGGGAAGGCCTCTTTTGTTTACTATTTTTATCAGTCAAAGATTTAAGTAATGAGGTCTCATTACTTAGATATTTGGACTAATTCATGGATGGTTATGTTGGATTTGATCTTCTTCATATCCTCAACTATGTTATATCCTATTTTGGTAGAAGTTTCAGCTACATTCTTGGTCTCTCCTCCCTTAGGCAAGAGGTGGATTATTATGAGATTTAGAGTTAGGAGGGGTGTATCCTTTTGTTGGAGGAATTTAAATGGCTAAAGATTCCTTAGTTTTATTTCTTAAGACATAATTACTCCTTTGGTAATTTTAAAAGCATGGATTTATTCAGTATTTTTTTAGGCTCATTATCTTCTTGAGATGGAAAATTTACCATTTGAAAGAATATTGTGGTTCTTGTCTTGGAATATATTCCCTTATTTGTATATCTAGCATTAGGCTTGTAGCCCTGAAATCACTTATGGATGGATTCAAAAGAATTGCAAAGCTTTAAGTAGCCCAATTGTCCATGCTCGGATGTTGCATGTACCGCACCAATGTGGTGGAAAACTCATGGATATTATTGTCAACCTGCTTATAATTACAATCCGATGGTTGTATATTTGGTAAGCATATCATCTATAATGGTTGTATTTACTCCTTTTTTATTTTAGATTAAAGAATTCATTTTTGAGTTTTTGCATCATATTTTTCATCCCTTCTAACTCATTATGGTTTGATATTATAGGGAGTGTTTAAGTATGGTTTAATACTAGGATTAATATTTAATTATGAATGGGAGCTTCAATGCATAGAGGTAACAAGATTAAAATGGGTATTTGGTTCAAATATTGGGTATTGGAAAAACGTTGGGATGAAAACATAATTTTCCCCTTGAGGGTGTAATTACTTATTAATGGTGAGGGATTCAACATAGGATTTAGTGAGGTTAGTGATAATGGATCATATAACTAATATATAAGTGATTGGATCCAAATAAATATTATAAATTTCTAGAGTTAAGTTATCAGTAGGATTGTATAATGGGGTTACTCTACCTAACATGCATTAAAACCTAGAGTTGAAAGCTCTAATGGGCTCATTGTTCTCCCTTTTCACACTTGCAAATTGTTGATACAACACACTTGGGTCAACAACCTATCAAAATTGAGCCAAAAATATCTCCTCAAAACCTTACCAACTAATAATTGATTCATGGGTTATATTTTGAAAACCAGTGATATGGAGTATCTTGAAAAGTTATTAAAAATAACCTACATGCCACATCGTCATGTCTTTCATTCATAAAACTTTAATCTGATTTATTAGATATAAAATGTTCCTCTAAGGTTCTTTTTCCATCATGTGTATAATTGGGTAAATATATTTTTGAATTTATGGGAAGATCATGAATGCCTCTAGGGATAGCTAGTGGATTTCCTCCTAAAAACATTGGTTGAGCCATTAGGGGTGGTGTATAAGGAGGAAGGAAAGTGATTAGAGGAATAAAGGTAGGGGAAATTTTTGGAAGCACAATGGAATGATAGGGGTGGGTGAACTAGTTCTTTTAAACTTAATTCAATTTCATATTTCTTACTTAAACCATAAACCAATTAACCATCCATTAACGTGTGCAAAACATCAAATAACATGCATTCAAATAACCATGAACAAGAGAGACAACACCATAACACAAGATATAAGTGGGATACCCACTAGGGGAAGAAAAAATAATGAAATTTCTGATTATATTACTAAAAAAAAAGTTTTTAGTAAAGCACCAACTTCACAAGGATCACCAACCCCTATTTTAGTTGAGCACTAACCCTATAAGAAACACCAACCCCTAGTTTTGTGAAGCACTAAATCCACAAGGAGGATGCAACCCCATAATATGATTAATAACCCACTTAACCAAATTTTTATGAATATATCTAATGTATTTTTAATGAAAACTGATGGAGACCACCTATTCATCTCTCTCACCTTGAAACCCTTGTTCAAACCCTAACTTCTCAAACTTACTCTATCTTTCACTTTCTTCACTCCTATTTGATTTAAACCTTACAAAAAAAATATTACAAGCATTATTAAACCTATCATGCACTCTCTCATATCTCAAAAAATTCCTTCATACTTGTAAAACAATCTCACATAGGTCACACTTTTTCCCTCTTACTCAACTAGTTTAAATTTGAACTTTAACATCACTTTTATACCCTTCTCAACTCCAAAAACACTCCAAGTCAGTTTCCTAATTTTTTAAAACCAAATAAACTTAAAACATCCAAATTTAATCATTAAAACATTCACATATGACCCATATAGGTCATCCATGCCCAAAACCACTCATCTTGCACCAAAAAAGCTCAAAACCCCATCACCAAGATGAGCTAACACCAAAAATTCCAAATCCATCATAATTAAGGCTCAAAATTCATCACACATGTGTAATATATCATAAAAATCATACATTATCATTAATTATCTTTTACCAATCAAATAATTCATAACATAATCCAAAAGGCTCATATCCTTTACAAAATAGATGTTTTCAACACCTCGTATTTACCTTTAGGCCTCAAGACCACTCAAGATCAACTCAAATATGGGATGAAACCACTTTACAGAATCCTCATGACTGGTATAACATATCCATGCAAGTTATATCTCATTAAAAATCCATTGGTTCAAACCACATCTACTTTCTTCTCCTCTAAATAATGTTTCCCGAAACCAGCTTTTGAAAACTTAACTATTTTGCACCCTTTTTACAACTTTAAAAACCTCAAAAGGCCCTTAGTAGGAAAAAAATTAATCCCTATTCACTTTTAGGTGATAAAAAAATAAAATAATCCATCTCATGCTTCATTCACTTCATTCTTTGAATCTTTCATCATGAGTAGTCCTATCACGAAAACCAAGAAGCCTTCTTCTCCACAAACTGACTTGTATGACCCATCAAATATAATAATAAAAGAAAAAAATTATACCAATGAAAATTCATATGACTCCTCTTTCCATAAAATATTTTAACTCCTTTCAAATCCAAGTGGAAGGCCTATAACCAAGCCAATATTTGTACACTACACTCGAAATCGCCGCAAAACCGCCCGTTAACTTTTCTTCTGGATAGGGCACACTTTTCCATTTAAAAGAATTATCATGACTGGAAACCACCATGAAAAGATAAAAATCACATACTAAAAACAATGTCCATTTATTTTTCAACTCCTTTGGACAACCTTTTCCTAAACTAAACTTCTTTAGAAATAATCATGTTTGAGTATGGTCCATTCATCACCAAAAACTCTACCATACCTTTATAGAAACCTCAAGGAGTATTCTACATTATCCAATAATCACAATTGAACTATAAATATATTATGAATACTTATGATAATTATATATCCTATCACTTTTGAGCTAGGGGTTTAAACACACAAAAAGTAATTTACCTTCTTAACATTTGTTCATAAACATGTGACAATGAAATGACCTCATTATTTTAGTGAAACCTTATAGGATCAATGTAGAAACATAATTTAAAGACACAAATCCCCATGAAAATAAAATAATTCAAGGTGAGCATCAGAAGGTGCAATTCGAGATGGAAATGACCTTGTTCTTTACCCCTGTTTCCCTCAAACTAACATAACTTGATTTACCCTGTTTCACTCAAACTGACATAACTTGAAAAATCCTCTTCAAAATGACTCCATTTTTTCTCACACCTATAAGGCACCTTTGTGCATCATTTCCAATAATCATCGTAGATCAAATAGTTCTCCATATTCTCATCCCAACTCATTTGCATGCCTATCTTTTAGCATTTTACATGGTTTAAGCTAGGGACAACTAAAACACCATCATAACTCACCATAAAACCTCTCCAAAAGGTTATAATATATTTGTAATAGATTTTATGACATCCCTACATTACTTGATCTCAAATGGCTCCATAACTTAAACTTATACCTCCAAGAACCTAGACCTAGTTTAGGTGAGCACATATATCTTAGTATTTAACTTGTTTTACACCCTAACACTCACGTGAGTGCCTAAAAACTCCCAAACATGTTATCCATGCTAATACCATGCTCCTCAATCCAGCAAGACATTACATTCATCATGTTCCATCACCTAGGTTAGATAGGTTATTCGATGGGGCTTGCTAGAACAAGCCAATCTCACTGAATCAACTCATACTTCAAGAACACAACTGAAATTCCAAGTCACCATCATACTTAACATGTTTTGACTCTACTCCATCATTCTCTTTGCAATTAATCTGATTTTACATCAATGAAAACACATAGAACACAACATGCCAAGAATCTACCCCTTTCTCACTAATGAAAAACCTCTGAACTTCTCCCCTTTTTCAATTAATGACAAAACATACATGTACTTGCATGTTCTTCACCTTTCTTAGCTTCAAATGATCATATTTTGGTAAGAAACATCAACCAAAGACTTCATTATAGCTCACAAACTTAGTCATTTCACACAAAAACATATTTTTGACCTCTTCAAGGTTGTTAAGACTCTACTCCCCCTAGGAAAAAAGTATGCACAACTCCTAAACATACTAACAATGATGATACATAACTGAAAAATTATTTCTTACTTTTCTCTTTTAGTGCAAGTATCCACACAACATTCTCATTTGGCTCAAATACATGTATTCATCACCTTATACCATGCTTTGACCTTTTCATGACTTGAAGAACACTATAAATGGACATATAACTGATGGGTAACATTCACAATCATGCCAACAATAATGTGTGATGACCAAAATTACCATGCTTACCTTCATTTTATAGCTATCTCAGCTTGTCAAGGCTCAAACTTGACTTCAAGTCTTCCAATTCTTGGTATTGCACAACATTGGGACTGAGTTCCCTAAATCATTGTTTAGTGCATTTTAGATCACTTTCACAAATCCTTATAACACCATATACACCATGAAAAAAATTCAACACTCTCCTAGGATTAGGCCATACGAATCTAATATAAAGACACAAAATTTGGCTACTTACCTTGATATCATGCCATGAGGATAACTCAACTATCTTGACACAATCCTAAACCATTTCCTCATTGTTTTCAACCTCATTTTAAGCTAATGAACACTTCTTGAGTATATGACTTGCTTTTCAAGCCATCCTAACTTTTTTAGAAAACTTAAGATCACCATCCTTCATAATACAGACTATTCTAATTTGCTTTTCCCACATATTTTGATGGGCTAATCAAACATGTACCATGCTTTTTGAAATCATGACATCAGACACTTCACACATACAAGCTACAATCCATACACCACTACAGTTTTCATTATCCCTTTCTTTCAGGATTTCAACACACATCATATGCATTGATAAATGATAAAAGGAGCTCCCCCGATTATGAGTTTGTGCCTAGTCCTGTAGATTTATGTTTTGAAACAAAAATAGCCACCTACAACTATAATATTGACCATCTCATTTCCTTTGTTTTCTTCAATGATGGTTCCATAATTTTAAAACTATTAGAAACCTTGCATGCATCACATAGATATCCTTCAAACATCAATGTTAGTTTCATTCTTACCTTTACACCTATAAGTACACATAACATGCCTCCGTACTTATAATATTTCATCTTTGAGTCTTTAAGAAACTTCTTCTAAGACCAGCCACTAGACATACCTTTAGCTTATTCGAGGAGACATACACTTTCTAGATCACTTGTAAAAGTATAACATATTCCCAACGAGTCATATATAGACTTTAAAAATACCACATACATGTAGAAACTTCATGTTCTGCCTCTTGCACATTCTCTATACATATAGCATGTTATCTTAACTCATGGAGCAACAAGTAGGCCACATACTATTTTCATCTTTCTTACACATTTTAATTCCTATAAACTCCTTCACATATGTATATACATGTTATTTGAAGATCATACTCATCAAGAATGTAGAAAACCTATCCACATACCTGAATTAGCTCAAATTATACCTTTGTGCACTATTTACCTTATTACCTCAAACTCTTCTTCAATATGATTCCACATTTGAATGAGATGGAACATGTAGAACACGCTCCTTTTATCAAGAAACTATCTGAGATATTGTATAGTCATGCATGATCATTAAGAATTCTAAGATCTCACCAAATAATGACATAAAAGCATGTGACTAGTCATTCAAACTTGAATACTATGCCTTGTTAATTAGAGAGTGCATAATAGAAAACCACCACACATTTTGACCTTATGCTAGTTCCTTAAACTTTTGCATAATTTTGTGACCATATTCATGCTTGATAAATTTGCTAAAACATCATGGTAACTCTTATTCCATTTCCACTTCTTCATACTAAGCACATAGACTATTAGGCCTATATTATGAAAAATTCCCATCTATATTTTGATGCATACACTTTCTCAAATAAACTTCACCTATTTTGAGTACCCTTTTGGCTATTTACACACCTCCATGAACCTCGAATCATGTCACAATGTGAGATTAACAAAGATAACAATATTTCCTCCATTAATTAGGTCTCTAGCATTCTTATGTCAAATCTCATAACTATCTAGAGAAAAATTTAAGGGTCCTTCGAAAAAATCCTTAGAAAATATTTGGTGAATATGTGAAAAATATCTTTCACACGAATGGTGAATATCAAGACATCAGTATTAAATACTACCTAATAGTAGCATAAAATATGCTATCAACTGGTAGCATTTTATATGGTGCAGCGATATTATATGTTGTGCTCAATGCATAAAATATGTTATCGTTATATGTCTTTGTAGCATTTTCTGTCGACAACATACTACCTAATAGTAGCATAAAATATGCTATGTTATAGCATTTTATATGCTACCAAACGATAACATCTTATGTTGTAGATGACATAAAATATGTTTCGTTATGTTGTCTTCTGTAGCATTTATCATGCTCTTGGCGAAAAACATACTATATGTTGTCGGCCGGTAACATAAACTATGCTACTAAATCACTTTGTATTCGGGTGAATTTTTGAATTCCTATTTTGCGGGAATGATGAATTAACCCCTAAAATTGACTTACACCCAAAACAATTTGGTGAACTGGTCCTAACTGGTACCCTAAAAATTCACTAATTTCAAATTTCAAAAACTAGAATATTCATGAATTAACAAATATTTGCCACTAAAATTTTCCCTGAGACTCGAATATCAAAATTCCCATGAATTATGATACATTATTAGACTGAAACCACTTTAATATTCAAATACTTGTTGTTAAGATGATTTTTCAAAATTTAGGCTTTCAAATTGATCATTTGTACCCTAAGTACACATTTACCTTCATACTTCTTGATATGAATTTTTATAGCCCAATATGGGTAAGAGATACTCAAATTGCATTGGTTACGATTCTCAAGGTCTCAAACTCTACCAAAAACATTTTATCAACATCCTCTATAGTCCTAAGCACCCATATTATAGCATGAATTAGACAATAATGGCAACATACCTAAATCCTCCTTGACTTGGCTCTTTAACAGTCATCTCAAACAACGCCTCAAACCATCTTATGATGATGGTCTAATCAATTCATTATACTTGATGACTAATTTCATCTTCAATCTTCCTATGTGATGTATAAAAATTATTTGATCTATTTGAAACATGAAACAATGAAACTTAATCCAGCGATGATAATGGAACAACTATTTTGACTCATAAACCTAAACACCTTTATCATTTGACAATACCCCATGATATGAATCAAAAAGCATTATAATCAAGATTGCATTTATTGATTCACATAGACTCAAATTCCATTATAATTCATGAAGGAGTATACTTTTCATCATTTAACATAACATAACCTTCTTTAGTTGACCAACATGACTCATAACCATCTTTATGAGGTAACACAAACACTTGTACTTACCATCAACTCTAGACAATGAGTCAAACCAAAAATAACTCAAAACTTGGTTACCATGGCATGAATGACATCCTTTGAGACTACAACTAGTTCCATACACAAGATAAGCCTTTATATCTCGACAAATTATAATGACGAGAGAAGACATAGACTTAAGAACATAAACATATACACTCGAGAGGCCACTAAACAATGATCTTACCAATTTTACAATTTGTCTAATGAAGAAGGACCTCAAAAAATACTTAAAATATTAAGGAAACTTGTCTTGACACCTTGGAGGAGACAAACAAAAACCTAGACAGATCCCCCTCACCTGAAATTATTCATATGAACTAATATATTGTTGGTGTGATTCATATCACTTAGGTGAAGTCATAGGTTTACATTTCATTTTAGGGTCATCATGAGATTCCCTTATGTGTGAGTGCATCATTTGCATGATTGGAAGTTAATTTCAATTATGGGAATGTAATTCTAGCTCTCCACTTGAGAGGTCATTATTATAGGAAGTGGGGTTATAAATCACCCTCTATATGCACACCCCTTCAAATCTATGAAATTAGAGTGGATATTTTTCCTTAATGAGGTTCGCCCTTTTTTGAATCTTGCATACACTTTCAGTTGATGCTCACTCTTCTTGATATCTTGTCACGTTATCATTTACACTCCTGTAGATGTTCATGATGTCCACCATCATGATATTGATGCTTTAGGTTTTCATGCACTCTTTCATGGTATCAAAGCTTGGAGACATGAATCACGTAGATCACCATAGTTTCTTACTACTCTCATCCTTGTAGTTTCTAATGCAAGATCTTTTTTTTCTTGTGATCTACTTGCATGTTCAAGGCTTTAGTGGTTGGTTTTGATTTGTAGTTTGTATGGCTCCTACTAGTCTTATGTGTGTTCGGGATCAAGGAAGTTACATATTTTAACTAGTGGTTTCTAGTATAAAGGCTGCTCTAAGGAACCAACTCAAACCCATCTCACTTATTTGGAATCATGTTTTCTAAAATAGCTCGTGCATTGCTTTAAGAAGATCTAACTTACATGACTCATTCTTACTCTTTGATTTTTTTTTCCGACTTGTGGGCTCCTTGGTAACTCAAAATTCTACCATAACTCATGTATTGGTTGCAAAGACTCATGCAAATCTTGGTTATTGATTTGAAGTGACCCCTTCTTCATATTTTACTCACCCACATTGATAATTTTTCATCATCCTTGCACTTGTACACTTAAAAACATTGGCTAAAAGTTTGGCTCAAAGTTTGGCCTCTCTAAATTCATTCTAACCTCATTTTGCCCTTGTGCACTGATATCTAACTCATTTTTTTCCTACAAGGTTTGTACTACTATGGTTCTACCTTCAAAATGCATCATTTCTAACTCGTGCATACCTCGTCGTGGTCTACAACATAGTTTTCACTTTGTGTGAACATATCTTCCTTTCTTGCATTTTCAATTTCCTCCTTTTGGTATGATATTTTTTTGTGCATTGGCCCCTAGACTTGGCATTTTCTTCTACTCTTTCATCGACCCTAGTTCAAATTATGTGCTCGGTTTGGATGTGTAGTTATTTCTCTACAAACTATATCTATCTCTCGCACATCCATTCATCTCTGCACTTGAGGGAACAAATTCATGGTTACACCCTTCCCGAACCTCAAGGGTACTCTCAATGCGTGGGCTTACTCAATGGTTACATTACCACATCTCATCATTTAGAAAATTGACACAACTCATGGGAGACTTTACTTAATCCCCACATGTGGCCTGCTCAATGACTCGGAGATCTAAGTTGAACCTTGGTACCCATCTCTTTTACCACTTGGTGAGCCCACATCAACCGAAATCAAACAATATGAATCAATGGATCTCAGCCCAACGTGGTAGGTGCACCTTTCACTTGACTCACTCACCCTTTGGCTTGGCAAGTGCACCCACAATCATCTTAGTCTAAGCCTCCTGTAGCTTTCTCTACCAACCTTCCAGCTCACCCTAGCTAGCTCACCAAACCTAGCTTTATCACGAGCTAAGTTCGGCTCATTTATATATGGAGGAAATTTTTTCTCTCCTTTTTCTTGTTGATGTAATTAAAGATTAATTAGCAAATAATTAGTCTCATTTTAAATTAAAATATAAGAAAATTTTAAGGGAAAATTTTATCCTTATTTTTGGATGTTTATTGCATTTTTTTCCCCACCATTTTCCCCTTCACCTCATTATAAAACACTCTTCTTTTCTTGTGGGTTAGTGAGCACGTCCGCCAAAACCTTGTGGAAAGAGAGCCCAATTCCACATTCATCGGGGTGTTGGTTTAGGTGGTGAGTTTTATCCTTTATTTATTTATTTATTAGGTGTAATTCCACCTCTCCGGGAGAGTCATCTCACTTAGGTGAGGATAGATCTAGGTTTCATACTAGTTATGATGATTCCCTTACAAAATATGTCATATGTGTAAGTATGTCATAAGAGTTATTTTATCCTTCCGTAAAGTAACTCCTCTCCATCGTGGAGGCATCATTGTTTCTACATGGGAGTTACTCATCATTCCCCTATATGTACACCACTCCATATGATCTATGGAAATTCCAATTTCATTCCATTTTTTTAATATTCGTTTCACATATGTACATTGCTCCCTTAATTTTTCTTGTTTGAATATTACAACTCCTTCATCTTAGTTGAGTTAAAATATTTTATGCACATGGATTCCCTCCAAATATTCTTTCCTTCCTAATCGTAGGCACACATTTTGGTATGGGTGGCTCTTATTTAGTCTAGAATCGAGACGACCACATCATCGAAACTCTTCTGGGAGACCTCCTAGAGTTATAAAGTTTAGATCTGTCCATGGAATATTTTATGTTCCTCCCATCTCCCTCTTTTTCTCTTTTATTCTTATTTATGAGATATTTCCTTTTATACATGGGTACCTTATTAGGATCCTTAGTGGCCAAGACCCATCTTTGCAACTTTATTAGATTAGAGAGTGTGTTTTTCTCTTTTGGTAGATGTTTTTCCCACTTGGTTTTCCTTCACTACTTAGTATCTCTTGTTTTTCATGGGTACCTAATTAGGATTTTGTGTTAGGACCTTTTTCTCTTTTCTAATTTTGTGCCTCATCCTAAGTTACGATGAAGGGTGGTGTTGGTGTGAGTCATATTCCACATCATCATGAAGATTATGTCACTTAGGTGAGTTCGTAGTTCTTCATGTCATTTTAAGGTCATCATGAGATTCCCTTACGTGTTGGTACATCATTGGGATGTAATTTTCATTATGGGAATGCAAATCCCCCTCTCCACTTGAGAGGTAATTATTATAGGAATTGGGGGTTACATATCACCATCTATATGCACACCCCTTCAGATTTTTTAGATTAGAGTGGATATTTTTTCCTTAATGAGGTTATGACCCTTTTTTTGAATCTTGCATGCACTTTCAATTGATGCTCGCTCTTCTCAATATATCGTCACACTATAATTTTCACTTCCATCAATGTTCACTATATCCCTCATGATCCTTGTGATTCACGGTTTCATGTATTTCATATACCTTTAAGAAGCTTAGTAGAGGTGTATGAAATCATGAAGGATCTATAAGAAAGATATGAAAAGGTCCTAAACTTTTGGGACACATAAAAATCACATCAATCTCTTTTATTCTAATATGTAACTTGAGTTGCACTCATTCTATCATTCACATCAGCCCTTTATGGTCCATAATTGATCCTTGTAGTCTCTCATATCTTGCCTTGATTTGTTATCATGCATCCTAGGCCTTTGAAATATTCTTTCTTGTACCTTAGGACCTATAAACCTTTGATCTTGCCTTGAGTAGCAATGGTAATAATTTCTAGCAACATGAAAAACTCCATTAAAATTGTAAGACAGAACTAAACTCTTTCCTTTATAGCTTTTAACTTGACTAGGTGGATCATACAAACAATATCTAGTAACATGACCTCTCTCATTACAATTATAACATACCACACTCTTATATTTCTCACTTCTACTATCTCTCCATGGATAATCATCTCTAATCAGACCTCCTACACTCATTTTCCCTATGACCAAAGCCATTGCAAGTAAAACAATAAGAATTAAATGATTTCTCATAGCTTGAAACATTCGGATGCCTTACTGATTCTATATTCAAATTATCCTTTATGAAAATATCCTTCTTTTCATCCTTGACACTTAGTTCTCCATCTTTTATTTCTTATAACATTGTCTTCTAGAATATTATCCTTACCCTTGAGTTAATCACTAAAACCCAAACCTACCCTATCACTTGTTGATCTATGTTTTCCAAGAAGAGCATTTAGATCATTGGCACTTTAATCAAATATTTGAAATAACATAGTTTTTTTGTCAACCTCTAAAGGTTTTGACCTTATGAACTCTATATCTTCTTCAAATTTGGTGCACATGCTCTCTTTATATTGCAAACTTGAGACAAGAAACTTTACCTTTTCTTCTAGCAATCTGATTGACTCATTGAGCTTGTTTGTTTCAGACCTATGCTTTTATTCTAGAACATGAATCTTATTCTCATACTCTTTGACCTGAAATTCTAGATTATTTTTCATATTTTTAGCATGCCTTAACTGAATTTGGAAACATTCAAGACCACCTTTAACATCATCTTCATCTTCTTTATAATAACTACAATAACCTGATATGAAATCACCTAATAATGAATAACCATCACTAGAAGATCTCATGGAATCTTTAGTCATGAACAACACCTCATTACCAACATCTTCATGATCAAATTCAGACTTAGAATTTGAAACACCACTACTAACATCAGATAAAAAATCATCTTCCTTTGTGTAAAATATTCCTTTTCCCTTCTTCTTATAGTCAAACCTCTTGAATTTATTCTTACATTTACTAAAATTATGATTATTCTTGTTACTATCACCCTTATGATACTCGTCACCTTCATTTTCTTGCATACAAGGACACTTAACAAAAACATAATATACTTAACCAAAATTGAAACACTTAAATGGATGTTTACCTATATACTTACTAGATCCAACATTCAGTCTTCTAGATACCATTTTAAAGAGTTCTTCATCATCAAACTCATGAGAAACATCATCAACTTTAGTCTTCTTATCCTTTGTCATCTTCTCAAACTTGAAAGCTATCTCTTTCTTATCTGGTTTGGAGTCAACCACCCTCATCTCATATGCAGTCAAATTCCCATGCAATTCATCCATATTCAAAGTAGTAAAATCCGTATCCTCTTTAATGAAAAATACTTTGGAATCAAACCTAGGAGTTAAGGATCTCAAAACCTTTTGGAATACAAATTATTCTTTCACATCTTCTCCTAAACCTTTCATGTTGTTGACAATATTGTCAACTCTAAGAAAATATGAAGCAATAGACTCATCATCATTCATCTTAAGAATTTCAAATTGATTTCTAAAAGTTTGAAGCTTAGTAATTATTACCTTGGAGTATCCTTCATAAAAAACTTGAAGTTTCTCCCATGATTCTTTTGCTGACTTGTAATGAATTACCTTTCCCATCTCAGATTCTCCTAGACCACACAAGATAACATTAAAATCCTTTGAATTTTCACTACATGCCTTCTTTTCTACATTATTAATTGGTGGATTTACAAGAATAGTATAACCATCCTCCACATCTTTCCAAATATCAAACCCTAGGGACATGATATGAGTCTTCATTCTCAACCTCCAAAAATCATAATTCACACCATCAAACAATGGTTCCTTACAGGTAGAAGAACCAATCGACTAACTCTCCATTTTTGTGCTTGAAAGGATCTCCTTTCAAGTGATCAAAATTATCCAAAAGGACCTTCTATAATACCAATTACTAGAATAAAAATGGAATGAGAGGTGATGAATCAATCCTTTCAAACTTAATTCAATTACACATTTCTTACTTAAACCAAAAACCAATCAACCATCCATTAATGTGTGCACAACATCAAATAACATGCATTCAAATAACCATAAACAAGAGAGATAACACCATAACACAAGATATAAGTGGGAAACCCTCAAGGGAAGAAACCCATTGAAACTTTTGATTATATTACTCAAATAAAAAGTGTTTATTGAATCACCAACTTCATAAGGAGAACCAACCCCTAGTTTAATTGAGTAATAACCCTATAAGGAACACTAACCCCTATTTTTGTTTAGCAACAACTCCAAAAGGAGGATACAACCCCATAATATGATCAAGCACCCACTCAAAAAATTTTGATGAATATATTTGATGTATTTGTTGCTTCAAAAAGTGATGGAGATCACCTATTCAGCTTGCTCACCTTAAAACCCTTGTTCAAACCCTAACTTCTCAAACTTTCTCTTTCTTTCACTTTATTTACTCCTGTTTTCTTCAAACCCTTACACACACTCTTTCTAACATTATTAAAACTATCACACTATCTTTCATATCTTAACACATGCATTGGTACTTATAAAAAATCTCACATAGGTCACACTTCTTCTCTCTTACTCAACTAGTTCAAATTTCAACTTTAACATCACTTTTATACCCTTATCAACTCCCAAACATAGACTAAGTTGGTTTGAGTCATTTGTTTCAACCAAAGACAATTAAAAAATCCCAAATGAATCATTAAAACATTCACATATGACCCATATAGGTAGGACATGCCCCAAATAACTCATCTTGCACAAAACAAGTTCAAAAACCCATAATGTAGACACAAAATCACACACTTTGGGTAATTATCTAGTCTTGATTATATACTACTATTGATATGATTCCTAAGTAAGAAAAGTACTAATTAACCCATTTATTTGGCCATGTTTATTTGCTATATGTTGCTAATTTTATTCTTAAACCCTTACTTTCTCACTCAAATTTTTACTCTTCAACATTTTGCATATTAGACACCAATGCCCAGCCATGATGCCAGCACTAGCGCCCTCGTTTCCTCTTCACGCCTCTATCCTATTTGTACTTTACTCACACTTTTTGGGTCCTTTCTATCCTTTTGAGAGTCTTATATTTTTGGTATTCATCCTTTTTGGGGTTAATTACAAAATTCAAGCAAGGGAATCATATAAATATAAAGTTATGTGATTATAATAAGGGACCAAAAAATAAGTATTAGCTAGATCACCGCCTAAGGTTGCATCCATCAAGGAATATAAGAGATCCATTACATCCATCTATCTCTAACACAAGGGAAACAAGGGATGGTTTTTGTATCACACTTCATAAGAGGGAAGTTAATTCTATTCCATGCACACATTTAGTACATTATACATCTAGCTACTTGCTCATTATCCAAGTGTGAATAACACAAAAAAACCTAGGCACAATTCCTCACCTACACATAGAACTACATTGGGTCTGAGATGTAGTGTAATTCTCAGTCATAAGTTCACCATTATGATAGTTGAGGACAGTTTGACCCCTTATTCTACATCTTTCTTTTTGTGATTTGATGTCTATTTGAGGGTTTTGCAGGTTGTTTATTATTTATTGGAGGTTTCTAATGACCTAGGCTATATTAGTGTGACCTTAGGGTGATCAAATTCCATTAAATGTGAACACCTTACAACACCTCATAGGAGGTTTTCTAAGAATATTTTGTGCAGACCCATGTGCGCAAAATCAAGACTAGGGCACCCATGGGTGCCCCTATCCCTCTCTAGGCATGTCGGTTTAGCTTATTCCTCCAATTTTGTAGTTTTGTAGGTCTTTGTGTGACACTAATGTCATTATGTTCACCTAGTCATCACATTGGCATATTCTATATTTCACTACTAACCAAATAAGTCATCTTATTCATTCTTTACATTTAGGTTTTCACATTTCATTGCTTAGTTTTCTTGAGTTTATTATTGTAGTTTAATTTATTATTAATTTATTACAATCTTACTTTCAGATTAGGATCTTATTTACATTTTAGCTTAATATTTTTGGAAAACCCTAACTCAATCTTCACACTCTTAGGGTCCTCATCTCTCTCAATTATTCGATCATAAATATATTTATCTATGATTATCTCGTAGAATCATCTTGATTGTATCAATAAGATCAAAAATATTTAGCTACTACTTATATTCCTCCTCACACATCACTTGAATATATATACCATAAGTTTATTTATGCCTTATCTTTTAATGAGGATTAAATAAATTTCAAATCAGATGAGCTACCTTCTAAAACAATGTTATAACATGACCCCCACTTATATATTCAGGTTTGTATTAACAATGTCGGGGTAAAACGTGCCTTAGTTGACAATGGTTCTGGCCTTAATATTTGTAACATAGCCTTTCTTCATCACTTAGGTATTTTGGAAAGTTCTTTAGCTCCTTCATCGGTCTCTCTATTCATGGCTTTGAAAATATTCCCAAACGTGCCTTATGTACTATCAACCTCCCTATCATTGTTGGTCCATGTACAATCACTATTCCATGTCATGTCATGCCCAATAACCTTAATTATAATATTATTCTTGGGTGGCCTTAGATCCATGCCATGCATGCGGTCCCCTCTACTCTACATACATGACTTAAATTCCATTATCAGGGAGTTGTTTATGATGTCTTGGTTGATCCATCACCTTTCACATATTGCCATTCTATTGAACAATCTAGGATATACTCCTAGTTCTTATGATGCTACTCAAGAATTTTCTAAATATGGGTTAGGATATGAATACTTACCCGCTATGGCTTCTCAATACAAGCTTAGGCCAACATGAAATTGGAGTAAAAACACTTTGGGACCTTCCCACACAATCTCACAAATTTGGATTAGGATATCATCCCCCACCTATCCCTCCTTTAGAATTTTATATCACATTACATACTTTCTCACTTCCTCTCATCCATCCAAAAGTCATTAGTGATAACACCTCTTCCATTTGGGATAATTTAGACACTTTTTCTCCCAATGATTCTCTTTTAGAACACATGTGGATTTATGATCAATTCCCTTCCTTTCACCATAAGAGACGTTCTCCATCATCCCTCAATACTACTCCTTACTTTAGAGAGTCTAACACACTAGCTAATGGGTACGATCCTCCTAATATATATTCCTACAGATCCATACATCGGATATTGGCTTTCCTTATCAATGAAGAAACCATTCAATATATCCTTGGAACACTGAAAATCCACGAATAGTTTTTCTAGCTTCTCTCTCACACCTAGTGAACAAAAAGATATCAAGAAATTATTGCATGATTTCTCTGACATTTTCACATGGGACTATAGTGATATGCTAGGTATTAATCCATCTATTGCAATGCATAACATTTTCCTTAACCCCAGTGCAAAACCAGTCTAACAGAAAATATACAAAATGCACCCAAAAGTGGCACTCCTAGTCAAGGAAGAAATCCAAAAAATTACTCGATGTTGGTTTTATTCACACTATTGATTATCCTGAATGGGTATATAATATTGTACTCATTATGAAACCTGGATGATGGATACATATTTTTTTGTACTAATTTTTGTGATTTAAATAAATATTTTCCAAAGGATAGTTTCCCCTTGCCTCATATTGACACCATTGATTGATTCTACTACTACCTATGGTATCCTCTCTTTCATGGATGGATTCACGGGTTACAATCAAATCAAAATCAACCCCATTGATCAAGAGAATACCTATTTCACCACACCATGGGGAAAATTTTGTTACATTATCATGCCATTTGGCCTTAAAAACAAGGCCACTTATAAATGAGTGATGACACATATTTCATGATTATATTCATAAGATTATCAAATATTATGTTGATGACATATTGGCTAAATCTAGACATCATTCCACCCATGCACAAGATCTATGAATGCTATTTAAATGCTTACGTCAATGCCACATATGCCTAAATCCCAAAAAAATCTATTTTTGGGGTCACAACTGGTAAACTCCTTGGATATATCATCTCACAACGTGACATTGAAATCGATCCCAACAAGATTAAATCCATTGTTGACATGCCTCCACCTAAAAATTTACATCAACTATGATCATTACAAGGAAAAATTCAATCTATCGGTGATTCATTGCACAACTTGCTGATAAACTCAACCATTTACACACCTCATGAAGAAGGATACTAATTTTGTATGGGATGAGCAATGCAAAAAGCATTTGATGACATAAAAGCATATATCTTTTAAATCCACCTATCTTAGTCCCCCCGCTAGTTGACCAACCTTTCTTATTATACATTTCCACCATGTTTCATGCCTTAGGGGCCCTCTTAGCACAACATGATGATTCTCAAGTTGAAAGAAAATCTATTACATCAGTTAAATGCTCCTCTCTTATGAATGTAACTATAGATACATCAAAAATCTATGTCTCGGCCTTGTCTTTGTGGCAAATAAATTGTGTCATTATCTTCTTAATAATGAGGTACATATTATCACCAAGGTAGATCCATTATGATACCTCTTATCTCATACGCATCTATTCGGGATGGATATCATGTTGGGTTATGATTCTCATCAATTTGATTTCAATTTCATACCACAAAAGGAAATTAAAGGCCAAGTCATAGCAGATCAATTAGCTATGGCACCCCTTCTTGATGCATCACCCATCTTTGATTCCTTTGTGATGATTTCACTACCTATAATGTTGATCCTGATACATGGACAATGTACTTTGATGGGTCTTGTGGTCATTCTAGTGTTGGGGTTAGTATAGTTTTCATCACCCACAAGGTGATCCACTTGCTTTTCATGCTTATCTCTTAGGGTTTTCCTATACAAATAACATAACTAAATATGAATCCCTCATTCTTGGCCTTCTCACCACTCAAAATCTCCTCATTCATAACTTATGCATCCATGGTGATTCTCATCTTATCATAAATCAAGTAAATGACACATATAACACAAAGGAAGAGCACTTAATTCCATATAATACACTTTTCAAATATATCTTGGCTACATTTGAGTCTTATTCCATCACCACCATTCCTCATAAGGATAATCATCATGCAGATGCCATGACTAGTGTGGCATCACTTATCCAAAAGATATTACTGATGAGAAAATCACATTCATCATTATACACACTTATGACATCCTTCCATTTCGCTTTACCTCTTGCATCTTGTTCCATCACACATATTCAAGATAATCTTTAAATGGTTTACTCCATTTACAACTTCTTATATAAAACAAACCATTCTTGGTAATATGCAACCTCATGAAGCTCATCATTTATGATGTGAGGCTACTTGTTATGTCATCATTGGGAAGAAATTATTTAAATGTGTACTTGATGGTATAATCTTACATTTCTTAGGGCTTTCCAATATTCCTATTATTATTTCACAAATACATGACAACATGTGCAACATGGTGGTCATTTCTCTAGAAAAGTTATGTCTCAAAATATTTTATGTTAGGGCTATTATTGGCCTATACCATGGGAGGAGTGCCTTGAATATGCCACTCATTATGAAAAGTTTCAAAATCATGAAAACCTCCATCATGCACTGTATATGATCTCCAATCGATTGCACCAACTTGGCCCTTTTCTCTTTGGGGATTCAACCTCATTGGCATGATAAATCCTGAAATCTAATGGACACAAATTCATTATTACAACTACCAAATATTTTACTAAATGGGTCAAAAATCCCCACTACGAACTATAAATTAGTACTAACATTTATGGTTTCCTCACTACCCATATCATTACACACTTTGGTGTTCCCTCTACCATTATCACTGATAATGGGTCTTCCTTAAAAAATAAGGAGGTTAAAAATTTTGTTGAAAAATTCAAAATTAAACAATCATTCTCTACTCCTTATTACCCACAAGGAAATGGCCAAGCTGAAGCCACCAAAAAAATATTGTCAAAATCCTATAAAGAAAATTGCTTCCAGTGGTGATGATTGGCATAATCAACTATTTTATGCTCTTTGGGCTTATCATACTAGTGTGTACACACCTACTAATGCAACTCCTTTTTCCTTGGTTTATGGTACTAGAGGCCATCATCCCACTCAAACTTGAGATACCCTCATTATGTGTTTCACTCAAAGGCATACTTAAAGATAATGAATATGCAAAAACCATTTACATGAGTTAGAAATGTTAGACTCACATCGTGTCCAAGAACTTGAACATCTTCATGCATATACAATCCACATCACCCACATACAACCACAAAACTTAGCCTCATGAGTTTAGCATAGGTGACCTTATCTTAAAAGAGAATAAGAAAAATACAAATGTTGAAGCTCCTCTTAAAGGAAAATTTAAGCCTAATTGGCTTGGTCCTTACATTATCATTGAAAAACTTGGTGGTGGATTTTATCGATTTTCTTACCACCTTTTGGGAAAGCCACTCAAAAACCCACTCAATGTCATGCATCTTAAGAAATATTATGCCTAAAAATTGGTCATTACCGATGATGCACTCTATTCCTATGGTCCATACTCAACTCTTGAGGGTATATATATCAAATTGACCTCATCAAATACACACGTTCAATCATTCACCTCTTACCATGTGGCATTCCTAGATAAGCCCCTTATTCACACATACCTTCATATATGCTTTATGTTAAATCATCACCCCTTTCTAGCATTCCTATTTATTATCCTCATGATATACACTTTATGCTACATCATCATGATTTCTAACATCATACTCATATACCTCATGATTTACAATTTATGTTAAATCATCACCACATTCTATAACCTCATGAGTACTCATCCATATATCACATTCTATATCATCTGTACATCATTAATCTATAATCAACACTCCATGCTTTATTCATACTCTTTCTACATACACACATTCATTCACACCATTTCATTTCAATGACACACTCATTTGTTTATGGTTCATTTTAACTGATTGAGGGGGAATAAATAAATGAACCTAATAGCATACATATACATCCACTGTGGGGAACATTTCCCTATCATTCACTCTACATTCCATTTGCCTCATTCACAACATACTACATATCTTGGTTACATTTACTTGTTACATGTTCATCTTATTACACATGCTAGATAGATATCTTATATGTCATTATCTTTATCATACACACATGCGTGTTCAATTTATTTCTAGTTGTGATCGTAGATTTTATGAGCCCATTACACCCAGCATGGATTCTTGGAAAAGTACCTAGTACCAGTCCCATAACAGATCATGGGGGCATCCAACTTTGTACATTATAGGTGCTATTGTTTAATTTTGTTTCATATAACACTATTTTCTCAGATTATACATGCTTTGACATACTTTTAATCTTTCTAACATGTTAATGGGTGCTTCATATGCAAAATATTCTATGCAGGGCTATTTTCTATCATGGTTACGTGGTACACTATTTGACTTTACTTTTCATTATTTACAAGATTTTCCCTATGTCTTTCTTATTCTCTAATTTCTTGCGGCCATTATGGATTTGATTTTCTTATGACATCGTGAGTGGTGTCCCATGTTTGTAACCCACTTTTCATGGTCTATATTTTCTTCTTGTATGTTTACTTGTGTCTTAGCTTACACATTGTTTTCTTATTTTACATTTCATCTTATACATGTATATTTATATTTTATTGTACTAACACTTGTCTCCTATCCACTTGTTTGCATGTGTCTTTGTTTATAGCAAGCACATTCCCTCCCCCTGCATAGAAAAAATTTAGCACAATGCTTGGTCCTCTTTTGGGCCACATGCTCCTTTACTGATGTTGCATACACCCCAAACAAGGGGAAATCATTTGGGTGAATCATTCACCCCATACAACGTTATACACAACATGGTACCAATACAACATAGTTTTCATTTTCAGACAAGGCTCAGAATCAAACTTGGGTCCTTAGCACAATGACCTTTCCTAGATACTAGAAACCAGGGGATAATTACATGGCCTAGCTTGGATACTTGAGACCAATTGGTAGTTCAACATAGTTCAAACACATTCTCTAGAACTCCACACACAACGGATTTTATAAGGCATATGGTCCTTAATAAATTCATGTATACACACCATCTCTAAGTGGTGTTCTACATTGTGGGAAGTAGTTAAAGATTGGAGGATGACACCAAACTAGTCTCCCTACACTTCTTCCATTTCACTAGCATGAGATTTCCCAATAAACTCAAAAAACTCGACATCGACATCATCTACAGGATCACTTTTTACATTCTTTCCTCATCATAAATCAGGTGCACATGTTCCTTTTCACACTTTCAGAATTTTTACATACTTTCCTTAAAACTTTTTACATATTTTGATCATATACATGCGTATTTGACTACTTGTTTGGCTTCTTTTTGGAGTTCCATATGTATGGTAAGCGGTAATAAACATCAAAAATGACAACATCACACACACCAATAATGACATCAAAATCAACAATGGGTACATCATGACATCTACACATGTGTTTCCACCCTAGGTTCATTTTTGTCATTTTTGCACTTTTCTCCTGTTAGCATCCACACTTTTTCTTATCCCTCGAATTCTTTCATCATCAATTTCCATGGTTATCAAGTACACATATCTATCTACTTTATGTTATCAAGGTTTCCGCTCACCAACCTAAAGTGTTGGAAAATGTAGACACAAAATCACTCACTTTGGGTAATTATCTAGTCATGATTACATACAACTATTTATATGTTTCCTAAGTAATAAAAGTACTAATTAACCCATGTCTTTGGCCATATTTATTTTCTTTTCTATTGTTACTTTTAGTATTACATCCTTACTTTCTCGTCTTCATTTTCATTCTTAAAAATTTTCAATCTCGGACATTAATGCCCAACCAAGATGCCAACACCAGTGCCCTCATCCCCTTTGGATGCCCTTGTCCTCATTTTACTTTACTCATAATTTTTGGGTCCTTTCTAGCCATTTGAGCATATTATATTTTTAGTAGTAGGAATTTTTGGGGTTAATTACAAAATTCAAGCAAGGGAATCATATAAATATAAATTTATGTGATCATAATAAGAGACCAAGAAATAAACATTAACTATCACCACCTAAGGTTTCATCCATCAATGCAACTAATAGCTCCATTACATCCATCTAGCTCCATCAAGAGGGACAGAAGGGATGGTTTTCTACATCACACTTCATATGAGGGGGTTCATTCTATTCCATGCATACATTTACTACATTCTACATCTAGCTACTTACTCATTATCCAAGTGTGAATGACACAAGAGTAACCTAGGGCACAATTCCACACACACAAAACTACATTGGGTCTATGTTAGACCCTAAATATTTGCTAAGTACCAAGAGGCATATGAAAAGGATCAGTAAATAAAAGGTCACTCAGGAAAAAGTGCACAAGAAAAGGGCTTAAGTGAAACCAATGCATGCACGGGGAGGAAAAACAAGGGTTTAAAGGACTTAGCCATATTTAAAATCATGAACTCACTTGAGGAAAATGTGATGACCTAACTAGATGTGATATGTGAATAAGGTGTCATTTTGGAACCTTGGAGGAAAATAAAAGGATATTCCATGTAGGTAATATTCATAGACACATCATTACAGTTAGTGGAAGGTTTTGTAAAGAGGATAAACATTCACCAATAGAGGACCACATTGACACTTGGCACACGATCTACTCAAGAGATAAGTCATGGTGGTGGATGTTGATCCTATTTAAATAAGTTCTTGGGACAAGAACAAGAGAGAGAGGAGAGAGAAGAGAGAGGGGGATAAGGTAGTGCGAAGGTGCTAGAAGGTATGAGAGTGCTAAGAGAAGGAGGGTAACAAGGTGTTGTATAAATTTTAGGAAATGTTAAGGGTTTGGAGCTCATGATGTTAGAGTTTAGAGTTCTTGTTGTTAGAGGGTTGTAAGGGATATCAATAAGCATATGTATGGGTATTGGGGTCTATAACAAGGGTTATAATGGGGAAAGCATAGTTAGGATCTATGATCAAATGGGTTTGTAGGGGTTGGAGCTCTATCACTTGATGTATATGGTCTGAGATGACCCTTTTAAATGTAGTATGGCTACTAAAAACTCTTTTAAATCATTATACATGGATTTATTCTATACATATTGCTCATGGGTGTAAACCCTCATGTTATTTGGCTTGTCATGACTTAGATCTTGTTCCTTGTGCTTCATACAATGTTTATTTAGATTTTATGATGCATTGATGTGTAGATTTGTTAGTTATATATTTTACCTTTTAAGTAGATGCATGTACTTTATTTTTTGCAAGTAATCCTCCATTAATGGAAGAAATCTCTTGAAAATATCACATAAAGGAGGGGCTCAACACCCATGCATGCTCTAGGTGAGCATCCAAACTATGTTGGGTGATAGGACGATGTGTTTGGGGTTAGAAAGAGGTATTGAGGGTAAAATAATGACTACATATTGGTTCCATTATCGGGACCTCTTTTGAAGATATTGTGAGAGAAATGTGTAATGACGGAGCACTTGACCTTGGATAGTGTTGAAGCATGGCTCAAAAACATGGAGGATGAGTTTTTCAAAGATTTAACATTGGACCTAAGTTTGATGCATGTAAATGGGTGGAGGAGAACTTGTATCGTGAACTCTATGGGAAATTATTTTGCTATTTTCCAGTAGATTTGTATGAATGAATCTCAAAGCATATGCATCAAGAACAAGTTGGTACGATAGACGTCGTGTTTGGACCTAGGAGGAATATCAGTTGTTACATAATTCTGATCTGACCTAGACCCTTGTTGTTGATCACTAGTGGAGTAGAGTGTTGACTAGTTATACCTTGGAATATGTTATTTCTACGTATTCTCTCTCGGATATTATTGAGTTTGAATTCTTAAGGGAGCCTAGAGGACTGTTCTTATGTGCTATTCTACTAGCTATCAAGATCCTAGTCATTATGTTGAGTTTGAAATATTTCCCCATTATTGGCTAAACTCCTGCTAGGCACGGGGTATGGAAGATGGCATGGTAGAGGATGGCGGACCTTGTAGCGGAAATGGAGAGAGAGAAGAGGAAGATCAAGTATAATGAAGCTCGGGAGAGGGAGTTGGCAATACAACATGAAGTTGTAGGAGTGATGGATTTATGGAGGCAGATGTTGCAGGAAGGATTTGAGGTTCATGCAGAGGAAGTGGAACCTAAGAAGTCTGAGATACTCCATCTTGGAAACTCCCTCAACTTTTGGAAAAATCTCATCATATGAAGAAATAAGGAGATCCATAGGCACACATCTTAACCCACATGGCAACCAGACCCTTGTGCTTAGTTTTCTAGTTCTGAGATAAGTTTTGATAATCTAGTTGGTATCGGTATTGGTAGTCGAGTGACACCTAGGAGGTATAATTTTTCATTTGGTACATCTATGGTTGCATAGTAATTTCCTGTGTTTGGGGGTATTTTTTCTAGAACAACATTTTGGAAAGGTGTGGGATCACAAGGTTTGAGTATCACATCTAGGAGTGGCATGGGAAACACATTTGGGAGTGGTTCAAGTATCACAAACTTTTAATGCATAGTTTAGTGCAATGGTGGGTTCACAAGGAGAAACTACTTTAGGCTCCTTACCTATGATAGGAGGAGGATAGTGGTTGGAGGAGTTGGCACTAGTGGATCTAGTGGTTCTAGTGGAGGAGGAAACATCAAAGGGAATCAAGAACTTGGATCCGGTGAATAAGTTCCTCAACAAAATCAACATGTGTTTCATGAGATATCACTCAACTTACTTGATTACAAGGGTGTTTAGGATTCCACAGAACATATACACAAGTGCAAGTTCCTATGGATCGTGAAGGGAATCACTTCCTTGGAGTGAAAGGAAAGTCAATCTATAACTTCGATGCAAAGATGTATGCATAGCTAGTACAAGAAGTATGACCCACACCAGACAGTGGTCAATTACATTGTACTACATAATGTATTTTTATTGGAGTTCCACATACCTGAGTTTGAATAGAAAATCATTAGTGCGTTGAAGGATATTTAGCAAGGAATGGTGGAGACTGTGTGTGAGTTTTACGCATGTTTCAAGAATCTCCTATCTAAGTTATCTTATGACATTCACCCTTCGCAACATGCTTAGTGGTTCACTAGAGGAATGATTACACCATTCGGAGGGGGAAACTTTCACATATCCATGTGAGCCTTGGAGGCTTCCTTGCATGCTAAGGTAGTAGGAAGCATTGATACAAGAGTTAGTCTATTCCTAGAAGCCCAAATTGTTGTAATGGTAAATAAGTGGAGAAATTTTTTGTGAACTTGGCTCATGAGACTCATAGTGGGTTATGGTGTATGGATTGTGAGGTAGAAGGGAATATGAAGGAAATTTTTCCTCAGAGATTGGTATGCATGATGATGGTAGATTTTGAGATTTCTACATAGATCATGATGCAAGTTAATTCCCGCTACTATAATGCGTAATCCGTAAGAATGTGTCTTGGTATTACAAAATTTATACCTCTACTACTCATGACACCAAAGATAGTAGATTCATTGACTAGATACATGATGTCATTGATCTTGGTGTGTGTCATACCAATGTTGCAAATAGCTCCAAGGATGATGGTTATCATTATGAAGGGAACGTAGATGGAGGGAGTCATGGAAAAGGATTTCATGGAGGATTTAGAGGTCATGGAAACTGCGGAGGTGGAAGAAGTGAGTTCCCATGTGGAACTTGTTACAACTATGGGTCTACAAAACACTATAAGTGTGAATTCCCGATCTCACATTAAGTGCTCTTGGTATGGAAAAACATAAGTATGAGCTAGAAGTGAACACATGAGCTAGAAGTAGTGGAAGGATAAGGGTGATGGGATGGTGAGTGTAAATCATACTGATCAATAGTGGATGCCAAGGGTAGCGCATGAGTCTGAGTTAGAACCTGTACTAGTGATGATACAAGTTGAGGTTGTGTGTGCCAGGGAGATACCAAAGAAGAGACCAATGATTAAAATAGAAGAAGTGGTACATGGGAAGTATTCGAACCCTACACATTAGAAGGAATTCTATCAAGAGACCATGGATGTAATCATAAGTCTTTAAGGGGAAATTTAGTGTCTAAAAGAGCAATCCATGAAGTTGGAGTAGAAGAAAAGCACCGAGGTCCCTCAGGTAGATATAGATGATGTCAGAGAGGTGTGTAAGATGTTGTGCCAAGAGAATATCATCCCTCTATTAGGAGAATGGTTGAGAGATAAATTACCAAGCACTAGAGGAGAATACGAAAAGAATTTTGCATGTTAATCTACCTCCCCATAGCCTTGACTATGATAAGGAGATTACCTTGAATGTAGTTATTTATGGATGGCTCCTAAGTAATATTCGATTCACATGGGAATGGAAGTGAATTTTCTCACCCTATATGTATGGAATCAAATGGGAATGACCCCATTAAAACCATCTTCAAATGTGTTGTATATGGATAAGATGACAAAGGAAATGCCCATTAGTGTTTTAAAGGATCTTTGTTATCACTTTCCAAGGGGAAAAATTACTGGAGACTTTGAAGTCTTGACACTTACTTGAGGCTGAAAAATTTCCATTACTTGGATTCCCTGGTGCTTTAAGAATAATGATGACTTATGTTTCAATCAGAGTATATAAATTTTGAGAACAAGGAGAAAGCTGTTATCATTCCTTTCATGGATGGGAAGTCAACATCCTATACTTTGAGCCCTTGGGAGAAGATGACCTAGAAAAAATCTATGTGCTACTACTATTAGGGACCTTGAGGTTGTATAGCCAACAAAAGAAGGTGTTATTTAGTGGGAAGACACTTAATCTATAAGTGATACAACTAGTGTGGCATGTGATAATTGGGTGCATGGGACATATGAGTTCGTCGGAAGGTAGTTAAGAGGATTTTTATGAGATTAACAAAGGTGCGCTCATCAGTGCCTAGGGGTAAAATAGTTACCAAGTTACACTAGAGGAGCCAACCCCGATGTTTACTTGTGAGAAATGGATACCTAGTGAAGATGTGAGTTAGAAAGGAGAATTATGTTTCACTATACCTTACTCGAACTGCAGCACGTTAGTGGGCAACCCATCATGACAACCTTCTAGAGTTGTGCGAGGTGAGAATCACATTCTCTGTTAGGTTTCTCTAAAGCAATGCACCTACTGTTATACAATATTATCATGTGAAGAAACCCACTTCATTTCACATCCAGGCATGTGAGAAGCTTTGGATGGAAGGAGTGGAAGAATTGCCTCCATCTTTATGGGTACATAAGCTTTACTCCACCTTACAAGGTTACACACATACATGGTACATTCACTCATATTTGTGTCATCAGATAGGAAACTAGTAGGAGTTAACGATTGATCTCCTTCAATATTTCGAGTATTAGAGTACTAAACCATTAGTGAATGAGGTGATATAATTTGTTAAGCTCCTAACTATGGGAGATAGTGTCATGGTGGAGGAAATAATATTGGAGTTGTTGGGTGAACTTGACTTGGAAGCGTGTTTTGATAATGAAGAATACGAGGAGGTACAACTTAAGGATGGATGTATGGAAAAAGAGAAAGGAAAGTTGGTCTACGTAATAGATGGTGAAGAGGTGGAAAAATTAGATGTTAACCATACTATTGGTAGGCATGAGGTTATAGATAGTGTTGATGAGAAAGCACGTGCCTACCATGAACCCATAAGAACTAAGAAGGTTAAAATTGGCTTAGAGGTAGAATCTAAGGAAGGTACTATTGGATATTACTGGATAGAAAGGGAGGTTTCAAAGATTATTGATTTGTTGCGTGAATTTCAAGATTTGTTTCGCATGGGTACCATGAGCTTAAAGGATTTCACCACTCCTTGGGAGAAATGAAGATCAAGTTAAAGGAAGTTGTGATGAGGGTTGTCAATCCTCACCATTAATAATGTCAATCCAAGGTGGTGTCGATGGTTGTATGCATTAAGATAAGAAAATCTTGGAAAGTAACTCCTTTAAACACAAACCAAACTTGCATAAAATAAATCACACATGCAAAAATTTAAAAGCACACTTACAAAAATGTAAACACACTTGCATAAAAGAAATCACACTTGCAGGAATATAAAGGCATGCTTGCATAAAGAAAATCACACTTGCATAAATGAAATTTCTGAATTAAAAATAAACATAATTGAATGAAACACTGCAAGTTTACAACAGACTAAATTTTCAAAATACAAAGATAAAAATAATACAACAGAATGAATTAAAGACAAATGAATAAACATAAATACACAGATCCATATTCCTTGGAATGAAGGGCCAACTCATTCCTTGAAAGAGGATTTAAATCATACTTCTAAGATCTTAAAACTACAGAATATTTGAGAGGAAAGAACAAATCTTTATTTCTTGGGAGAAAAGCATTACATATCTGAGTGTGGAAGGTTGCATTTATAATTTATGCATCCAACCAAATCCTTATTTTAGAAAATACAATCTGATCTTATATTTATTCCAATCCTAACAACTAATATCTCCATCTCCACAAAATATGGAGAGAGATATATTATTGAAGTCAAAGTCTTATCTCACTTATTTTAGGAAGATTTGCTCCCAAATCTTCTCCTTGCTTTTTTGGTAACAAGAATCATAATGATTTTATTCCTCTACATTATTGGAAGGAGGATTTTCCTCAAAATATGATTTTTACCAAATACCTTTCTCAGATTTTCTATTTGACTTTGTTTTTTTATTGTGTAACTTTTGATGCTTGTCAAATACGCTTTTTCCTTAGACATCAGTTCACTAAAAGTTAGATATATATCTTCATTGGTAAAACTTGTAACAAATCTGAATGAGGTTTTTGTTAAAAAAATTTCTATGAACAAAAACATCTCTCATATTTTCCATTTGAATTTTTTGTTTCTGTTTATGGAACTTTTAGTGCTCATCTAATACATGTTTCCTTGGACTGCATCTCACTAAAAGTTAGATCTCTCTTCATTGGTAAAACCTGTAACAAATCTGAATGAGATTTTTTTAAATAAATTAATATGAACAAAAACTCTCTCATATTTTCCATTTGACTTTTCTATTTCTGTTTATGAAACTTTTAGTGCTCGTCTGATACACTTTTCCTCGAACTGCAGCTCACTAAAAGTTAGATATCTCTTCATTGGTAAAACTTGTAACAAATATGAATGATATTTTTGTTAAACACATTTCTATGAAAAAAATCTCTCATATTTTCCATTTGACTTTTCTATTTTTGTTTATGGAACTTTTAGTGCTCATCTGATACACTTTTCCTCGATGCAGCTCACTAAAAGTTAGATCTCTCTTCATTGGTAAAAATTTAGAAAATATAAATGAGGTTTTTGTTAAACACATTTCTATGAACAAAAACCTCTCTCATATTTCCCATTGGAATCTTTGAGTTTTCACAATCCTTCAAAACTTTCATTCCATTGATGCAAGTTCCGAACTAAAGTTGTCATTCCTTTTATGCAAGTTCCAGAACTAAATCTGATTTTTCCATGAATTGAAAGTTCCAGAACTAACTATCATTCAATTGATACAAGTTCTAGAACTAAATCTATGAGTTCTGGAACTAACTCTATGAGTTCTGGAACTAACTATGAGTTATGGAACTAACTCTACGAGTTTTGCAGCTAACTTAAAACAACTATAACTTTTGCATGCGACCTCGGATTGAGATGATTCTCTTTTTGAAATTGCATAATTTTTTGAGAGGAATATGAATATGAAATCAGATATAATTTTAAATTTACTATTCTCTATCAATTAAACTTTTCCTAATACTAGTATTATCTTTACTTTATGCCCTGCATATACAAGACTTTGCATCTTTTCCCAAATAATCAATAGGATTAGTCAACAAAATAGATAAAAAAAGATTTATAAATAATGAACAAGATATATATCCTATATTCTATCTTAAGAAAACTATAAGTTCCTAGAGTATATTTAAATCCACTTTCAAAGGTAACTTGAAGGAAAAAAATAATGGTAATTTATGGCCTCATCAAGTTGTGTGCCCGATTCGGAGAAGAGACGTTATCAAATAAATCTGAATCTATGTGTCAAAGTAAAGGAGTAGATTGAAAAGATGATTGTATTAGGCATTATTGAGGTTGTTGAGGAATCATAGTGTGTAATTCGATTGTCATTAACATTAAAAAGGATGGAAGGATGATGATTTACGTTGATTATAGGGATTTGAATGTGGTATATGTCATTGACCCTTTTGCAACCCGCTTCACTAAGGAGATGTTGGAAGGAGTAGTCAAGCACAAAATATATTCTTTCATAGATGGATTCTAAGGATATCATCAGGTAATAATTGCAAAGGACAACCAAGAAAAGACAACCTTCACCACCGAGTGGTAATTTTTTTCCTATACGATCATGCCTTTTGACTGAAGAATGCACTGTTATGTTTTCCCGCATTATGGTTCAAGAATTTTAGGAATTCATTCATAAATTTCTACAAGTCTACCTATATGACTAGATAATATATGGATTAGTGAGGCACTATTTTGACAATATAAGGCTGATGTTTGAGAGATGTTAGCAATTGAGTATATCTCTCAACATTAAGAAATGTGTTTTTGCTACTCCATTTGGCACCCTGTTGGGACATATCATATATAAAGAAGGATTTTTGGTGGATCTAACCAAAGTTGTTGTTATTTGTGGGATTGAGGGATCCTATCAACCAAATTTTGGTGCGTATATTCCTTGGCCATACAAGGTATTACCAAAAATTATTAAGGGGTATGCCAAGATTGCCACATAGTTGGAAGAGTTGCTGAAGAAAAAAAGTAAATTTCATTGGGGAGAGGTGCAACAGATGGCATTTAACACAATGAAGAATAGGCTTATCATCGCGCCCATACTACGGTTTCTCTCTTGAGGTAAGCCATTCCATGTACATGTTGATTCTTTAGGGATGCCGATTGGAGCAATACTAACACAACCTGGAGAGGGAATTGTTGACCACCCCTTATTCTCTTTTAGTAGGAAGCTATCCCCAACAGAACATAATTATACTACTAGAGAGCATGAGATATTATCAATGATCTACGTATTGCCAAAATTCGGGCAATATTTGCTAGCGATGTGTTTTATCTTTTACAAGGACCACATGGCATTAAAGTACTTGGTGAACAAGTCCATATTGTATGGGCACATATGCAGGTGGGTCTTATTGTTCCAAGAGTTTGAGTTTATGATTGTTATAAAAATGGGTAAGAGTAATTTTTGGCTTGACCATTTATAAAGGATTGACTCAAGAGAGAATGCATAGAGCATTGAGGATATAATTCCAGATGCACAACTATTTATATTATAACACACACCTTCTTACTTACGGGATATTGTTATGTTTCTAAAAATGGGTGTCACGCCGGAGGAATGAGGACTTTAGAAAGGAATCACTTACCCATACATGTTGCACCCTACATGTTAATTAGTGGGGACTTATACAAGCTAGGTCGTGATGAGATTTTACGTTGGTGTGTGCTTGAGTATTAATGCACTACAATCATTGAAGAGGATCATGTTGGAATTGTAGGGGCACACTATGCAGGGAATATAACTACACACAAGACCATTTTAGCAAGATTTTTTTGGGAAATGGTTTTAAAATCTTGTATCAATTATTTTAAGGCTTACGACCATTGTCAGCACCTTGGTAAACTAGGGAAAAGAGATGAAATGCCATTAAGGTTGATTACCGGTGCAGAACCATTTAAGAAGAGGGAAATTGACTTCATAGGCCCCATTTCTCCAGCCACACGAAGGACATTTTTGTGCTATATCATTACATGCACATATTACCCTATAAGGTGGGTAGAAGTAGCACCTACAAGGGATTTCACAATGGAAACAATAACTAGGTTCTTGTGGGAAAATATAATCATTAGGTATGGATGCCTACCGATCTTAAATGATCTGATTAGAATATTTTTGGTAGAATTCATGGTGGCCCATCACAATACTACCCCTTATCACCCATAATTTAATGGGACCGTTGAGGTGTTTAACAAAATTTTGAATCACATTTCAACCAAGATTTGTGATGTGGGAAGAAAGGATTGGGATGAAAAATTTTCTACTATGTTATGGTCATATCAGACTACTTATAAGATACTGAACAAGGCCACACATTTTCAATTGGTGTTTGGCATAGAAGTTGTGTTACATGTTGAATTTATGTTACCATCGTTGCGTATAGCACTCGCGCAAGAGGGTTAGATGATGAACGAGTGCTTGAGGAGAGGATTGACAAGTTGATATAGTTGGATGAGAGGTGGCCTACTTCTCGATAGAGTCAGAAAATAGAAAAATCTAGGTAGAAGGCATGGCATGATAGACACATAAAGAATAAGAAGTTCAAGGTTGGGGAGATGGTTCTCTAGTATGATTCCAAGTTTTTATGCCATCTTGGGAAATTCAAATTCCATTAGTTAGGCCCGTACATTGTATCTTATATACTTGATTCAAGATCTTTCTAGTTACAAGCATTGGATTGAGCACAATTTCTAGGACATTTCAATGGGATTAGGCTAAATCCCTATTATAAATAAGTCTTATTTTTGTTTGTAAATAAGGTAGTATTGCCAGTTAGCCTAGGCTTTGAGTTGATGCAGTTTCCTTTCTTTGTGGTTCTCTTTCTTGTTTTTTGTTTTGTACACACTTGTGTGCTCGTAGCCACTTATTATTTCAAAAGTTTTCTATGTGTAGAGGACTACACATCCATTTTTGTGTGGGGTGGAGTGATGTGACAAGTGTTGGAAGCTATGGTTGTTGATGGATTAGGTTGAAAAATAAAAACACATGGATTGGAAGATCACGCGTAGAAGAGGTGAACATGAGGGAAGGATGGTGTCAAAAGGCTTTATAAAAACCATGTATAAGAATGAAAAGCACATGAACAACATGAGGTAGGTGATGTCAAGAACCAAGATTAGGACATAGAGGAAGAATGTGGTCTACGTTGTAAGTGCGCATGTAAGTATGTGTGGTTAGTAAAGGTTTTTGCACGCTGAAGGTTTTCAAGTTTTTGCGAAGGATTGAAGGTGGAGGAAAAGTGCTGAAGGTTGGCGTTGGAAAAATCCTCCTTTATTGTGAAAGTACATTGGTAGGTGGCATGAAATTTATTACAGAGAAAAGAAAAATTTATAAATAGAAGATCGGGGGTGCATTATTTTTTACCTTGCATTTTAAGTTATCAAAGATATCTCACAAACTAGGGAATCCTTGCAAAGAAGGTTTGAGAAGATTTGTGAAGATTTGCATGCATAGCTAGTTTGATCAACAAACCAGAGTGGAAAGGAGTACATGGGTGTAAGTGGAGAAGGTTGTGTGGAAGGATCCCACGGGTGTTACGCCATCTTGTGGAAAAATGGTTTTCTAGGTTAGGGTTGCATAGCTAGGTCATGGGGTTTGGAGGAAATTTTGCAAAGGAGTGATTTGCGAAGTTGCGTAGATCTAGGAATAGGAGAGAGGAAGAAGTTTTAAGGACCCGATGAAGGAATGAAATAAGGAAATTATAAAATGTTTCACTGAAGAAGGGAAAGGGAAAGGGAAAAAAATCTATTTCTACCAATTTCAATGAATAATGGTCCACAAAATTGTAGTACCCGGATGATGTATGACTTGGTAAGGAATGTGTGTATCATGTCGAAATATGTCCGTAATTTATTACAACCATTGAACGAGAACCACAAAAAATGATATGACACTAAAACTATTTTACCCATAAAGAGAAGAGGACACCAGATGGAATGCCTATCTATGATGAAGAGGTGAAGGTGAAAATTGAGAAGGTTGGGTTGTTACAAATCTATGAGTTTCCCTATTTTTTCAATCCTGAGTGACTATACCAATGGTTGGTGTCACACATGCATGAGGACCACTTATATTTCATAGGTTGGAGGATGCACATAACCCCGGGCTGATTTCTAAGTTCATCAGCCTTATCTGCGAAGGAGAATCATTGGATGATGATTTGGGAGACAAATAAGCCATTAAGAAGACCATTGAAGCTTATGACTACAAGAAGGGTTCACACTACTTTGACATTTCTATAATTACCAACCCTATGATAAGGATGGACGTGTGGTTGGTCACAAATCTTAATGGGAAAGAAATATGGACACAAATTAACAAGGTCATGGTTGAATGTATGTCACAAGATCTCAGAGGGGACCATCTATAACCTCTCAACTTTTATTACAGAGGAGATTATAAATGTTGTACATGATGGAGAGAAGATCATGTTTGGTAATTTCCTCCTCACCATTGTATTTTTAGAGATTGGAGTGCCCAATGGGCTAGATAAGTTTGTTTAGGAATACCAAGATGAGAACCCCTCCCCGCTAAAAGGTTTGAATAGTATACTTGTGACACCATGATGACCGCTCATAAGGCACACCTAGAAAAGTGGTATAAGCAGATGTGTGACACATTCGGGGCTGAATGGAGAATACCGATAATTTTCCTTCATTAGTACAAGGAGAGGTTGAGTTTTCCGTATACCAACATTTTTGTATCGGTAGATTTACTTTAATAGATGACACCAAGAGTCCTTGGTGTAAGGTACCTTTATCCTTCACGGTGTAGTACTTCTAGGATGGGGTTAATTAAGACCTATGACTTGGTCCAGACCCATATCCATGACTCATCACCCCTCACCCGCACCAAAATGAACCTAATAATGACTTGACCAAGCCCACAACTGACCCCTCGGGAGAAAAGGAGGGAAAGTTGGCTATTTTACTAAAAATAGCCAACTTTGACCTAACCAACATCGGTCCCTATGCGATTGGCATCGGTTAGGTAACCACCATTGGTTCCCTATAAATGACCTCCCCCAACCAAAACCAAGAGAGAGAAAAATTCATTGGCAAGCATCCGAATTCATTGGCAAGAGAGAGATAAGTGAGAAAGAGAGAAAAGGTTGCAGAGAGGAGTATTGAGCCCAAGACTGTAACTGAGCAACTAGATCACTATCACACTCATCCAAACATTGGGAGAGTCGGAGGATAGCTTCATCAGCTCACTTTCGATCGTTGGATCATCCCAACTGAGCCTTGCCTTCACCACTGCATTCCTTGGACCTGCATCCGCATCAAAAACTAGTAAGTAGTCTCTTTTATTACCTTGTATGCTCCTAGACACTACTTTGTGAACTTTTGATTCATAGGGATTATAAGCTCACTCCTGGATCTACCACCCGGCAGTACCCTGCACCTAACCTTCATTCATCCATCTCTATATTGCCCCAAAGATAGCCTTCTCACTCTCTGAGTCTTCTCTATCACCCTACAACTCCCCTCAACCATCTACCAACCTTCTAAGCCCCATAACCACCTTGTAACCAACCCCCATTTAAAATCCCTAAATCACTGCCCCTACCGATATCGGTTATCCCCTACCGGTACCGGTTCTATAACCGTGGTTAGTTATCCAGTGACCAACATCGGTCACTATGACTTATACCAAAAACCAACCTTTCACCTATTTACCTCCAAATAATCTCATATCCAACCTTGTCTATCCCTATAACTTGATTTGAATGTATCAATAACCAGTGACCAAACAAACAACATGATATTTTATTATTGGTAGTTTAGTCTCTATTGCTTTTAGTAACGAGGTACCTAAATCGTGATTTCGTAATAGCTTCTTTATTATCATTTACATTAATTTGTATTAAAAGGGAACTGACCACCTTCGAAAGGAAGTCTAATATTTCCTGGGCCCAAGGCAGTTCCCTCACTTATTGTTTAACAAAAATCTGGTGGTCTTGCATTCTTATTTACAGGTAGTCCTTCCCAGACAAAAAGGAGCTCTTCACAATCGTCTGATCTCTCTACGGTATGTGCACACCTTCCCAACACTCAACAAGTATTCCTCCTAGCCCTAACCCTTATTTGTTTCTCAAGAGAATGAAAAGATAGAAGTAACTCTATTCTGGAACAAAATTCTGTGCGAAACATTTTGGCACGCCGGTGGGACCCTTCTCGGGTTTCTTTCTTTCTTGTTTGTTTTCATATAGGGAGCACACTTGTTGTTTCTTTCTTCTAAATATTCACAAAATATTTTTTCATTTTGGTAAAAGAACTTGTCTTTCTTTCGCATCTTTGCATTAGTGAAAGTCATCTTCTTAACCTCTTCTCTTTCTTTGCTTCATCGAATATCATTTTCAATTTGGGTTTAAAACACGTGCATCACATTCTTGCTTGCTGTCTTTAAATTCTAGTGAACGTAGATTAAGTAACAGGTCGTACACATGGGGGTGATATCCATGGTATTGATGAGAAATTAATCTTACTCTCACTGCACAACACATACCAAATCACATCATAAGCTACACAACATCTCAAACATCCCCCTTCCCGTGGTATTCCTCCACCCGATTGAGGTAGCCTTACAAGCCAAAACAAACTTGACATCTCCCTTAGGTCTTTTGTTTAGGATTGACATCATCTTGCGTCTAAGGCATAAGCCCAAAGTGATTAAAACTAATCCTAGGGTTAGTCTCTTGATTTTCTTGTGCATCTTGCTTGTTTTTTTTTGTTTTTTCTTTCAGTTTTATTTCTCTGTTATACCCTGTCTCAGTGATCACTTCAGACAGTTTGGTGGGTATACTAAGCCTTGTTATCCCCAAACCAGCAGCCTCTTACATTCTCTCTTTTCCTTCACAGTGACCGACACGGTCCTCTTCTACCGACATCGGTTACACTGACCAACGCTGCTACCGTCTGACCGACATCGGTTACTAGACCGATATCGGTTACTATGTTTCACAGTTCCTGACAAACCAACAACCTACCAATTCCAACATTTTTTTATTGTTTCTATTCTTGATTGACTAATTCCTGCTATATCCTCTTGTCCATGGTTGTTATCACCCAAAGAACAAGCCGCAGCCATGGTTTCACATGCTTGTTCCGTGTCTTTCCTGAGTCACCCCCTTTGCATCCTATGGGGAATCCTACGGACACCAGTGCTTTTCCCAAGATCTCTGTAGGAGATCCAGACTTTGCCAAATTTTTGGATGTTAATCCTAGCGTTGTATAGCATTATTTATCTCATACCCCTGACCGTACACCCGACGGTCAACTCCTCTTGGGTATGCCTATTAGTATAGCCGCTCACTTAGCCCCTTCCCCACCTAATAACTCCACCTCACCGTCTTCATCCTTAGCCCCGTCTCCCAGCTCAGTGGCTTTGGTGGTTCATACTGCACCAATTGGCCTTCCTTTGGTTAATATGGGGCCCCACATATCACTACCATCCACTACCCCTACCTCATCTCTCCCACAAATTTCCTCTTTCATAACTCACTCTCTACCATCTATTCACATGAGCTTTCCCTCTCAGGCTCCGCCCACCTTTTCATTTCCATGAGACTCATCTTGTTTCATTCATCATTCATATCGTTACCTTATCAACATTCAACCCCACCATTGTTTAGTAGCGGCTCTTGGCCCAATCCTCCTCCTTCGTTTACAATGATAGCACCATCATCTCGACCCAACCACCGATTTAATCAAACGGATGATAGACAAGATGCAAAATCTTGAGGGTTTTGTTTCAGGGAAGCCATAACACCCTAAAATACAAGCAAGTTTGTTGGGATCCTATTCATCCTTCTCGTCCCCCTTCATACATATCCTCCTTAATGGGAATTACCAAAATTTACTCACTTTAGTAGTAAGGAGGACCCTTCAACAACACTTACGATCATTTAGACATGCTTGTTATTTGATTGCTCATGATGATGCCTTACTACCATTACCAAAAAAATCAATAATCTCACACACTCAATCAATAGCCTCATCTTTATCTGAATTTGACCCGCTCAAGGATCTTACGCCAAGATCCTTGATATGTTGGTAGGGGATACAACCATTTCCCTACCCCCACTTAGACCCTATGATCCATCTAAACCTTGACCTATAGGTTATGATGAATCTAAAATCTATGCCTACCACCACACACCAGGACACAATGTAGAAGGATGCAAAGCTTTGAAAGCCATCCTTCACCGTTGCCTATCTCGGATGGAAAATATAAGAAAGACAACTTACGGAGGGGAAAGCCCTTAGCTTTGATCCCTTCTCCTATACCACTGTCCCCACCTCGCCAAAATCTATCATCATTGTAACCCCGCCTCTCAAGAACAATGACTTATCCCTACCATCTTCCTCATCTCGTATTCACGAGATCAACATGATTAGCATTGCTACTCGAGGTCAGAAAAACAATGGAAAATCTAAAGAGAGCACACCTGCGACTTCTCTTTCTCCTTTTTCGCCATCCCGATCGCACCACCACCTAAAGTGGTTATTCATGGACCTACCTATCCAGTCTCTGATGGAGTTTCCCATCGCACCATGATCAAACAACTTCACCAATCTCCTGTAAAAATGACACTCTATGATATCAATCAAACATTTGAATCTCATCGACAAGCTCTAATTGAGATCCTCTAAGGGATAAAGGTCCTACCTAATGAAACCCTTCCCATCACCTCCATCTTCACACCCAACCATGTCACTTCTCTCACCAAATAACCTACCTCCATAAAAACCTTTGTCCTGTGACGGAAGTCGCGCGCATCTTTTTGAAGAAGAAATTGTCGTCTTTGGTGCAGAAGATCCTGACCCCACTCTTTTCATTTCGGCTTATGTCCAAGACATCTGGGTACATCATGTTATGATCGACGGGGGTGCTATCCTAAACATCATCTCTTCCAAAGCCTTCCAACAGATGAATATCCCTCCTAGTTACATGTGTGCCAACCCCACCACGTTGCGTTCATTCAATGATGCTATTACTTCTACCCTAGGTACCATGATCCTTAACATTCGTGTAGGGCCACGTACCTTGCCCGAACTCTTCTATGTCCTTGAGGGATAGTTCTAATACAACATGTTGTTAGGCCGCCCTTGGATCTGAGCTATGGGATGCGTTCCCTCCACCTTACATAGATGCATAAAATTTGAGTATGAGGGGAATTCATACACCGTCATAGCTGACGCTCCCCCTTCAAAACATGTAATATGTTATATCGCCCTAATGATGTGCTTGTACCGACACCAAGGCACCCATTGATCCGACCTAACCAAAATTTCAATCACACCTCAACCATCCACCTTAGCCGCACACACACCTTTGACCAATGAAACCACCGACGTGAATACCTCTTCCTTCCCCATAGACAACATCCCAACCTCATATCCCTTGGTAGGTGTTTTTCAACACCTTACACTAGGGGAGTACCACCTATACAATGTTAGCACCTTCCATACCCCACAAGAGTATGGACAGCTACATGCACATCCTATCTACGACCGTCATGTGGGGAGGTGATCTCCTACATACCACCTAATTGCCACACCAACCTAACGTATGGGGGTGTCAACACATCCCTCTGTCACCCTAAATCTTCTCTTGGTGTGGTTCCCTTCCAATCTGATTTTCTTCCTCACCTTCGACTCGTTGTGCTTGGAAAGGTTTTGGTTTCGGTCTTTATGAACAGGGCCGACATATGATCATTCCCATGACTACATGCAAACACAAAGATCGTAGTGGTCTTGGATTTTCTTGAACCACCTACACTAAAGAAACCTCATGTCAATTGTATCTAGGAAGATGATGAAGTCACCCCTTCTAAACCATCATCGCCCATTTTTCCATCTTCACCCACGGAGTCGATAGACCCGGAATCTATCCCTCCTAACTTTTTTTTTTCATGAATGCTATCTTCCTAGGTCCTCTCACTTATCAACACAATGGTGAAGACCCATATTCTCTCCCCCTTTTATATCCAGACATGATCGAAGAAGACTCACCTTCGATTAATGTTGTGGAGTGCCAGGATGACGACTCCATCCTCACCTACCTTGGTGTGGATGACTCTTATATTCAATGCGCCTTACCATCTGAAACCCAAACCATGTTGAATGAGTCAACTATAGAAATCAACATCCACATGGAGGACGATCCTCACATTGTAAAGATCAGAAAATCTCTCGACGCATCAGAACAAGCCGCCTTCACTACCTTCCTCTGTGCCCACAATCAAGCTTTTCGCTTGGTCCTACACCAACATGCCAAGAATCGATCCTGACATTGTTGTCCATAACATCACTCTAAAACCAGACTCCAAACTAGTTAAATAGAAACTGAGAAAAATGCATCCATGCATTTCCCTCTTGGTTAAAGAAGAGCTTCAATGACTCCTTTCTATTTCTTTCATCTTACCTATTGACTATCCTCAATGGATTTCTAATGTCATACACTCTATCGCTAAAGTTATGGGGGACTTCAGATATGTACGGATTTATGGGACCTTAACCTCGCTTGCCCAAAGGACAACTTCTCCCTACCTAGCATTGATCAACTTGTTGATCTCACCGCAGCCATGAGATGCTTTCTCTCATGGATGGTTTCTCGAGATACAATCAAATTTTAGTAGCCCCGACAGATCAACATAAAACCACCTTCATTACCCCTAGGGGACCTTCTGCTATCGTGTCATGTTGTTTGGCCTTAAGAATGCTGATGCAACCTATCAACGGGCTATGAATTACATTTTTCATGACATTATGGACACTATCCTTGAGGATTATGTCGATGATCTTCTTAGAAAATCCAAACATTGTAGTGAACATATCAATGTTTTAACCATTATTTTTATCACTTATTACAATATTTGTGTTGTCTTCAACCAAAGAAATGTGTCTTTGGTGTCCTTTCAGGAAAACTCCTTAGATTTATCATCTCTTTGCGTGGCATTAAAGTCGACCCAACTAAAGTCAAAGCTATCTTAGAAATGCCCCCACCCACTAACCTTAAACAATTACATAGTTTGCAGGGAAAACTCCAATCTATCCGACGTTTCATCTCACAACTCTCGGATCAATGTCAACCTTTCCATCATCTCCTTAAAAAGGGCATTGTCTTTTAATCGAGCGAGGAGTGCCACCAAGCCTTTGAGGCTCTTAAAGCTTATCTCTTGCAGCCACCCGTGCTTATCCCACCTCAAGACGATCTCCCTTTCTACCTTTACTTTTCCACCACCGACCATGTTGTAGGAGCCATGCTTGCACATCATGACTTCGAGCATCGAGAGCAAGCGTTTATTACATAAGTCATACTCTTGTGGATTATGAGACTAGGTATACACCCGTAGAAAAGTTATGCCTAGCCCTATCATTCGTGGCCACCAAAACTCCGACATTACCTCCTGAATCACAAAACTTTTGTCATCACTAATGTTGATCCCATACATTATATGTACACCAAACCTCATCTAAACCAACGCATCACCCAATGGATTATGCTCCTCGCCGACCTTGACCTTGAGTTTGTACACGAGAAATTAGTCAAAGGATAAACTATTGTGGATCAACTCACGGAAGCCCCTTTACGGGGAACAATTTACCAATTTTACTTTCCCGATGAACTCATTACCACCCTTTCGCTCGTTGATGTGTCTTATCCGATGACCCTCTTCTTTGATGGATCTAAATGTCAGTGCAGCGGAGGGCGAGCATTGTTCTCATTCCTCTTGATGGTGAACCTATGCCTCTTTCATTCAGGCTCGATTTCCCTTGCACTAATAATATAGTGGAATACAAGGCCCTTGTTTTGAGTATCCATGTTACGTTACACTTAGGTGTGAAGTCTATTAACATTTTTGGTGACTCTCAATTGGTCGTAAATCAAGTTACTGGCATCTACCAATGTAAAAATGAGGAACTTCAAAAGTACAAACATTATGTGGATTCACTTTTGACCTTATTTACTCATTATTCTATCCAAACCGTTCCACGCTCAACTAATAAATTTGCGGATACTATGGCTTGCTTGGCCTCGCAAATTCCTACCTCACCAACTGACTCTAACATATTTGTCTTGGTCCAACAACTCTTTGCCCCATCTTACTTAGTCCCGAATGTTTGTATGGTAAATAATGTATCTACTGATTCGTAGGATACCTGGTATCACCAATTTCACGACTACCTTACAACCTCTGTTCTCCCACCTGACCTTACTAGTAATGGCAAACGTGCTTTTCTTAAAAGTGTTTCTCGTTATGTCGTCATGGGGGACTCCTCTATAAACATGGCTTGGTATCCTCCTTGGTAGTCACCCATACCATCCAACAAGTCCTTCTAATCTTAATAAATAATGCTGCAAATACGTTAAGCACGATGCTTTGCACATGTGTCGCACGCGAGATATTTGGCCTTTCTATGGGGTTTATACCTGGTGAGATTCACCCTTCGATCATGAAACCAAATATTCTGGAATTTCAACCAAAAAGAGAAAATCGTTGAAGTCACCCATACCATCCAACAAGTCCATGATAGAATTTGTGGTGGGAACTTTAGTGACAACCTATAAACTGTAGCCAAACGGATCCTTCACTTCTAGGATATTTCTTGGCCTACTCTTAATAAATAATGCTGCAAATACGTTAAGCATTGTGTTATGTGTCAATCTTAGCATGCCAACCTTCAAAATACTCACCCCATGACTTCCGCCAAGAGTAGTTAGTCAATTGGACGAGATATTTGGCCTTTCTCACAATGGGGTTTAGACCTTATTGGTGAGATTCACCCACCTTCTAATCGCACGCATTTCACCATTGGATCATCATGGAAACCAAATATTACACTAAATGGGTGGAGGCTGCTTCACTCATTTCAACCAAAAAGAGAAAATCGTTGAGCTCATCAATCATCAAATTATCTATCATTTTGGTGTTCCTCATCGCCCGATAACAAATAATGGCAAATCTTTCAAAAATAAGTTGTTCGGCCTAGTCCAAAATTCTCTAGCCCTTTGTGACAACTTTGGTATAAACTTAGCTTCTCATCACCCTACTATCCACAACAAAATGGTCATACGGGAATCTTCTAACAAAACCTTAACCAATATTCTCATGAAATTCATTAACGATTAAGGTATCTATAAAAATTGGCATGATCACATCCCCTTTGCCCTTTGCGGGGCTTATCATACTAGCATTCGATATTTCTCACTAATGCCACACCATTTTCTTTGGTGTATGGGTACCGAGGCTGTCTTGCCTCTCGAAATACAAATCCCTTCCCTCTATAATAAAGTAAAAATATCTCTCATATATAAGGATATTCTCACCAATGATGACTTCAACGTAAAACAAACAAAAAGAGTAGTTAGCCCGTATAATTGGAGCTTCTTGACAAGCTTTCATCTTGAGGAATGAATCTCTTGACCACCTTCAACTTTATCAAAAGCGCATCAAGCATGCTTATGATAAGTGAATGGACAGCCTTTGGAATGCGATGCGGATGAGCGTACCTTTAAGATTGGTGATCTTGTTTTCAAAGAGAATCAACACGTAACCAAACTAGAAAAGAGTAAACATGGAAAATTTTCTCCTAATTGGATTAGACCTTACATTATCACTCACACTTATGGATAGATCAAACATGAAAATTGGAGTACTTATCATTTAGCTTCACTTAATGGTAAACGGGGCCATTTGAAGCACGAACCCATTTAATGCCTTGCATCAGAGATCGACCATGAACTCTACTATTGAATTTAGTGTTACATCACTTCTTATCTACCTTGTTCGCTCGTCCCTTGAGCTCATTTACCACCTCGTACACCTTGTTTCGTGCATCTCAAAGTAGAATCACACTCCCGAACGTGGTTTGATCATCACCTCCTCTTAAAGATGCCTTCCCCTTTTTAGTCTCAAGGTCCATGACTTAAAAGTATCAAAATAACAAGTTTTTAATTATACAATTCGGGATATTCTTGAGTCAAACTTTCTGCAAAACTAGATGCTTCATGCCAAATTTAAACATCTAGACCTCTAAGATATAAACTAGACTACTCCCTCAAGGTATAATCACTATGTGATCATCACCTCCTCTTAAAGAAAGCATGCATCAAAATAACAAGTTTTTAATTATACTGCGGGATAAGTAGATTGCTGCCTCGAAGGACATCTAGACCTCTAAGATATGTGCTCCCTCGAAAGACCGCATGTCTGCATCTGCTACTATAAGTAGATTGCTCCCTGCTCAAAACCGCATCTGCTATTATAAGTAGATGCTCCTCGAAGGACAGCTATGTGCAAAATCCGCATATGCTACTATAAATAGACTGCTCCCTTGAAGGACATCTGTACAAATTCAGCCTCTATCAGAAGCTTCTCACATTGATCAGCTTTGTGAAGACCTCAAGAACAATAAAATGCATATCCCATATAGACTTCCCGCATCGATCAGTCTATATCCAGAAAAATAAAAGTAGTATTCAAAAGCACTTTTGAGTCATGGACTTGTCTATTTAGGTTTGGTTCTCTTTCATCAGAATAATCACCTTATAACAAGTTCTCTGCGCCCTAGCTATACCATCTACCTCACCTCACCATTCCTCAAAAATAACAAAACTCAAGGGATGTGACGTATATCCGATATATTGTGATTATACAACTCTTTTCACCTATCAACTTCTTGCCTATGCAAGGTACCTAGGGATTCAAGCTCATCCTATGATAATACGTGGTTTGTTTAGCTCTTTCCAACTATGGGACACTTTTGCCTCTTTTACGAATCTAGGATTATGTGTTGACCTTAATCAGGACACGGTTTCCTATGCTTGGGTAGGCTAACCCTCGCTTCACCTATACCCTTACCAACACCAACAACATTACCCTACCAACATCAAACTTTTACCAACCAACAAATTGCCTAACCACAACCAAATTTACTTAATTCACCTCTCCTTGGTCCTAAGGGAGAACTACATCGGTCTGAGGCCCCTCCTTGCTTTGTGCAATGGGCTATGTAGGCAGCACTTAGGAGACAATGGGGTCTCCCAAGGTTAGCTCGACCATCCCCTACCATAACCTATCATGTGTTGTGTCTTCCTTAAAAATATAAATACGTGAAAATATTTATAACCAAACCCTTTCCTATCACCTTTCTTTTCATCTCTACCCACTTACCTTACCACATCCTATTCATAACCATGCAAAATCTAATTCCAACCAAAACTTATACCTCTTGGGATGCAGCAGCTTGAGGTGGAACCTGTCTTCCCTCTCCTCTCTACTGTTGGACGCTTCTCCTTGTTCAGCCATGTTCACCACCCTCTTCACTATAACTTGCCTTTACGCCTTCTTAATCCAAGCCCACGATCACTTTACCTGTCTCTTTCCTCCTTATCACTCAATTCTCCCATGCAATTAACCTGTATGGATGTCAACAACCTCGCATCCTCGTATTTAACATGTTGCATGACTCTAAAAATAAGAATTTGAGTTGTCTCCCAAGCCTTTCTATTTTTTAGAAAAGCTCATTTTAGCATAACCGATATCGGTTACCTAACCGGTATCAGTCACATAGTGACGACATCATTAGCTAACCGATATCGGTCACCTGTCTCCTTTTGCTTATACCTAGGCCTTTTCTTTGTTTTTTGCAAATTTTTGGCAGAGCCCACCTCTTTTCCCTGCATAACGACATCACTATCCAACTCCATCATCATCATAACATCAACATTTCAAAACATATGCATATCAGCAAAACATCATCAACATCATCTATATACATCACATTCCAATACGATCAACAAAACACATGCAACATTATAATATATGCATCAAATCAAAAATTATACACACCATGTGGATCAAACTCATCATCTATATATCGTCAAATCAATGTCAAAATATACAAATTGCCCTGCATGGGCCTCTGTAATCCAAAATACAAAGTCGGCATGCAAGTTGTTGTCTCTGTCAAAATCACGACTCGGCTCGCAGGCCGGTCTCTCATGTCAAAAATATACTCGGCTCATAGGCCGATATCAACTATACAAAATATACTCGGCTCACAAGCTGGTATCAACTATACAAAATGTACTTGGCTCGTAGGCCGGTATATACAACAACAATGAATACATAAATCCTATGTGGGCACGCCGGCCCCTATATGCACACTCGGTTCACAGACTGGTGTCTCTATCAAAGATCATCTATCCACCTCGACCAAAAATGTCTCGCTGCTCCTTGGGCGACTCAGCTCTCTCCTCCTCCCTCGGCCCATCCCTCAGCTGGCCCCTATGTCGGGTCTCACCTCCTACACCGTAATCGACCCCACTGGGCCAGTGTGGTGTGGCCACCTGTGACCTGTGACTCGGGAATTCTCGGCTCTATGAGCCGCATATGGCTGATACTCTACTCTGGTACCATCTAGTAGGTCCTGATAGTAATGGGCCTCCGCTCTAGCCTCCATGTAACGGGCCCGTGCAACCATGGCTAGTGGGGCTGGTCCCCGACTCCTAATAGAAGTGGGCCCTGCCCTGCCTATATGCCCTAACCCTGAGCCAGTACCTGTGGTGGCGGTGGAGCTGCCATCGGAACCTAAACAGGGACCTGAGGTTACACCTGTGCCTATTCCTGTGCCTAGGCTAACTACCCCTGTAACACCCCAATCTATGCCTGTGTGGCAAGAAGCGCCCCTATAATACCTGCACCTGACCCAGGAGATGGTCCCTCTCCACTGTAACAGCCGCTAAATCTAGTTGTGTTGGCTGTGCTCTCACGGCCGCCCTCTGCCCTACCCACCAAACCAAAAATGAGCCTGTAACCCTGGCATCATCCACTGTGTCATCTGCCGGTCTCTCTGCTACCCAGACTGGGTCAAATGGCTACGGTAGAGGTAGTGGTGCCTCTACATCCTCCCTCCGATACTGTGGGAGGGGAGGTGGCACATCCTACCATAGTCCTAGCTATCGTTGTACCCTCTCTAGGGGAATATGCTGATACTCCTCGGGTCTCCGTCCGCCTACCCATAAGCTATACTTGGATCCATCGCAGCTGTGCTCGGGCTCCTCCATGGGGCTGATGGCCTCTGTATGGCCTCCATATAATATCTAATGCAGTCAGGCCCTCTAACATATGTCTGTAAAAGGTGACATCCCACCCTGCGACCACTGCTCATGGCTGGCCCATGACCCCCAACCACCTCTGAAACCCATATCTATAGATCGCTGTGGCCCTGGCTATTGGGGAAACCCTATTGGCTGTATACACATGATGTGCTCATATGCCCAAAGAATGTAACAAGAATGTCGAACATATACCAAATTACCTCATACGGCGATAGCCCAGCAGCTCTCAGATAGTTGCACGGATACATGGTGCCCATGCGTAGCAGGTGTGCTCCTCCACCATCTCCTGTAAAACTCCCATCAGAGCCCATGGGAAGTGGCCTCCCTCTGAGTCAGGGAGGGCGAAGCAGGTGATACCGACCATCATCAACACGGCAAGCCGTGTCTCCGTCGATGAGCGCGATACATCTCGCCGTAGTAGATGCTCGCACTATGATACATAATCAATGGGGCTGCATCCCCGAATACTTGTACGATGTTATCCATCGTTGTCTTGGCATCCACCTAGAACACCTCCTCACCTATGATTGGTAGTCTCAGGATGTGATACATATCCTCTAGGGTGACTGTCATCTCTCTAGTAGGGAGATGGAAGGCATTGGTTGCCAGATCCCATCTCTCGATGAGGGAAACCATCAAGTTGTGGTCCCTATCCACAACCCTATACCTCTAGACTCCGCCGAGTCCAACCTCCCGCATAATCGCCTTGCTCTACGGTCACATGTGGCTGCATCCACTCCAATAGGGGTGGCATCTCGATCTCATGGTCAATCTTTGGCGTGCACTGTAAAACAACCCACTCCGTCAGGCCTACCCTTAACAACACAACCAACCTAACCCTCTATACTTACTCACCCACCCATACACAATCCAACTCATCCCAATCCATACACAACCCATAACCTATCCTACCCGAACCGACCCCAACCACCCAATTACCCCCACCCCAATAACCTATCCTACCCCAATCAACACCACCCAATAAATCAATTTTGTAACTCTACATCCTACCCATGGTGACGGCTATTGGTCACCTCGACCACCATCGGTCCCCTACACGCATCCGATGTCCAACTTTTATGAACCGACGTCGGTATACACATGATCGACGCCGATCTCTCTGCACCAACCAATCGGCCCGACCTGAGGCCGCAACCAACTAATCGGCCCGAACCAAGGCCACAACCAATCAATTGGCTCGACCCAAGGCCGTAACCAACCCATCAACTCGACCCAAGGCCGCAACCAACCAATCGGCCCGACTCGAGGCAAGCAGCCAACCAATCGGCCTAACCAAGGCGCGCAACCAATCAATCGGCCCGACCTGGTCACTAAGCTGTAACCAACCAATCGGCCCGACCCAAGCCGTAATTCAACCCATCGGCTCCACCCAAGGCCGTACCCAATCAATCAGCCCGACCCAAGGCCGTAACCAATCAATCGGGCTAACCCAAGGCTGCAACCAACCAATCGGCCCGACCCACAGCCGTACCCAACTAATAAGCTTGACCCAAGGCCACACCAATTAAGTACCTCAACTGAGGCCCGCAAGTTACGATTCTATCAACCCATCATGTAGTTGTTTGTTTAATTGAGCTCACCTGTTCATGTTTTAGCATGACTAGGATACTTACATTGATCAGCTGACCAGCTTTACCTAGACCAAGACCATGACATTTATCTCAACCAAACCAACCATTTGTAGTCGCTAAACATGCCTAAACATTCTGGTACCTTACCCATTATATCCCCTCGAGCTACTTCCTATGCCTTGGATACCAGGATTATATCAACCTTGTTTAGATAAACTATCGACCTTTTCACCCCTGTGAATTTCTTATTTGCTCTTCCAATCGTGTACCCTAGTCTCACTACCGCATTTTAACATGTGTCTGCTTCCTTGAACTTACCCCACCATCTTACCATCATCTCATCATCATTCACCCTTTATCAACTCTATCCCTGATTTCACATCACCTCAATCTGTGATAGATTTGAGGGGGATTACCTATACCCTTAACTGGGGCAACCACTTCTTATTATTGTCAGTGTAGCTTTACAAGACAAGCTACACGACAACAAGGGGAAAATTTAGACACCAAATATGAGTCTTACGACACCCTGTGCCCCACATCTCATCTCGCAACCTAACCCTGCCTCACCACCTAAACCTTACACACTTAATTATTTATTAATTACCTTATAATTAATAAATCCACATCTCCAACCCTACCACCTCACCTCGCCACCTCACCATGACCTAGCCCTAACCCTAAACTAACCTAATTAAGACCTATGACTTGGTCCAGACCCATATCCATGACTCATCACCCCTCACCCGCACCAAAATGAACCTAATAATGACTTGACCAAGCCCACAACTGACCCCTCGGGAGAAAAGGAGGGAAAGTTGGCTATTTTACTAAAAATAGCCAACTTTGACCTAACCGACATCGGTCCCTATGTGACCAGCATCGGTTAGGTAACCACCATTGGTTCCCTGTAAATGACCTCCCCAACCAAAACTAAGAGAGAAAAATTCATTGGCAAGCATCTGAATTCATTTCCAAGAGAGAGACAAGTGAGAAAGAGAGAAAGGGTTGCAGAGAGGAGTATTGAGCCCAAGACTGTAACTGAGCAACTAGATCACTGTCACACTCATCCAAACATTGGGAGAGTCGGAGGATAGCTTCATCAGCTCACTTCCAATTGCTGGATCATCCCAACTGAGCCTTGCCTTCACCACTGCATTCCTTGGACCTGCATCCGCATCAAAAACTAGTAAGTAGTCTCTTTTATTACCTTGTATGCTCCTAGACACTACTTTGTGAACTTTTGATTCATAGGGATTATAAGCTCACTCCTAGATCTACCACCCGGCAGTACCCTGCACCTAACCTTCATTCATCCATCTCTATATTGCCCCAAAGATAGCCTTCTCACTCTCTAAGTCTTCTCTATCACCCTACAACTCCCTTCGACCATCTACCAACCTTATAAGCCCCATAACCACCTTCAGAACCAACCCCATTTAAAAGCCCTAAATCATTGCCCCTAGTGATATCGGTTATCCTACGCACCGGTTCTATAACCGTGGTTGGTTATCCAGTGACCGACATCGGTCTTGTGACTTATACCAAAAACCAACCTTTCACCTATTTACCTCCAAATAATCTCATATACCAGCCTTGTCTATCCCTGTAACTTGATCTAAACGTATCAATAACCAGTGACCAAACAAACAACATGATATTTTATTATTGGTAGTTTAGTCTCTATTTCTTTTAACCTAAATCGTGATTTCACAATAGCTTCTTTATTATCATTTACATTAATTTGTATTAAAAGGGAACTGACCACCTTCAAAAGGAAGTCTAATATTTCCTAGGCCCAAGGTAGTTCCCTCACTTATTGTTTAACAAAAATCTGGTGGTCTTGCATTCTTATTTACAGGTAGTCCTTCCCAAAAAAAAAGGAGCTCTTCACAATCGGTCTGATCTCTCTACGGTACATGCACACCTTCCCAACACTCAATAGGTATTCCTCCTAGCCCTAACCCTTATCTATTTCTCAAGAGAATGAAAAGATAGAAGTAACTCTATTCTGGAACAAAATTTCGTGGGAAACAGAGATCTTAATGTAATCATGATGGTTACCTTATCATATTCATTCATAGTCTTGCTACAAAGTATAATAGAGGGGCAGACTGTAGTCATGTGCCTTGTCTAGATTCATACATGTATTCTCACGAAACAAAAATTTTCATTCCCCATATCCCCATTATAGCCTTACTGGAATCCCTTTACCCATTTTTCATCCCATAGTTCTCATAGTAATTCTGTAGAGCTTCGCTACCTTACTTCTCTCTCTACTTTTTGTCAAGGGCACACATATAAATAGGCATTTGAGCTCTAACAAAATCCTCTCTAGCCTCAAATCTAGCCCCACGTGTCAAGGTGTGGGTCGCCCCAGGCGCATGCCTCTCCATGTCATGATTGTCTTTTTGGATCTTTCCATCACAAGGTATATTCCCTCTAGGACACCCTGTCACTAGGCTGGAACCTTATCCAAATGAGACACATTCTTCATGTGTCCTACCCAAAAGGCCAAAAATAGCTAAGTCCCGAATTGTTCTTCATGCAATGCGCGCCTGGGTTCTCCAAGAAGCCTTTTGAATACTTGCCTTACATGCCTTCACTTGCACGCTTCCTCTCGGCCATGCGCGCCTACGCACCCTTAAGATTTGGAAGCTATAATAGGGGCCCAACATTACCCCACACTTCACCTATTCTCCGCCCTCGGGAACCTTCTCAAAGAATGTAGTACAAAAATAATGCAAGGCCTTGCCTTGGAAAAGAATGAGGGGGAAAGAATAAAGAAATGGGGAGAGAAAGAATAGGGGAAATTTTCCTAAAGAAGAAGAAGGGGAAAATTTTGTTGTAGGTCGGCCTCCAGTGTACTCCAAGCACTGACTTCCTCCTACACTTTAGTGTAGATGTCACCAACCAAGGTGCTCACCTCATCGAAGGTTAACCCTTCCCCTTGTGTGGTAATGGTTTCCACCACAGTCTCTAGTTCTTTAGCATGATCTTCCAGGGCATCCATCTTCCTCGTGATGACCTTGTAGAGCTCTTTTAGCCGGGTTTTGATTGAGACTCCCGGTTCTCAATGGCTTTGAATTTCTTTTCCACTTCGGCTATGATCCTTTCTCACTCAGCTCTATTGCCCTTATTCTTTTCTCTAAATTCCTTCAGCTCAGCCTTGTCACTGGCAAGTAGTATGCTTGTCACTTTGTCTTGATCTGTGTAGTGATCATAGGTGACCCCCACGGTTTGTGTATCTATTATTACGTCGGCAAGCACCTTGTTATATTCATCCATAAGCATAACGACATTTAACTTGTCTTCCTTCTCCAAGCGCGTAGCTACCTCCTCTACTGACTCCAAGGCCAAAGGCTTGCCTTTCCATGGTGAGGATCCGAGTCAAGTCCTCTAGGCATTCCAGGGAGGATCTATACTTTTGTGCGGGAGGGCTAAGGTCTAGGTGCTTCGTGATAATTGCTTGGGAGATGAGTTCCACCTTCTTGGAAACTTCGCGCACTTTATCCTTCTCTTCTTGAAGCTCCCTCTATAGTTGAGCACTGATTAATTTCTCAAGGTTGAGATCCTTCATCAGCTTCACTACTTCCTCCTTCCTCTTCTCCAACAGGTCCTCCAAGACTCTAACCCTGTCATTCCTGCTGAAGAGCCTAGCCTCGATTTCCACGAAGACTTTGTTGAGCATGCTACACACTTGCTCATCTAATAGTTTCTACGTGTTTACAATGGGGTTGTCCCCCTTTCCTTTTGACAGCTTTAATACCACTCCTTGGTTAATCTCGAACTCAGGCTCATCGAGGTGGGAGTCAAATGCCCATGATAGCATCTTCCTCGTTCATGGGTATCCACCCTCAGGACCAAAGGACTCCATGGAAGTAAGCTCCTTAGTGGGCATGGTACTTTGGAAATGTGCGTGGAAAAAAAATTTGGGGTCATCAAAGTAACCCATCATTTCTCTTCCCCCTTCCATGCATTTACTTCCCGTGTGCACGCCCTTGGGAACAATTACCAAGAGAGTTGGGCCTTTTTTGCTACTTCCACTCTTCTCCCTTTGTTCCTTCTTGAACTCACCGAGCATGAGCTTCATGTTGCACCCCAACTCTTCATTGACCAAGGCATCAATTATCTTCTCTGCCTCCCTTGTTTCCTTTTCATTCACCTCCTCCTAAGTGAGCTTAGGCATATCTGGCTCCTTGGTACTAGCTCCTTTGCTCCTCTCTTTGCTCTACGCACCTTCCTCCCTTTGGGCACCCTTCCTCCTTACAAAGATGAAGGCATCATTTATATCCTCTGCTTCCTCTCCCTCTGAGTCATGGACATCAATTGGATCTTAATCCACCTCTAACTCTTCCCCTTCAACATCATCTTTTCACCTCTATAGGCATTTAGGTCGTCTGTGTCTTCAGACCCTTGTTCCTCCGTTCCTTGTTCTTCTTCCCTTGCAGAAAACTCCGGAGTCAGGGATGTTGTCTTTTCTTCATCTAAGGGTTCTTCAGGGGATGGTGGCTTCACAGGCTCGAGGTCTTCTCCTTGACCATCGTTCTCCTCTTCTTTTAGACATAGGTACTCGGCCCTACAGTATCTACATTCTGCCTTTCCACCACCCTTTTTCTTCCTCTTCTTCTTCTTTCTCCTTGTGCTTTGGCACTGGCTTCTTCCTTCCCATGGGGTCATCTGGGATGGATATTTCATTTTCTATGTACGTGCACTCCTTCTCAAACTTTGGCCTTATGCGTAGGTAGATTCGGCAAGAGTAGCGCTCTCAAAGAATCAAGAAGGTCAATGGCCTTACGATGTGCATGTCCTGTGACATGTATCTTTCAATGTACGTGTGCTTCCCTAGGTAGACCAGCTTCTTTCTCATCTCTCTATGTTCACTGTCAAGGGTGGACAGGTCAAGTTTCAATTTCTTTGACTCCTTATACCTGTTCACTCCCACTTGGAAAAATTGGGCAGTAAATGAGAAGGGAGTTTGCACTAGGGACTCTAACTGTCATCCACCAAGATGATTCTACCAATACAGAAATGCTGGTATACCGTGAACTCAGCTTCTCCTTTAGTCGCCATGGGGAGTTGTTCAAGAATTCACCATTTAGCCCTAAATGCGTTCCTAAGGCACATGTACCATTTGTTTAAGCACACCTTATGCACCCTGTCATTGACTCACAAGTATACTTGTAGAACCTGTCCGTGGGTGAAGGGTCTTCATCGGGGTACTCCCATATGAACTTATCAGATGCATCGGCACCCGATCTCTAAGAACACAATGGTCAACAGAATGTTTCCAAACAAGATCTTTCCTCCATTCTCCGTGTTGCTTATGATCTCGTCTGCTATGTACTGGGAGATGTTGTACACGGTGCCTTCCATGACCTTTCTATAGACATTCAACCAAGGCTTGCTCACCTGGGTCCACCTCTCTTGTCCATTCAGCTTGGAAACGAGGTGCGCAGCCATTTTCATCACCGGATCACTGATATTCACGACATCGTAGTACCTTGATCCCTTCTTATAATCCTGGGATGCAATGGTTTCTTTAATTACCTCCTCATCTTGGAGGTCATCTATGATTGCATCCCCTTTATAGCTTAGGCCTATAAAGTGTGAGATTAACTGGGGAGTTATGCACATTTTACGCCCTGTGAAACAGAAGAAATATTCATGTATGTGCATCATTAACCATTGGTACAGGCACTCAGGATTTCCGAAGTAGGGCAACTCGTAAATCTAGAGAAGCCCTGCCTTCTCCATTTTCACCTTGACTACATCGTTGTAGATCGGCATCCCGTCAGGTGTTTATTTGTTTGTGGGGTGCACCAGCTCCAGCACCATTTCCTTCATGATTATACTCAACCGGTGATTGTAATCGATTACGGTCATCTGTCTGATGTGGGACTCCCACTCTTGCCCTAGAAAAACCCCATCTAGGTATTACATCTCTGAGTACCATTCCTCATTGGTATCCAAAGGGATTTCTTCTTCTTTCTTCTTTCCTTTTCCCTTACCCTTTCCCTTCTTAGATTGTACTGTAGGCTTATCAACTGGTTTTTTGGCCATCATTTTACCCTTTGCTTTCATTCCCTGGTTACTTTTGAGTTGTCTGAGAGTTTTCTTCATGCGCCCGTGCCCTAGAGCACAAACCCTAATCTTTGATTTTCTTCCTTCGATCACGGTGCTCTTTCACAATGTTCCTCACACCCATGAATCACTTCTACTCTAGTTTGTAGATCTAACGGACTGATTACACGTGAGTTTTTGAGATTTTCCTTCACACGAGTTAGCTCTCGAAACCCTAGCTCTTGAAAGAAAATCGTTCTCCTTATTTTCACAAAGTAAAATAATGAACTACCCATCCTTGTATTTATAGATTTTCCCACTTTTACGCATTAAAGGCTAGGCTACCTACCATCGTATGACAATATTTAATGCAGAATTTTTCAAACAAACCTGACTTCAGCACTTTTCCTTACACGCCCAATCCTTGCATGAAATTTTTTTCACCCGCGCCCAAACCTTGTGTGAAAAATTTTCCAACCTTCTAGCGCGTGCAAACAATCCATCTTGACAAAAGACTCTTGTGCATGTATTACCAGCACCAAAGGCACCTCTTCCATCCTTATGATTCTTGCTTTCACCTACCTCATGTTTTTGCGCTTTCTCCTTTGTACGTGGATTTCCAATGTAACCTTATTTTGCCACCCATCTGCCTTCTTTTCTCCTAATGCATCTTTTTCAACAGGACCAATTTGAATGGTCTGCCAACCCAATCCTCCTGCAGAATAACTTCATGCCTCTTTTTATCACCTCACCCCACACTAAATTGATGTATGGTCCTCTCAATGCGTCATAAGTCAAAAATTAATAAGGTTACCGGCGCCCAAGGTGCAAAACAAGACAACAACGTGAAAGGGAAAAACAAGAAAGGAAAAGCATAAAAGGAAATGCTAAACTAACTAGTAGAAATGCCTTATTTACAAACACCAAGAAGCATTATTTATAGTAGGGCTTCAACCTACTCCCATTGAAGTGTCCAGGTAATTTTGTTCCATCTAGCACTTCAGAATCGACACGCTTTGAATCAAGGATGTATGAAATTACATAAGGACCCAACCAATGCACCTTCAACTTTCCAGGATGGCGTAGAAATTTTGAATCATATAGCAATACCATCTCGGCCAAACTCAAAATATTTGTTCTTAATGTGGTGGTCATGCATGCCTTTTGCTTATCTTTTTCAGTTGTTTGGCTCCATCTTGCTAGTGAGTGCCTATCATCCAACTTTACAAATTCATCAATTCTCTCTTCTAGTGCTTTTTCATCATCCAACCCTCCTGTGCACGCTATACGTAGAGATGGTAACATGAATTCGACTAGCAAAACTACTTCCACACCAAACACCAGTTGAAATGGTGTGGCCTTGTTCAACCTTTTATACGTTATTCTGTATGCCCAAAGAACTGCTGATACTTTTTCATCCCAATCTTGCCTACCCACATCACATATCTTAGTCAATGTGTGACTAAGGATTTTGTTAAATGCCTCTACAGTCCCATTTTCCTAAGGGTGATAAGGGGTAGTCTTGTGATGGGCTACCATGAATTCTGCCAATAGAATCCTGATTATTTCATTTAAGAAGTGAGTGCCCCTATCACTTGTTAAAATTAATGGGCACCCATACCTGCTAATAATGTTCTCCCATAAAAATCTAGCAGCCATGGCGTGGTGAAATCCTTGTGGGTGCGGTATCTATCCACCTTGTCAAATAATTAGTACAGGTAATAATATACTACGAGTTAGTCCTCCGTGCAGCTGGTGAGATTGGTCCGACAAAATCTATTGCCCACTTTTCAAAAGGTTCTGTGCTGGTGATGGGGTGCAAGGGCATCTCATCCCTTTTCCTAGGTTTTCCAAGGTGCTGGCAGTGGTCACAGGCCTTGCAAAACTCAATACAATCCTGGTGAATCATCTCCCACCATAGTCTAGCGACTAGGATCTTACACACGGTTGTGTTCCCTGCATAGTGTCCTCTGGAAATCCCACCATGGGCTTCTTCTATTATAGCTATGCACTCATGTTCTAATACACACCAGCGCAAAACCTCATTGCGGCCTATTTTATACAAATCCCCATTGATCAACATGAAGGGCGTGGCGCGTATGGCTAACATTTTTCTCGCCAGAGCATTCATCCTCTCGGGTGCCACACCTTAAGAAAAACGACAATGTCTTCTAATTCTAAGGGTGCGCGCTGCAACCTAAATAGTTGTGTGTGGTATGGTTTCCTCGATACTTTGTGCATCCTCTCCCAAATCAATCCTTGATAAATGATCTCGGCCCACAATTTTCTTTCCCGGTTTTACTACCACTTTGAACTCAAATTCTTGAAATAAAAGTACCCAATGGAATATGTGCCCTTGCAACACTACTTTGTTTACTAGATACTTCAAGGCCATATGGTCAGTGTAAAATATGAAGGGAGTTACCAGCAGATATTGTTTGAATTTTTGGAGCACGTAGATCATTGACAATGCCTCACGCTCGATTGTTGTATAATTCTATTCTGCTTGTGTCGACTTCCTACTTGCAAAACACAAGGGATGATCAACAATCCCCTCCCCTGGTTGAGAAAGAACAGATCCCATTAATGTACCAGAGGCATCCACGTGGACATGGAAATGTTTATCCCAGGATGGGAATCATAGAATAGGTGTAGTGATAAGCCTTTCTTTTAGAGTGTCAAATTCCACCTGTTGCGCTTCTCCCCACCGAAAGGTACTCTTATGTCTGAGCAATATTTCCAAAGGTGTGGTGATCTTGGCGTATCCCTTAATGAACTTTTTGTAGTACCCAGTGTGTCCAAGAAATCCGCACACAATGCTTTGGCTGGTAGGCTCCCCTAACCCCATAATAACTACAACTTTCACGGGATCCACCAGTAAGCCCTCCTTACATATGATATGCCCCAATAACGTTCCAAAAGGAGTTGAAAAGATACATTTCTTGATGTTGAGGGAGATCCTCAACTGCCAACATCTCTCGAACATCAACCTTAAGTTATCACAATGGTCCCTGACTAATCCATACACTGTCTAATCATCCAAATACACCTAAAGGAATTTGTGGATGAAGTATTTAAATGCTTGTACCACTACACGTGAAAATATAGCGGGTGTATTATTCAACCCAAAGGGCATGGCCATGTATGCAAAGCTTCCCCACTTAGTGGCAAAAGTTGTCTTTTCTTTGTCTTCCTTGGCAATCCTTACTTGGTGATATCCCGAGAACCCATCCTTAAAGGAATATACCTTGTACCCAATAACTCCTTCCAAAATCTCTTCAGTAAAGGGGGTGGGAAAAGGATCTATGATGCAAATAGCATTCAATTCTTTGTAATCCATGCATATCCTAATCCGCCCATTCTTCTTTATGCTAATCACCATTGGACTTATCCATTCTTATTCCTCCATAGCCTCAATCATACTAGATGCTATCATCTTGTCTAACTATTCTTTAACCCTTACGTGCATGTTGGGATTCATCTTGTAAGGCCTCTTCCTGACCGGGCTCACATCATCTTTCAAATTTATCCACATTTCCCCCAATGAATGGTGGATGCATTCAACTCATGGTATCCGTGTGGGAATAAATCCTCAAATTCACGCAAGAGATTGATGATCTTTGATACTTCCTTGTCCGACCAGTAGTCCCCAATGATAGCTTCCTTGGGCTCCTCTTCCGAGCCGATGTTAACTTTCTTGGTTTTGAGTGGTTCATGATACATGCGCACACATGCATCCACACTGTCAATTACTTCACGCACTCCAACCAAATGGTCGACATTCAGGCTCTCCATCTCCTCTCCATCAACAATGTATACCATCTTTCCTTTCTCCTTTTTCAGCACATGCGCACTTGAATTGTATGTCTTTTGGTTCCTCCTCTTCGAACCGCACTTCTAAGCTAGGTCCACCAAGTAAGTTTACTAATCTATCTTCTACCATGGCACAATCCCCAGAGTGAGGTGCTTGATAGTCTGTAATGCCTCATCAATTGGTTGCTTGGTACTTTGGTACTTGAATGTGTGGATCAAGTTAGTCACTAATTCCTGCCAACTTCTCATTTCACGGCATGTTTTAGAATCGATGTACCAAGTGTGTGCACATCCTCAGTAGCATCGAATATAGCTTATGCACCCAAAGAAAGGGTGGTAAAGCTTCCGCACCTTCTCCCCAGACCCTCTTACATGTCTGGATGTGGGAAGAGGTGGGTCCATTACCATTGTAATCCTTGATAGTAGTGGGTATGTTTCTTTTAGAGAATCAGATAGTGAGCACAATTCTAACTTCATGCCACTCCAACAGTTTTCACTATTTTTGGCCCACCACCTTGCTGCTGTGCCTATCAAAACATAACCTAGCATACTTCATCACTCGTTCTCCCTCCATTGAGCTTCCATTTCCCTCAAAAATACCTCAGGGTATGCATCCCCGTAATACTTTGTAATTACCTTTCCTCCCGGGAGCTGAACTATATGCACCATTGTTACCTTGGTTACCGATCCTTTCAAATTTCACCCAATCGGTTCATAAGTCCCATGCACCCAATTATCATAGGCTATATTGGTAGTATCACTGATAGATTGAGCATCATCAAACTAGATGGCTCTTCGTAGGGTGGATGGTTTCTGGATCTCTTATGGAGTGCACATATATTCTATCCATGACCTCTTCTCCAAGGGGTTCAGTATAGGGAGTGAACTTCCCATCAACTAGTGGTATAAATACCCTCTCTTCCTTGTTTTCAAAGCTTATGTATCCCTTATTAAACTGGAGATTTGAATTATTCTTATAACACCATGGGTGCCCAAGTAGAGCTGGGAAATTATCTACCTCAGCAAGTGCCAAGACTTCAAAATTCCAAGTGAACCTAGTCCCCTAAATGGTAATGGTCGCATCCTTCAAGACACCTATGGGCATTACCTTTGTCTTGTTTTCCATATACAACACATTTGAAGATGGTTGTAATGCAAGTCTTCCCATTTGATGCCAGGCATCTAGAGTGAGAACATTAACCTCCACACCTATGTCAATGAGGATGTTGCTAAGAAACCATCCATCCACTACTACATTCAAGGTAATCTCTTTGTCATAATCAAGGCTATGAGGTGGGAGGTTTGCATGCAGGATCTACCTTTCGTGTTCTCCCCCGGTGTGTGGCACCTTTTCTCTCAACCATGCCCCTAGCAGGGGAATAATATTCTCCTACCTCAGCAGTTTACACACCTCCTTAACCTCATCCAAGTCATCCCTTGGTGCTTCTATTGGTCTCCTTTGCTCATCTTTTCTAGTTTTCTCTTTTAAGCATTGGATCTCCCCTTGTAAGCTTTGAATTACATCCATGGTTTCCTGGTAGAATTCTTTCTGGTGAGCTAGGTTTGGATACTTCCTGTGTACTACTTCTTCTCTTGAAACCAGAGGTCTCTGTCTAGGTGCTTCCTTTGTGTGTGTGGATTCTACCCTTTTTGTTACCATAACAAGCTCTAATTCGATTCACGTATTACTTCGGAAGCCATTGCACATTATCCTTCTTAATACTCACCATGGTAGCGCCCTTATCCTTTTGATACTGTTGACTCATATGTTCGTATAACTCGGGCACTCATACTTATGTTTTTTTCCACACCAGGAGCATTGTAGAAGATTTGGACATTCATGCTTATAATGGTATGTCGCTCCACAATTAAATCATGTTCCATGTGGGAACTCACTTCTTCCTCCGTGAAACCCTCTTCCACGCGCATCTCCATCTCTACGCTCTTCATACTCGACATTCATCTCCTTTGGAACTACTAGAAATGCTAGTCTGGCACACACCAAGATCAATTGCCTCATGAATCTAGTCAATCAATCTACAATCCTTGGTGTCATGTGTGGTTGAGGTAGGTACATATCTTATAATAACAAGATATGTTTTATGGATCGTGTGCTATAACCGGGGAACCTACTTGCATCATGGTCCTCGTGACATATTTCATAGTTTACTGCTATGGTGTGTACCACCTTCCAAGTACATACCCCACCATTATCCTTTGTGTGCCCTTCTACATTACAATCCATACACCACATTCCTCCACAAATCTCTGGAACTATGTTGGCAGATAATTTCTCCAATTGCTTAGCCATGGCAGCAATCTGAGCCTCTAGAAATGGGCTAACACCAGTGTCAACACTACCAATTGCCTCAGTGTGCAAAGCAGCTTCCAATGCTTCGCACGGGTCCGTGAATGTTTTATGAGATAAAGCCCTCCTAAAGGGTGTGATCAACCCTCCGAAAAACCACTGAGCATGTTGTGAAGGGTGGATATCATAAGATAGTTTAGACAATAGAGTTTTAAAACGCGCATCATATTCCCACACGCTCTCTGCCATGCCCTACTAGATTTCTTTGAGAGAGTTGATGCTCTTCTGTTCAAACTTAGGTATGTGGAATTCCACCAAGAATGCATTTCTTAGTGTGGTATAATCCACAATAGTCTGATGAGGGTCATACTTTCTATACCAACTATGTGCACATCCTTACAAGGTCATCACAAATTGCCCGGTCTTTCAATCGGGTCGTGATTCCCTTCACACGCCATAGCATCTTGCACTTATGCAAATGTTCTCGTGGTATCTTCTATCCCAATGTAATCTAGTAAGTGTAGAGACATCTCAAAAAGACTTGTGGAGGTGGTTGATACCCTTGTCCTCCGATCCAATTCCTTGGTTTCCTTCGATATTTCCTCCTCCACTAGATCCACTAGATCCCGAGCCACTAGCTCCACCACTTCCACCTCCAGATCCTCTTGTGTTAGGTATAGGGCCTATTTTTTTTCATGCCAAATTCTCCCATCATCCCACTAAATTACACACCGACAATTTGTGAACTAGTACCACTCCCAGTCATATTTCCTCCACCACTTCCTAGCATGCTTCTAAAACCAGCTATATACATGCCTTGTCCAAACATTCCACCAAATACTGGAATAGTTTGTGAAGCCATAGAAGTCCCAAACGTGAAGTTGTATCTTCTAGGCACCGATCGATTGCTTCCACTGATATCAAATGGATCAACTGTACTTTTCCCTCATTTGAACAAACCAAGCACTAGGGTTCGGTCACTAGGTGGGGTCAGATGTGCACCAATGACTCTTCTTTCTCTATGCAATGAAATCTCAACAGAAGCCACAAGGTCTTCTCTCCATGCTTACCAAGATGGGGTACCACAGACTATTCAGGTTCCACATCCTCCACGTGAACCTCAACTCCTTTCCACCATGTTTGGCTCCATAACCCACTTGTAATCCTATGCTATCTATCGATCTCCTTTTCATGTGCTTCATTATACTTGAGTTGTCTCTCCTCCCTTTCCTATTCAATCGTCAGATCAACCATCCTTCCCCAACCTGGCTTCCTCACCTAGCACTCAAGGTGGTTTAGCCAGCCATAGGAAATTCCTCTAAACCCATGGTTACCATCAAGATTTTGATCGCAAGGGGAATGGCACGTAGAAATGATCCCTTGGGCTCTCGCAAGAACTCAAACTCAGCAATTTTTGGATAGGAATACATGGAAATGGTGTATTCCAGAGTGTAGCTAGTCAATACTCCCTTCCACCAATGATCTATAGCATGGGTCCATGTTAGATCAGCATCTTACAAGTTCTGATATGTTTCTTGGGTCCAAGGGTGTGACTTATAATACCACCCCGATCTAGATGTATAAGTTGAGAGCCATTCGAATAACTCTACTGGGAAACAACAGAAGAAGGTTTCGTACAACTCATGATAAAGAGTGTCCTCCACCCATCTTTGTGTGTTAAACCCAAGTCCAGTATTGAATCTCTGGGTGAATTTGTCCTCCGTGCTTTTAAACCAATCTTCAACACCTTCAAGTGTTAAGCACTCCACCATCACTTTTTGCACAGATCATGATGTATGCCATGTTCCACTACAACTTCAAAAATAGGTCCCAGAAATGGAACCAAGATGTAGTCATTTTTACACCCACCAAGAACAAGGGAACCTCATGTGCATCGGCCTATCACCCAGCGGGCACTGGGTGCTCACCCGAGGCATGCGAGAGGGAGTGAGTCTCTCTTTTATGTGAGTCTAGTGGAAGGCATAGTTCATGATTCTAACTTAGTGATTTAATCAGACATGAAGAAGCTATAGAGCTTAGGATGGCTTCTACACTCCTTCAGTCATAACAAAAACAAAGTGTGCAGTAGAAATAATAGAACCAAGAGGTTGTAAATCCACAAATATAATTAACCATTCAAGTAAGGTCCATAGTTATACATGATCAAAAGCAGAGTAAAAACATGCAGCTATTACAGAAAGATATCTTAATGTAAACATGATGGTAACCTTATCATATTCATTCATAGTCTTGCTACAAAGTATCACAGAGAGGCAGACCGTAGTCATGCGCCTTGTCTGGATTCATACATGCATTCTCATGAAACAAAAATTTTCATTCCTAATTACATCCTTACTAGAATCCCTTTACCCATTTTTCATCCCATAGTTCTCGCAGTAATTCTGCAGAGCTCCGCTACCTTACTTCTCTCTACTACTTTGCCAAGGGCACACATATAAATAGGCATCTGAGCTCTAACAAACTCCTCTCCAGCCTCAGATCTGGCCCCAAGTGTCAAGGTGTGGGTTTCCCTAGGCACATTCCTCTTCATGTCATGATTTTCTTTTTGGATCATTGCATCGCAAGTTATATTCCCTCCAAGACACCCTGTCACCAGGCTGGAACCTTATCCAAACGGGACACGTTCTTCATGTGTCCTTCCCAAAAGGCCAAAAATGGCTAAGTCCTGAATTTTTCTTCACACGGCGCACACCCTAGGTTCTCCAAGAAGCCTTTTTAATAATGCCTTACACGCCTTCACTTGTGCGCTTCCTCTGGCCATGTGTACCTACGCTTCCTTAAGATTTGGAAGCTATAATAGGGTCTTAATAGCTCACGTGCATCTAAAGTACTATGCCCATAAACCAACTCCTCGCTTGGTATTATTTTGATGAAGAGGGTGCATACCCGTGCACGAGGAAAATTCTATCCTGGGATTTTGAGTCCCACATTGATGAACCCAAGTTTGAGGTAAATCCTAATGCATTGATGAAGATACTAGATACAAAAGGAGTAAACCTTCTTGTAAATTCCCAAAACTATCTGATGAGCAAGTTTGAAATGCACTCAACAAAGTATCGGTGGAGGTGGAAGAAATAATCTTCAATATAAATGACAGAATAAGGGTCTTGGAGGAATCACTTGAGAAAAATAATGAGGAGATCATTGAGTGGGACAAGGAGATAAAATAGAATAAATTGATCAAAGTGCATGGTTGAGGCGTGATATGAGAGATGAAAAGGTGAAAGTGTGTAAATTCTGCAAGAAGATAGATGAAATTTTAGATACCATTATCTTGAAACACCCGAACCAAGAAGAAATATGAGTCAACCATGCACCGCCCGGAAGACTTGACCCACACCCTCACTAGGGAAAGGCGATCACTCACATTAGAGTTAGCAGAGGAGGAAATGACACACCATAAGGAGGAAGAAGCATGATGAATATTAGGGAGAAAGTGACTCAAGTAATCCAAGATCCTTACACAATAAAGACCATCACATAGATGGCCAAAGTCATGTATGAAAACTATGATGACAGAGACATGGTAACAATCATATTGGTTGCTACACATGAGGTGGATCTAAAATAATTTTAGGAAAAGAACAAAGGAAATAGGGTAGAGCGTGATAAGATCCTAGCCAAAGTTGAGAAGAATTTGGAAGCAATCAAAACCTTATGGGGTTTTGTTAAGAATAGGCTAAAGGAACTATACCCCTAAGTCACTCACGGGATGGATGTACTAGGAAATCTTAGCAAGCAGCTAGAAAGCATTGTAGATGTGCTAAAAGCTAAGATCGATGAACTAAGTTTTGATGAAGTAAGTGCATTGGTGGGTTGACCTAATTCAACGAGTGCACAGAGAAGTAGATTCTTGGGAGAAGATTGAGGAATCCATGAAGAAGGATTTCCCACTCCTCATGCAGTAGTAGCATATTCTTCCATTCTTTATTTAGATTATTTCAATTCCAATATTCTTTATTATTTGAAGGAGCATGATGTTTCTAAGGATGGAGAACACGTGTAGTGTGGGGTGATGTTGGACCTTAAATATTGGCTAAGTACTAAGAGGCACACACACATGATTAGTAAATAGAAGGGTGCTTAGGGAAAAGCATGTAGGAAAAGGTTTTAAGTGAAACCAGGACACACATGAGAGGTAGAACAAGTGTTTAAAATAATTAGCCATATTTGGCATCATGGAATCACTTGTGGAAAAATGTGAGGATCTGACTAGGAATGATAAGTGGATAAGGTGCTAGCTTAGAACCTTGGATGCTAAGAAAATGATATTCCACATAGGGAATATTCCCAGAGGCATCATTACATTTAGTGGAAGGTTTTGCAAAGAGGATAAACATTCATAAATGGAGGACCACATTGAAACTTGGAATGTGATCTCGCTTAAGAGAGAAGTCATAACAGTCAAACTTGATTCTATTTAAAGAAGTGTTTGGGACAGAACAAGAGAGAGATGAGAGAGAAGATAGAGGGGAAGAAGGTAGTGTGAAGGAACTAAAAGGTACGGGAGTGCTGAGAGAAGGAGGGTAATGAGGTGTTGCAAAAATGTTAGGAAATGCTAAGGGTTTAGAGCTCATGATGCTAGGGTTTAGAGTTCTTGGTGCTAGAGGGTTGTAAGGGATATCATTAAGCATATGTATGGGTATTGGGGTCTATAACAAGGGCTATAATGGGGAAAGCATAGTTAGGATCTCTGATCAGATGGGTTTGTAGGGGTTGGAGCTCTATCACTTGATGTATATGGTCTGAGATGACCCTTTTGAATGTAGTATGGCTACCAAAAACTCTTTTAAATCAATATACATGGATTTATTATGTACATATTTCTTATGGGTGTAAACCCTCATGTTATTTGGCTTGTCATGACTCAGATCTTGTTCCTTTTGCTTCATACAATGTTTATTTAGATTTTGTGATGCATTGATGTGTAGATTTGTTAGTTATATCTTTTACCTTTTAAGTAGATGCATGTACTTTTGTTTCTACAAATAATCCTCCATTAATGATAGAACTCTCTTGCAAAGCTCACATAAAGGAGGGGCTTGTAACCCCAATGCACCCGAGTGAGCACCCAATGTATGTTAGGTGATAGGATGACATGTTTGGGGTTAGAAAGAGGTATTCATGGTAAAATAATGACTACAGTCTTAGATGTAGTGTAACACTCGATCGTAAGTTCACCATTGTTATAATAGAGGATAGTTTGACCCCTCATTCTCTATATTTTTTAGGATTTGATGTAGTTGAGGTTTTACAAGTTCATTCTTTATTTCAGGTTTCTAGTGTCCTAGGAGATCTTGGTGTGACCTCGGAGTTATCAAAGGTGACTAAAGGTGAAAACCTTATGAATCCTCGAGGAGGTTTTACGATCATTTCGTAGACTCGTGCACTAAAAATAAGGACTAGAAAAATTCGATCGAGCCTGTTCCTCCAGTTCTAATTTTTTTGGGTCTCTGTGTGACACTCCTGCCATTCTGTTCACATGGTCATCACTTCAAGTATATTCCATATTTTACAAACTAGCCAATTCATCTTATTCATTCTTTGGACTTACGGTTTTCACATTTCATTGCTTATTTTTCTTGAGTTTATTTCTATACTTAATTTATTATCCATTTATTGTAAGCTTGCATTCATATTAGGATTTTATTTACACTTTAGCTTAATCACATAACTAGGATGAGCTAAAACCAAAAATGCCAAAACCATGATTATCCAAGCTCCCAAATTAACCACACATGTGTAATATAACATATAAACATCATCCATGGTATTTACTTATCTTGGGCCAATCAAATAATGTATATCATAAGACAAAAGGCCCATATCCTTCACTAAACAAATGTTTCTAGCACCATGAATTTACCTTTGGGTCTCAATATCACTCAAGTATAAATTCAACTATGACATGTAAAAACTCTACGGAATCATCAAAACCTATATAAAAATCCATGTAAGTTAGAGCTCATGAAACATCCATAGGTTCAAACCACAAATACTTTCTTCTTCTCTAAATCATGCTTCACAAAAACAAATTTTGTAAACGTAACTATTTTACACCCTTTATGTAAATTTAAATACCTCAAAATTCATTTACTATAATCACTATTCATCCCTCTTCACTTTCTAGGTTATAGAAAGCATCAAAAAATCCATATCATGCTTAATTCACTTCATTATTTAAACCGAGAAATTTTGTCCCGAAAACCAAGAAACATTCTTCTCCATAAAGTGACATGGATGACCCATAAAATCTAATAATAATGAGACAAAACTTATACCACTAGAAATCCTTTTGAATATTATTTCAATAACATAATGTAACTCCTTCCAAATCTATGTGGAAGGCTTTCAACTAAGGTAGTCGGTCACAAACTACCTAAACCGCCCCAAAAATGCCCTTTGACTAGTCTTCACAAACAGGGAACACTTTTACATTTACAAATGTACTAATGACTAAAACTTCCATATAAATGAATAACAATTCACATAATAAAAAAATTCTATTTATTTTGAAACTCCTTTGGAAAACCTTTACTAAAACTGAACTTCTTCAAAAATAGACTTGTTTAAATAGGGTCCATTCATTACCACAAACACTAAGATACCTTTCTCGGAAAATTGGAGGAGTCTCCACATCATCCAATCACCATACTTTCACTAGAAATCAATTTTGGATACTTATGAGCTTTATCCCTCCTACCACTTTTGAGATAGGGTTTCAAACACACAAAAAATAGTTTACCTTCTTAACATTTGTTCATAAAAATGTGACAATTAAATGACCTCATTATTATTTTAAAACCTTATAGACTCAATTTAGAAACATCCTTGAAATCCACAAGGTCCTATGCAAAGAACACAATTCAGGGTGAGCATCAGAAGGTGTAATTCAAGCTAGAAATGACCTTCTTCTTGACCTTGTTTCACTAAAATTGACATAACTTGTGAAATCCTCTTTAGAATGACTCCAAATATTTCTTGCACCTCTAGAGAACCTATTTTCATCATCTCCAATCATTTTTATATCTTAAATAGTTCTCCATCTTCTCATCCCATCTTATATACATAAATAGCCTTTAGGGTTTTACATGGTTTAGGATAGGGACAACTAAAAACCATTATAAATCACTATGAAACCTCTATAAAATGTCATAACATATCTGTAATATTTTTTTATGACATCCCTACTTTCATTAATGATCTCACATGTCTCAAAACTCAACGTCGTGCCTCCAAGCACCTAGACCTTGTCTTGATGAAAATTTGTATCTTGGTCTTCAATCTATACCTACTCACCTTTGAAACTCATGTGAGTTCCTAAAAACTACCCAATAATTCTCTCCATAATTCTACCATTCTCATCAATCTAATAAACAATTCCATTCACCATGCTCCATTAGCTAAGCTAGCTAGGTCACCTGATCGGGCTTGTTAGAGCAATCCAGTCTCTTTAAATCAACTCATACCACTAAAAACACACCTGAAATTCTAAGTCACCATAATATTGTGCATGTTATAACTCTACTCCATGATCCTCTTTGTCATTAATGGGATTTTACATCAGAGAAAACACCTAGAACAAAACATGCCAACAAAACTAGGAACAAACTTGGATACTTTTGTTTTTCCTCTATCTAACTTGACTTTCCTATAAATTGAGAGGGTTCGTAACAAGATTTTAGAATAACATCTATAAATTGTGTGATGTTGTTGAAAATATATCTTAGGATAGTCTATAGTAATTCATATTAATGATTAGATAAATAACAAGCTATATACAACATCACACTGGAAAAAATAACTAGCCTGAGCTTATATTTATCCTAATAAATGACCTAAAAATTTCATTTTATAAGTTAATCAATAATTTACAAATGAAACCAATTCAAATCATATTAATCATCAAAGGAGACCAAAATTATGGCCTTGCTTCTAGTGCTAGAATTTTTTTGTGGTATTTTTATGGACACTTAGAAAGCAATTTTGAAAAGAATAATAAACTTCACATGTTTCTTAACCTAACAAGAATGGTGGTTCTTGGTATAAAATACTCAAGAATTATAACTTCAATTTAAGTATATTTTACTTGATGTTAAATTTCAGAGGGTTGGTTTTTTGGGTAAACCATCATTTGATTATATTTAGCCCCAATTGACTTGATCAATACCAATACTAACCCAATTATATTTACAGTGGTTAAATGGAATGGATCTTTATCAAAATAAACTCAAAATGGGAAAAAGAAAATAGAAAATGGAAATGGTTTTTTTTTTCAATTATTAAGTGTAATAAGAACCTTAAAGAACATACATTTCCTAAATCTTGAACAAAAAGGAATAGATGAAATCATTCCCATATCAATTCTAGGAAATCAGTTTAAGGGAATTCAGAACCAAAAATGCAAAGCAATTGTTCATCACCATTATCTCTAAACACTTAGATAACCAAGATTACATTAGCACATCTAAGAAACCAAGTTTTTTAGAAATAATAATCCATGAAGATAGATTAGCTAGGCTCAATCTACTCACTCTACCAATTTAAACCAAAGATAAAGGTGCAAAATCTACTTAATAACTAAAATTGATCAAATACACAAATCAAAACACTAAGAAAATTCAAACATATAGAACTCCAAATTTCCTCTTAACATTGAATTAATCTTGTCTAGATGATATCTAAAATATATATTGATTTATTTATAGGTGAATAAAGTATAGGAAGTTATTTACAATCCTTATATTCCCTAATTTTCAAAAGAGAAGGAAAAAAAACCATCTCATAAACTACCAATAATTACCACTAAGACCTATGAAAGAATCCATCAAAGTATATTATGGTTTTTTAGTTGAAAATGATGATTCATCACTATGGGTGAGCAAATGTTTGTTAGAAAATCGATCCACGTGAGAGGAATTTGGTTATCCCATGAGATCAGGAGCTTAAATGAAATTCTACCTAACACTTGTCACAAGATTATTTCTGTAACTAAATTTCATCCTAAATGCCATTTTCTATATTGTAGTGAGATATGAGAGGGAATATTGTTCCTTTGGGAATATAAATCAATTAAATTTCCAATCAAAATCATATAGCAAATGATTCAAATAACTAACTTGAGAGAAAATAAATAGAAGGTGGTAGAAACTATGTCCTAAAAATATCAAATATCTCTTCATAATTCTTCCTCAAATTGGTCTTTGTGTGTAACCCTTTAAATTATTCACCCAATGTTTCAAGTATCATGTGAAATGATGACTCCAGTCAAAATATATGATAAATAAAACCATGTCTCTATCATGCCTCTTTTTACTCAGTCCATTGATATGTTTAATTGATTTAAACATTTCAAATATTTATTTTAATACATGATTCTCCTCCATGTGCCCCTTTTTTATTTGATTTGACATTTTTCAAAAATTATTTGGTGACATGATTTAATAAATTTGAGATCCACATGTTCACCTCTCAATAATTCAGGGTCTTGGGTCTCTTGGGATATTTGGATCTTTCACCTTGCCTTGATTGATCCTCATGGCTTGTAGATCAACATCATTGGTCTATGTGGTACCATGAATTTCCAATATCTTATCTAATTTCACATTTCTAGGTTTATCATGTCTCTTAGAGTACTTGGATTTTTGTGAATTCTTCGATCGAGGTCTCGGGGTTTGGGACTTAATATTTTGTTTGAAATGAATCTATGAAACTTATAGGACCAAGTGACTCCATTTGATTTTATTTGTGCCTTTGGAAATTGAGGGCATGTAGATTGTTCCATGTGATTCCTCATCATGATTTCATGTCGCTAGGGGTCGACCTCTATCTTATTGATATTTTATTTGTAATTGATTTGAGATCATGAAAACACAATTACTTGATTGAGGTCTTGGGGTTTCGGGATCTCGATGAAATATTCATTCCACATGATTATATTGGGCTCGAGACTTAGGAATTTTTGTGAGGATTTAATGAACTTATCCAAATGCTCATAAGATGAGCCACATGTCCACTTTGAACCTGTGAAACATTTTAATGAAAAATTTAAATTTGATGGTTTGGAAATAATGGAAATGCAAAGGAAACCATCATTTACAAGTCTCAAGCCCATTTTTACTCTAAAAGCCTATCTTAATTCCTTCTCACAGATCAAACATAATACTGATTAAATAAAACTTGTGAAAGTAATAATGGTGTTTAAATAAAAATTCAATCAAAGAGTCAAACTTTAAAGATATTGATAAGTAAAGAACCAATTTAAGTCTTCAATTTGATCAAAATACAAAACCAAATACTTTCAAACATGTTAAAGAGATTTTTAACATATTGTTTTCGCACAAAATTTCATTCGAATAGAGTTGCTTTTATCCTTTCATTCTCTTGAGAAAGCAGAGATAAGGGTTAGGGCTAGGAGGAATACCATTGAATGTTGGGAAGGTGTGCGCGTAAAATAGAGAGATCAGATCGATTGTGAAGAACTCTTTTTATGCGGGAAGGACTACTGGTTCTTGATGAAGATACAGTCCAAGGAATGTGGTGGCGGCAAAGAAGGCTTAGTTGGGATGATCCGGTGTTGGAAAGCGGTGATGAAGCTATCCTCGGTCTTTTCCAATGCTTGAATGAGGGTGATAGCGATCCGATTACTCGATTGCTGATCTTGATTCGATGCTCTTCTCTCGCAACCTTTTCTCTTTTCTTCACTTGTATTTGTCTTGCAAATGAATTCCATATCCTTTCTTTTTGGTTGGGGGAGGTCATTACTTGAGGGGAACCGATGGCGGTTACGTAACCGACGGAAGTCGAGTAGAAACCGATGTCGGTTAGGTCAAAGTGGCTATTTTTAGTAAAATAGCCATCTTTCCCTCCTTTTCTCCCGAGGGATCAGTTGTGGGCTTGGTCAAGTCATTATTAGGCTCGTTTTGGTGCGGGTGAGGGGTAATGAGTCATGGGTGTGGGTCTGGACCAAGTCATAGGTCTTAAATAGGTTGATTTAGGGTTAGGGCTAGGACATGATGAGGTGGTAAGGTGAGGTGGTGGGGGTGGAGATGTGGATTTATTCATTATATGGTAATTAATAAATAATAAAGTGTGTAAGGTTTAGGTGGTGAGGTATGGTTAGGTTGCGAGGTGATATGCGGGGTACAGGGCATCGTAAGACCCAAATTTAGTGTCTACATTTGCCCCTTGTTGTCATGTAGCTTGTCGTGTAAAGGTACAATGACAATAATAAGAAGTGGTTGCCCCAGTTAAGGGTATAGGTAATCCCCCTCATATCTATCACAGATTGAGGAGACGTGAAATCGGGGATAGGGTTGATAAAGGGTGAATGGTGTTGAGATGATGGGAAGATGGTGGGGTAAGTTCAAGGAAGTAAACGCACGTTGAAATGCGTAGTGCGACAGGGTACATGATGTGAAGAGTAAACAACCAATTCATAGGCAAAGGTTGATAGTTTATCCAAACAAGGGTGATATAATCCCGGTATCCAAGGCATAGGAAGTAGCTCTAGGGGATATAATGGGTAAGACACCGGACGTTTAGGAATGTTCGGCGGTACAAAGGGTTGGTTTGGTTGAGATAAATGGCACGGTCTTGGTCTAGGCAATGCTGGTTGGCTGATCAATTCAAGTATCCTAGTTATGCTAAAACATGAACAGGTGAGCTCGATGGAACAAACAACTACATGATAGAATCGTAAATTGTGGGTCTTGGTCAAGGTACTTAATTGGTGCGGCCTTGGGTTAGGCCGATTGGTTGGTTGTGGCCTTGGGTCGGGCCGATTGGTGGGTTGCGGCCTTGGGTCGGGCCGATTGGGTGGTTGCGGCCTTGGGTTGGGCCGATTAGTGGGTTGCGGCCTTAGGTCGGGCCAATTGGTTGGTTCGGCCTTGGGTCGGGCCGATTGGTTGGTTGTGGCCTTGGGTCGGGCTGATTGGTTGGTTGTGGCCTTGGGTCGGGCCGATGAATTCAAAATAAGGCTATTTAGCAAAGCCGGGGTAGGTGAGGTGGTGAAAAATGGAGATTGGTGGATAAGGGTGGGAGTTAGGTTAAGTAAGTAGGTAACCGATATCGGTTATGTGTGACCGATATCGGTCACAAGACCGATACCGGTCTTCTAGGGCGCGCCGTAACCGGCATCGGTTATATGTCAAAACCTATAAAAAGAAAAATACGGCATGTCATTGTCACTTTGTGAATTTGAGTGCCCATTTTTGTCTTGTCTGAGGTGTGAATTAGTTGGGTTGAAATTTTGGGCTGAGTTGGCACTAGTTGAGTGGGGGAGTAAGTTATTGGTAGGCCCCAGAGATCAGGAGACAGAATTTGATTGGTTGAGGACCCTGCTGAGGAGATTTGGAGCCATGGCATAACACTGGAGGAGCAGGAGGTGCTGGAGGAGCTGGACCACCACCACCTATCCCACCACGATGATGTGTAGTCGTACCGGTAGGCTCTGAACCCCTTTTTGCGTGAAGTTGAAGCATTTAGCTAGGATGTGGGTTTTGGGGTAGGAATCCAAAATTTAATAAAATAATGGATAAATGAAGGTAAATCATAAAATGGAGTTGGTAGGTATGTTAGGTAGGCCAAAACGGCAGGGTGGGTAAGTTTTTAGGTAATTCGGGTGGGTAGATAGGTTAAAAATAGAAAAAAGGGGATTTGGGGCCGTTTTCGATCTGGCCCCAAAATCGATAGTGACCGATGTCGGTCACTAAGCGACCAGCAGCAGGTCACAACTAAAGACTAGTTGGTTCCGAGACCGGCGTCGGTCATGTGTCAACCGACGGCGGTCGTGTGTGACTATTAGCGGTCACTATGGGCAGGAGGTAATGTTGTAAAAGTAGGTATATTGATTTGTTGTAGGCGGGTAGGATAGAGTTTTGGGGTGAAGGGGGAGAAGGTAGAGTGGCTAGGAAAGGTGAGTGGGGTGGGGGTAATCGGGTGGTTGGGGGCTGGTGCGGGTAGGATAGGTTATGGGTTGTGGATGAATTGGGAGGGGTTAAATGGGCTAGGATATAGTTAGAGGATGAGAATAAAGCGGGTGGAGTATGAGTGGGGTAGTTGGTAGGTTATGGAATAGGTAAAGGGGATATTGTAGGTGTTTTTGGGTGGGGCTAGTGATATTGGGGTTATTGGGTGGGGGAGTGAGTATAGAGGGTTAAGGTAGTTATTTTGTAAAGGGTAGGCCTGATGGAGTGTGTTGTTTTTGTAGGCACGCTAGCGGCGACGGTGTGGGATCGATGCCACCTCTCTTGGGGTGGATGCGGCCACATGTGACTGCAACACAGTGGGTAGTCATGTAGAAGGTTGGACTCGGTGGAGTCCAGAGATATAGGGTTGTGGATAGGTACCATAGCTTGATGGTTGCCCTCATCGAGAGATGGGATCCGGAAACCAATGTCTTCCATCTCCCTACTGGAGAGATGACAGTCATGCTTGAGGATGTGTATCGCATCCTGAGACTGCCGATCATTGGTGAGGCAGTGTTCTAGGTGGATGCTAAGATAGCGATGGATAGCATCCTGTAGGTATTCGGGGATGCGGCCCCATTGATTACATATCACAGTGTGAGCATCTGCTACGGTGATATGTATCACGTGCATAGACAGGAGACACGGCTTGCCGTGCTGATGATGATTGGTATCACCTGCTTCACCCTTCCTGACTCAGAGGGAGGCCACTTCCCATGGGCTTTGATGGGAGTATTACATGAGATGGTGGAGGAGCACACCTGCTATGCATGGGCACCGGTGTATCTGGTGTAGCTATACAGAGAGCTCTGGGGCTATCGCCGTATGAGGTGATTTGGTATATGTTCGACATTTTTGTTACACTGTTGGGCCTACGAGCATATCATCTGTATATGACCAGTAGGGTTGCCCCAGCAGCCAGGGCCACAGGTAGTGTATAGATATGGATTCCAGAGGTGGTTGGGGGTCGTGGGCCAGCCACGAGCGGTGATTGCAGGGCGAGATGTGGCATACTACCGGCATATGTTAGAGGGCCTGACCGCACTCGATATTATATGGAGGCCATACAGAGGCCATCAGCCCCGAGGAGGAGCCCGAGCACAGCTACGATGGATCCAGTATATCTTCTGGATAGCTAGATGGAGACCCGGGAGCATGAGCAGATTCCCCTAGAGAGGGTATGCCGACAGTTGGGTCTACGATAGGACGAGCCACCTCCCTTCCCACAGTATCGGAGGGAGGATGTAGAGGCACCACTACCTCCTCCGTAGCCATTGGACCTAGTCTGGGTCACAGAGAGACCGGCGGATGATACGGTGGATGATGCCGGTGTTACAGGTGCATTTTTGGTTTGGTGGGTAGGGTCAAAGAGCACAGCCCGCACAGCCAGATTTGGTGGCTATTATAGCAGAGAGGGACCATCTCTTAGGCCAGGTGTAGCTATTACAGGGGTAGCTTGCTGCTGCATAGGCATAGATTGGGGTGCTACAGGGGCAGTTAGCCCAAGAGTACAAGCACAGTGCAGCACAACCTCATGCACGAGCAGCTTGCAGCACAAGCACGAGCAATGAGCACCACCTCGGCACAAGCGCAGTATAGGCACTTGCCTCGAGTACAAAGTGTCAAGGTAGGTTAGGGGCCACTTCTATTAGGAGCCGGGGGACCAGCCCCACCAGCCATGGTGGCACGGGCCCAATATATGGAGGCAAGAGTGGAGGCCCGATATTATCAAGACGTCTTTAGATGGTACCGGTGTCGACTATCAACCATATGCAGCTCACAGGGATGAGACATCCCAAAGTCATAGGTCACAGGGGGCCGCAGCCATAGCCGGTGGGTCAGTGATGGGTAGGAGACGAGATCCAACACAGGGGCCAGGTGAGAGACGAGCCGAGGAGGGGGAGAGAACGATTCACCCGGGAGCGAGAGATGGGTATATAGAGGATTTGTTGATAGAGACACCGGTCTCGAACCGAGTGTATATATAGAGGCCTGCGTGCCCACATAGGATTTATTTATTCATTTTTGTTGTATATACCGGCCTGCGAGCCGAGTACATTTTGTATAGTTGATACCGGCCTGCGAGCTGAGTATATTTTTGACATGAGAGACCGGCCTGCGAGCCGAGTCGAGATTTTGACAGAGACAGTGGCCTGCATGCCGACTTTGTATTTTTAGATCACAGAGGCCCCATGTAGGGCAATTTGTATATTTTGACATTGATTTGATGATGATATATAGATGAGTTTGCTCCACATGGTGTGTAAATTTTTGATTTGATGCATGTATTAGAATGTTTCATGTGTTTTGTCGATGGTATTAAAATTTGATGTATAGATAGATGATGTTGATGAAGTTTTACATATGTGTTGATGGTATTCTGATGATAGATATTGATAACTATGTCGTTATGCAAGGAAAAGAGGCGGGTGCCACTAAAAATTTGTAAAAAACAAAGAAATGGCCTAAGATAACCAAAGGGAGAGAGGTGACCGATATCGGTTAGGTGACCGATATCGGTTAGGTAACCGATGTCGGTAGTCATTCGACCGATACCGGTTATTTAACCGATATTGGTTATGCTAAAAGCGAGCTTTTCTAAAAATAGAAAATCTTGGGAGGTAACTTAAGTTCTTATTTTTAGAGTCATGCAACAAGTTAAATACGAGAATGCGACGTTGTTGATGGCTTATATAGGTAATTGCATGGGAGAATTGAGTGATAAGGAGGAAAGAGACAGGTAAAGTAATCGTGGGCTTAGATTAAGAAGGCAGAAAGGAAAGTTATATTGAAGAGGGTGGTGAACATGGCTGAACAAGGAGAAGCATCCAATGGGAAGAGAAGAGAGAAGGTATAAGTTTTGGTTGGAATTCAATTCTTGCATGTTTATGAATAGGATGAGAGAAGGTAAGTGGGTAGAGATGAAAAGAAAAGGTGATAAGCAAGGGTTTGGGATGGGGTGAGTGTTATGGGGTAGGTAATTAGGTGTTTTGGGTATGTTTGTGAGGTGAGAGAGAGGGGTATACGGCGAATAATTATCGTAGGTGGTGTTTTTAAGTAGGGTGTATAAAATTAACGATGGCCGATATCGTTTAGAGATAACTGGTATCGGTTACTTATAACCAATATCGGTTACTGTGTAAAATTCTAGAATGTGATAAAAAACACCTGGGGATTTTATTTATTGATTTGTTGTTTGTTGATTTGATGTATGCAGGTAGAGGCAGGGTTGAGGATGAATGATAGGGTGCAATTTTTTTCACGGGTCGGCGGATGTAACACCAGCTGAGTGGGCATTGATAAACTGTGTGGGGTTAAGTGGAATCCGCTATTATTCACGAATCACACGCAATCATGCTATGTTGCAGGCGTTGATTGAGAGATGGAATCCAGAAAAGAATACCTTCTATCTGCCAACAGGGGAGATGACAGTGATGTTAGAAGATGTGTTCGAATTTTGAGACTCCCAATTACAGGAAGACCAGTGTATCAGGTAGGGCCTAACGTGGCATGGGGAGCGATAACAACAGTATTTGGTCCAGCTGCACGAGATTTGACACAACGAGGTTTGACATTCACTTATGGTATAATGTTTGTAGCACACCCTGAGGCAACAAGGTTGGCAGTGGTATTAATGATAGTGGTGGGGTATTATGCATTACCGAGGGTGGATGGGGGAAGATTTCCAAAATCATTGATGTGTATTATTTGGGAAATGATAGAAAGGAGCGTGACTTTCGCATGGGCACCGCGCATATACGGCGAGCTATACGAGGGTTTATGGGCTGCAGACAAAATCATGGGACTACACTAGATTGTGCATACTTATTACATTGTGTGGCCTATAAGCACATTGTGTGTGTGGGACCAATAGGCCGACCAATCCAAGGAGGAGAGACAGGAGTACAGAGGTTGGAATTCAGATGATGGGTCCAGACAGAGCAAGAGGTGAGATCTCGAGGCCGTGACAGATGATGTCGAGTATTATAGGTAGATGTGGGAGATGGTGACGATTGCGGATATCTGTTGGAGGCCTTATGGGAACTATATGGTGATGGAGAACATAGCTGAGGATTTGAGGGGTGTAGAGCGATTAAGGTGGATTACGAGACATAAGCCAAGTGAGTACGAGAGGATTCCTCTAGATCACGTGCGGTGACAATTTGGATTTGTTCAGGATATACCCATGGCTTATAGACCATACATGAGGATTGATGCTGAGGCATCATTCTCACCTCCCCGGCCGACACCTCCAGAAGGACCAGAAGAGATAGCAGCCGATCGCAGGGTAATGGATGTAGGAGTGACAGAGGCTTATAGATTATGGTGGGTAGTAGAGCTGCGAGGTACACATGAGAGGGCCGATCATCCTGACATAGCTGTGATTATAGCGGAGAGAGATCACCTGCAGGGTTTAGTTCACCAGCTTCAAACGTAGGTGAATGAGACAACGGGATTGTTAGCGGTTTCACAGTCACGAGTGGAGAGACTAGAGGTGAGATTCCTCCACACGAGAGGGCGTATTCATATGTTACAGGAGAGATTGGCGGATCAGTGGGAGGAACCAATAGTAGTGGCACCTTTGAGGATGGAGAGGCCAGGTGAGCGGCGTCGACGATCACCATCACTACCTGGTTCGGGATGAGGCGCGGGGTCTACGTGAATTTTATAGGGGTAGAAGAATAAATAAGGATGCCGACCTGCGCGTCGATGATAGAGAAGATGTATTTGTTTAACATCTAAATAAAACTGAATATGTATGGTGATTTTGAGTTTATGATAATAATAAGAAATGTTTGTGTTTTGAATGTTTTGAATTGATAAAGGACAAAGGTGAGTGTTATCAATATAAATATATGAAATCATTTATATTTTTAAGCAAAACACAACATATGATAGGTTATGGTAGGGGATGGTCGAGCTAACCTTGGGAGACCCCAGGTCTCCTAAGTTTTCCTACATAGCCCATTGCACAAAGCAAGGAGGGGCCTCAGACCGATGTAGTTCTCCCTTAGGACCAGGGAGAGATGAATTTAGGCAATTTGGTTGTGTTTAGGTAATTTTTTGGTTGGTAAAATTTTGATGTTGGTAGGGTAATGTTGTTAGTGTTGGTAAGGTATTAGCGGTGTTGGTGTGGGTATAGGTGAAGCGAGGTTGAGCTTACCTAAGCATAGGGAATCGTGTCCTGATTAAGGTCAACACATAATCCTAGATTCGGAGTAAAATAGACAAAAGTGTCCCAAAGTTGGAAAGAGCTAAACAAATCACGTATTATCATAGGATGAGCTTGAATCTCTAGGTACCTTGCATATGCGAGAAGTCGATAGGTGAAAAGAGTTGTATAATCACAATATATCGGATATACGTCACGTCCCTTGAGTTTTGTTGTTTTTTTTTTTTTAAATGGTGAGGTGAGGTGGATGGTATAGCTGGGGTGCAGAGAACTTGTTATAAGGTGATTATTCTGACAAAAGAGAACCAAACACGAATAGACAAGTCCATGACTCAAAAGTGCTTTTGAATATTGCTTTTATTTTTCTGGATATAGACTGATCGATGCGGGAAGTCTACATGGGATATGCATTTTGTTGTTCTTGAGGTCTTCACGAAGCTGATCAATGCGAGAAGCTTCTGATAGAGGCTGACTTTGTATAGTTTTCCTTCAAGGGAGCAATCTATTTATAGTAGCAGATGTGGCTTTGCACATAGCTGTCCTTCGAGGAGCGATCTATGTATAACTTAGAGGTCTAAATGTCCATTTGGCATGAAGCATCTAGTTTTGCAGGAAGTTTGACTCAAGAATATCCCATAATTGTATAATTGAGAACGTGTTATTTTGATACTTTTAAGTCATGGACCAGACTAAAAAGGGGAAGGCATCTTTAAGAGGAGGTGATGATCAAACCACGTGAGGTTGATTCTACTTTGAGATGCACGAAACAAACTGTATGAGGTGGTAAATGAGCTGAAGGGATGAGCGCAATGTAGATAAGAAGTGATGTAACACTAAATTCAACAGTAGAATGGTCGGAGATGCAAGGCATTAAGGGGTTTAGGCTCAAGTTTACCATTAAGCGAAGCTAAATGGTAAGTGCTTGATCCGTAAGTGTGAGTGATAATGTAAGGCCCAATCCAATTTGGAGCAAATTTTCCACGCTTTGCTCTTTTCTAGTTTGGTTACATGTTGATTCTCTTTCGAGGACAAGATCACCAGTCTTAAAGGTACACCCATGAAGTCACTTATCATAAGCATTCTTGATGCGCTTTTGATAGATTTGAAGGTGGTCAAGAGTTGTAAGACGATGCTCGTTAAGAAGCTCCAATTGGGCTAACCGCTCTTGGCAGAAATCATCATTGGTGAGAATATCCTAGAGAGATATTCTTAGGGAAGGGATTTGTATTTCGAGAGGCAAGACAGCCTCGGTACCATACACTAGAGATAATGGTGTGGAATTAGTGGAAGTACAAATCTTTGAGTACGATAAGCCCAAAGGGAAAAGGGGATGTGATCATGCCGTTTTCCTAGAAGTGTTAACGACTTTCATGAGAATTTTGATTAAGGTTTTATTAGAATATTGGCTTGTCCATTTGCTTGTGGATAGTAGGGTGATGAGAAGCTAAGTTTGATTCGAAAGTTGTCACAAAGGTCTTGTAACAACTTATTTTTGAAAGATTTTCCATTATCCGTTATCAGGCGATGAGGAACACCAAAATGACAGATAATGTGATGATTGATGAACTCAACGATTTTTTCTTTTTTGTTGAAATGAGTGGAATGGCCTCCACCCATTTAGTGTAATATTCAGTTGTCGTGATGATCCAACGGTGATGCTGCGAAGAAGGTGGGTGAATCTTGCCAATAAGGTCTAAACCCCATTGTGAGAAAGGCTAGAGATCTCGTGTGACTGTTAGCAGGTGGCTAGGATTATGTTGAAGGTTGGCATTTTGTTGACACATAACACAACACTTAACATATTCGTAGTAGTCTTTATTAAGAGTAGGCCAATAATATCCTAGGTGAAGGATCCGCTTGGCCATGGAGAGGCCACTAAAGTGCCCACCACAAATTCCGTCATGGACTTGTTGGATGGTATAGGTGACCTCCGCGTTGGTTAGACATCAAAGGAGGATGCCATCAAAGCCATGTTTATAGAGATTCCCCCATGACAACATAACGAGAAACACTTTTAAGAAAAGTGCATTTGCCGTTACTAGTAAGGTTAGGTGGGAGAACAGAGGTTGTAAGGTAGTCGTGAAATTGGTGATACCAGGTATCCTGTGAATTAGCAGATACATTATTTACCATACAAACATCCAGGACTGAGTAAGATGGGGCAAAGAGTTGTTGGACCAAGACAAATATGTTAGAGTCGGTGAGGTAGGAATTTGTGAGGCCAAGCAATCCATAGTATCCGTAAATTTATTAGTTGAGCGGGGAATGGTTTGGATAGAATAATGAGTAAATAAGGTCAAAAGTGAATCCACGTAATGTTTGTACTTTTGAAGTTCCTCATTTTTACATTGGTAGATGCCCGTAACTTGATTGACTACCAATTGAGAGTCGCCAAAAATGTTAATAGACTTTACACCTAAGTGTAACGCAACCTGGAGACCCAAAACAAGGGCCTCGTATTCCACTGTATTATTAGTGCAGGGGAAATTGAGCCAGAATGAAAGAGGCATAGGTTCAAAGCATCAAGAGGAATGAGAACAATGCCTGCCCTCTACCACGCTAGCATTTGGATCCATCGAAGAAGAGGGTCATTGGATACGACACCTCACTGAGTGAAAGAGTTGCGATGAGTTCGTCAGGGAAAGTAAAATTGGTAAATTTTTCCCCATGTAAAGCGGCTTCCGTGAGTTGGTCTGTGATAGTTTGTCCTTTGACTAATTTCTGGTGTACAAACTCAAGGTCAAGGTCGGCGAGGAGCATAAGCCATCGGGCGATGCATTGGTTTAGATGAGGTTTGGCATACATATAATGGATGGGGTCAGCGTTGGTGATGAAAAAAGTTTTGTGATTCAGGAGGTAATGTCGGAGTTTGGTGGCCATGAATGATAGGGCTAGGCACAACTTTTCTACATGTGTATACCTAGTCTCGTAATCCACAAAAGTATGGCTTATGTAATAAATGGCTTGTTCTCAATGCTCGGAGTCACGATGTGCGAGCATGGCTCCTACAGCATGGTCGGTGGCAGAAAGGTAAAGGTAGAAAAGGGTGATCATCTTGATGTGGGATAAGCACAGTGGCTGCAAGAGATAAACTTTAAGAGCCTCAAAGGCTTGGTGGCACTCTTCACTCCATTGAAAGACAATTTCCTTTTTAAGGAGATGATGGAAAGGTTGACATCAATCCGAGATGAGTTGTGAGATGAAAGAGCCGGATAGATGGAGTTTGCGGATTGGAGTTTGCCCTGCAACTACGCAATTGTTTGAGGTTAGTGGGTGGGGGCATTTCTAGGATAGCTTTGACTTTTCCGGATCAACCTCAATGCCACGCAAAGTGATGATAAAACCAAGGAGTTTTCCCAAAATGACACCAAAGACACATTTCTTTGGTTGAAGACGAACTACTGATATTGTAACAGGTGATCGAAAATAATTGTTAAAACATCAAGATGTTCACTGCGATGTTTAGATTTGCCAAGAAGATCATCGACATAATCCTCAAGGATAGTGTGCATAATGTCATGAAAAATGTAAGTCATAGCCCGCTGATAGGTTGCACCAGCATTCTTAAGGCCAAACGACATGACATGATAGCAGAAGGTTCCCTAAGGAGTAATGAAGGTGGTTTTATGTTGATCGGCGGGGCTACCAAAATTTGATTGTATCCGAGAAGCCATCCATGAGAGAAAGCATCTCATGGCCCGCAGTGAGATCAACAAGTTGATCAATGCTAGGTAAGGGGAAGTCATCCTTTGGGCAAGCGAGGTTAAGGTCCCAAAAATTTGTGCATATCCGAAGTCCCCCGATGCTTTAGTGACAGGTACGACATTAGAAATCCATTGCGGATAGTCAATAGGTAAGATGAAAGAAACAGAAAGAAGGCGTTGAAGCTCTTCTTTCACTAAGAGAGAAATGCATGGATGCATTTTTCTCAATTTCTGTTTAACTAGTTTAGAGTCTGGTTTCAGAGTGATGTTATGGACAGCAATGTCAGGATCAATTCTTGGCATGTCGGCGTAGGACCAAACAAAAGCTTGATTACGGGCACGGAGGAAGGTAGTGAAAGTGGCTTGTTCTTATATGTTAATAGATTGTATGATCTTCACAATGTGAGAGATTGTCCTCTCTGTGGATGTTGATTTCTATAGTCGACTCATTCAACATGGTTTGAGTTTTAGATGGTAAGGCGCATTGAATATAAGAGTCATCCGCGCCAAGGTAAGTGAGGATGGATTCATCATCTGGAACTCAACAACATTAATTGAAGGTGAGTCTTCTTTGATCATGTCTAGATACGAAGGGAAGAGAAGATGGGTCTTCATTATCACGTTGATAAGTGAGAGGACCCAGGAAGATAGCATTTACGAAAAAAAGTTAGGAGGGATAGATTCCGGGTCTATCGACTCTGTGGGTGAAGATGGAAAAATAGGTGATGATGGTTCAGAAGAGGTAATGTCGTTGTCTTCCCGGATACAACTGACATGAGGTTTCTTTGGTGTAAGTGTTTCAGAAAATCCAAGACCACTACGATCTTTGTGTTTGCGTGTAGTCACGGGAATGATTGTATGTCGGCCTTGTTCATAAAGACCGAAACCAAAACCTTTCCAAGCACAGTGAGTCAAGAAGGTGAGGGTGAAACGATGATTTGTTAGATATTGAAAATTGGATTGGAAGGGAACCACACCAAGGGGAGGTTCAGGGGTAACGGAGGATGCATCAACACCCCCATACATTAGGTTGGTGTGGAAATTAGGCGGTCCATAGGAGATCACCTCCCCCACACGATGGTCGTAGGTAGGATGCACATGTAACTGTCCGTACTCCTGTGGGGTATGGAAAGTGCTAACGTTATATAGGTGATACTCCCCCAGCATAAGGCATTGAAAAACATCTACCAAGGGATCTAAGGTTGGGATGTTGTCTGCGGGGAAGGAAGTGGTATTTGCGGTAGCGGTTTCATTTGTTGAAGGTTTAGGTGTGGCTAAGGTGGATGGTTGAGGTGTGGGCGAAGTAGATGGTTGGGTTGGATGAATGGGTGCCTTGACTAGTACAAGCACATCATTAGGGTGATATAACATATTACAGGTTTTGAAGGGGGGAGCGTTAGCTTTTACGGTGTATGACCTCCCCTCATACTCGAATTTTATGCATCTATGTAAGGTGGAGGAACGCATCCCATAGACCAGATCCAAGGGCATCCTAACAACATGTTGTATTGGAATTCTCCCTCAAGGACATAGAAGAATTCGGGAAGGTACGTTGCCCTACACGAATGTTAAGGATCACGGTGCCTAAAGTAGAAGTAATAGCATCATTGAATGAACGTAACTTGGTGGGGTTGGCACACATGCAGCTAGAAGGGATATTCATTTTTGGAAGGCTTTGGAAGAGATGATGTTTAGGCTAGCGCCCCGTCAATCATAACACGACGTACTTAGATGTCCCAGACATAAGCCGAGATGAAAAGAGTGGGGTCAAGATCTTCTGCACCAAAGATGATAATTTCATCTTCAGAGAAACTGACAGCAGCGGCTTGCTATACAGGGATAGAAGTGGTAGATTGTTTGGTGAGAGAAGCAATGTGGTTGGGTGTTAAGATGGAGGCAACGGGAAAGGTTTCGTTAGGTAGGACCTCTATCCCTTGAAGGATTTCAATGAGAGATTGTCGATGAGATTCAGAGGTTTGAATGAGATCATACAATGTCATTTTTACAGGTAATTGGTGAAGTTGTTTGATCATGGTACGATGGGAAACTCCATTAGAGACGGGGTAGGCAGGTCCACGAATAACCACTTTAGGTGGTGGTGCAATCGGGATGGCGGACGGAGAAAGAGAGGCCGTAGGTGTGCTTTCTTTAGCTTTCCCATTGTTTTTCTACCCTCGAGTAGCAATACTAATCATGTTGATCTCATGAACACGAGAGGAGGAAGATGGCAGGGATAAGTCATTGTCTTCGAGAGGTGGGGTTGCAATAATGATAGATCTTGGTGAGGTGGGGATAGGTGGTATAGGAGAGGGGATTGAAGCTAAAGGTTTCTCCCTTCGTAAGTTGTCTTTCTTAACCTTCCTATCCAGAGATAGGTGGTGACGAAGGATGGCTTTCAAAGCTTTGCCCCTCCACATCATGTCTGGTGTGCGGTGGTAAGCGCAGATTTTAGACTCATCTCAACCTATAAGTCAAGGTTTAGATGGATCATAGGGTGCGAGTGGGGGTAAGGAAATGGTCGCATTCTCCACCAACATATCAAGGATCTTGGCGTAAGATCCTTTGAGCGGGTTAAAGTCAGAGGAAGATGAGGCTATTGATTGGGTGGGTTTTGGTAATGGTTGGGTATGGTTGGTTTGTACGGGTGGTGGTTTAGACAAGGGGTTTTGATAATTGGATTTAACTAAACATGGCTTCTTCGGCACAGAAGTCATGTTTAGCTGGTTAGATGATGAGGCCACAGATGATGTGGTGGCAGGAAATAACCACGGGGAAAGAGGAGTGGACAACAAACAAATCCTTTGATGATGGAGTTTGTTTAGGGTTGGTAGGTGGACAGGATACTTGGGGTGACGGTGTTGATACACCCGTGGATCTCTGTATGGGTGCAGAAGGTGCAGGTCGTTTTAAAGAAAATGTAGGAGGTATGATGTATTGAGGCAAGGTGGAGGGGTGAGGTCCCAATATAGAAGGTAGGTGTGACAGTGAGGGTTTTAGTTGTGACAGAGGCATAGATTGGACTTGAGGAGATTGGGTTTGTCTCCTAGGTGGATGGACGGCTTTATTTTTGGATAAATCTAACCATTTAGGTGGGTGTGTTAGGTTGGGTATTGGTGAAGTCCCAAGCATAGGGGAAGGTTTGGTTAGGTTAATAGAGGTGGATAAGGTATTCGGTAGAGATGAGGGGGGTGAAGATGAGGACATAGGCATTTTGAGCTTTTGTAAACACCTCGGGTATATGGTAGAGGTGTCTCAGACCGGTCATCCGCATTTGAGTAGAACATGGTGTACTCAAACGCTCCCATAAGACTCATCTATATTCTAAGGGATGACAATCTTCACGTGTGAAGAAGAACTTTTGTATGGAAGAGAGGTGGGTTGTGATTCCGGTCCCTATGGGTGTGATACTGAGGGTAAATGAGGCAATCGTATCAATAGGTGTTAAGGGGTCAACCGGTCATTTGAAAAGATTTAGGTGATGAAGAACTAATAGGTAGGAAGGCATGTTTGAGGGGATCCATCATGATTAAGGAGTTTGGTGATGTCGGTTTGAGAGGTTTCTCTTCTAAGGATGACAGAAGCTTGATGCATGAGCCTTCTTCTTTTACAAGTAAGAGTGGTGGAAGGAAATGTTTGGGAAATAGATAAGTTAGATAACATCCACTCACGGTCTTTGCAGGATGTGGTGTAAGAAGGTTCATTGTGAGAAGAGAAATCTAGGCGGTTAATTCCTTTATAGGTAAAGGAATAGTGGGACTCTCCTCTTGTCCTGATGAAGGAAAAGGGGGCGAAAATCCCTGTGTTGGTGAAGAAGCTTGATTCAGAATTTCCTCAATGGAAGCCCTAGGTTGGGAGTTGAAAATCACATGGATCTCATGCACACTCTTCTCCTTAGCTGCAATGTCTTGATTTGTGTTACTGTTATATGCATGGTTTGGAAATGGTTTGTTGAAGATTTTTAAATTTTGATTAGCGGGGGCATTAGGATTATCGAGAGTTATATCCCCTACATCAACCATTTCCTGCACTATGTTTTTCAACATCTTGTAGTTTTCGTGACTGTGTCCCTTCACGTGATGGAAGTTATAGAAGTCATTTTCTTTATACCAAGAAGGAATAGCGTGGGTGGAATCAAACCCGGAGTGAGGTTTAATAGGAGGCAAGGTGATAGCTCCTGCTTTAAGCAATTTGTCTAAGATCACACCATAAGTTTCTCCCAAGGGAGTATAGTTGATGGGCTTGGCTTTATACTTATAGGTGGCTTTCGGCTGGGTATTAGACAGTGCTTGAGATTTGACCATTACTGCGTGTATGGCACCCTTTGATTTCGAAGTAGCCGATGAGTGAGAGTTGGTGGTGTTGGGTTTGGTGGTAGAGTCTTGGGTCTGAAAATTTGAGCTATTGTTGCTAACCTCAATTTCTCTTCCTCTAAGGCTCAAATCTCTAGTTTCAAGCCATAGTAAAGACCTCATCAAATGTGCAGAAAATTTGAATTTGGAGGGTGGGAGAAATGTGTTTAGCACAAGCCCACATAAAGAGTTTGATGAGCTCGGCCTGAGGTAAGACATAAGTAAGTTGGTTGATGAGGCCCCGCCATCGTCCAACGAAATCTGCGATAGACTCGTCTTCAAATTGTCAGATGGCATAGAGGTCGGTAATGGATACTTTCTTGGCAATATTGATGGAGAAGTGATCCAAGAAAGATTGGGCTAACTAGTTAAAGGAGAAAATTGAATATTGGGCTAGAGAAACTTTGCATGCCACTCAAGGCAAGTCACGATAAGGACATGGGAAAGGTACGGAGTAGTAAGGCATCGTCATGAGCAATCGGATAGCAGAGCATGTCTAAATGATCGTGAAGTGTTTTTGGGGGTCCTCCTTACTTATTAAAGTGAGTAAATTTTGATAATTCCCATTGAGGAGGATATGTATGAATGGGGACAGAAGGATGAATAAGCTCTCAACAAACTTGCTCATATTTCGAGTGTGTTACGACTTCTGAAATAGAAGCCTCAAGATTTTACATCTTGTCCATCATCTACATTTGATTAAACCATTGGTTGGGTTAGATGATGACCTTTGTCAGTTGTAATGAGAGGACGATTGGTCCAAGAACCACTATTAGACAATGGTGGGATTGAATGTTGATAAGATAATGGTGATGAATGTGTTGGGGCAGCCGAATAAGGGTGTCCTATATAAGAGGTTGAGGCTACCGGATGAGTGTGTGGAAATGAAAAGGTGGGCGGAGCTTGAGAAGGAAAGCTCGTGTGGATAGGTGGCAGAGAGCAAGTTATGAAAGGGGCAGTGGATGGTAGTGATATGTGGGGCCCTAGATTAACCAAAGGAAAGCCAATCAGTGCAGTATGAACTAACGAAGCCACTGTGTTGGGAGACGGAGCTAAGGATGAAGACAGTGAAGCGGAGTTATTAGGTGGGGAAGGAGCCAAATGAGCTGCTATACTAATAGGCATACCAACAAGGAGTTGACCGTCGGGTGTACGGTCAGGGGTATGAGACAAATAATGTTGCACGGCGCTAGGATTAGCATCCAAAAATTTGGCAAAGTCCTTATCTCCTATAGGGATCTTGGGAAAATTACTTGGTATTTGTAGGATTCCCCATAGGATGTGAAGGGGTGATTCGGGGAAAAGGCATAGAACAGGCATGTGAAACCATGGCTGCAAAGCTTGTTCGGGTTATAACAACCATGGACAATGGGAAATAGAAGTGAATTAGTCAATCGGCATAGAAACAGCAACAAAATGTTAGAATTGGTAGGTTCTTTGGTTTGTTAATAAGCATGAAAGATATAAGCGATATCGATCGATAACCAATGTCGGTCGGTATGATCAGGAGTTGAGTCGATTAACCGATGTCGGTAGAATAGGAATGGTGTTGGTCACTATGAAAGTAAAGAGAAGATGTAAGAAGCTACTTTGGTTTGGGATTAACAATGCTTAGTATACCCACCAAACTGTTCAAGTGATCACCTCAAACAGGCATAATAGAGAAACAGAACTAAAAAAGTAAGATGCACAAGCAAATCAAGAGACTAACCCTAGGATTAGTTTTAATTATTTTGGGATTATGCCTTAGACACAAGATGATGTCAATCCTAAATAAAAGACCTAGGGAGATGTCAAGTTTTTTTGGCTTATAAGGTTACCTCAATCGGGTGGAGGAATACTGTGGAAAAAGGGGGATGTTTGAGCTGTTGTGTTGATTATGATGTGATTTGGTATGTGTTGTGTAGTGAGAGTAAGATTAATTTCTCATCGATACCATGGATATCACCCCCACGTGTACGACCACATTACTTAATCTCGTTCACTAGAATTAAAAGCAGTAAGCAAGAATGTGATGCACGTGTTTTAAACCCAAATCGAAAATCATATTCGATGAAGCAAAGAAGATGACTTTCACTAATGCAAAGATGTGAAAGAAAGACAAAATCTTTTATCAAAATGACAAAATATTTTGTGAATATTTAGCAGAAACAAACAGCAAGTGTGCTCCCTATATAAAAGCAAGCAAGAAAGAAAGAAACCGAAAAGGGTCCCACTGCAAGGCATGCCAAAATGTTTTGTATAGAATTTCTTTCGAGAATAGAGTTGTTTCTATCCTTTCATTCTCTTGAGAAACAGATAAGGGTTAGGGCTAAGAGGAATACATGTTGAATGTTGGGAAGGTGTGTGCATACCATAGAGAGATCAAATCAATTGTGAAGAACTCATTTTTGTCTAGGAAGGACTACTGGTTCTTGATGAAGATACGAGTCCAAGGAATGTGGTGGTGTGAAGAAGGCTTAGTTGGGATGATCCGGTGTTGGAAAGCAAGCTGATGAAGCTATCCTCAATCTTTTCCAATAATTAAATGAGGGTGTGGTGATCTAGTTACTCGGATTTGTAGTCTTGGCTCGATGCTCTTCTCTGCAACCTTTTCTCTTTTCTTCACTTATCTTTGTCTTGCAAATGAATTCTGGATCCTTTCTTTTTGTTGGGGAGGTCATTAATGAGGAACCGATGACGGTTACATAGCCGATGGTGATCGAGTAGAAACCAATGTCGGGTAGGTCAAAGTGGCTATTTTTAGTAAAACAGCCATCTTTCCCTCCTTTTCTCCTAAGGGATCAGTTGTGGGCTTGGTCAAGTCATTATTAGGCTCATTTTGGTGTGGGTGAGGGGTAATGAGTCATGGGTGTGGGTCTGGACCAAGTCATAGGTCTTAATTAGGTTGGTTTAGGGTTATGGCTAGGTCATGATGAGGTGGCAAGGTGAGGTGGTAGGGGTGGAGATGTGGATTTATTAATTATATGGTAATTAATAAATAATTAAGTGTGTAAGGTTGAGGTGGTGAGGTATGGTTAGGTTGCGAGGTGATATGCGGGGTACAGGGCGTCGTAAGACCCAAATTTGGTGTCTACACATATTATGAATAAAGTTTGGCTGTATTATTTTTAAAGGGAGTGTGTTTGTGTTTCTCACAAAAAAATTAATATATCTTTACAAATTAACTACTAAGACTTCCTCCTAAATAAGAATTTGATCTATAAATTGTGATTTTTCTATATCTTAGCCAAATTCTAAAGCATAATATAGGATGGACTACATGTAGTTAGTTGAAAAAAACATGAATCCATTATTTTATCTCAAAAATATTAATCCACCCAAGTGTTTCCCCTCGGGATGTGCCATTTATTTTTGTAAATAATAAGGACAAAAATATTATTTACATTGATTAAAGGATGCAAAATAAGACCACCATAAATGATAGGGTCATTATACCTTATATAGATGATATATTTTATCAAATATGATGATCCATTGTCTTCTATAAGATATATTTGAGGTTAAAACACCATAAATTGTTGATTAAGGATGCATACATCCAAAAAAATATTATAGAAATTTTTATAGAGATTACTAGTTCACAATTTTACCATATGGACCCATAAATGCATCAACTTCTTTCATGAATCCCATGAAAAAATGTCATCATATATTATGTGGATATTTTTTTCTTTTTTATTGATGTTATTCTTATTTAATAATATAACAAGGAGGAACATCTCTACTATCTCTAGTTCCTTATGCAACAACTAAAGCAACACAAAGAATACGTAAAGCTATCTAACCATAAATTCTTCAAAAATTGGGTAAAATATTTGAGGCATAAAATATCTACAAAGGGTATTTTTCAGTAAACCAAACAAAATAAAAATTCAATTATTGAGTGGATAACACCTTAAAATATGCATGAGGTATGAATTTTTATGGGTTTGTAAGCTATTATAGGAGGTTATTCTTAGGATTTTGAAATATCCCTTGTAGACACCTAAAATCTACTTATGTAGTGTTACTACTAAGATTGTAATAATTACCCTCTTTCATACAATTTCCATTATAATTAGTTATTTTCCACTAATTAAATAAATTTCCCTCCATTTTTTCAATTAACAACACTTTAATAGTTAACTAGCCTTTACTTTCATTTTGGATGCCAATTAACAACACTTCGTTAGTTATAATCCTCTTCCAATTGAATAATTAACTATTATTAGTTAATTAAGCCTATTTACCCTTGTATTTAATAAATAAACCCTCTTATTGGTTAAAACCCCCTTCCAACCATTCAAAACCCCATTTCACTCCAAATCATCTCTAAAGGCTTTCTAAGCTTATCTTAGCCTATTAATTAATCATATTTGATTAATTGAAACACCCCTAAATCCCATGAGTTGGTAATCACTTGCTAATTCTTGTAATCAATATTTTCTCTTCTAAAATCTATGTTGTCCCTAGAATATTGGCTAAGGATGAGAAGGCGTGTGGGCACGCGGAACCTAGTTGAAGAAGGGCGTGTAAGGTTGAAGGCGAGCAAGGAAGGGTTCTTGCAAGGTTTTGCAGAACACACGGCATGTGCACATAAGGAAGAACATGTTTTGGACTTAGTTGTATTCAGGAATCACAAGAAGCACACAAGAAAATCATGACCCTTGTGGATAAGGTTCCAACCTGGAGACTATAGGATCAAAAGGGAATATTACAGGCATGCAATGGAAGGTTTCAGAATAAATCATTATAAAGAGTGGAGAGCTCGAATCGAGAAGGCATGCTCCCATGGAGGACCACTTCGACACTTGGTAACTGATCTATAACTTCATAAAGGCATGGTGGTGGTTTCTAAGGTTATAAATACAAGTTCCCGATAGAATAAAGTGTTTAGAAGAGAGAGTCGAAAGAGGTCGAGAGAAGTTGAAGAGAGGCGAAGCTCTATGGAAATGCCATGGAGGATTCTAGGGGTTAGGATTAGGAGAATATAGGAATCATGGCACGTTTAGAGGGATGGGTCTACATTCATTTTTTTAATGTGATGAACATAGTGTAGTTCTGATGCATGACTTAGCTATGCATGGTTATATGAGGATCTGTTATGACCTCAAGGGATGTAATGTGGTTATTAAGTCTATTAATATGAACATAAGGCTCTATTATAAATCATATATGCATTCAGGAGCATAATACTTATGCATTTCCTTTATGTATGAACCATTTCCATATGTCATTTGCTATTTATATTTTCTGCATGCAATGAGATGATAACTCATTCTAGGTTCTTAGAATGTTGTATATTTCTTTTCTATTTATATACATTTAATTATCTGTCATAAGATGGCGCATGCTCAAAAACTCACATAAAGGAGAGACTCGATGCCCATGCATACTTTGTTTGAGTGCCCAGTGCCCTTTGGGTGATAGGCCGATGTGCATGCGATTAGACTATTGGTCTAAGGGTATAAAATATGACTATAATCTACTTTATCATTTATCCAACATACACTAGTTTTCAAGCTTCTCCCGAATTAGAAAGCTTTATAAAGGACCCTCCTACATCCTTCACACCTTACACCTTTACAAACACCATATTTTTTCTAATATTTAATATAAGATATATGATAAGAGAATTCTCCATCATTTTGGAATAGATACTTCATCTTGTGCATCCATTCTTCCATTGTTGAGTAGAAAGGAAGATATAAATCTAGCCTTGTAGTTGTTTCTTGGTGAGATCCTTCCCTCTCTTTGGAGATCAAACACACAAATTTGATTATTCATGACCTAAAGAGGCTCATGTTTTAGAATAATCATATATTAATAGAGTAGTGATGGTTAGCATTAGGTGAATGTATTCATGTTTATGCAAGATAACTAGTTTCCTTTACACTCTAGTCATAATTTTAATGTTACCTTTAGCTTTGCTTTGAGACTACTATGTGTTATTTTCTTTCAATTAGCATAAAATGTTTAACATGAACACATTTGGCACACCCGATGGTACCTAATCCATTTTCCTTTGCATTCATTTTCAAGTTTTTAGATTATTTTCAATTTTGGTTACTAACCCTCATTTTATCATATTTTAGATAAATATGGTGTTTCTTAACTAGATTAGTTGAGTTTTCCTTGTTTTTTGCTCTTTGTAGAAAGGAAGGAGGTGAGGTGCTATCAAATTTGGATCAAATTGATAAATTGTTGATATTTTTGACTTTATTTTTGTCAAATACCATATTTTGTGCCTTACGCTAGCGGAAGAACCCTTGTGCTACTACTTAAATCATGTGCTACTGATTTTAGGATTGCACTACTACTTAACAGGCTTGCGCTAGTGCCTCTCACCCACATTTCCATTGAATCAATTTTTTCTGATCTATGTATGAAATGTGCTACCTCACTATAAGATTGTGCTAGCGCTTACATGGCTTGCGTTCGGCTCTTTTCTTCCCTAGTGCTCAACGATTTTGTTTTTTATCTCAAAACTACTTTTTGAAATTACTTGTGGCACTAGTGTGAGATGTCTTGCACTAACAAGATTATTCTTGCACTAGTGCTAAAATCCACCTCTTTGGTGCATAGGCTTGCGCTAGTGCTCTCTATTAATATTTGGCTCTATTTTCAAGGTTTCTAGATTCGAATTTTAATGTTTGTTACTATTTGACATGTTTTCTAACTCTGTTTTGTAGGTTTTTACATTTTTAATCAGATTTCTAACATGTTGTCAAGATTTAATGAATGTAATGTTTCCATGCTTTTCTTAAGTTAGGCTAAAGTTTGTGTATTATCTTCTCTTACACCTTTGGGTGATCTTGAGAAAAAAAGTAACTCTAAGTCTTATTTTTAACATTTGGTTAATTTGGAAACTTAATATTTCTTTTTTTTCTTAAAGGAATGAACAATTTATGAAAAATTGTTTAAAGTTGATTTGATTTGAAGTTTTCTTATGCATTTATCTAGTTGAATCAAATCAATGTGTATGCTCTTCTCTTGTTTCCTTGGATGATCTTGAGAATCAAAATATACTTTAGTTAACTTTCGATTGGAAACTAATAAGTATTTTGTGTGCAATACCTAACGCTAGTCAAAGACTTGGGATCTAAACAAAATATAACTATAAGTGTGTTGCAGGTTTCAAATGCTTTGCTAAACCACATTTTAATCAAAATTTTAAAAACAAATCCTTATTAAAAACACTATAGTTGTAGGTTTCAGACTAATAACTACAACTCGTCTACTTTAAAGTGGGTGAACTATCTTGGCATAAGCCATAAAACTCATTGTGAGGATTACAAAAGGAACCCCAAAATAGTCCACACCTTGAGAGAAATGGTGGACGAAATGGGAAGTTCATTGCTACCCACTTGACTAGTTGAAAACCCTTGTGAGAAAATCTTCATGTTGCCCGTATGAGGCCCCGTTCATTAATTTTATTATGGGGTAATGGTCCATTGTATAGTTTAGTAGTAGAAATACATACCTTTTCTAGGAAATAATTGGTGACTTTGTGAACAAAATATTAGGTTAACCATTTGGCATTAGGGCCAACTTAAATTTATCCATCGTGCTTCAAATATCTCTCACAAAGCAAAAAACTATTCATATTCAAAACCTTCTTAGTCGAACAAGGGAGAGTTCATTGAAATTTTTGTCATGTGTTATTCATCACAAAACTTATAAGGAATCACTTAGTCCTAGTTTCTACCTTGTCATAAGACAAGGAAAAACTCAGCCAAAGTTACACTAAGTATTTTTCATCACCACTTGGTCAACTCCTTTGTTTTCTTATTGCCCATTTGGGAAAAAAGAAAGCATATATACGTGGTACTGCCAAAAATAATTTTTTCCACCACTTTTGTATTCTACTCACATGATTATGTTGCAATACCGGAATGTGAGTGTTGAAAGTTTGCTAGCACGTATTCATTTTTAATAGGCCTTTATCTTAATACCCATGTAAATACTCTTTCATTATAGTTAGGTTGTCTCATCATTGACTTCCTCTTGATTTGTTACACTAATCACATCAGATTGATACATTTTTTATACTTAAATCTTGTTTCCTTTGTGAAACTTAATTTAAGTCTTTAAGTTGTATTGTTACACTAGTTGTATAACTATCAACTTCTTGATATACTTATACCTTATTTTTATTCCAACATTGCCATGATTTTTGAAAAGTGTTATTACTCTATTTGAATTTTTTCAATATAATTTTGATACTAATATATTTATTTGTCTACAAATCTTGATTAACGTGTCCAAATTGTGTTGTTATGTTGCTCGCATTTATAGCTTCCATTTTCAAGAATTGGAATTTGTGGGTGTCTAAACTTGTTTAAGTATACCTTTTTTTGGAATCACGTCAAAACCATCTTAGTATTTAGGTATTGTTTATTCCAAAATTGATCTAATTATTGACTTTGTGTGTTATCATTATTACACCAAACCTATCTTTGAAAACGTAGGGAGTAGTTAATCTTTTGATTAGATCTTGGTCTTGTACTTGATTTATTTTTCCTAGATACTCCTTACTATACCATTCCATATCAATGTGTCATTATTTATTAGTTGGTATCCTTGATTCGTATTGCCTTGATTCTTTGGATTCTTTATCATTCATTATTTGGTATTCTTTGTGACATTGGAAGTTGTCATCGCTTTTTTTTCCTAGGGTCCTTATAGTACATGTACACATTTTTCAAACCTTAGAAAAAACATTTCCTATCAAATAACTCTTGAAACAATCTGAATGTTGGAAAATTTTCCTTTGCATCCATTATGTTGCTAAATTTTGATCAACCATTTTGACATTTACACTTGTAACTTTTTTGCAAACCTTGCTGATTTGTCAAAATTATGTCATCACAATGTTTATTTTCCTCATATTCACTTAGGAAAATCACACGAGTATCTCCATATTTACAAAATGTCTATTTTGTTACCATTATACTACCCAAATTGACATGGAACTTCCTTCCATTTGAAGGAGTTCAATACTATCTAGGTCTAGGAATTTAGACCTAATGATGCCAATCATGACTGACTATGCATGGCTCCTCACACTTACGACAATAGGAAACCTACATTTAGGTATTCACATTAAAGTAAATCCTTTAAGACTAAACCTCAATTAGTTCTTCATGCTAGATAAATCATTCAGTTACCCCTTTCCCCGCCTTCATCTCATAGTTTGTGGTATGATTTTGATGATTCCAATCCATGTTATTATTGATTCCCTAAGTCTTTTAATGATTCCAATTCATGTTATTCTTCTGATTCACCTTAGTATCCTAATTATTCTAATATAAACTATTATTTTCATACCCCTTAGTCTCCTAAGCCTCATCCAATTGAATTTATTCTAAGGAATAACTAGTCTCCTTAAAAACAAATCCTCCTCTAAGGATTTGTGTCGCCATGAATTCTCCCCATCAAACATCTAATTCGACTCTTGAGTCATAGTCCTCCCTTTCTTCATAGGACCCACTTTATCAATTACCTCAATGACCTCTTCCTCTATCGAAGATCTTTACAACTCAAAGTTCCTCCAATCAATCATCCAAGTCAACCCCTACATTGCAATCTACTAAATCTCTACACAATCCTATTTTCCTACCGCACTATGTTGTCTTCTAGGAAATCCAATACCAACCTATTCCAAATCCACATCTTCTTCCATTCATGAGACATCTAAATACAAATATACTTTGTCTCTTGAGTCATCTTCTTCTATTAATCAAACATATTCTAAATATTCCACACTTGTTGGACCTCTTTCTTCTAATCAACCTACTATGGTCAACCAAAAACGACCCATACCAATTGATTTCTTTCAGAATGAAGAAGCAATCAAATAATTCATGGGGTTACATGATGAAATTCCTCTAGATGATTATGAGAAAGGATTCTCTTTATACCTCGATGTGTTCACATATTGTAGGAAGAGGTTGATTCCTTTTATTAGAAAATAGAGGAAGATCCCAAGATCATCAAACTTGATCCCCTCCTTGTTCTTCCATCTTCACATTCCCCATTACATGGAGAAATACCTGGGTCTATCATTGATCCCTATCCTATCTTCTTGTCACCAAAAATTCCTTACATATCATGATTCCTCAATCACAATCTTGCCTTGGGTTACCTCCTGGTAGCCCATCATCTTCTTCTATATGTGGGTCACCTCCTATTAGTCCTCCATATTTTATTTTGGGTCACATTTAAGTATCCCATCATCCTCTATTATTGGGCCACATCTGAGTATCCCTTCATCTTCTATTCTTGTGCCATGTCTTAATAGACCCTCATCTTTTATACTTGAGCCACATCCTAGTATCCCTTCATATTCCATCTACGGGACACCCTAGTATCCCATCAAATTTCATCAATGGGAAACCTCTTGGTAGTGCATTTTATTCTATACTTGGTCCACATACTAGTATCCCTTTATATTGTAGCTATTGCTCACCTCATGGTATCCCATTTTCTTTCATCTTTGGGACACATCCTAGTAGCCCTTCATCTTTTATATGTGGCTCACCTCCTGGTAGCCCATCCTCTTCAATCTTTGGACCATATCCTCTTCATCCATCATATCATCCTTCTATCAATAACTGTGGTAGGCCCACCATCATCCCTAATGTTCTTATCATCAATCCTAAATATCCACTTTATTTCCCCACTTCTTAGGATAAATACAATCACACATTAGCTTATATGAAACCAAAAAAATTTCTTCATCAAGTTAATATCAAAACTCAAAAGAGATTTAAATCTCCCAACAATTCAAACAAACATAAAGTTAAAAATGAAACACGATTCAAGAATGCACACCAAAAAAACCATAAATTATGGTGTAAAGTTCAAAAACCTATGGATAGGGAACTCAAGATCCCACATAAAAATCCATGTTGAAAGATAAGTCACAGTCACTTATCAAATATGATCTCATTATGGTCATCAATATTGGAGATAATATCAGTCTTGATAAGAAAAAATTCTAGTCTCCTCTATCAAAGAAAACAAAAACATCGGTGTTGGAATCTATTATGTAGAGTGAAATTGTTGGTCTCGATTTCCTAAAAAAAAAAAAATCAAAAATACAAAAAATGAGAAAACATTAAAACATTACAAAAAAATCAAAGGTACAAAGATCAAACATTGCAATTAGGTTATGCATACACATGGATGTTATTTCCTTTCATTCCATTCCTCTGCAAGTCTCCCACCATATTCATCCCTTCGATGATCTTTTGGTTATTCTATTTGTGCTCCTTGTGCAACATTGATATCTATCATATCTGTTTGACCTTGGTATTTCATCACCTTGGTAAATTAAAGAATGAATGACCTCTTAGATATCCTATCACTATCTACATCTAATAAACTTGTTGCGAAGAACTTTTGGGTGTATTTGTTGACACTAGCCAATGTTGTCATCATAATCACTTCCACATCCTTCCATCAAGCCATCTATGGTTCTTAACCATTATCAAAACAAATTGAGAGAGATGAAATATTTTTCAAAAAAGCAAAAAATCAATCAAAAAATCAAAAACAAAAAGCAAATCAATATATAACTCTCTCTTGGGGTATTTCTAGTATCTCTATTGGGGCTATGGATGTCTTGCTATCAGTAGAGAAATTTTGTGACTATAAGCAAATAAATCTCCATTGGAGCTATGGACACATGGTTGGAAGTGAAGAAATTTACATCTCTCCTTCCAACCTCCATTCATAAATTAACTTTCAAAATAAATCATTCCTACACATTGGCTAGTTTGTCTTCACTTATTGCCTATCAAATCTTCACTTCAAGAGGTAATTAATTTCCATGTGCACACACTGGATCTCTATGAGAAAACAAGATTAGTATGTTACCAAGTTTTGTTTGGACCTTGTTCAGACTCTTACTTTAGTCCTTATTTTTTCTCACAATTTGTGGCTTTGGCTAATCACTTTTTCATTGCGAGTCTTCTAGCTACATTTTCATATCCTTTCATAACATTTGTTGTTCTTTTGCTTCATTCAGAACATCCATGTGTATAATATTTCCTTTTTACCATGTTTGTAGGAACCTTTTTCCCTTTCAATAAAAAAATTTCCCCCTTTTCTATCATCCGTATCTTGGACATCTTGCATTGGGGCATGTTCACTCCTTCTTAGCCCTTCAACGGCTTGAGTTAATCAAGCATCTTTGAACGACCCTCTTGGCCTTGATCCATCTTATCTTCCTCTTGTATATACGTGCAAGATTCACCCTTGTACATTCTCAACTCTTGCTGGGGAATATTTGCATCTTTATTTTCATGTACATAGCTTTGGAAAACCTTAAAAAAATCCAAAACATTGGTAAACCATAAAAATTCAAAACATTGGTAAAATAATCAAAAATCCAAAAACTAGTAAAAAAATCAAAAATCCAAAAAATTGGTAAAATTAAAAAAATCCAAAAAATTGGTAAAATACAAAAATCCCATAAAAATTTGGTAAAAAGCATGCATGCATCTAAAGCATTTATCAAATACATCGTCCTCAAACATTGAAATTTTTCCTACAAAACATCTTTCTTTGGTCCTCAATTGTTCTCACAAACGAATCGTGGATCATATATATCTACCTCCATTAACAAAAGTGGTTTTCTTACTATGTCTATAATCCCTTGCATAATGAGTTTCTTGGTATTGTTTCATAGTGCATGATTGCTTTTTCATAGGACCCTTGTGTCCTCCATTTATTCACCTTGCATGTATCCTTTCTTGGGGTGTCATTTTTAACCCTTGTCGCATTAACTCGAACATTTGGGAATTGAAGCTCGATAACAAAAACATTGGTGTAACTATCTTGAATGTTGTTTGTTTGAGTATGTGTGTTTGTACTTGTTTCCTTGTTAGGTTAGCTTGTTTACTTTCTCGTATTGCATTACATTATGTATGTTGCATTGAGTTAGTGTTTTAGAAATGAACAAATGTTAGTATTATAGATTTTCATGTTATTTTACAATTTTTTGTATGCTTATATATAATAAAGAGTCGGTGACGTAGATCATGAGAAAAGTGATGAAATAAATTTGTTCTTGAGCTAAGTTGGATGAAAGTTATTTCCATTATCTTCATATTCATTCTTCTTCACAATCATTTTATTATATCCCAAATTTTTTTCTTCAATATCATCGGGGCAACAAGGATTGTATTTATCCCCCTCCCTTCCCTTATTTCTTATATCCATTGAGACAATGATTATTATTTCCCAATTATTTGAATTACACACTCACCTACTAGACTTGTGTCTACTCTTCTTATTTCATCCTTCTTTTCGATTATTGATCAACCTCTTTCATCACCCTATTGACACTCGAGGGACATCCTTCATCCTACTAATTTTTCTTCCATTTATTCAAAATTTTACTTGTATGAAATTGTCTACTATATTTGAAGTGGTGTCACTTATGCCACCCTAAAGAGGGTAAAATGTAGACAACTAAAATCTACTTACACAATTTTACTACTAAGATTACACAAATACCCTCTTTCTTATCATTTCCATTATAATTAGTGATTTTTCGATAATTAAGTAACATTTCCTACATTTTTGTTAATTAACGACACTTTTTTAATTAACTAGCCTTTACTTCCATTCCGGATGCCAATTAATGACACTTCATTAGTTATAATCCTCTTCCATTTAAATAATTAAATATTATTAGTTAATTAATCCTATTTTCCCTTGTATTTAATCAATAAACCCTCTTATTGGTTAAAATCCCCTTCTAACCATTCAAAATCACCCCATTTCCCTCCAAATCATCTCTAAAGTATTTCTAAGCTTATACTAGCCTATTAATTAATCCTATTTGAGTAATTTAAGCAGCCCCAACTCCCATGAGTTTTTAATCACTTGTTAATTCCTCTAATCAATCTTGTCTCTTCTAAAATCTACTTTATCCTTTATCCCACATGCACTAGTTTGAAGATTCTCCCAAATTAATAAGCTATATAAAGGACCCTCCTACATCCTGTTAGGAAATAAGGGATAAAATATGCGGAATAATCCCTTCAGAATCACAATGCAGAAGAAACTAATATGCAAAAATATTACAAATCACAAATAAAAGTGTAGAATAAATAACACAACATAGAGAGACAAGATTGAATGTGGTTCACCAAATTTAGGCTACGTCCACCAAGAATCACTTGCTCGATTTTATTACAAGCCTCCACTCTCTCAATACATATACAGATCCGTTTGGAGCTATGGTCAACAAACTCTACAAAATTCACACCGAATTCAAAACACATCGTAATACATTTGCTTGTACATCTATCATATGCATAAGACCATATAAATAGACAAGCATGCGGTTTGATACAAAACCATGGGTATCAAAACCAAGGAAAAAAACCATGGGTATCAAAACAATGGGAAAAGATCGAAAAACCATGGGCCCAAAACAGCCCATACGGTTACCCATTACCCATGGGTTAGTAAACCACCCATGAAAATTTACTTGGGGCTTCACCCCGAACCCCCTTCCATCGGGGCTTCAACCCCTAACCCGCTCACTTAGGTGAGCAGGACCGCCGTAAAAATACCCGAGTGTAACACATGGAAGGTGTACCATACTCTAACATGAAAATAGGCTCCACAAACATAACAATCTCCCACTTGGAGACTAATTTCCACTGAGCAAGCTTCTCAACCCTTCACTTGTCATCCGAAAAGGCCAACCAAAGTGAACATAGCTTTAGTTTATCCCTTGTGACCACCTTGGTCATCATGTCCTACAGGATTCTGACTAGTATGAATCTTCTCCAACTTCAACTTATCTTCCTCCAAAGTTATCCTGATGAAGTGATATCTCAACTATATATGCTTCGTCCTAGAGTGGAAAGCAGAGTTCTTAGCTAGGTGTATAGCACTCTAACTATCACTATGCAGCTTACATTCTTCCTGCTTATACCCTAACTCCTCAAGCAATTGTTGTAACCAAATCATCTCTTTGCTTGCCTCTATGGTAGAAACATACTCAGCCTTCGTGGTTGACAAAGCCACCAGCTTTTGTAGTCGTGAAATCCAGCTCACTGCTGTCCCACCTATAGTATAAATATAACTTGTCGTGCTCCTCCTACTGTCTACATCTCCAGCCATGTCTAAATCTACATAACCACGTAAGGTCGTATCTGATCCACTGTAGCACAAAATTGTCCCCATGGTCCCTCTCAAATACCGAAGGATCCACTTTACTGCTTGGAAATGCTCTTTACCTAGATCACTCATAAATTTACTCACAGCTCCCACTGCATGGGAAATATCAGGCCTAGTGCACACCATAGCATACATCAAACTGCTAACTGCTGATGAGTAAGGTACCTTGGACATCTAGTTTCTTTCCTGCTCTGTCATGGGACACTGCTCCTTTGATAACTTGAAATGGCTTGCCAAAGGAGTCCCAACCGGTTTAGCATCCTGCATGTTAAACCTATCCAATACCTCCTTAATGTACTCTTCCTGAGATAAAGTCAACTTATGTTCCTTCCTATCCCGAGTTATCCTCATACCAAGGATTTATCTGGCTGCCCCCAAATCCTTCATATCAAAGGATTCACTTAGTTGTTTCTTGAGTACTTTTATTTCCTGCATGTTTTTACCTGCAACCAACATGTCATCAACATACAAACATAGGATAATATAACTTCCATCCTCAAATTTCTTTGTATACACGCAATGGTCAGAATGACATCTAATATAACCTTGCTCCATCATGAAGCTATCAAACTTCTTATACCATTGACGTGGAGCTTGTTTCAAGCCATACAAGCTCTTCTTCAGTTTACACACCATCTCCTCTTTACCTTTGACCTCATAGCCCTCTGGTTGCTACATATATAGTTCCTCCTCCAAATCACCATGGAGAAATGCAGTCTTTACATCTAACTGTTCTAAGTGCAAGTTTTCTTGCCACTATTCCAAGAACAGTTCTAATAGAAGTCATTTTTACTACAGGAGAAAATATCTCATCAAAATCTATACCTTGTTTTTGTGCAAACCCCTTGACCACCAACCGGGCCTTATATCTTTTCTTTCCTCCTTCATCTTTAACTCTGTACACCCACTTGTTTTGCAATGCTCTTTTGCCTTTCGGTAGCTTCACCAAATCCCAAGTTTGGTTCTCCATGAGAGACTTATGCTCCTCATCCATGGCTTGCTCCCACTTCTTACTGGCATCTACCTGCATTGCTTCATCAAAGCTCTCTAGCTCTCCACTATCAGTGAGTAATAAATAATAAAGAGAAGGAGAAAAACGTTCAGGTTCTTTTCTTACCCTAGAAGACCTCCTCACTATAGGAGTTTGGGGTTCTTGTTGAGTAGGTTCCTAAACTGATTCATGGGTCACTTTCCCATCCGGAACATCCTCTACCACTGCATATTCTTTCTTGGATTCTTCCCTATTTTCCTGTAACTGTTGCTTATACATGACTTTCTCATTAAAGACCACATCCCTAGACCGAATGATTTTCTTGTCCTTAATACTCCAACATTTAAATCCAAAGTCATCACCGCCATAACCAATGAAAGTACATTTTTCTGATTTAGCCTCTAGCTTGGTCCTATCATCCTTGTCTATATGAACAAACACCTCACATCCAAAGACTCTAAGAAATGAATAATCAACTTTCTTACCATACCATGCCTCCTCAGGTATGCCTCCATCCAAGGCACTTGAGGGTCCTCTGTTTATCAAGTACACAGTTGTGCTCACCACTTCTGCCCAAAAAGAAAGAGGTAGTCCTGCATGTAATCTCATGCTCCTAGCACGTTCCATTATTGTTCTGTTCATCCTTTCTGATACCCCATTCTGCTGCGGAGTTCCTGGAACCGTCTTTTGCCTGTGGATTCCATTCTTAGAATAGTAATCATTAAATTCATTGCTGTAATACTCCCCTCCATTATCTGACCTGAGACATTTTAGCTTAAGACCTGTTTCATTCTCTACCAAGGCTTTCCATTTAAAAAAAGTTTCAAATACATCAGATTTGTGTCTAATACAATAAACCCAAACTTTCCTTGTTGCATCATCAATAAAATTAACATAATAACTTGAACCCCAAGAGATGATACCTGAGCTGGCCCCCACACATCAGAATGTACCAGCTCTAACTTACTCTCTTTCTTCGTAGGTCCAACCTTGAGAAACCTTACTCGCTTCTATTTCCCATATATGTAGTTTTCACATAAATCCAAACTGTTTCTGTATATCTAGGTAAATTCTTCTTTATGATGTTCATGCCCTTATGGCTCATATGACCGAACCTATAGTGCCATAATGTTGTATCTACATTTGAAGCCACAAGATTACAATCATTAGTATTATCAGTGGTTAAATACAAGGTTCCAACCTTCTTACCTCTTGCCACCACAAGAGCACCCTTGGTAACCTTCCAAGAGTCAGCTATAAATATCATAGTATAACCATCACTTCCCAACTGCCCTGCCGATATCAAATTTCTCCTTAATGTAGGCACATGTCTGACATCCTTCAATAGCCATGTATTCCCATTTTGCATCTTAACCTGAATAGAACCTTTTCCAACTATGTTGCAAGGCTCATCATCACCAAGAAAAACATGCCCAAAATCCCCTTGAACATAATCAACAAAATAATGCCTATGTGGAGTAGCATGAAAAGAAGCCCCTGAATCTAAAACCCAAGATTCAGTAATATTATGCAAAGAAAGAATCAAAGCATCCTGACATACATTACCCGATGCCACATTTGCCTCCTTGTTTTCTTCCTATTGTTTCTTCTTATCCCGAAGCTCCCAACAGTCCTTCTTTGCATGCCCAGGCTTTCCACAATTCCAGCATACAATCTTGTTCTTGGATTTTGACCTTGCCCAATCTTTTGATTTTCCATGGTTTCCTCTATTCTTCTGTCTCCCTCTAGTTTCCACTGTCAAAGCATTCCCTGAAGTAGAAGATTCCCAGAGCTTTTTCTTCGCATTTCCTCGCTTAGAATCACCCCTACAACATCCTCAAACTTCAACTTCGAGTTAGCTGGAACCGAGTTACTTACCGCCATTACCAGGCTATTCCAACTCTCAGGTAAAGAGCACAAAATTAATAAATCCCTAACTTCTTCATCAAATTCTATTGTAACCGAAGCTAGCATATTCACAACCATATTGAAATCATTTAAATGATCTACTACTGAACTATTCTCAAACATCTTCATATTAAACAACTTTTTCATTAAAAATATCCTGATTAGAGGCAGAGGGTTTTTCATACAACTTCCTAATGCATCCATTAGATCTTTTGTAGTCTTTTCCTTTGAAACATTAAATAATACCGAGGATGCAAGACACAGCCGAATTGTTCCAAGTGCCTTCCGATCCAACAAATCCCATTCCACATCTATCATACTCGAGGGTTTGTTCACCTTCTCAGATAGCAGAGTATAAAGATCCTTTTGATAAAGGTAATCTTCCATCTGCATCTTCCAAAGACTAAAATTCTACCCGTTGAATTTATCAACCCTAGATCTTCCATCATCTGCCATAGCTCCCACTCAAGATAAAACTTTCCCTGCGATTCAACACTTCAACAAACCAAACCAGGCTCTAATACCAATTGTTAGGAAATAAGGGATAAAATATGTGGAATAATCCCTTACAGAATCGCAACAGTAGAAACTAATATGCAAAAAATATTACATATCGCAAATAAAAGTGCAGAATAAATAACACAACATAGAGAGAGACAAGATTTAACATGGTTCACCCAATTTGGGCTATGTCCACCAAGAATCACTTGCTCAGATTTTATTACAAGCCTCCACTCTCTCAATACAATACCCAGATCCGTTTGGAGCTATGCTCAACAAACTCTACAGAATTCACACCCGAATTCAAAACACATCTGTAATACATTTGCTTGTACATCTATCATATGCATAAGACCATATAAATAGACAACTGCTTAAGCAGTTTGATACAAAACCGTGGGTATCAAAACCAAGGGCAAAAACCGTGGGTATTAAAACAATGGGAAAAAGACTGAAAAACCATGGGCCTAAAAACAGCCCATAACGGTTACCCATTACCCATGGGTTAGTAAACCACCCATGAGAATTTGCTTAGGGGCTTCACCCCGAACTCCCCGACCCACTCACTGGCGGCGAGTGGGACCACCGTAAAAATACCTGAGTGTAACACATGGAAGGTGTACCATACTCTAACATGAAAATAGGCTCCACAAACATAACAATCTTGTCTCTTCTAAAATCTACTTTATCCTTTATCCACATGCACTAGTTTGCAAGATTCTCCCAAATTAATAAGCTATATAAAGGACCCTCCTACATCCTTCACACCTTACACCTTTACAAACACCATAATTTTAATCACTTGTTAATTCCTCTAATCAATCTTGTCTCTTCTAAAATCTACTTATCCTTTATCCCACATGCACTAGTTTGCAAAGATTCTCCCAAATTAATAAGTTATATTAATTAATCCTATTTGAGTAATTTAAGTAGCCACAACTCCCATGAGTTTTTAATCACTTGTTAATTCCTCTAATCAATCTTGTCTCTTCTAAAATCTACTTTATCCTTTATCCCACATGCACTAGTTTGCAATATTCTCCCAAATTAATAAGCTATATAAAGGACCCTCCTACATCCTTCACACCTTATGCCTTTACAAACACCATAATTTTGCTAGTATTTCATATAAGGCATATGATAAGAACCTTCTCCATAATTTTGGAATAGCTACTTCATCTTGTGCATCCATTATACCATTATTGAGTAGAAAGGAAGATCTAATTATGGCCTTGTAGCCATTTATTGGTGAGATCCTTCCCTCTCTTTGGAGATCAAACACACAAAGTTGATTATTAATGATCTAAATAGGATCATGTTTTAGAGTAATCATACATTAATAGAGTAGGGATGGTTAGCATTTGGTTATTTTATTCATTCTTATGAAAGATAGCTAGTTTCCTTTAAGATCTAATCAAAATGTTAATGTTATTTTCTCTTTTCTTTGAGACTACTAGTTATTTGTTTATTTCAATTAGCATAGGAATTTTAACATGAAAACATCCCTAATCAGAATTGGGAAATAAGAATCATCGTCTCAATGGATATAATTGGGAAAAAATGAAATTGTATTTCTTGAAAAAGTTTAGAGAAACATTCTATCAACTTACGGATAATTTAATCATAGTACCTATTCTCTAAGTACAAGTTCCTAATGTATTTTTTTGGTGGTAAAATATTATATTGAATAGGGTTTTGGAGGAGTGTTGATGTGGGATGATAAAGTAGTTACCTAGAATCCTTATAATCTCAATCCATATAAGAAAAAAATATACTCCTCATGATTTAAAACTTTTCACAATGGCACACACACTCTATAAACAGAGGTTCTTCCTACTTGGGAAAACTTTTAGTTTGAATACATATAATTTAGGATGTTGGTAAGTATTCATAAACTACAACCCTAATGGTAGGATATGTCAATATTTAGAGTTATTTATATGATATGATTTTGATATTGGATAAATAAAAGGAAAGCATAACTAGGTTGTAAATGCTCTTAGAGAAATAATATGGTTGTTTCTACCTTAATTGATATCATGAATACATTTAGGAATAGGTTATGAAACATCTACAAGGGATAATTTCTACCATCAATTTAAGGAATCACTTGTGGTAAATATATAAGACCATTGGTATTATGGGTATAAGTTTTTCAATATAGGATATTGTGGTATAATAATAGGATGTATTTTCCTAATATTATAAACATTCACACTACTCTACCGATTTGTGAAATATATTTTTGTAGTATAGATAACTGGTTTTCACTAATGGTGATGGGGATAAGCTCCTCCTTCTTGAGTATGGTGAGGCTTCCATTTGTTGAATGTAAATTAAATAGAATTGTGGGGTGTTTGTTAGAATAGGGATCACACATGAATACTCCACTAAACCTATGGAAAATTTCTTATACATTGAACAAGGGAGGAAATTTATTTGAAGAGAGGTAAATAGGATATGACGAAATAGAGAGAGGGGTTAATGTTGTGACTAGACTTGCATAATTCATATACATTAGCAGAGTAGGTCCACATTTAATAGGAATAAATAAACCATGTAAGAAATAACATGACTAATAAATTAGAGAAAAATTTATATGAATTCATAAATTAAAGACACAAATTTCTTTCTTGGTTGTAAAAGATTTTTTTTGAAATTTGAGTAAGTAAAGAGGATCGAGGAATATAGAAAAAGAGATAAAAGAAATATATCTTTATTTCTTACACTAGTAGTGATGTAAATCCCAACAACTAACAACAATAAAAAATTGGCAACCCCTTGGAATGGATAATTCATTCCAATTTAGAGCTCTACAAACATATCCTTTCATCTCCCCACATGAGTTTTCACCTTTCCCATCACTTGTGACTATTCATATCCCTAGGAATAAAAGTGATCCTTTTCCTATTACTGAAAAGGAGATCTTACAATGTGAAATTAAAGGTCCCTTAAGTGAATAAGAAAAAATTGTCAAAAAGTACATTCTTAATGAAAAATTATAATAGGGATAGAGATGGAGGGGGGAGAGAGAAGAAGAGAGAGAAGTGGAAATCTTGAGATTGAAAAACTCCTTGTTGAAGAAGAATCTTTTATGATGGACCTTGAATTAAGTTCCTTGCAATCGATCACCTATTAAATTGGAATACTAAGATTTCAATTACTTTCTCCTATGAGATGCAAAAGCATTCCAATGTATTGAATGAGTGTTCAAAAACACTACTACATGTCTTACACTTTTCAATATTGAAATGATTTCCCATTCTTACAAACACGATGATCCTTTTTGAACACAAGGCTAGTGTTAGGAGATTGAAATCACCCCCTTATCCTTATTGGCTCCAAAGTTCATCTTCGTGAAAAATATTTATCCGTTTAGAATGGAATCATACTCAGGATGCCCAAACACGTTCTTGCTCATCTACTCCTCATTGAAATAGGCCTACTCCTATAGATAGAAGGATATATCCTTGAATGAAATTATTTTATTCTGATCTCTTGCTGAGAAAAACATGGTGGTTACAATATCATTCTCCTCGATATGTGAAACATTTCAAAGCATTGAATAAGTTTTCAAAAAAATTGTTGTGAGACCTGCACATGATTGAACTTGCGATGAATTCTTGATCTGCAAAAATGATTGTCTTAGGTACCTCAATAGCCTGTGGTTGAAGTGACAATATTTTACAAACACTAGTTCACCCTGATGTATTCCTTTCCATGATGTGATTCACATAATGTCCCTCCTTTTGGAAAGAGAATTGAACACAAGGTCGGAGTTGTAATGTGGATATCATTGCATTTCTCCTCGTGACTCTCTTGTACTTCAAAATTTACCTCTATGAAAACATCCCATTTGATTCAACCTTGAAATACTCCTTTTAATGACTACTAGGATGAATTGAATCATCTTGTTTCTTGCATATAAATGTGCCATACATAATTCACCTTGAGACTAATGTTTTGGGAGTCTGTGAGGGCTTTCTTTCTTGTTTGAACCCTAATATAATTTCCTAGCCTTGTAATTATTTCAATCAAAATGATATAGGAATAATGTGAATTTATACAAGTTATTTGAGCATGATTGCAAGACTTTCCATTTTAGCAGGTTACGATTAGGGTGACTATTTTTAGTAAGTTTTAACAATTTTCACCTTTTGATGATTTTTGTTTGTTTGGAGTACAAGGATGTAGAGAGTTTCAATGTTTTATAAATTTACTATATTTAGACATATGAGACCTTGAAAAACTTAGTATTTTTAGATGGAGGTCATCTACATGTTGGATTGGGATGAAACTAGTCTAACCAAATACTATTTTGTCTCGTGTACTTCCGCTTTAGTTTTCGAAAAAAATTATTTTCCGAACTCCGTAGATCCAAAAAATAAAACTCTAGGGGTTGAAAATTTAAAATGGATGATTTAAATTTAATAGAGCATAAATAAAAGTTATTTTATCAAATTTCCCTTGGAAAAATGGACAAATTGGAAAAGTTGGACTTGAGATTTTTCATGGGATCTTGGTGAAGAATATGCAATTTCAGTTATTTCTCATGTTTTGGGCACTTGGAGTCATTTGGATGAATTTTCCTTCTCTCTAGGCTTCAATATTTTAGAACTTAGCTAAAATTTGGGATAAAATGGTAAAAATGGAAAAAAGGGCTTTGGGAAAGTTATTCTCTTCCTTTCCCAACTCCTTAACTCTCCACTTGGTCCAAAAGTTAATTTTTTTTGAAAATTTTGAGAAAATTGGTACATTTAATGTGTTATGGGTGAAGGAGGTGTAGAAGGAACTAGTTCCCAAGAACCAAGGTTCCTCGTAGGCAGGTTGGAGCCATATAGAAAATAAAAAGGGAAAAAAGTAGTGTACATCTGAAAAATTGGGTCCCAACAAGACTGGAGGAGCAAGTTCCTTTGGGCTTCAAGTCCCTTGAATTGCCGATTTTCTTGATGGATGAAGGAAACAACATTTTTGGGTCAAAGAGGGTCATTGAAGAACTTGATACATATAGAATGGGTTCCCAGGGAGAAAATGTTCCCAACAAAGGCCCACATCCCAAAGACAAAGGAGGTGGGTTGATATTTTGAAGGAGTGTTGTGCGGGTCGTGAAGGACCATGGAGAACCAAAGCTAGGACGAAGCAGTTATTACATGGAGTTAGTTCCCTGCATGGGCTTGGGAGCTGAAACACAAATGGAAATGAAGGTAAGGAGTTAAAAAATGGGTATAGTTCATTGTGGGATTCATAAGGGTTGCGTGAACTAATATCCTGGGTGGAACAATTCCTAAGTTCCACCCGGGACTCGATTATCTCATCCAAGCACAAAACTAGGCCACAACACAATGCATAGAAGGCAGAGGAAAAAGGAACACATGGAACATTTACTCAGTACCACCAATACCCTAAACTCCTATAATATATGCACTATAAAGGGAAAATAGATTTAACTATGGACTCTAATGAGGAATATGGAACTGTGTTCCTCCTAACTCCATGAACTTCAAATAGGCATAACTTTCACCTAGGTTGTCAAAATTTAACAAAATTTGACTTTTCAAAAAGGTCTCGACATCTTATATGCCATGTAATCTAGAAATAATAATTTTTGTAGATGTAGGTGGATGAAAAAGGAAAATATAGTCCACCATTAGCATTACAACTCCAAGTAGCTGAAAAGTCGGATTTGATGAGATTTGGTGCTCTTCCTTCTCCAGCAAGTAAAGGATCATGGAGGGATGGATTTGTTAGGCTGCCCATGCCATGTTTTAGAAATTTAATGCATTTGTTTGTTGGTGAGGGGGAATTTTGGGATTCTCATCTCTTCTCTCTTCTCATTCTTCTATATATTGTAAAAACCTCTCATTTGAGAGGGGAATATTCTAGATTGAAGGGAAACTCTTACAAAAAAAAATCTCAACACCAATGAGTTGTAAGCCTTCACATGGGCCTAAAAAGTGTTATTGTGCCTCTATTATTCACATGTAATAGATTGTGCATATTTTGAAAGTATAAAATCTATGTTTTGTGGTGTTTCCTTCAACCCTAGAATTGTTTTTATTATATTTCCTTGCCTCTCTATTCTTTTTGTTGTTTTTTGTGCATGTATTTCTCATTTGCAGGTTCATATGTTTTGTTTCATGGATAATAGAAGGTAAAATGTTACTTTAGGTTTGTGTCACCTTTGTTTGGCCTCTCCCTACTACATTTTTTCCTTCTCCGTCTCCCTCAATAGGATATTTCCACCCCGTTTCTTGGTGGTATCACTTATGTTAGTGTAGGATTTCCCCTTTTCAAGAATTTCTCTCTCCCTAGTCCCTTGGAATTTTAGGATAGGATTAGATAGTTACATTTACTTCATTAACAGTAGTTTAGCATTATGATTAGGTAAAGAAACCGGCCTTCTCTAGAGTTCCGTCTTAAGTAGCAAATCTCACAACTTAAGATATGGTCCCATGTTAGCAAAAAGTAGGGATATATATTGTGAAACTCCTAGGGTGCTACTTTTTTATGATAACAAGTTCTCTTTTAGTCAACTTAAAAGCATTTTTGGAAGAATTTCACTATTAAAATTTGGTGGAAATTGGGTACAACATTTTGGAGATATGAGTGAAATTCATTTTTAAGCTTGATGATTTTAAAGAATTTGAATAGTATCACTATGTAAAAATGGAGTTCGGAGGAAAAAATAGAACACATTGGATGCTTGAAAATGACTAAGTGTTTGAGAGGAGGATTTAGTCATAAAATTTGTAATTTTCAACTTATCACTTAAGTGACGACTTAACAATGGTTGAAAGAGGGATTTCATAGAGTTGACCATAAAAAATAAAGTGTAAAAGCTGAAATTGGGACAGATGGGGAAAAATAAGTGCACTTTTCACCAGATGGTGACAAGTGACAACTTCTAGTGTAGGTGTGAATGAGATGTAGGGGATAAAAATGGATTTCAAGGGCTTAAAAGTGGGTTTTCATGTGATCGGGGCTGAGTGGAAGGTTGGGGATGAATATTTCATGTCCCCTATGTCACATTTTCTATCGGTGAAATCTAAGGGGACAATCGTAGCTCAACAATGTGTTATGGAGGGTCTGATCTTGAGGAGGGGACAAGGGATTAAGTGATTTATAATTTTAGGTTATTATTATCTAATTTTTCTACCTTGGCTAATTAGATAACCTGAAAAGTTGTATTGTGGGGCCCATTATACAACATTAATGGGAAATTTAGTGTTCATGCATTTTTTCTTGTACTAGGGAGATCCATCAATTAGAAGGGGTTGAGAAAGGTTAAAAATTTTCCTTTGGGTTCCAATGGGCTGGTCGAGCTCATGACTGAGCTACTCCATTCCCCACCGAGCTACCTTGCGGAGAGAACGAGTTGTTTCATGGGTAACATTGAGCTAAGTGAGAAATATTTTGGCACCAAACTCCTAAAGGATCCATCGAGCCATGTAATATGAGAACTGAGCTCTTCACATGTTGTTGAGCCAAGCTATTTGAACCATGCATTGAGCTATGTTGTGTAACTGAGATATTGAATCATGCATCGAGCTCTGAATGATCTCATATTTCCCACCAAGCTACTTGGAATACTAGGTAAAATTGAAATCTAGACCAAGTTTACGTGAGAAGGTGGAGCTCATTGAGATTTTGTATTAGTGATAAGTTTTTTGTAGGCAACTAAGCTCATTTAGAGGTGATCGAGTTATTTTGGGGTCGAGCTAGTTCTTTGTAGAAAGAACAGAGCTTCTCTGGATGAAAAGGGACTCATCTAGTTATTTTTCTTATGCATAAAAACTCATGTTATGTGTTTCAAATCAACCGATCTGGAGTAGAGATCAAGGGAACCGAGCTGTGGCCACTGAACTAATTTAATGACAAGAGGCCAAGCTAAAATATATATATATATTGAATTATGCTATAACAAGTCGCCGATGTAGTTAGGGAGACATTACTAAGTTCAAGTGTTACAACAAAACTAAGCTCTTGGTAAATCTCATTGATTCATCACATCACAACAAAATCCTCAACAAGCGGTCAAGACATTCAATGTTGGTGAACCAATTACGATGAGCCCCGGACACATGTAAGGTAAAGCTCAGTAAAGATATAAAGAAAGAAGAGACAAGGTTACACAAAGAAGATTCGAGGCACAGGGGACATTTGCAGCAGGGAGACATTCTCCTTGTGAAGGATCAAGTTGCATTGATAATGTAAGTAGATGTGTCAAATATTTCAAAGGAAGTCGGGCCACTTCAACATTAAATGCCTCTCAAAGAGACAAAACTCCACATTAAGGAGAAATCAGGCTCAACATGACGTTATTTAGGATAATTAGGGCATTGTAAAAATTAAGTTAGATCCATGTTGAGCTGTTATATGTGACACCAAGCTCATGAAGAATGCACTAAGCCCCTAAGTCGAAGTGATCTAGTCTAGACTAGTTCGGGTTACGCATGTCATTCAAGGATGACCAAGTAAATGTGGAAGTTAACTAAGAGTGATTGATAAGGTGGAGGCTGAGTTGGCTTGGTGGATTTACCAAGTGACAAGTGAAGTGAGCCCTTATTCGAGACCATGGCGAGCTAATTGGTAAATGTGGATGGATCTCGGCTTGGGTATCCTAGGACACATGTGCACAAAAACAAAAAACTTCACATAGTAAGAGAGTTATACGAGAGATGTAAGGGGTCAATGGTCCGACCTGGCCTAGTTAGCAAAAAAGTGTGGAGAGTGTATGCAAGTGGAGTAAGATTTTGAGACCGGGGAGCCCGGGACGTGAGTGCACCAAAACCTAAACTCAAGGTAGAAGTATATTGTGTGGGATTTTCTCGATCAAAACCCTTGGGAGTCAACATGTGGGCATAGTGGGAATCATGTCCCTTTTGTCCCATGTGAACCAGGGGACATGTATGTGCTTAGAAGCCAAAGTGTCCACATTAAATTAGGTGAGAGAAGTTGGAAGGCCATGTTGCGGGTGGAGCGGGGCATGAGCAACTTAGACCATGAAAAGATGAGTTCACCGTGAAAGGGTTAGGTGAACAATACAAGGTGTGAGGTTGGTGGTTGATGTAGCCCACAATGTAAGGGTGGAGGGTGAGCTGGTCAATAGGAGGTGATTTGACATTCAAAAGGAGAGTTGGCATAAGGTTATAAACAATGCACATAGTGATATAGAGAAGGATTGGAATATTTTAGACGTAGCATAGGAGCTAAATGCAATAAGGGGAATCAAAATTACATAAGACGAACTCAAGATCTCGATGGTCTCGAATGATATGGATCTCTTGATGAAACATCAAAAATATCTTGGTGGTGCTCAAAGACAGCCAGCTCGGCCGAGTTGGCCATATAGTTGTTAAACATTAAAGATCACCTCCCCTTGCATGAATGACACGGGAAATAAAGCAATGGGTCCACACAAAATTTAATGCAAAATCTCTCTAGATAGTGATGTGAAACACTAGAGAAGGAGGTAAAATTATATAAATAATGCTTTCTAACTAATAAATTTAATTATAAGTCCCGTGAAGACCAATGCAAGCTTGTGAAACCCAAAATAGTTGCTCACACTCGAAGCCCATATCTTTTGTCATTCTCAACATATTTTCACAAAATTGGTCTCTTTGGAACTGCAACTCTAAGTAAAACACAAAAAAATCAATAAAGGTTGAATTCGATAAAGTTTTAATGGATATTTTAAAGGAAAATTATCTAGTTTTGTTTGGTGGTTTGAAGTTGGTTGGAAGAGCATTCAATAAGCATGGGAAATCACTCTTTCACTGCTACAAGTTATGGGGCACCTTGGGATTCCTTATGTAGGTCCAAATCACCAAGAAAATTCATTTTTCATAAATTGTAATTGGTTGAAAAGTAGATTTCAAGATTTTCATTCCTTTTCCCTCTCTCTTCCAAAACTCTATAAATTGGAATGTTGGGCTCATTAAAGGGAGGATGGTTTGAGTAGAAAAAACCTTGTCATTTTGGTTTTGTGAAGCCAATGTGCTACAAGCCCTTATAGTTGACTCCTCACATGATGATCTAGCCCTTTACTTTGTAATAGATTGAGTTATGCATATCAATGAAGTAATAATGTAATTTAGTTGATGTATCTTCATTTGTTGTGTTTGTTTGCATTCTTCTTAACTCTTCAATCTTATTACAAATATATTGTGTCTATTTTATGCTCTTGTAGGGATTCATTATCATTGTGTGTGTATGAAATATTATTGTGAATGCAGTTGCTAGACAGTGGATAACTGTTATCACCTCTCTAGTATGTACTTTGCTTCCATGTTTCACACATTGGAAAGCTATTCTCATTCCCTATTTTTCTAGTGTCTCACCACTATTAGTGTAGACTTTAATTTCATGCACTTTCTCTCCCTGGTCCCTTGGAGAGTTATATTAGGATTAGATAGTTTTTCCTACATTAAGAGTATATTGTGGCGGGTATTTCGGGAGCAAGGACCAACTTTCACTTTGGAGGTCTATCTCAAGTAGAAAGTCCCACACTTGGAGATAGTATCGATGTTATCCACTCACACTATGAGCTTGAGAACACACACTTGTGTAAATTAGAGGGTGCTTTGATTTATTGATAATATTTTTAGCACGCCTTGGTGGGATAGGAGTTTCTTTTTTACAATAAGTTTGATGTGCTCTTGTTGTGAAATTCTTGCTTGTAAGAGGCTTTGAAATAACACATCTGATGAATCCAAAAGGGCATAATCCACTGGTTTTAGTAGTCAAAACTCATTGGATTTATGAGAATAATTTAAACAAGGTAAATAACTAGAGAGGAAAGAGTTTTTGAATATTCGCAGCTCTCACCAGGAAGAGGAATAATGGGGAGAAGAGCACAAAGGTCTCCATCTCCACACAAAAGAATACTATCCACACCTCCATCTAGTAGGCCTTTCATTAAATCATCTAGAGTTCTCTGACATTTGGTTAGAATGACGCAACCCAATCCCTATGTCAATATCATAGGAATCATCCTACTTTCTCTCAACACACAAAATTGAATCCCAATTGCAACATTGAAGAACATTCCATATTTCACTAGAGAGAACCATACAACTTTGATTGATGACATCCAATACATTGCAAATGTTTTTGAAATTCATGAAATTGATTAAATAGACGTTGTATTTAAGTTTTTAGCATCCTCATTTAAGGGTAAAGATTTGTAATGGTTTAGAAGTCTAACAACAGGATCTATCTAGAATGAGAACCATTTACACATAAATATTCACAATTAATTTAGAGAGAAGGAAGATAATTTGTCTCTGGTTGAACAACTAACCACAATCAAGAGATCACCAAATGACCAAATGCCCGACTTCAACTTTAGGTTTCAAAGTACATGGGATATAATTCCCCTTATTGTGATACTAGTAGCCAAAGGTGCCTTTCTATACTTCCTAAAATATCTAAATTTAATTATTGCAATGATGATATAATGCATTGGAGTTATAACTCTACCTGTAGCCTATAACATTGCTATTAGAGCTGAAAATTACTTAATTCAAGCCGGTAAACTTGCACCTAGGCCACCTATGCCTCTTTATCCAAAAATAGGAAGTCCAAGCACTAGTCAAGCACCTACATTAGCTCCCATTCCTGCTCCTAGAAATCATATTTTGACTGAAGATTCTACCTCATCTTATAGTACCTCAAGTGAGATCCAAGAATTCATGAAGAAGTTACAAAACTTGGGTAATGAGTTGGTGACACTTAAGAGGAAGCAAGCTCAAAATTTTAGGTCATACCAGCCTCAAACCCAACCCAATAGACCTCTATATCAGCCTAATAGGCCATTCTAGCCTTACAATACCAATGTTTTGTCCACATGTAGAGCCTTGATACTAGTACAAAATAACAAGGCTCAAGAATATGACTGGTGCTTCCCTTGTAATCAAACTCATAACTAGTCAATGTGTTTTAATGGTGCTTTGAATCAAGCTCTTATGGTGACAACAAAGGGTGTTGAAAAAGAGACATGCCAAAAGGAAATTAGCAGCATGAAGTAACTCAACAAGAGACACCTCGAATGAGACCACACTTGTCAATTTGTAGGCTAAATTTTTTTGGTATAAATCAATCCCTGTCTCAAAGTGTAGCATCCAATACATGGTCTAAGAAGAGAATTGTTAGAGAAGGAAATCATAAAATTCAAATGATCCACAACCCTCTATCACTCAACAAGGTATTGGTAATCAAATTATGGATCCCAATGTGCAAGGTCAACCCAAGCCTCCTTCTAGACTAGCTCAAGTGTCGGTTGTAACAACCCATGTGCAAGAAAAAACTATGCAAGGAAAGGGGTAGAAAAAAGATAGCTCATATCCATTCAACATCATTGAGAAGATGAATAAAATGAATGTAAACATCTCAATGTGGGATTCATTAGCTATCTCGAGCCAAAGAGACATATTGCAAGATGCCATGGAAAATCGGGTATGCATCAAATCAATCATCCAAAGAGTAAGAGAAGGTATTCACCAATAAAACTCGAGAAAGGAGGAAGTCAAGGTTACCAATAAGAATTTTTGAAGCCTCCACCATTATATATCTCATTGATTGTTAGGAACAATTTGGTGCATAATTTCATGATTGATTCTAGAGCAAGTAGCTCTGTAATGCCAAAAAAATAAGCCGACTATTTGGTCTCGCAATATGAAGTCATTTCTAGAGGTGTGGTTCAATTGGATGGGACATCGGTAAAAATGGTTGGAGTAATCAAAGGTTGTAACCTCACATTACATACATGTCCCAATGTTACCATATTTCATGATGTATCATTCATAAAATTTCCACCACTCTTTGCATTGTGTTTGTCAAGAGACTTCACCACTAAAGCTGGAGGATATTTTTCTGCTTATTGGTCACACGTGTTATTCAGAACAAGGTATGGAGCTAAGGCTAAAATCATATCTAATCCTATTACAATTTCATATTTATCCTCATACACCGAGTCCAATTAATGTGATTTTTTAGAATTTGATCAAAAGGATTATCCAAACACCTATGAAGCGAGATACTAAGTTTGGATGCATTCTAGAAATGAATCTTGATAAATGAGTGAACAAGAGGCATATGTTTGACCCTTATAAGGAAATGGAATAAGATGAATTAGGATTATATTGTTTGCATTAAGAGCATCAACCTCTCCTAGCATTAACAAGCTAGATCAAAAAAATTATAATGAGGTGTGGCAACTATTATTTGATGGTTCAAGGAGTAGACAAGGTGCTAGAGGAGGAGTTATGCTTGTTTCACCACAAGGTAGAGAATATTACTAAGATTTTTCTTTCTAGTTTGCTTTCTCAAAAATTACAACTGAGTATGAATCCTTGATCCATGGATTGCATTGGGAAAGAACGGGAGGTATTAAAAACTTGCAAGTATTTGGATATAGTGAGCTAATAGTGAACCAAGTTAGAGGACAAAATTCTGCTAAGAATGATTTGTTGAAGAACTACAAAAATTGGGTATGGGACCTCATTGAACACTTTGAATCTTTTAACATCAATTTTATCCCGAGAAATAAGAATGAAGCAGCATATAGAATTGCAACAATTGGGGAAACATTTGACGTTGTAGAAAGTATCAAAAGTGAGAAAACCCAGCCTCATATCAAAGTGGTTGTGAGACCAGATATTCTAGACAACAATACAAGTTGGCAGGTCTTTGAGAATGATCAACAAATCATCAATTTTCTACAAGAAGAAGTTGAGTTCTCTACTAGAAACCAAGACAAGTTGGAGCAATAGTATGGTGACCAAGTGGTGCAGCTGATGAATAATAGATTATTTAAGGGTCTTGTAACTTTAGAGTCAATCTTCAACACAAATGATCATTTGGAAGGAAATCAAGTAAAGGGTGAGGATTCAAAGCCCATTTCAGTAGATGAAGGCAAGATATTGCAAATTGGAAAAGTAAATACTTGACAAGAGAAAGCTGAATTTGTTCAAATTTTTCAAGAATTTCCTTATGGCTTTGCATGGAATTATAAGGATTTGAGAGGTTTCAACCCAAATTTAGCAAAACATACAATCAATCTAGATATGTAATCCAATCCTATCCGATAGAAGAAAAGGCCAATGAATACTCACATTAAACCTCTCATGAAAAAAGAATTGAACAAGCTTATTGAAGATAACATCATCTTCCCTATCAAACATTCAAGTTGGGTCACAAAATTGGTGTTGGTGAGAAAGAGAAATGGAGAAATCAGATTGTGTGTAGACTTCCATGATCTAAATAAAGCATCACTTAAGGATCATTACCCACTTCCATCGATGGAGAATATCTTGTAGGTTGTAGCCAGTTCCAAAAGGTTTTCATTGCTAGACGGTTACTCGGACTATAATTAGATAATGGTCAAAGTAGATGATCAGTTTAAGAAAACCTTCATGAAAAAACGGGGCACATACACTTATAAGAAGATGTCATTTGGATTGTCAAATGTCAGAGCAACATTTCAGCAAGCTATGGATATGGAGTTAAAAGGACTAATTAACAAGATAATGCTTGTATATCTAGATGATATCACTGTGTTCTCAAAGAATGTAGTGGACCATCTGTTTTACCTCAGGTAAGTATTTGAGATGTGTAGAAGGTTTGGAGTGTCGTTGAATCCAAAAAAGTGTGTATTTTTGGCATACGAGGAAAAATATTTGGCTAAATAATTTCAAGAGAAGGGTTGACAATTGATCCTAAAAAATTTGAAGCCATTTGAACACTCCCATTGAAACACCATAAGAAATCTCTCAAAATATTCTTGGGAAGGGTAAACTTTGTCCGCATATTTGTTCCCTGATTTTCCACTCTTGTGAAGCCATTAACAATTATGTTGAAGAAGAGTCTTGCATTCAAATGGATAGTATAGGGAAAAGAGAGTGTTGAGGACATCGGACATTTAATATCATAAGCTATAAATCTTATCAACCCATAATTTTCAAAGGAATTCATGTTGTATGCTTTTAGAGGATTAGAAACAATCTCAACTATCTTGGTACAACTGAATAGAGAAGGTTTAGAACATCCCATAGCATTCTTCAGTTAAATCCTAGAAGATTACAAAGTAAAGTATTATTTCATTGAAAAGTATTTCCTTGTTGTTATTAGGAGTTTAAAAAAATTTAGACATTTGGTCTCAAACAATAAGATTCAACTACTAGTGTCTCATGCTAGTGTCAAGGAATTCCTCCTAAATAAATATCTAAATGAGAAGAGGGAGGTTAGATCACTCGGCTAATGGAGTATGATATTGAAATCAAAGTGACCAAGCTGGTTCGTGGAAAAGGTTTGTGTGAGAAGCTTGCTTCTACACAACAAGTTGAGTCAATAGGTAAAGAAGAGGTTATCTTACTACTACATAATAATTAAGAATAATTAGCTAATGATGCAAACATTCCATGTAGGACCCAAGACATGATGCATTATCTCCAAACAGGTTTGTAACCCCCAGAATGGAACAAAGCTAAGAAAAGATATTTCAGGTTGCAATCCATTTTGTATGTGCTCATTAATGGCATCCTATTCAATAAGGATGTGAATGGGGTGTTAATGAGATGTGTCCCAATAAGTCAAGTTGAGAAGATATTACATGATTTCCATGATGGGGAAGCGGGAGGCCACCTTGCTCCACGAGAAAAAAACTCTTAGGACCATGAAATATTATTACTATTGGCCTACGTTGTTTAGTGATTGCTACTCATGGATCAAGAAATGCAAAAGGTGTGCATTATTCATGGGAAAAGAAAGGCTTGCAGCACTTTCCCTTCATCTAATTTTGGTAGATAAAGCATTCATGCAATGGGGATTGGACTTCATTGGGGATATCCATCCAAATTAAATTCAAGGCCATAAGTGGATACTTACAACAACTGATTATTTCACTAAAAGGTAGAAGCGGTGGCACTCAAGGAGGAAAAAAATCCAACATCTTAGATTTCTATGAGGTAATAGTCATGAGGTTTGGATTCCTGCTACCATCATATCAGATAATGCATTGTCATTTCTTGACACAAAAATCACTTAATGGGCTGTCAAGAATGGTATATACCTCAGTACTTCATCAAACTATTACCCTCAGGGTAATGGCCAAGTAGAGTCCACAAACAAAAAATTGTTGAGAATAATTAGAATAACCCTTGATGAGAATCAGAGGACCTGGCATACGAAGCTCAAATCATCTCTATGGGATGATAGAATCACACCCAAGAGGTCTATAGGAATCTCTCCCTACATGCTTGTATATAGAAAAGAAGCAATACTACCTATATCACTTGAGTTGCTAGCATTAGAACTCATGAAGCAAATGGAACTAGCTAAGTTTGATCCCATAGAAATAAGGTATGTAGAATTGATGGAATTAAAGGAAACAAGAGATCATGAAATGCAAACCATGGAAAAAGATAAAGAATTTATTGAAAATATCTTTGACAAGAAAGTTAAAGCTAGGATTTTCTAAGCAAGTGACTTGTACTGAAGTGGGATGATGATCTTGCAAAGCTAGGAAAGCATTCAAATTTTGATGCCATATGGAGTGGCCCATTTATGATCACGAGAATGGAAAAGTAACATTTCCTTCTAGTTGGATAAGTTGAATGGTGAAGAATTACATATTCCAGTCAATGGAATCTATCTCAAACATTTCTACTAAAAGGAAAATTTCTCATCCTTGTACATATTAGTCTAGGATTTCCAATTCCTCCAAGTGCTTTTGCACATTGTTTTGTTATTAGAATAGGTTTCAATTTCCCTAAGTTCCTTGAGCACATGTTCTATTACTTCTAGTGTATGCTTTGTATATAGTTTTTCATGCTTCTAAAAAAGAGTACTTGGAGTAAGAAAGCTCATAGTTGCTTGCAAAAGTTAAAAATTTCAAATTCAATTAAATGTGGAGAAACTAAAATCATGAATGATATTATAACAAATGGTAGTCACCAATTTTCACTTAACCTTAGTCAATGTATAAACAATGGATACAAGGCACAATTCTCGCTCAAGGTTTGATCATAGTCCTTATAAGGATCAGGTAGTGGCCCACGTATGAAGTTAGCTCCAGCCAAAGAAGCATTGGAAATTTCGGGGAAGAAAGAAAATTAGAACTTAATAGAGTTCTATGATGTCCAAACTAATAGGTTTTACTCCAATTCTGCAATATACTTCACCTAGCCAAAATATTAGTCTCCTCTATCCACACTTGGTAAGGAATTAGATGTTGAGGCAACATTCATATATACCCATGATTCAACATCATGGATCACATTTGAAAGAATGAGTGAAATCCATATTTCAAGAAATTTTCTACTCTCACAAATCTTGAATCCAATATTTTCTTATGAAAGTTAGGAGTGCGAAATGTGGGGAAGAAGCTTAGAAGAAGGAAGTGATGTTTCAAACATTTCGGGTTCAAGATTTTCAGAGTTTAGATCGGTTCATAATGATCATGCAGACTCCATGCCCAATGGATCACTACAGGTATTTGGTCACACTCCATTTAGTAGGAAAATGGTCCCGTGAGTCACCAAATTGTTATCCCATTTTGATACCGTGGTAAATTGGATAACTGACAAGTTTTATTGTGGGGCCCATTATACAACATTAATGGGGAAATTCAGTGTCCATGCATTTTTTTCTTGTGCTAGGGAGATCCATTAGTTAGAAGGGGTTGAGAAAGGTTAAAATTCTACCTTTAGGTTCCAATGGGCTGGCCAACTCATGACTGAGATACTCCATTCCCCCCCGAGCTACCTTGTGGAGAGAACAAGTTGTTTCATGGGTAGCATCAAGCTAAGTGAGAAATGTTTTGGCACCAAACTCCTAAAGGATCCACTGAGCCATGAAATATGAGAGAACTAGGCTCTTCACATGTTGTTGAGCTAAGATATTTCAACCATGCAGCAAGATATGTTGTGTAACAAATATATTGAATCATGCATCGAGCTCTAACTGAGCTCATAATTCACACAAAGCTACTTGGAATACTTTGGGAAAAATTGAAATCTAGTTTGAGATTTTGTGAGAAGGTGGAGCTCATCAATATTTTGTATTATCTAGCCAATTTTTTATAGGCGGTTGAGCTCATTTAGAGGTGATCGAGATATTTTGGGGTTGAGCTAGTTGACCATAGAAAGAACCAAACTACTCTAGATGAAAAGGGACTCGACAAGTTTTTTGCTTGTCCATCAACGACCATGCTATGTTTCAAATCAACTAAGATTAAGTAGAGATCAAGGGAACTAAGTTGTGGCCTTGAACTAATTTAATGAAAAGAGTATGAGTTAAAACCACTATATAATTAACCATGCTATAACAATCCGTCAATCGTAGCTATGGAGAAATCGGTAAGTTCAAGTGTTGCAACGAAACTAAGCTCTTGGTAAAGCTCATCGAGTCATCAGATCACAACAAAATCATCCAAAAGTGATCAAGACATTCAATATGGGCTGAACTAATTATGATGAGCATGAGACACTTGTAAGGTGAACTCTGCGAAGATATAAAGAGAGAAGATATGAGGTTATACAAAGAAGATTCGATCCACGGGGACACTTCCACAAGTGAGATGTTCTCCTCATGAAGGATCAAATTACATTGATAATGTGAGTGGATGTGTCCAATGTTTCTAAGAAAGATGGGCCACTTCAATATTAAAATGCCTCTCAAAGAGAGAAAACTCCGCGTTAAGGAGGAATCAAGCTCGAGATGAGGTTGTTTAGGATAATTCAGGTCTTTTAGAAATCAAGTTATTCAAATATCCATGTCAAGTTATTATATGTGACACCGAGATCTTGAAGAATGCGCTAAGCCCCTAAGTCAGAAGTGAGCTAGTCTAGACTAGTTTAGGATATGCATGTCATTCAAGGACAACCAAGTCAATGTGGAAGCTAAACAACGGTCAATAGGGTGGAGGCCGAGTTGGCTTGGTGGATTCACCAAGTGAAAAGTGAGGTGAGCCCTTAGTTGATCCCATGGCAAGCTAATTGGTAAATGTGGATGGATCCATCTCGAGTGTCCCAAGACACATGTGCACCAAAATTTCAAACTTCCCATAGTAAGATAGTTGTGCAAATATTTTGGGGTCAAATGGCCCAACTAGCCCAGATTAATAGAAAAGCGTGGAGAGTGTATGTGAGCGGAGTGAGGTTTGGTGGCCCAGGGAGCTCAGGACGTGAGTGCGGTGAAAACCTAAACTTTCCGTAGAAGTATATTGTGTGCAGAGTTGTCCTGGTCAAAGCCCTTGCGGAGTTAACATGTGGCGATGGAGGGAATTTGGGTCCCAAGTGAGCCATGTGAACCTTAGATGTATACGTGTTTAGAATCCAAAGCATCCACATTGCATTAGGTGAGGGGAAGTTGGAAGGCCATGTTACGAGTGGATCGAGGCACGAGCGGCCCGGGTCAAGAAAATATGAGCTTGCCACATAAGTGTTGGGCCCATAATATAAGGCATGAGGTGAAGGTTGATATAGCCCAAAATGCAAAGGGGGAGGCCAAGCTTAGTAGGTAGGAGGTGACTTGACATTCAAAAGGTAGAGTTGGCATAAGGTTATGAATAATGCACATGGTAGTATATAGGAGGATTAGAATACATTGGATGTAACATATGAGCCAAAGGAAATAAGGGAATTGGGATTGCATAAGAATAACTCAGCATCCGATGGTGTCAAATGATATGGAGCTCACTAGTAAACATCAAAAAGATCTCGGTGGTGCTAAAAGACATCCAACTAGGTCGCGTTGGCCATATAGTTGTTGAACATTAAAGATCACCTCCGCTTGCATGAATGACATGGGAAATAAAGCAATGGGCCCACAAAAATTTTAATGCAAAATCACTCCAGAGATAGTGATGTAAAACATTTGAGAAGGAGGAAAAATATTTAAATAATGATTTCCAACTAATAAATTTAATTGCAAGTCCGTGAAGACCAAGGAAATCCTCGAAACCCAAAATAGTTGCTCACACTTAGAAGACCATATCTATTGCAATTCTCAACAGATTTTCACAAAATTAGTCTGTTGGAACTATGACTTTGAGCACGATGCACAAAAATTAAGAAAGGTTTTATTTGATGATTTTTTTATGGATATTTTTAAGGAAAATGAGCCCAATTCTATTTGGTGGTTGGAAGGTGGTTGAGAAGAGCATTCAATAAGCATGGGAAATCACTCTTTCATTGCTGCAAGTTATGAGGAACCTTGGGATTTCTTTTGAAGGTCCAAATCACCAACCAAATTCATTTGTCATAAATTTCAATTGGTGAAAAGTAGATTTTAGGATTTTCATCCCTTCTCTCTCTCTCTTCCAAAACTCTATAAATTGGAATGTTGGGCTCATTGTAAAGGGAGGATAGTTTGAGTAGAAAAAACCATTTCATTTTGGTTTTGTGAAGCCAATGTGCTACATGTTCTTGTAGTGGACTCCTTGCATGGTGATCTAGGCATTTAATTTGTAATAGATTAATTGTGTGTATATCAATGAAGCAATATATGCAAGTTTGTGAATGTATCTTCCCTTGTTATTTTTTGCATTCTTGTTGCCTCTTCAATCTTATTACAAATATATTGTGTCTATTTTATGCTCTTGCAAGGATTCATTATCATTATGTGTGTATGAAATATTGTTGTGAATGTAGTTTCTAGACTATGGAGAATTGTTATCACCCTCTCTAGTATGTACTTTTCTTCCATTTTTCACACATTGGAAAGCTATTTTCATTCCCTCTTTTCTAGTGTATCACCATTGTTAGTGTAGGCTTTACTTTCATGTACTCTCTCTCCATGGTCCCTTGGAAAGTTAGATTAGGATTAGATATTTTTTCCTACATTAGGAGTAGATTATGGCAGGTAGTTTAGGAGTAAGAACTAGCTTTTTATGGAGGTCTATCTCAAGTAGCAAGTCCCACACTTGGAGATAGTACCCATGTTATCTAGTCACACCATGAGCTCAAGAACACACACTTGTGCAAATTGGAGGGTGGTGTGATTCAGTGATGAAAATTATTCCTAGGTGCAAAAGAGGTGATGTGGAAGTTGTGAGAAGAAGTGATTCAAGGAAGTGAATTTTTTTGACCATGTACATTTTAACCCTGAAAAAAAATTGAGGCAACATCATGGGTGAGAAAATGTGTGATGGGTCTTAGCTTATGAGAAGGGGACAAGTTAGATGTAAGTTACTGAGGTGCTTAGGTTTAAAAATTTTGATTCCCAAGTTATGAGGAGTTATCCAATATTTGGGAGTGCACTTTAGTGTCACAATTGTCTCCCTTGTACCTTTGGTGAATTAAAAGGGGATAAAACATGCTAAGAAATTATCCAAGGAGTTTTCTCATCATGGGAAGGGGACACCATCACTTAACTCTTCACGTGTTCCACCTAATACACCAAGTTGTGTTTTAAGTGACAAAACCATATAAAATTATGGGGGAGCACACTTTTTTTCCACCATGTCCCCATTTCACCTCAGAGACAATACAATGGGAGAACATGTGAAAAGTCCGGTAGGGCACTTTAAACTCGCTAATGTCATCCGCCAACTCCATTTTAGAATGTCGGGAAGGATTTTTTTCCAGAAGAATGGAATGGTGTTTTGGGGTAAAACCTTATGTTTTTGTGAATCTAAATCACCTATTGCAATCATTCCAATAATGTTTAGGAGCCAATTAGTACTAAAAATTGATTTTTTCTTCCTGTTTCACTTTTCACTTGAAGGGGTAGTTATAAAGTCATGGATTATCACCGAATATTTATTAATTCTTGGAATAAAAGTGATGATTCCATCATGTAGAGGGTTTTAAAATACTTACATGTTAAATATTTTTGTCTCCCAACTCCTCATGAAACTCCTACAATCATCCAAACAAGTTATCTTTCATCATTGGAGCCTTCATTCCCCGTGTCCAAAATGATCCTATCTTACTTTCTTGATTCCCAACATCAATTTCTTCTAGTTTTTACCCCTAAATTACCTTAGATAACTTCATTTATCTATTGTACATTTCCCATATGGCTTAAGTCTTCCTTTTCAACTTTCACAGGTGTACATCCATTGGAAAATTGAAGAAATGGCCCTTTTATGTGTTTGAAGATAGTTTTTCTTCCTTGAGTCTCAAAAATTCTTAAATCACCTTACACATACATCCCCTGCACATGAAAGACACTTTAAAATCTTGATATAAATTTCCTATGAGAAATAATGAGGATAAAATTGAGGACAAGTGGGCTAGAGGAAGGGTTTACGATCACTAAAAGAGGAAATTTTCAAGTAGGGACTTAGCTATCATGGCCAAAATTTTAAATTTTGCATGTTAGACATTTAACATGAAAAAACTACCTAAGTAATTTCATAGTGTTAGTTATTGTATTCACTCTAAATTGATTAAAATTTTATCTCACATCTAACCACTCTAATTCTATAATGGAATGAATAAAAAATCAATAATATGATTTATAGTGTTATGTTTGTGGATCATGTTTTCATGTTAGAGTTTGGTACACCTTCCATGTGTTACACTCAGATATTTTTACCTCGGTCCCGCTCACCGGTGAGCAGGTCAAGGGGTTCAAGAGGGGTGAAGCCCCCTCGATGGGGCTCGGGAGTGAATCCCCAAGCAAATTTTCATGGGTGGTTTATTAACCCATGGGTAATGGGTAACCGTTATGGGCTGGTTTTGGGCCCATGGCTTTTTGGTACCCATTGTTTTGTAAAACTGCCTCTTTGGCTACCTATTGATGTACTTATATATAGATGGACATACAATAGGATTGATATGAGTGTTTTTGTGAAGGTGAATAGTGTGTGTGAATTCGGGAGGGTTTGTTGAGCGTAGCTCCAAACAAGATCTGGTTATTGTAATTGTGAAGATTGTTGGCTTGTAATAAAATCTGAGCAAGTGTTCTTAGTGGATGTAGCCCACATTGGGTGAACCACGTTAAATATTGTCTTCATGTTTTACATATTTCATTTTTGTAATTTCTATTCATACTTCTTATTATTGCGATTCTGAGGAATTATTCCACATTAGATTCTATTAATTCCTAACATATAGCACAATACATATAATGTTAGTAAGTGAAAGAAGAAAATATGCATCCAACAAGATTTATTTATCAACATGAAATACCTAAGTGGAAATGGTAGGTAATCAAAATGGATTTTGTAAAGGGGATATTTATGTCTAATAATAGACATGATGTAATATTAGTAGTGTTGGATGAATTTCAAAATATTACTCAATTCATATCATGTAACTTAAAATATAACTCACTATATTTAGAAATAAGATTCATATAATATATCTTCAAGCTACATGAAGTACTATAATGAATCATATTGAAGTGAGATACTAGAATGACATACATATTTAAGAAAAAAACTATACTCGATGAGGAACAAAGATAAACTTAAGCTTTGTATAATATCCAAAAACTAATTGGAAGGAAAAAAAGGTCAACCAAGTCTTTGAGGGTATATAGATAATGTACTACATAAACAATAACTACAAGTGGGAGTAATATCTTCTTTTCATGGAATTTATTTACCAAAACACATGCCACTCTACCTTGGAAATGGGACATTTTGAAGCTTTGAATGGAATAATTTTTACACACTAATTAGCTAGGATATATTGGAAAATAGAACCATTCAGGTCAAAACATGTTAGTAGAAATAGAGGAGCATGTCAATGGGATAAGGATAAAAGGATATAAAATTTACAAAAAAGGATAATAAATTTTTACAATAGGAAATAATTTTTTTCTTTAGATGAATCCAAATAAAAATTCAATAAAATTTGTAATATCAAAAAAATTAAAACCCATATATATTTGTTATTCTCATATCTTAGAAGTAATCAATATTGTTTCTTGAATATTATTACTACCCATAGATCTCTCTCATTATATAATGAATTTCATGTTTCATTAGTGATATAGTATATAGTTTATGACCCATACAATAAGGAGCGAATATAATTGTATGTGTACAATACAGGGAGTAGTATTAATAACACTAATTAATTTTTTTGAAATTTACAAGATGTTCTTGTGAAACTCGGATGTTTTTTAATGCAAATTCTAACAAGACCAATAATCAAAAGAAAGTATCACCTAGGAAAACCATGACGAGTTTTACCAAGATTTCCCACATTTGTTTACTTGGTGACGTGTTAGATATTATTATTTGTAGTGATTTATAATTTAAATTATTGGGTAAGTACATGGAAATGAGGACCTAAAGGGGGTACAAAGTGGCCACTTGTTTTCTTTAAATCAGAAAAATTGAACTTCAACAAGTAATTTGACAATGCTTTGAAAATTTGACAATTCGATAAGAACATGAATTGTAGTGCTCGGAATCTAATTTCTAAACTACTAATAATTTTTGAAAATGGTGGAGATTAAGATGGTCAAATTTTGTATACACATAATTTTTCATGACTTTTTGTTAAAAATATAAACAATGTTATGTGTTCCCCATGTCTTTGAGTTCCATAAAATATTTTATGAATCCCTTCAATACAAAGGTAGCAAAGATAATGTGTAAGGTCCCACTAATTTTTCCTATTTTTTCGATAACTATATTATTTTTTACTAACGTTCAAAGAGGAAACATCCCAAAAATAACATGTACACCTCCCTATTTTTGAGAAAAAATACTTTATTTTTCTAATGTGTGTAGAATGGAGTGTAGATCATGTCAACGCATTTTTTTGAAAATTGATGAGAATATAAAAATTACGTAGAAAAAGCATGTTTTTTTGGAAAAAATGAAGACACTACTAAAATAAATTAAGGATCAAAACCTTAAACTATTCATATTTTAGAAATAAATACATTGACACAAACCTAAGATAGAGCTAAAATTGTAGCTATAATTTTTTTAAATATTGAATTATAACATGTGAGAAAATGAGGTGTACACTCAAGATTCTTATGTTTTTTTGAAAACATGGATTCATTCATGAAATAGATACTCCAACGTTAGACTTATATATCCTATCCAAATCCAAGCCTAAGGGTTGGAAATTTCTAACCCAAATTAGACATAATGTGGTTGTGCTTTATAACGTGTTGTCATTATAATGCACTCATGTTTTCTCTCTATAAAAATGGTATAAACACACAAAATATAAATTCACTCACGCTTTTGGTCCCACAAATCCTATGAATTACACTATTATTTGCACATTCATAAAATTATTTATTCTTGTAATACATTCCATATGAAAATTTAGTTTTTATGTTTGTTACATTGATAGGATAATCTTATTGTATATTTCATCTAATATTGAATAATTGTATTTATTGTTTTGAGAAATTTCTTCTCATTATTTTGATATTTGAGTTTTTTTCATTATTATTTATATTTTGAACATTTAGAAAAAATGTTGATATATATTTGAGAATTATGGGGAGGAGACCACAAGAGAAAACACTTGAAGAGTTGGAGAAATAAAGGGAAAGGATGCAAAAATGGAATGAACAAAAAGATATTTAGCATATCTTTACCAAAGAAATTATATGTTGAAAAATATCATTTATCATCCACCGAGCTACGAAAGAAGAATAAAAAATAAACTAAGAGATTGAGTGCAAAAAAATAGTGAAAGAAAGAAATCAATATATGGAGGTGAAGGTATGTCATCTATTCCAAATGAATTTAATGTTGAAACACATCCTCAAATACCAATTAAATTGATAAATAATGAATGTTTAATAATTGATGATTCAATGCCAAATTTTAACTTATATGTTACACTAAATGACCACCCTATTCAAAGCACATAATATTTACCAAATTATGAAGATACATATAGGAAATGAACAATGTTTACATGATATTATAACAAATTTACCATTGATATTGCCGATTAAACTTTTACATAAAGTACCTACGATTTTACTTGAAATTGATGAAAATATTTTAAACCCAATGAGTGATAATATTGGTGAACACTACTGTAGAAGAAAAAATAATAATAATAAGATATAAAAAAATGTATTGACTTAATTGAATGAGAAATATGTCATTTGTTTGTTGAAATGATGATATACATTATGTTTAGACCCACTATGAAGACCCTTGGTCTAATAACATATAGGAAAAGTAGTGAAAAATCCATTGTAAAAATCTAATAAATTCATACCAAGAAATAGGTACCTCACATACCAAAGAGAGTAATACTATCCAACATGTTATTATATCAACTATAGTAAGTAAACCAACAAATAAATCTAGTTTAATTTGGAAAGCAAGTAGCGCACTAAAAATAAATAGTAAACTAATGTTGAAAGATAATATAAGATGTGAAAGAGATGATGATCCCAATAAAAATGAATCATGTGAATTATCCTGGAAGAATCCCATGGAAAATAATTATTAAATAGTTAAAATACAAAATTAAAGAATTTCAAAAACTAATACAAGGGTTTCAACTTTTGACTATGTTGTGCTAAACCTAGACTATGGCATGACATTTTGGTTCCATTTTCAAGACCTTATTTCAATTTGAATCTCAAGATGTGGTACGCACATGGAATTTAGGCTATCCTTGGAGAACATTGAGTGTTGGCTATATGAAGGAAAGGAAAATTTTACATAAAAATACAATATCGACGTTAGTTTTAATCCATGTAAATGAGTTGAATAAAACCTATAGGATTCAATGTATGAGAAATTATTTAGTTTTTTTCAAAGGGAGATACATGATTAGTGTGAAGCATATGTGAAGAATAACAAGATTCAATTGGCACAAAGACAAGCGTGAAACCAAAACAAGTATCAACAATCTGTTAGGGTAAACTTAGTTTACTAGGTTAATTATGCATTGTATTTACATTTTTACCTTAGGTAATTAGTATTTTCATTGATTTAATTAATTTTTGTATTTGTATATGGTTTTATAACCATATTTTTCATATTGTATTCACGTAGGTTTAATTGTTACATAGTTGTAACAATTATATTTGTTTGTATTTGTTATTTTGTGCTTCTCGGATATATTTTGGAAGCTATTATAATTATGTTTATTGTTGCACCTATGAAACATCTCATTTTTCTGTATCTGGTTGTCTAATATCTATACATATTATAGTCATTTCTATTGTACTTGATTTAATTAAACATCAATAATATTTATGAGGCTTCCTACCTCTTCTAGATTTGGTATCAGAGTAGGTTAGAGCCTATGAACAAAGAAGGTGTGTAGAGAGAGTGTAGAAGAGATAGAGGATCCTAGAGAAGCATTTGCAGCTTCTTATAACTTCCCAGACCCCATCCCCGCATCATAACCTCTTGTTCAACTCTAGGTGTTTGGAAATATATATTTTTTACACTTTGGTTACCCCTACACTAGAAAAAAATATTACCATTTGGAAGAGAAAAATAGAAAATATGATTTAGAAATCAGATTAAAAAAATAAAAAAATTAGTTTTTCCCCATTAGGGGTTTTGTCACTAAATTTAGTGACAGTCTTAGAAACAACTAACATTAGAAGCTCTGCTAATTTATAGGTTTTTGTGCCAAAGGTCGAGTTGGTTGATCCCTCTTGGAGTAGATCGAACTCCCACTAATTTTCAATCTTAGCCTTTGAAACTAATTTGAAGCAAGCCCTTCATTCATGAGTTGTTGCATTGTGGGTCAGGTGTGTTGGCATTAGCATTGATCAAGCCTTACATTGCATTTGTTGCATCCATGAACCGTTGAGATCCTAGCTCTAATTGATTTACAAAATGCACCCCCTGCATATGGCTTAAAACATTGGTGATTGAATATCATACACCTTGTACAAACCGACTTTGCAATATTCCAAAGAAGATCGATCTCCCAAACACTTGTTGTAGAAGCAAAAATAGACAATCAGATCGATTGGGTTCAACACTACCAATCCACCCTACCTTTGGTGTACTCAATAATGAGGTCCCAGCAAACATACAAAAGGAGAGCATTCAAACAAGTTGGGAGTGCGTGCGCAAAGCATGTGTGAAGTTGATTTGTCGAACATGTGGGGACATACCGCAACAATGAAATTAAACAATGGCTAAATAACCAAAACAATTCACAAACTCTAGAGATTTGGTTTCAATGGGAAACCTAAAATATTCTTCATGTGTAACGCTTCCACATGGACACACCGCCACGTCGCGTAAGGTAGGTCACTATTTTTTATTTTAAAGCACAATCTTGTTTTGAAAAACATATATACATTTTTGTTGAATTCATAGAAAAAGCACTTACCACGCTTAATTTTCTAATTGATTTTTCTTAGGAAGGATAGGTAGCATGGTCAACCCACACCAATGCCATTTCTTTTTAAAAAAATTAATTTGGCGGTCTATTTAGCACATGTCACTAAATATAAAGGCTGAAAAACTGAGCTAAAGAAGATAGTTGTAACCTAATCGCCAACCATTTTTAGAGGAGAAAACTCTATTGAAGGGAAAAAACATTTCTCCCATTTTTCTTAGAAAATAATTTTGAGCATATTTTTCCAAAGGAGGGGTATCCAAAAACTACACATTTAGCTGTTTTTGTGGTTTTTTCACACACATAGCCATATTGAGCTCTAAAGGCCACTAGGGCCTTGAAAAACCAAAATGTTTTCTTTCCATTCAATTTTTTTGAATATTAGATGTATATTTTTAGTATATATTTTAGTGGATTGTACTAATTTGTAGGTTTCCATATTCAACCGCAAACATTGTAACTGATAAAAACTAGCAGAGTTTTGTAAACAAAATCAATGAAATTTTGGTTCTATAACACTCACAAGATCTTTAGATCTCTTTTGCAACGTTCGGTATATATAGTACCTCCGGGAATCACTTATGGTTAAATCTGTCATGACTACTACTACACTTAACACCTAATATTGTTGTAACAACGTTGTCTAGGCATTGTCCCTATAAATCGATAGGGAGAAATAAGGACACAGTGCACACACTTTGAGCCTCCCATCCTTTTGTGAAAAATTACACGACATAAATCTAAACACTAAAATTATCTGAGTGTATAGAAAAGTTACGCATGTGTATGAGGATATTTATTTGAGCCAATGTCAATAATTACATAGACCCCTTTCAGTACTATCTTGGTACCAGGTATCAAATTCTTTTACATATGTTAATGCCTCTTTTATGTACTACCAAGTATATCAAAAGGATGATCTTCTTCCATGTAACGATGCATATATTGGAAGGGCATGTACAAAGAAAGGTTTGGTATATCGGAATGACGGTATGTATATTGGGAAACCTTATTTGTGGAGTGATAAGAGCCTTACCCTTTTTCAGTGAATTCAGAAAATGGGCACCAATGCCCCTAAGTTCTTTCTTCTAGACTCTTAGCTCCTAAGAGGAGATAAATATGTTGTATGGAAGACTAAGATCATATCACAACTAGAGTTTGAAGAAATTTGGCATGTTGTGAATGGTTCCACAACCAAATCACTAGATGATATTACCCAATAGAGAAATTTTGATAAGGAAAAATTCATAATCTTGTTTTTGTATCTAACGACATGCAACCCCACATTCAAGATGACAAAACAACTAAAGAATCATGGGATAAGTTGAGCACCATGTATGAGGCCAAAAACAAGAACACTATATTAAATTTGCAGATTCATTTACATACACTGAAATTTAAATAGAATGAGAAAGTTAAAGCTTTTTGTGAAGAGTTACAAAATTGATGGCTTCACTTCTACTCCTAGGAGAGGAGGTCACTGATACATCTCTCATTCCCATAGTTTTGAAATAACTCCCTCCTTCATACCACATTTTTGCGATGACACTAAACTTTTTGGATCAGATACTTACTTAAAAGTTAGTAAACCTACTTCAACAAGAAGAAGCAATGTAAAAAAGATGATGAAGAGGAGTAGCAAATATATTCTCATTAGAAAAGAAAAAGAAAAGAAAATATCATTCTTCTCAAAAGTCCAATAAACAAAATCAGCAAGGGGACAAGAAAAATAATAAGTGTCTTATCTACAATAGAAGACATGGTGTGAAATATTGATGGTATAATACATACAATAAAGGTTTATCTAGTAATTATGGACCTCAAAATCAGCAATCTCATAAGGGAAATTCACATTATAATCAAGGGTAGAAGAAGGGGCGTGAAGAAAACCCCATCACTAAGGAAATATAGTTGAGTAAGAAGATCCTTTAGAAAAGAGGAATTATCATACACTACTTATTCTATTGAATCATCATGTCATCTATTATTGTTTGGTACATTGATTTGGGAGCCACTCGACACATGACTGGGCACAAAAATGGTTTACTACCATGAGGGACACACCTTCGAAAAACCATGTTTCATTAGGTGATGATTATTTTACATAGTACAGGGGATTGGGAACATTTTTCTACCTCTTGGTTCATGAAATTGTAGATTATCAAATGTATTATATGTCCCTAGGTTAACAAAGAATATTTTATCAGTAAGTCAGCTTCTAGATCATAATCTAAAGATTGAATTTGATATTCATTTTGGTAAGAAAGTGTGTTTGATTTGAGACAAATCATGAGGCTTGAATTTTTTTATAAAAGCCTCCAATGTGGGATGGATGTTCCAGCTTGACTTTGTCCATAGGGATGATCAAGCTCTTGTGGCTAAGAATTATTCATCAGCATAGTTATGGCATCAAATACTTGGTCACATCAGTTTCAAATATCTCAAAACACTTCACTGAGTACAACATGGTGAGAGGCTTGCCATCTCTCCAGAAGGATACATATAAGTGTCCTAACTACCTAATAGGAAAACAACACAGAGCTTCATTCCAAAAGATTACTTATCAAGCTCATGGTAAGCTTGATCTAGTTCATATCGATCTTTGTGGTCTGATGCAACCTAGTCATTCTAGATTTAGTATTTCATGCTTTGTGTTGATGATTATTCCAAAAAAATGTGGATATTTTTTCTTCATAAGAAAAGTGAATCTTTTGAGAAATTTAAAAATTTCAAAGTGGTTGTAGAAAAAAAAACTATTTAGCATATCAGATATCTCCACTTAGATCGATGGAGGAATTCACAAGTAATGAGTTAAAATCCTACCTTCAAGCTCACATTATTTTTTAAAACTTCCTCCCTCCACACACATAGTAAACAGAATGGTGTTATTGAGGGAATAAATCATACTATCATGGATTTGGTGCATTGCATGATTGATTATTATGGACTAGCAAGGAAATTTTGGGAAGAAGCAACAAAGACAATAGTTTATTTGTTAAACAGAGTTTCTAAAGTTGCTCTTGATGGAGTGACACCATATGAAGCATGGTCGAAGCAAAAGCCATACATTACACACCTCATAGTATTCAGGTGCAAAGCTAGCATGCACATACCCAAGAAGAAAAGAAATAAGTTGGATATGAAGTTACAAAATGCATCTTCATTGGCTATAGTGAAGAGACTCTTGGGTACAAATTGATGGATCTGAAGACTAGAAAATTCTACACTAGCAGAGATGTTGAGTTCTTTGAGAAGAAGGAAGATAAGACTACAAACTCACCTTATGTAGATATTTTACCTATTGTGAAAACACAAGTTGATGTTCCCACTGATGATGATAGTGATGATAGGGATGATGGTGATGATTAAATAGGACCACAACCCATGGGAACAGTACAACTTATTCCCAAGTGGTATACTAATATGATATGAGATGAAAAATTATATGCTCCACTGGATACATCCACTACTAGAACAAGAACTTATGGTAAAGCACTAGAAAAAGTGAACAATACTTTGATGAGTAGATTTGTCGAATATGTTGATCCATTTACTTTCAAAGAATCCCTATAATTGAAAACTAGGAGATATACCATGGATGTTGAGTATCAGTTAGTGATGAAAAAAAACCACCTAACAACTTGTCAATCTTCCACTAGGAAGAAACCAATTGGTTACAAACGGATATTCAAAATAAATTACAAAGTAGATGGGACAGTAGAAAATTATAAACTGAGACTGGTAGAAAAGGGGTATATAGAAAAGGAAGGAATAGAATATGAGGAAACATTTTCTCCCACCGCTAAGATCAAAACGATCGGGATGATATTTTCTCTAGCTTCTTAGTTTGGTTGGAAATTCCATCAGATGGATGTGAAAATTGCCTTTTGAATAGATATCTACAAGAAGAAGTTTACATGATTCAACCTGAGGGTTATGTTATACCTAAAGAAGAAAAAAAGGTATGTAGATTCAAGAAATCTTTGTATGGCCTTAACCATGCACCCCATGCTTAGAACATCAAAATTTATGAGCATCTCATTCAACAATATTCATAATAAATCCATATGATCCCAGTCTCTACCTCAAAAATAAAGGGGTAGATTGAGATTATTGTTGTCTATGCAACGATCTAGTCATCACTAGTAGTTTAGTGAATATTACGATGCATCAAAGAAAGATATTAATTGATTATTTGACATGATAGATATCAGGCTCATGCACTACTGTCTTGGATTGGAAGTATGGCACAAATAGAATCATATATTTTGTTATCATTTGAAGTATACCAAGACATCACTCGATAAATTTAGGATAATGGATTACACACCCATTGCTACACTCATGGAGAAAAGACTGCAGTTATCTAGTTCAGATCCATCTCTTGTGGTAAATGCAACTCTCTATCATGAGTTGATTGGGAGTCTCATTTACCTAACTTATACTAGACTAGATATAAACTATACTGAGCTATCTTACCAGGTTCATGTAGGAACCCAAAGTTTTTCATTGAAAAGAAGCAAGGAAGACTTTAAGATATCTCAAGGGTACAATAGATCTTGGTCTAGAATAGAAGAATAATGATAACTTCTTCTTGACTGGATATTTAGATTCAGATCATGTAGGTAACATTGATGACAGGAAATATAATTATGGATTTTTATTATTTTTGGGATCTAGACCGATATCATGGGGAAGTAAGAAATAAAACTTTGTTTCATGCTCTTCTACTGTAATTCGAATATCATGCTAAAATGGATCTGTCTCTGCAAAGTGATATGGCTAGGTCACATACTAGAAGGACATATAGTACTACAACAAAAACCTACCACCATGTATGTAGGTAATGAAGGTTTTCTAAAATTGTTTATAATCTAATGTTTCATGATAGAACAAAGCATATCGAGGTATAAGTTCATTTCATATGCAAGCATGTCTTGAAATACAACATACAACTTCAGTTTTTTCCCAACAATTGAACAACGAGTAGATATCTTCAAAAAGTCACTTACACATGACAAGTTTTAGTTGTTCAGAGAGTTCATTTCCTCATACCTTGCGGCAATGCAAAATTAAGGGGGGAATGATAGGGTAAACTTAGTGTACTAGGTTAATTATGCATTGTATTTACATTTTTACCTTAGGTAATTAGTATTTTCAGTGAGGTAATTAATTGTTATATTGTTATATAGTTTTATAACCATATTTGTCATATTATTCACGTAGGTTTAATTGTTACATAGTTTTAAAAATTATATTTGTTTGTATTTTTTATTGTTTTGCTTCCTGGATGTATTTTGGAAGCTACTATAATTGTGTTTATTATTACACCTGTGGCACATCAAAAATTTTTGTATATAGCTGTCCAATATCTATAAATATTGCAACCATTTCTATTGTACTTAATTTTATTGAACATCAATAATATTTATGAGGCTTCCATTCCTCTTCTAGAAAAAAATTCTGATTTAGATAAGCCATGGATGCCCACAAAGAAATCATTGGTGGAAAGGGGTTCTAAAAAATCACACTTTAGAATATGAAATCTCCACATATTCATGCCTAGAGGAAGTTGAGTTCAAGTTTCTTCATGATCCTAGAGGATCATACTTATGTACACTCCCACTTGTTATCAAAATATTAATGATTGAACTGGGATTTGAGAGCCTATTGATGACCAACTACAAAACATATTGTACATAAGGATGGGGAAATGGTTTGGAAAGGATGGAATTGAGCTAGATGGAAGTAGAGAGAGAAAAAGACTGTACAAATATAGTTACATGAAAAAATGGTGGTTGAAGAGGAACTAAGACAAAGAGGACTAAGGCCAAGAGGTAGTGTTGAGAACCCCAAAGAAATTGAGGGGTCACAGTGACTATGTCCCACCGATATTGCGAAAGAGTAGAAGAACCCATTTGGAATATGGAGGAAGCACATCTAGTGAAGACTTGGGATGAATTGACATGCATTTAGGCCACTTTGGAACCTTAGCCCTTGCATATAGACTCGTGATTCATAATTTCATATAGAATATTATCATAGTGAGGGTGAAGAATGTGAGTGCAACTAAGGATCACCACGCTAGGAAGGTGAAATATGTATAAGTGTATTAGTGTTTAAAAAGTAAACACAACAGATAAAATCAACACACTTGGTAGTGGCTTCTGCTTCCCAGCAAGATTTCATAACATGTCAGAAAATTTATTTGGGAGTATTATTGTAGGCACAACATAAGGATAAACTGTAGGTATGCTACTCTCTGAAAATAGTAACATAGGCACAATGTAAAAATAGAGTGTTGGCATGTAGATAAATTCTACTACTAGTGCGCATACAATCTTTCTAGTAGCTGAGGGATAAGGAGGCTCTACTACTCCCTCGAGTGGAGGTAATCCGGTGGAAGCTCATGGCAAGATCTAGTCCTCCTTGAATAGGAGGAAATCTATGATAGTAAAGTAATGCACTACCATAATCTCCGATTTTCTATTAAATGTCACTTTATTTACCTAAGTACGGAGGAGTAGAGGATACGGCTGAACATGTACACAAATGTGAGATCTTATGGAGAGGCAAGGGGACACTTCTTTGGACCAAAAGGCAGGTCATTGTGTGATTACGTTATAATATCACACACATAATTGATATAGGAAGTATGATCCACATTAGACATCAACATACTATGACACTTTATGTGCTACCTTATCAGCCAAGTTTCACATTCTTGAGTTTGATCAACAAAGCATCAACATGCTAAAAGACATCAAACATAGACTATCTAAGAGTGTTCAGGAATAGGATGCATGGTTTAATACTTTTTTTTCAAATCTCTCATATGATATCCATCAAATTAAATACGTGTAATTGTTCATGGGAGGATTTTTACACCATTTAGAAGGGTACAATCGTATAAGTCATTTACAAATATGTGTGAGGATTTGGAGGCGAACTATGTGCTAAATAAATTAGAAGCATGGATAGTAGGGTGATCCAATTCATTGAATAATATATCATATCTATGGCCACATAGTTTTAAAATTTATTTACTAGCTTGGCACATGACACTCAAAGCAGATCTTGTGTATAGATTACTAAGTAGAGGGACATACGAAGAATACTTGTTTGCACATGAATGTGTGAGATATACTAATGGCTTGTGAGATATGTCACAATTACCATGATGCCAAATAATCTCCACTCCTCTAGTGGGCTACAACTCATTATCGTTTGATTGATCACATCCATGAAGCTTGTGAAACAAGGTCACTCCCAACTATTATAGAGGGTAGTTCACAGTGTGTAAAGGGAAAAATAATGGAGCTGGAAAAATGAAAATGTGGGTTATAGGGGATGATTTCATGGCAAAGGCCATAGTGGTCATAGTAAAAGGTTGAGTCAAGGTACTTGCTACACTTACAGTTTTCCTGATCATTATAAATGTAAGCTCCATAAGAACACATCTTACATGTATTGTGGAACATGGCACAAGGTAAAATACTAACTAGATTTAAATGTGCACGTATAAAAAAAGGAACAAGGCACAACAATAATCCCTGTTGCATAGGGGAAATGGAATTCAAAGGAACTGGAAGTTAGGAGGAAGTAACCTTTATTTCTTACCACCCACGCAGAAGCTTTATGGGCATAAGAGGAGGCACGAACTAAACCAATCATCAGATGTGAGAAAGTTGAACTAATGATTAATTATGTGGATGTAGGAAAACAGAAGGAAGCATTCCATGAAACCATGAGTTTTATCGAGACTTACAGTGGGGATATACTTTGTGTGAAAGAACAAGCGCAAGATAAAGAGTGCATGCAACATAGTAAAATCTCAAAAATGAAATTGAAAAACTCAAGGATATCTGTAGGATTCATAGACAAGATAATATCATACTTGTTAGTCTAATGGTGTAGACAATTAAAATTTTCTTACACACACTTTAGTTCTAAGATTGCACTAATTATCCTCTTTGTCATCATTTCCATAATAATTAGCACTTTCCACTAATTATCTAGCATTCCTCTTCATATTTGTTAATTAACGACCCTTCAAATAAATAATTAGCCTTCCTATCATTAAGGATGTCTATTAACGAACTTTTGTTAATTAATATCCGCTTCTACATGGGTTAAGTAATTATTATTAATTAATTACGCTCAGTAACTCTAAATCAATAAATTATCATTTATTGTATAAAATTCATCTCTTACATCCCACAAATCATACTATTTTCCCTCTAATTAGCTTTTATAAGCTTACCTCTACCTATTAATTAATCACCTTTGATTAATTAAAACATCCCTGCAACTCTCATGACTTACTAATGACAAATTAAACTCTTCTAAATCAAGATTACCTTTTATAAATCAACCTTATCCATTCCTAATCTTGTGTTACCTTTATCCCACATTCATCAATTTGCTAGCCTTGCCTCTTCAAGAAAGCAATATAAATAACCCTCCTTCTTACCTTTCTTCTTACACCATGCTTTGAATAGTGAAAACTATAAGCATTTTAATCTTGAGCCATTCTCCATTGTGTGAATTAGCTTCTTCATCTTGCATCCTTTCACTCAAAATTGAGTAATATGGGAAGATCCAAAATGGCCTTGTAGCCATTCTTGGTGAGATTCCATTATCAATCCTTGAGATAAAGAAATAATCCACTTTGATTGATTATGTTTTTCATAGGTTCATAGTTTAAGTTAGAAATCATAAAGAGTAGGAAATAGCCTAGCATGTAGTTTCATTTATGCATTGAAGAAGCATTTCCTTTAAGCTCTTATCTTGATGGTTCATTGTTTAATTAGCATTTTATTTTGAATCTATGTAGATATTAATTTCAATTTATATCTTAGTTAATAAAACATGAGCACATTTTGCATACCGGTGGGGTTACTCCATTGTCCTTTGCACTTAATTTCAATTTTGGTTACTAACCCTATATTTACATATATTGACTTAACTTTTTTTTTTCTTAATTTGTTTTGTTGAGTTTTCATGTGTTGAGTCTTCCTTGTAGGTATAAAGGAGGTAAAGTGCTATCAAAACTAAAATTGATTAGAAAATTTCAATATTTCTTCATGTTTTCATTTTTAGAGCTTACTTTTTCAACATTCTACATGTTATTTTTGTCAATTTCTTGAAAAACTTGAATTCTTGAGAATGTAGGTTAGTGTTTGATAGTACTGAGTCTTCTATTTACATATTAATGTGGTGGGTTGCTGTCAAAATTGAATCTTGGTGATAAAATTTCAAGATTTCATCATGTTTTCATTTTTAGAGCTTACTTTTTCAACATTCTACATGTTAGTTTTGTCAATTTCTTGAAAATGTTAAGTTTTTGATCATGAATGTTAATGTTTGATAGTGTTGAGTCTTCTATTCATATATTAATGTGATGGGTTGTTGTCAAAATTGAATCTTGGTTGGAAAAATGTGACCATTTTGCAGATTAAGGGACTTTTTGACATTTTTGGGTACATGTTAAGTGCATACCCGTGAGCATAAGAGCATATGTGTAACCCATCTTCTGGAGGCCATAATTTTTTCTCCCAAAATCAAAATGACTCCATTTTTGTGTTGGAAAGGTATTGAAGTGAAATATGCAATGAAAACATAAATTTAGGATTTATACTTACAAAATCTATAGGTTTTCCCTTTATTGTAAAACTAGTCATTTTCTAACATGTCTAATGTTTTGATGAATGTTGTATTTCCATGCTTTACTTGATTTAGACCAAATCTTGTGTATGCTCTTCTCTTGCACATTTTGGTGATCTTGAGAATCAAAAACAACTTTTATCTCTATCTTTTTAACATTTGGATTAACTTGGAAATTTGATTATTCATTTTTCTTAAGGGAATGAACCTTTTACAAAGAATTTTTTTATGGTCCTTTGGTTTGAATTTTTCCATTTCTATATAGTTGGGATAAAGTTTGTGTATGTGATTATCTTGTATCTTAGGTTGATCTTGAGAATGAAAAAAAAATAGTCTTAATTTTATAACATTTGGTAAATTGGAAACTTCATATTTAATTTTTGGTTTAAAGGAATGAGCATTTATCAAGATTTTTGTGTGGTTCATTAATTGCAAAGTTTTTATTTACTTTTAATAGGATTATTTGTTGTGTATGCTCTTCTATTACATACTTGGATGATCTTGAGAATCAAAACAACTCTTAATCCTCTTTTAAATTATGTGATTTTCTTGGAGAACTACTAACACTTGAGTGCATGACCTAAAAACACTTGTCAAAGAAAGGAGTTTGAAAAAAATCTAACTATATGTGTGTTGCAAGTTACCAAACGATGAATGACTAAACCACATTAATTATAAAAGATAAAAAAACACACCACATTCAAAACACTTGATTTGCAGGTTTAGATAATGGTATGCCCCATCCACTTAAAAATAGGACATAACCCCTTTGGCATAAGCCTTAAGCTACAACAATGGGGTTGGTCCTAGGAACTTCAAAGTAATCCATATAAGAGGGAACCTTGTGGATAAAATGGGAATTTCTCCACACACCTACTTAATTAGTATACACATGAGATTTAGTGTCAAAGCTATCTATATCACAACCCCGGTGAGAGTACATGATGGACGCATTTATTGCCCACTTTCATTGAAGGGGGTAAAGTAAAGTCGAGATAATCTTTGGGAAACCTTGGTAAACCAAGATCACTCCTAGATAACTTGTGACACCTAGTTGATCAAACTACCTAGGAAATCCATTTAGTCCTTGAATCCAGCTTTACCAAATCATTGTTGTAAAGAGCCAACATTCATCACAAAATGTGTGAAGCATTACTTTTTCTTAGTTTTTCACTCTCCCTAAGGTGAGGTGAAACTCTGCCAAAGTGAGGCCAACATTTTTCATCCCCACTTGTACTACTTCCTTCACTTTATTTTGACACTTTGTTGATCAAAATAAGAGTGACCACGCATGTATTTTCCAATTGATTGTTTTGCCACTTTTATGTCCATTTAATCTCATCCAGGTTTGTGGCTGATTTGTTAAACATCTAAAGTGTGTGGAGACATTTTCATATCATTGGTATCATTTTTATCTTGATACCCAAGTCAAGATCGTCAATCATAGTTAGGTTGGATTCATCACCTTGACTCTCCTTTGAACTATTATCTTGTTTATATCGTGTCACTACAATTTTAGTGTTTACGTCTTGTTTCTTTTAAACCTAGCGTAAATATCTATAATGTGATGTTACACTTTGATAATTCCTAGGTATACTCTAGCTTTAGTTTGATTTCAATTACTACCTTAATTTTGAAAAGTGTTGAGTGTTACCACTTGTGCACATTATATCAATATCATCTTGATATTAATACCTTACTTTTTCTCAAAGTTTGGTTAACATATCTTGGCAATATTGTTGTGTCATTCACAATCGTAACTACCACTTTTTGGGATATAGGTCTTGATTAGATTCAATCTCACTTTTAGTATACTTTGTTTGGGGATTGCATTAAATTATTGTTATTACTTACACCTTGTTCATTTCTTTGAACTTGACATAAGTGGTGACATTTTGTTAATCATCTTGAAACACCAACTATCATTTGGAAACAGACTTAGGAAGTAATTTAATGATTGATTGGTTTAAAACAAACCTTGCGTGATTGTGTCTTGTGATTATTCATCATTTTGACTTATCCATTTATGAAAATCACTTTGATCCATTAATTCTTTATCATTCATTATTCTTTGGTCATTAATTTTTCTTTGTGTTTTGAACTCGCATGATTGTTCCTTTTGTTTATCTACCTTATAAGCTCATTTCTAGGAAAATCCTTTGGGTATTTGATTCTCTTAATCTTCTTGTTTTTTCCTAAGTTCATGATCATTTTTGAACACATATTTCAAACCTTGGAAAAAACATTTCCTATCAAGAAATGTTTGCATCAATTGAACATAGGAAATCTTTCCTTTGTATCCTTTATGTTGCTAAATTTTTTATCAATCCTTTGAAATTTACACCTCTAAACCTTGTTAGATTATCAATCTTGAGTCATCACAATGTATGTTTTCCTTAGCTTCCCTTTTTTAAAATCACACAAGTGTCCGCATCATTACAAAATGTCTAGTTGGTTGTCATTATGTTGCCCAAATCAACATGAAACATTCTTCAATTTGAATAATTTTGATCATACAATCTAGGTCTAGACCATTGAACCCAACACACACCGAAATGAATGATTGTCGCAAGGTCTCTTATACATACGACAATAAGGAATAATAAAGATCAAATTTCACATCAAATGATGCCCAACATGACCAAACCTTGTTTTGTTCTTTGTGCTAGAGAACCCATTCGGGTAACCCATTCCTCACCTTCATCTCATATTCATTGCTATTGTTTGGAAACTTCTTATCCAAATTATTATTTGGGTTCCCCCACTCTTATTTTGATTCTAATCCAAACATTTCCTCTTCTTCGAGGATTCTAATCCAAATATTTCCTCTAACTCTTCGATGATTTAGGACCTAAACTAATATTCGAATTCATCTACTTCAACTCCTAAGTTGTGGTTCTCCCCTTTTTGCAAGACATCTATTATCAGTCACCTAAACAATGTTCTCCTCCTCTAAATATTTTTGTCACCACAAATTATCTTCATCATTCATCTAATGTGACTCCTACATCGTGGTCCTCCCTATCTTTGTAGGACCCTCTTCATCATAAATTTAATATGACTCCCACGTTTCGGTCCTCCCTTTCTTCGTAGAACCCTTTTATCATTTTCCTCAACAACGTCTTCTTCCTTTGAATATACGCGCAACTCCAAATCCCTCCAATCAAAAATCTAATACACTTCTTGAATCACAGTGCTCTCTTTCTTCATAGGAACCTTATTATTATTCATCCAATGTGATTCTTGAATCATGGTCCTCCCCTTCTTCATAGGATATTATTCATCAATCACCCCCACAAATTCTTCCTTCTTTAAAGATTCGTGTGAGTCAAAGTCCTTCTAGTTGAACTTCTAAATCAACCCATGTGTCATAATCAGAGACTTTGGACTTAATCCTACTAGTTTACAGATGATATGCCATTGTATAGGTAGGTCCACACCACCTTCTTCTACTCCTAAGACATCTAGCTCCACATCATCTTTGTCCCCCATGTCATCTTCTTATATGAATGATCATCAACCATATTCTAATTATTCCACACAAATTGAACCTATTTCTTCCAATCAATTACTTGTGGTCGATCAACAACTCATACCGATTGATCTCTTTCAGAATGAATAAACAATCATGGCATTTATAGGGGCACACAAAGATATTCCTCTAGTATATTATGAGCAAGGATTATCTTTAGACTTCGATGCATTTGCATATTGTGAGGAAAAGGTTGATTCATTTTATCAAGAAATGGAGGAAGAGCCTTAGATCATGCAACTTGATCCTCCTCTTATTCTTCCATCTTCACATTCTTCATTATGTGATGAAACTCCTAGGTCTTGCATTGATCCATGGTCTATCTTCTCATCACCGAGTCCTTCTCTATCTATCAAAATTTCTCAATCAAAATCTCACCTTGGGTCACTGCCAAGTATCCCATTATCTTCTTCTATATATGGGCCACCTCCAAATAGCCCTTCGCCATCTATTTATGGGCCTCCTTTGGGTAGCCCACTTCCTTCCATTCTTGGGGCATGACCAAAAATCCCCTTATCTTCTATTCATGGGCCACATCCTAATAGCCCACCATTGTGTTTTATCTATAGGACACCTCCTAGTAGCCCATCATATTCTATTCTTGGGTCACATCATAATAGTCCATCATCTTCTATTTTTAGGTTCATCCTAATAGTCCATCATCTTCTATTCTTGGGCCACATCCTAGTATCCATTCATCTTCTATTCTTGGTTCACCTTCTGGTATCCCCTCCTCTTTAGTTCTCGGACAATGTCCTTTTCAACCATCATATTATTCTTCTATCAATGATTGTGGCAAGCCCACTGTCATTCCTCACATTCCTTCCATTAATTCTAAACATCCACATTCTTCTCCAACTTCTCGGGATTAGAAAAGTCATGCATTAGCTTATAAGAAACCCAGACAAGTTTTTTACCAAGCTAAGACCAAAACCCCGAAGAGTTCTAAATCTCCCAACAACCCAAAAATTCAAAATAAAACGTGATTCTAGAATGCACACCAATGCACCCATCAAGTATGGCACAAAGTGTTGAAACCTATGGATAGGGAACTGAATCGCACACATACAAACCCTTGTTTCAAAAAAATAGAGTCATTTGTCGAGTGTGAACTCACCATGATCATCGAGATTGGGGATAATATCACTCTTGATTAACAAACATTCTTAGTCTCCCTTATTAAGGAATTCACACACATCATTGTTGGATCCTATCACATAGAGTAACATTATTGGTCCCAACTTCCAAAAAATATAAAAAATCACAAAACAGTTCAAAAATAAAAAAACAAGAAAACATTAAAACATTACAAAAATAAAATAAAAGGTACAAAGATCAAACATTATAATCAGGTATTACATACAGATGGATGTTCTTTCTTCCCTTTCTTTCATATTCCTCTACAAGTCATCCAACATTTTCATCCCTTCGATGATATTTTGGTTAGCTTATTTCATACACATTTTGTGACATTTATCTATATTTTATCTATTTGAACTTGGTCTTTCATAACCTTGGTAAATTAAAGAATGACTGACCTCTTAGAGATCCTATCACTATCTACATATAATAAACTTGTTGGGAAGAATTTTTGGGCATATTTTTGACACTAGCCAATGTCTTCATCACAATCACTTTCAAATCCTTATATTAATCCATTAGTGGTTCTTAAACCCTTATCAAACAAGAGAGATGAAATAAGTTTTCAAAAATAAAAAGAATCAAAATCAATCAATCAAAAAGAAAAACTAAAAGAAAAAAATAAATTGATATATAACTCTCTCTTGGGGTATTTCCAATAATCTCTCTGGGGATATGGATGCTTGAATGAAAATAGAGAAATGATTAGAATCAAATACATCTCCATCAAGGCTATGAATGTCCTGGCCGGGCAACGGAGCAATGCATGACTCTCCTTCCAAAATCCATTCACAAATAACCTTTCAAACTAAATCATTCCTACACATTGGCTAGTGGCTTTACTTACTATCTATCAACTCTTTCCTTCAAGAGCTAATTCATTTACATGTGCACACACAAGATCTTGATGAGTAAACAGATTAGTATGTTATCAAGTGTTATTTTTGGACCTTGTTCAAACTTTTACTTTAATGCATGTCTTGTCTTATGATTTGTACCTTGATCTAATCACTTTTTCATTGAATTGCCTCCTAAATATTTTCATAGCATCCTCTGTTCTTTGAAAAACATCTAGAACATCCATGTGTATCAAATGTCCTCTTTTCCATGTTTGCAGGAATCTTTTTGCCCTTTTAATAAGACAATTTTCTACTTTCTTTCTCTCATGTGTTTCTTGGCCAGCTTATGTTGGGGACATCCTTGCTCCCTCATGATTGAACCTATTTTATATTGGCCTTGATACCTCTTCTACATGTGAAGAGTTTGTCTTGAAATACTCCCACCTAATCACTGGGGCATGTCGCATCTTCACTTTCTCGTACGTGTGGCATTCTACCCTTGTACATCCCATCTATCATTAGGGGCATCCATGTTTCTTGATTTCTTGTACATAGTTTCAGAAAACTTTAAAAATAAAAAACATTCAAATATTTTTTTAAAAAATCAAAAACAATAAAAATTATCCTAAAAAATATCTCTCTTTGGTTGGGTAAGTACACCAAGTTGGCGGACAATTAAGTGGACATAAAAACTGGAAATTTAGGTACCGCAAGCACGGTTTATAAACTGCACTCACAGTTTCTAAACTACACTTGCGTAATTATTTTTATAGGCTTGGTGATTTCTAAACCTAAAACCATGAGCGCGGTTTGAAACCGCGATTGTGGTCCTCTTAGACAAAAAAATAGACCCGTGACTCCTCATTTTCCCTCATTTTTCCTTTCCAACTGTGATTTCTCCTAGATCTTTGGCATTCATTCTTTGAATACCCCCTAAGGCTCATCAAATCTGACGTAAGGCTTGGGAAATATTTGTTTTTCTCCAACCTAAGCTATGGAAGGTCATTATGAAGTGTAAAGGGTCAAAAAATTCAAATTTTCTCTTCCACGGACTTGAACCATACTGAAAAACTGAAAACATTTCACAAAAATGGTGCCATCGCATAGGGGAGACTGTTATTTTCATAGAAATATGGATTTTAAAGTGAATAGAATAAGATAAATATCATTTTATAATTTTTTACTAATAATAGGTCTTTAAGACATTTTTCCCGTGAATGTTCATGTCTACGTTTAAGACTGCAACTTTTGTTTCACTTATCAAAATGTGATAAAACTTATACCATCCCAAGCATGGAGAAATTCTATACATGTTAAAAAAAATATTTGATTTTGATATTTTTTGATATAGTTATGGCGGGCAAACAAAAAGTGCTCCGTTTTCTAAATCTTTTTAGACCACTTTCACGGAAAAAATCATAAAAAAAATATTGCTCGAAAAAATACAAAATAAAATCCATCCCAAGATAGACAACTACATCTAAATTTTCACCAAAGGAAAAAAATAACAACATTTGGTCATCCAAATCGCGGGCAAATGGACTACAATCTTAAAGTTTTTTTCAAAAACAAAACCAAGTCATATAATTTTAAGTGTTTAATATATCTAAACTTGTCCATTTAAAAAAAAAGTAGTATTTTAGAAACTAAATTCCAAATGCTATGATTAATATTTATATAAATTTTTCTAATTTTGAGTGTGAGTATTGCTAATAATCCCTACAATTTGAGATTTTGTTGTTTTTTACAATATGGCATCCACTTATGACCCCTTTTTTGTCCACCAACTTGGTGCACTTACCCAATTCTCACCTATTCTTGTGCATGACTCACAGGTCATCTTGATCTACCTCCATTAAAAAAGTTGGTTTTCTTACTATGTATATACTCGAGGTGCAATGAGTTGTTTGGTACTATTTCATAGTGCACTGCTCTTCATAGGACCCAAGTGTCCTCCCTTATTCACATTGCATGTATCCTTCCTTGGGGCACCATATTTTAACCCTTGTCATTAATTCGCACAGGTTGGAATCAAATCTTGATAACAAAAACATTGCATTATGTTTCTCTGTTAGGTTATCTTGTTTACTTTCTTGTATTACATTGCATTATGTATGTTGCAAGGAGTTAGGAATCTTTTAATTTCTAATTTTGCATTTCATTTTGTGTGTTACATGGAGTTGGTATTTTTAGCTATGAAAATTTTTTCATATATGTCTTTTCATGTCATACTACACATCTTTTCATTCTTTTTAATAAGGATCGATGACGTCGATCATAAGTAAAATGATGAAGTAAAGTTGTTTTTTACATCCACAATATTATAGCTATATCCATCTCTTTTCATCTTCATTTTTCTTCCATATCACTCTCCTTCTATCAACACTTTTCTTTAAAAGCAACTTAGGGAAATATGGATCAATTATTCTACTTCTTATATTTTATTCTTTCATCTTTTCGATCATATATCACCCTCTTTCATCACCCTATCGACACTTGAGGGGGCATCCTTCATTTTATTAATTTTGTATTCTATCTCTTAAAAAAATTTATGTGTTTGTACCTGTATACTATCTTTGAAGTGGTGTCACTTACGCCACCCCAAAGAGGGGCAAATGTCGACACCTAAAATCCACTTACGCAGAATTTAATGCTAAGATTACATTAATTATCCACTTTCTCATCATTTCCATAATAATTAGCACTTTTACGCTAATTATCTAACATTCCTCTTAATATTTTTTAATTAAAACCTTTTGTTAATTAATTTTCTTCATATTATTAAGGATGTCTATTAACAAACTTTCATTAATTAATATCCACTTCTACATGGGTTAATTAATTATTATTAATTAATTATACTCAGTAACTCTAAATCAATAAATCATAATTTATTGGATAAAATTCCTCTCTTGCATCCCACAAACAACACTAATTTCCTTCTAATTAGCTTCTATAAGCTTACCTCTACCTATTAATTAATCACCTTTAATCAATCAAACATCCCCCAACTCCCATGACTTACTAATGACAAATTAAACTCTTATAAATCAAGATTACCTTTATAAAGAAACCTTCTCCATTGCTAATCTTGTTTTACCTTTATCCCACATTCATAAATTTTCTAGCCTTGCCTCTTCAGAAAGCTATATAAAGAACCCTTCTTCTTACCTTTCTTCCTACACCATGCTTTGAATAGTGAAAACTATAAGCATTTTGATCTTGAGTCATTTTCTATTCTGGAAATAGCTTCTCCATATTTCATTGTTTCACTCAAAATTGAGTAATATGGGAAGATCCAAAATGGCCTTTTAGCCATTCATGGTGATATTCCATTCTCAATCCTTGAGATCAAGTAAAAATCCACTTTGATTGCTTATGTTTTTCATAGGTTCGTAGTTTAAGTTAGCAATCATAGAGAGTACGAAATAACCTAGCATTTAGTTTCATTTATGCATTAAAGAAGCATTCCCTTTAAGATCTTATCTTGATGGTTAATTGTTTAGTTAACATTTTATTTTGAAGCTATGTAGATATTAGTTTCAATTTATAGCTTAGTTAATAAAAAATGAGCACAAATGGTTACAAGAAAGGATTTTGTAAATGGATAATGAAAAGGAGTGACAAATACTTCATGCTAATCTACCACATTGAAAACAAGAATATCATAAGAAAATCACCTTAGATAACATTATTAATGGTTGGCTGGTGATAATCATCTTGATTGATACTGATGCAGAGGTAAACATTCTCACCGTGGATGCATGGAATAGGATGGGAGGCACCCACTACAATTTTCTTCTAGTGTTTTGTATATGGAAAATAAGACCAAGGAAATGCCCATTGATGTTTTGAAGGATGTAAGGATCACTATACAAGGGAAAAAAATTCAAGAAGAGGTTTGAGGTTCTGGAATTAGCAGAGGAAGATAAATTTCTTGCACCACTTGGTCATCCATGGTGTAATGTAAACAACATAGACCTACGCTTTAATAAGTGTTATATTATTTTTGAAAATGTGGATAAACACATAGTGATTCCTATGGATGGTATAAGGATTATGCCCTACACAAATCCCGTTAATAAGGAAGATCTAAATCAGATCTATGCATAGACTATGTGTAATCCAAAGTGTGTTGAGGCAATAAAGGAGGGATTTCTCAAATGGGGAGATGCACATTCGATTAGTGACACTACAAGCATTTCTTGTGATAACTAGGCCCATGGAACATATGGAATGATTATTTGTGAGTTTTCTAGGCACATAACAAGGGTGATCGGATAATGAATAGTGGGTGGTTGGGTAGAACTATGCTACTAAGATATATAGGAGAAGAAAATCCTCAATAAATCTTATGAATAATGGAAGAATAACCACATGATGATGGAGATAGAATGAATATGTTGGTATACTCATTCAAAGGAACAAAAATGTGATGGTGGGCCATGCACAAGGATGATATTATCAAATGACGTGAGATAATAATTACCTTCTTGACACATTTTGTTAAGAACAACCTTCATTCAAATATACAAAGCATATGATGTCAAAACATCTTCCACAACTCACATACATGATTGTGAGAAGAACTGGTTGGAAGGATCAAATGCACTACCACCATCATTATGGGTCCATAAGTTATATTCAACATTACGCGGGCATGTTTTCGTATGATACACACATGCTAAGATGAAGCAAGATATTTCCAATTAGAAAGAATTAACATCGTATGGTGCACACTTTTAATTACTTCTCATCTAACACTTTAGTACATAATTCCTAGTAGGTGATGAACCGCATCACTCTGGGGATAAAAAAGGTAGAAGAGATTTTGGCTTAGTTGTATGAGGACATAATTTCATATGGGTATTCCAATGCACGCAAATAGTTGGAATATGATGAGGATCTCTCAAAGCGTGCTTGGAAGGAGAAGGAAAAAGGTAAGACCTGGATACCAAATTGATGATGAAGAGGTCAAATATTTTAATTTAGAACACATAGAAGGTGTGCATGAGGTATTGGATAATACAGATGAAAAGACATGAACATAAAATTTTCCACTTAAGACAAAGAAGATGAATACCGGGATGAATGACACACTTAAGGACATAATCATTGGTGATTATTAGGTAGAAGAATAATTTACAAATATATTTGAATTATTGTGCATCTTCCAGGATATCTTTCCTATGGGATACCATGAGTTAAAGGGTATCCATCCATCACTAGTGGATATGAAGATAAAGGTTAAAGAAGGTGCACGTGTAGTTCACAAAAGACCTTTTATAATTAATCCAATTTTATGAGTCAAAGTAAGGGATGAGATTGAAAACATGTTTAAGGAATGTATCAATGAGCCAATTGAAGAATCATAATGGATTATTCTTGTGTTCATAAGTATAATAGAATATAGAAGTATAAAGACAGGTGTGGATTACAAAGTGTTAAATTCCTCTTGTGTAATTGATCCATTCCCTATACTATTCACTGAGGAGATTCTAGAAGGTGTATCAGAGTGCAAGATATATTCATTCTATATGGATTATTTGGATACCATCAAGTTTGGATTCACAAGAGGATCGGAACAAGACTACATTTTCAATAGAATGGGTTTTATTTGCATATATAGTTATTATGTTTTCCTTAAGAATGCACCATCACTATTTTCACGCATGTTTGTGAAAAAAATTCAAGTTTTCATCCATAACTTTCTCCAAGTGTATCCAAATGATTGAACAATATATGGGTTAATAAGGGACCATTATAAATGCTTAAGGCTGATGTTTGAAATATGCAGTAGCACAATATATCCCCTGAATATAAAAATGCATCTTTGTGACACTATTTAGCACATTATTGGGGCATATCCTATGGAAAGAAGGCATTTTGGTTAATCTAGAAAAGATAGTATCTATACTAGGATTGGAAGAGATAGCTAACCAAATTGAAGTGTGTGGATTCCTTTTTCATGCAAAATACTATAGAAAATACATCAATGGATATGCCAAGATAGCCACCCAACTAAAAGAATTGTTGAAGGATGAAGGAAAATTATATTGGAATGATTGGAAACAATAATATTTTGAGAAGTTGAAGGAAATATTGACAACCACACATTTCATTCACTTCCCAACATGGAGTTTACCTTTTCATGTCCATGTGGATGCATTAGGAACTATAATTGGAGATGTGATATCCTAGCTTGGACAAGGAAATGTTGATCATCCTATTTGTTTTATGAACAAGAAGCTAACACCGATGGAAAAAAATTATATAGCTACACAACATGAGGCTTTGTCTATGGTCTACACACTTCATAAATTCATGTAGTATCTTATTATAACTTTGTTCATATTTTATACTAACCATCTATAAATGATGTACTTGGTTGATAAGCCTGTACTACAAGGTCACATATGTAGATGGATTCTCTTATTTCATGAATTTGAATTTTTAGTAATAGTGAAGCCAAGCAAGAGTAATCTGGGACCCAACCATCCTTCACACATTAATTTAGTTAAGGAAATGTAGCTTATATCGGATACAATGTTGTATTATCACTTGTTCAAAGTTATGATGAGCCAATGATTTAGAGGATATAGCAAAGTGTTTTTGTGCACATGTATTGTGCCACAGGGAATGAAGACTATGGAGAATAAATAGTTAGTTATACACGTTGTACCTTACAATTTGGTTGGAAAATATCTCTATAAGATGGATTATGATGAAGTACTACGCATATGTGTCTTGGAGCATAAGCGCCAAGTAATTATGGAAGAAACGCTTGGTGGCATTGCTAGAGGAACTTATGTTGAGAAGACATCGTGTGCAAGATACTCCTTATATGACTCTAGTGGTAAGTAATTTACAAAGATACAAAGGAGTTTGTCTAGGATTGTGACCATTTCTAAACAATTAGAAAGATATGAAAAAGGGATGAAATTCCTTTACGCCTAATAGCATTTGTAGAACCATTTAGAAAATTGGGCTATAAACTTTGTTGGAGTGATTACACTAGCAGAACAGTAATGAATAAGCACATGGTACATCATTAATTATATTTGTTATTTTACAAGGTAGGAAGAATCTAAACCCACTAAGGATTGTACGACCTCTATAACTATGCATTTTCTATGGGAGAAAATTATAGGCATGTATGCCTATCCCTTAAGCCTTACCAGTGATAGGGGTACTCATTACCTTAATGTGACAATCAAAATACTACTAACGTAATTCATGGTAGCTTGTCACATGATAAATCACTATCACCCACATACTAATGGAACAACAGAGGTATTTAACAACATCTTAAGATATACTCTAACCAAAATATGTGATGTTGGAAGAAAGGATTGGTATGTTAAATTTTTAGTTGTACTTTAAGCATACAAGACTACCTATAAGAGGTTGAACAAAGCCACAACCTTTCATTTGGTCTTTTGCATAAAAGTAATACTTTCTATTGAAGTTCATGTTATGACCTGAATTGATGGAAAATATGTGAATGGTGAAGTGAAGCTGATTCAAAGGCATGAAGGTTTATTGGTAGTGCCTTCTCAGTGATAGTTGGAGCTCATAAATAGGTTTTTGGTTGATTGCAAGATGCTTTTAGGATGCTGCAAACTTGGTCATTGAGGTAGGAGACTAATGGAAGTATGGAGATGGCTGGAAATCTTTACATAGTCTTATAAAATTCATTAATGATTATTCTATAATGTGCAAGAATTTTTTTATTGAGCAACATGTTAAATGTTGAGAGTCACGATTATAATCTGGCTAATTTAAGCCTAGTTCTAGAGCCTAATGAGGTGTAAGAGATCAATGAAGGCTATGAAAAGACTAGTTAGGCATAGTAGGATCCTAGGAACAATACTTAGGAATTTATCAGCACTCGAAGACTTATTTTAGTTCTTGGATGTAAAACTCAAATGTTCACCAAAACCGTATTTGAGGACTACAAGTGAATGCTGAGGTAAATGATATTTTTTTGAGATGTATAGGAAACTTTATGGAAAAAACCTATGGAGTATGTATAGGGGTGTGTTTTAGTGCTTCATGTCAAGTTTCATCAAGGTTTTAAGAGGTTTGTGGAAGTTATTCAACTTTTCCTAAATCTAGCTTCTTAAGGAATAAAAATTGAGCACTATGTCTTCTTAGCATTCAAAAAAAGTATGGATCCTTATTTAGATAAATAATAGAAGTAATTTTTGAAGATAATTCCAATCGTGAGTTTTTTCAAAAGTTTTGAGGGAATTTGGATGAAAAATAAAGAAGTTATGATCATTTTTCTAGCAGTGTTTTTCTCTCCAGGACTCCCTCTTAAAGTGATAGGAAAAAATGAATTATTTGGCTTCAAAATCAACTATAAATGTCATGAAAACCATTAAAAATGTAGAAGGCCACCTATAGGTCAATTTTATAGAATTTTTGTTCTCATGGGTATGTGTTTCATACAAGTATGACTTTGTAGTGCAAAGTTGAAGGTGTCAAAACGAATCCCCTGTTGCCGAGAATATATGAGAAGTAATCTTGGAAGTTCATGATGATATTTGTGTCAAATACATCTAGATGAAGATAAATAGTAATCTATTTGAGTGATGTGAAGTTGTGATTTACATTGTTCCTTGATTTCCTTGAATAAAAATTATCAAGACAACTATGCTCTGGAATGTGTTTTCAAACTTTCTCTTTACAATATCCTTGCTCAAGTTCATGGAGAGAGTGATAAGGAATACTATTGAATTTATTATTCCAAAGGTGGAACATGAATATAGTAATGCTGGTAAGAAGTGTACAAATCATGACTATACTATGCTCTTAAAGGAAAAATAATGGTTTTAAGGAATGAAATGGCTTGTTCTCATACCAAGATTGGATTAATTGATGATGGAAACATATGTTATTAGGTGAATAAAATTTTAACCCTCTCAAATGACATGCTCTTAGTGCCAAAAATAGTGTATCTCAAGAAAACAGAGTCTTTTTAGTAGTCTCGTGTCTCAATCTAGTGACAATCATGAAGAAATGGGATTATACCTCTAAATATTTACTAAATTCTCTTATCTCATGCATATAAGTGTTTGGAACTAGTGTAAACTCCTCCATTTAGGTGATCATATAAGGATGGTGTTATGAAAGTGAGATATTCACATTCAAAACATGAGCAAGAGTTTATGTTTTGAAACCCCAACTGTGCAAAAATATGAATATGTTGAGTATTAGTTTGGGTTAACATTGTTTCAAGTCATTCACAATCTTGGGAAGTTGTGAAACTTAACTCTTGACTTCATTGTGCTTCTCAAAACCATGATACACAGATTGAAGATGAATTCTCTTTGTCTAGGTGTTACTTATGCAATTTGATTTTGCTCTATTTTAGTACAACTTAGGGTGTATCCTGTCAAGACATGTTGACTATAAAATGATTTAATGTGATCTCAAAGCACTCTCGAGCCACAAAGATAGTTGAAAAATATTCACTTAAGGTGATAAATATGTATGCTAGGTTTTGAACTTGATGATTTAAGATTGTACTATTACACAAGATCGTTTGAAGGACTGTAGAAGTGTTTTCAAGTTTTAGTATGTTGATATCTAAGCTCCCGAGGTATGAAGGTCTTAGTTGTAAGTTATAAATTCTAGTCTTATACTCACAAATTCCCCTTTCTTTCAAGATTCAAAAGGAACATACTCTTACACAATATAAGCTCTCTCGAATGTGAAGAAGACTAATTGGGCTAGTGTGTTGTATGCCCATGCTTAGAAGTATTTTTTAGATGTAAGACATATCCTACATGTATCATGAATTCCTGGTACAAAGTTCTAATGTGATTATCCTTCCTAAGTATCAAGGTTGTAACAATTGGAGATTTTCCTCAATGAGCATATTTGACAAGTCTTAAATGAAAGAGAAAGGTAAACTACAAAATATGAGGGTTGAAATGATTCCTTCTAAGGTGATTAGAGAATATTTAAGGTATTCATCCACTCATATATCTTGGTACAAGGTCGGTAATCAATAAATAACAGATTACACTCTAGATTATGTTGTATGACAAACAACATGACAACTAATTTTCGACTAATAAAGCGTAGTATTGGAATATCTTGTAGTTGAATAGGTCTAAAGAATTGAAACATACTCCTTTTCCTTCACAAACAAACAAAGGGTCTTAACAATTTAGAAATTGAAATGGTTTGAAATTATTTATATATGTTAATGACTTGGTGTCCATCTAACTTCCTCATACTAGTTTCCAAGTTAATAAAAAATAAAAAGGTGAGTATCTAGGATATATGTGAATGATATTCATGTAAAAGAAAGTATAGGTATAAAAATTGTTTACTTATATATGAAACCTAGGGATAACTCGATGTTATCAATGAGACTAAAGTGAAAAGACATATGTGAAGAGTTGTTCATGTATATAGGTAGTTTGATGAGACAAAAATTTGTTTCTAATGCATGTTTCTTTTGTTTTTGATTTTTGAGATATATGCAAAAGTGAGATGATCTTATTAAACATATAGATGTTATTAAGGGGAGTGGTGTAAGATGAAATTCCAGGTACAAAACCAAATTTTGAAAACTTGATATGAGTTGTATGACCAAAAGATCATATTTATATGTTGAGAGAAGAGTGAAAATAGAGTAACAAGTTGAAATAGAGAACACATTATATTGGTGTAAGAAACCAGAATAAGAAGATGATCAAATTTTATATGTTCAAATCCTAAGTTATTACTTAGCAGTTTAGGAGTGAGCTTCCTAGCAAGTAGGTGCATGCAGAATAGCAGTCAAGTGGGTACTTGGCACAAATTTGAAGTAGGTTCTTCATGGAAATAAGGTATTTTCCAAATTACTGAAGTGGGTGCTTGATTGTATACTAGAGTGGGTGCTTCATAATTGGAGTGGGTGCTTCAAGGTGAGTAGGATATCACCACATGGTGAAATCATTGTAACTCCATATGAAAATTTTCTAAACTTTTTTTCAGTGGGCTTTTGTCCCTTATGGATTTCCCACATTAAATATGGTATCTTCATGTGTTCATGTGTTCTTGTCTCTCTTTTTTGTCTTATTTAAATTTGCATTCTCATCATGGTTAATTGAATATTTGTAACTTTATACAAAAGTTTTAAAGAGTAATGATTCACCCCCTCTCAGTGCCTAGAATTTCTAACAATTGGTATCAGAGTAGGTTATCTTGGTATAAGTTTAACAACTTAAGAGAAGGTCCTTGAGGCACAAATATGGGTGGTCAAGATGAAGCAACACTGAAAAATAAGTATGAGATTTCTCAAGCCTTGATAAATGAGTTAAAGGATGAAATCAAACTAAATGATGCAAATCATCTTGAAGAACTCAAAGAGGTGGTAGTATTTGTTAGTAAGCTATCAAAATATCTATTAAATAAAAAGCATATGTAAAAATTTAGGAAGAATTTAAGACCTTAAAGGATAAAATGATGATAATTAATGAAAGTTTAAGAAATGACAAATAAGGTCTCATTTTCAAAATTAATTCAGTCATAAGCCATGTCAAGTATTTTTCAAATCCAAGGCTGAATAATGTGAAAAGGTAAGTGTTGAGTTGAAAACTCTAATAGAAGAATTAGAACAAGAAAGACAAACCAAAAAAATGAATTAAAGGTTGAGTCAAGCCATAAACCATGTCAAGGACATTATGACTACAAGAAACTCATCAAGAAACCAAATTCAAGGAAAATTCCTAGTAAGTTTCATGGAGCTTGTTTTTCATGCAATGCTTTTGGAATTAGACCTAGAGAATTCTTGATAAAGATAGAAAAAAACATCCATGGAGAGATTGTAGAACTGAGTAAGAGAAAAAAACATTATGTTATAACCATCATGAGAAGGGTCACATGGTAAAATTCTATCTTGGAGAACCTATGAAGCAAGAATTGGCAAATGGAACACCTAGAGACAAGAATTAATTTCTATGCTGCAAGTGCAACAGAGTTGTAAAATTTGTAAGATGATATCATAAGAGGAAGCTCATATACAAGAGAAAGGATTAAATCAAGCACACCCCTATAGAACCCACCAAGAAAGAATAAAAATTAGCAAATGAAGAGAAAATATCAAGCAAGAAATCAGGATGAAATGGTAAATATAAGAAGAAGGAAGGCAATTCTACTACAAGTGATGAAAAATTTCTACCTAAATCTGTAATAAAGCATATATATAAAATGCAACGTAAAAATTTATCGAATAGTGAATTATAAAGTGATATATTAGGTGATGATATTACCACACCAAGGAGTACACCCAAGAAAATGGCAAGATATTAATGGAAGTAATGGATTCATCATATTGTTTTGATGATTGTCTTTTATTATGAAGTAACTTCACATGATGGAGTGCCTTCTCTAGGATTCTAGAAGGCATATTTTAGTTGCAAGAAGGTATGTCCTTCATCTATCACCTAATTTGCAAATCAATTTTGTCTCCATAATGAGGGTATATAAACAATCCATTATATATTCTTACTAGTAAAGTGCCATTAGTTGATGCAAATTAGAGTCCTTATATGCTGCCAAGGCATGTCAAGTACGAGATGATTCATCTAGTCTCCGAATGATCTTACTTTATATTCACGTAAAAATAATGTGGTCAAGAGGTATCTTGGTCTAATTTTCCTTCTCCATGATGTCATAACTGAGTTATATCTATTTCATCACTCTTGTTTTGTATGAAGGAAGTAAAATATCTCAAAATTTTAAAATGCATTTGATGATCAATCAAATGAATTCAAGAGTGTCTATCTGTCCAAATTCATAATTTTTTTCTCATGTGTGATGGTATTGAAAAAAAATATAGGGATGTAAAGGTCTTCTCTTAACAATTAATTATCAAATTTGACTATATGATGTTTAAACTATCTAGTCAAGGTATCACAAAGAAAGTCAAGTATTGAGTCTTACCATTGCAAGGAAATCGGTGATAAGCGAGGAATTCAAAATAAATAATGTTTAAACTAGGGTCTATAGAAGGAACACATAGGTTCCATAAGACAATGTTGAACTTTTAAGTTATATGCCAGGCATGAATGCGAGTGAAGTGGTTTGTTTCAAGATAATTTATGATTTGTGAAGTTCTCAAGTAAGTTGAAGAAGTTATATCTTATGGGGAGTCAACTATTAAGACTACATTATTATAGGATTCCCTTAAGAAAGTTGATAAAGTACTTTTAAATTATGATCCTTTTAATTTTTAGAGATGAATAAAGTTTAATAGACATCAATCAAAGTGAGTTGAGAAAACATTAATCTAGAGCTTGGAATCTATGTGGTGACATAAGTATAAAGACCATGTGTTGGTGCCTCAAGTGGCATTGTCATTGTAAGCACAAGAAGGCTTATATCTTTACTAAGATGAAGAAATGTAATGATCAAAAAGTAAGGCTTTACAGTATGAGTTAGTACATTGAAGGTATTGATTTATCAAAGGAACTTATCTCTCGGTTGAAATATTTATCTCACCATTTAAGGATGATAACAAAGCTCCAAGTCAATGAGCTGACATGATGTCATTTAAGTTTTGTAAAGGTATTTTTAAGGTATATTCAGAGGTATATTGATAATTATATGACTCTTGGAAATGTTGAGGTTTATTCAATAAGTGTGTTGAGGCTAATAAATGTTACAAAAACAAGTCAACTCAATTTGAGATAGGCTATTAAGTGTCATACATGAATCCAAGAAAAGCATATTAGGACTTGAGAAAAATAGATCAAGATTAATTATAATATTTGAGCCTAATGTTGGTCTAGTTACATGATGGAGGTTAATGGGGACCTATAACAAACAAATGATATTTTCATAACAAATTTGTAACATTTTGGTAAGCCATCTATATGCTCTTGGGTTACCATATTTACCTAGCTATGGTTTGATCATATCAAGCTTGAACCTATGAATTCAGACCCCAAACTATCAAGATATCATGTTAAGGATCAATTTTAGGATATTTTGAAGGAATTTTGCATTTTCAAGGGTTGAATTTGAAGGAAAACCTGACAGTCTAGGTCAGAGCAAGGTAATACAGTCAGAGACCTAGTAAAAGAGGCTAGTTAACAAAGGGAGTGTGAGATGCCTTTGGAGATTGACTATGAAAATTCTTAGACATCTAGAACCCTAAAATGGTTAGTTGAAAAGACCTATTTTGTAGTGTGGAACCCTATAATGAAGAATATATTCCTAACGAGTTTACACGGGCGGGGCTAATTTGTCTTTCCAAGCTCAAAGGGCGAAAAGGTGATTTCAAGAAGAGGGTTATGAGTTTAACTTTAGAATTCTAGGAACTTCACATTTTTGGAAATCGTTTTAAGATTAGGCCTTAAATTGTATTGGGTGTGTATGGAATTCCTTAAGTATAAATCATGCCAATATGTCGTACTTAAGAAAGCTAGAATCCTGTTTGGGGGAAAGATAAAGATTAGTGAATGAGATGATCCTTTGAACAATGCAAATGAGTAGTCTAAATAATTTTTGAGGTGTAGGAATAGGGGATTTGACAAAGGAAGCATTAAAGAAGCAAGGTACAAAAAGTTGCATGCTTGAGCATTAACTTGTAAGAAAGAAATTGATAAAATTAGTGAAATGAGGTAAGATGATAGTTTTATTCCATTTTGAGTCTTTGTGAAGGGATTCTTAGTAGTGGTATGACAATGATGGGATAGAGGATGATGTCATAAATTTACTTGAGATAATTTTCAAAGGGGAGATAGTTCATCATTTCAAGGAACAAGTTATGAAGACTAGAGAAAAACACAGGTGAAGGAGTGAATAGCATGAGGTAGAACTAGAGAGGTTAAAAGGGAGTGTTAAATTTGCTTGATGAATAAAGTTATGCAAGTGAATGATTCTTATCGAGAAAAAGAGTAGCATCATGAGGGGGAGCTTTGTGAGGTGAGTTTGTGTTTTGTAAGTGATTATCTACATGTTGCTTACTCTATTAAATGTGTGATCCTTTGTCATAGATGTCAAAGGAAGAGATATTACTATCATAAAATAAGTATGAAGGTGTTTTCCATAAATGAAAAAGGGGGATTTTTGAACCCTAGTCATTGGTGTTGTCATTGATGTCAAGTGGCATTGATGGAAAATGTGTGAATGGTGAAGTGAAGCTCAATTAGAGGCATGAATGTTGATTGGTAGTGCCTTCTCAGTGATAGTTAGAGCTCACAAAGAGGTTTTAGGTTGATTCTAGGATGGTTTTAGGATGCTAAAAACTTGGCCACTAAGGTACAAGACCATTAAAGGTATGGATATGGTTGATAATATTAGAACATGTGTTCTATAGGTCATACATGATGATTCTAACATGTGCAAGAGTTTTTGGAGTAAGAAACAGGTCAAATGTTGAGATTCACAATTGTAACTAGCTCATTTAGGAATATTTATAGAGCCTAATGAGGTGTAAGATCTTAATTTAGCTCATGAAAATACCAGGTAAGCATGGGAGGATCCTAGGAAAAATTACTAGGGCATGTATGAGAATTCACAAGAATTATTTTAGCTCCTGGATGTAAAATTCAAATGTTCACCAAAACTACCTTTGAGGAATTACGAGTGAATTTTGAGGTAAATGAGATTAGTTTTTGATGTTTAATAAAATTTACAGCTAACCAACATATGGAGTGTTTAGAGGGATGTGTTGTAGTGCTTCATGTCAATTTTGAAGAAGCTTGTGGAAGTTATGTAAGTTTTTTCTAAAATTGGCTTCTAAAGGAATAAAAATTGAACATGTTGTCTTCTTACCATCCAAGAAAAAACATGGAGCCTTATTCACATGAATTATATAAGTAAATTTTGAAGATAACTCCAAGCCCGAGTGTTTTCTAAAGGTTTGAGGGAATTTGGACAAGAAATAAAGAAGTTATTATCATTTTTCTAGTAGTTTTCTCTCTCTCCAGGACTCCCTCTTAAAGTGATAGGCAAAAATGAATTCTTTAGCTTCCAAATAAAATTGAAATGTCATGAAAACCCCTCATAAGTTGATAAGGCTAGATCTAGGTTAAATTTATGGATTTTGTGTTCTCATGGGTATTTGTCCTGCACAGAATGACTTTGTAGTGTAAAGTTAAAGTTGTCAAACTAAATCCCCTATTGCTGAGAAGATATGAGAAGTACTCTTAGAATTTCATGACAATATTTGAGTCAAATACATCTAGGTGAAGCTCAATAATGATCTATTTGAGTGATGTGAAGTTGTGTTTTACATTTTACCTTAATTTCTTTGTACAAACATTGTCAAGACAACTATGTTATGGACTGTGTTTGTAAAATTTCTCTTTATATGCTCATTTCTCAATTTGATGGAGGGCATCATCAAAATTATTCTTTAAGTGCTTCTTCCAAATGTGGAACATGAATATAGTAATGCTAATAAGAAGTTTACAAATCCCGACTATATTGTGCTCTTAAAGGAAAAAAATTGTTTTTGAGGACTCGAAATGTCTTGTTCTCATATCAAGATTGGATCAATTGATGATGGAAACATAGGTTATCATGTGCATAAAATTTAACACCTCTCAACCGACATGATCTTAGTGCCGAAAAAATTGTATCTAATGTAAACCGATTCTTTTCAAGATTTTGTATCTTAGTCAATTGACAATCATGAAGAAAGGGGATTATACCTCTAATTATTGACTAGATTCTCTTATCTCATGCATATAAGTGTTTGGAAATAGTGTAAAATCCTCCATTTATGTGATCCTATAATCATGGAGCCATGAAAGTAAGATATTTACACTCAAAGCACGAGCTAGGGTTTGTGTGTTGAAACCCCAACTATGTAAAAATATGAAGATGTTGAGGATTAGTTTGGGTTAAAGTGTTTCAAATCATTCACATTCTTGGGAAGTGAAAATTCACTCTTGAGTTCATTTTGCTTCTTAAATCCATGATACATAATTGAAGATGATTTTTTTCCAATTGTTTCTTATGCAATTTGATGCTTCTTTTTTTTTTAGTATAGCTTAGCGTGTATCCTTTCTAGATAGGTGACTATAAAATGGTTGATTCTTCTCTCAAAACCCTCTCTTGGCACAAAGATAGTTGAAAAAGTATTCACTGAATGTGGTCAAGATGTATGCTAGGTTTTCAAGTTGATGATTTGAGAATATACTATCACATAGTACCACTGAAGGACTGTAGAATGGTTTTCAAGTTGTAGTATGTTGATATCTAAGCTCCTTGAGGTATCATTGTATTTGTGGTAAGTTAGAAATGTTTTTCTTATGATCAAGAAATTTCCTTTCTTTCAAGATTCAAAAGGAGCATACTCTTGCAAAGTATAAGATCTCTAAATGTAAAGAATAATGATTGGGCTAGTGTGTGTGCTCTTCCCATTCTTCAATTTTTTTATATATGTAAAATATACCTTGCATGTATCATGAATACATGGTGCAAAATTTTAATGTGCTTCTCCTTCCTAAGTATTAAGGTTGTAATAGTTGGAGCTTGTCCTCAATGAGCATCTTTGACAAGTCTCAAATGAAATAGGAAGGTAAAATATGGAATAAAAGGGTTGAAATGAGTCCTTATAAGGAGATTTGAGAAGTTGTAAGGCATTCATCCACTCATATCTCCTGTTACTGAGGTCAAAAATCAATAAATAACAACTACACTCTAGACTATGCTATATGAAAAACAACATGAGAGTTACTTTTCGAATGACAAAGAGAATTCTTGGAATACCTAGTAGTTAAACATACTAACCAAGAATTGAAATGTACTCCTTATCCTTCACAAGCATACAAAGGGCCATAACCAGTAAAAATTTGAAAAGGTTTGAAATTATTGCTAGATATCAATGGCTTGGTGTCCATATAACTTCTTTGTACGAGTTTCCAAGTTAAGAAAAGACAAAAAGGTGAGTATGTAGGATATATGTGAATTATATTCATGAAAAAAAAGGATAGGTCTGAAAAATGCCTACTAATATATAAATCTTAGGGGAGAAATCTAATGTTATGTATGAGAGTGAAGTGAAAAGACATATGTGAAGTGTCGAGTCATGTATATTGGTAGCTTGATGAGACAATTTTTTTGCTGATGCATGTTGTTATTGCTTTTGAGTTTGGAGATGTATGTAAAAGTGAGATGATCTTATTGAACATATAGATGTTATTAAGGGGAGTGTTGTGAGATGAAATTTAGGGTTAAAAATCACATTTTGATGACCGATATTAGTTATATGAAAAAAGAGCTAACTAATATGTTGAGAGAGGAATGTAAATAGAGTACCAATATGAAGTAAATATCTCATTAGGTTTGTGTAAGAAACAAAAAGAAGAAGGTGATCAAATATTGTATTTTCAAAGCCCTGAATTATAGCTCATCATTTTAGGAGTGAGCTTCCTAATGTTGGTCCGAAAATCTATCGCGTGGACAGATCTATGGATAGGCGAGCCAGCGGTGTGTGGGCTTAGCCCCTCTTTGAGACAAAGAAAGAGAAACTCTGGTTTATTTACTTCTACTAGCAGAACCTATGCAAGTCTCATGATTCCGCCTTCTGGGGTTGGGATCCGATCCCAGAGAGTGTTCTAGGTCGAAGAGAAAGGAATAAAAGAAGGAGAAGAGAAAGAACAGATCCGAAGGAAGAAAAGAAATGAGTTCCAAAGCGAGAATGGGTCAGAAAATCTATGCTTTGGGCTTGGTAGTAAAATGAGCCAAACCTACTTGCATAAATAAACAAAGCAATACGATAAACAAGTGACGGAAAAGTAGATATGAATTCAACAAAAAGACACATGCAGATCTAACATAAGAAAGATCTAATGTATAACACACTATTGAGCAAAAAGTCTCAATAATTATATTAATTGTTTTTATACATACAAGAAAGCTCAAAGTCTTTCTCTCCTCACTTATTTCTATCTCGAAAAATGTTCACCCTTGAATACAACAAGTATTCTAGTATTTATAGAAAGTGAGGGAGAGAGAAGGCAAAATGGAGCCAACCACTTATTCACAAGATATTTACAAAATATCCAAAAGTCATGTTGACTTTGACAACTTGGATGGATGACATCATCCCATGATGCAACATGGATGATGTCATCGTTTGTGCCAACACACTTCAGATATTTCGAAGAGAAAGTCGGAGAATAGAGAGGAGAAGAAGAAGAAGAAGAAGAAGCTATTCATCATCATCATCCTGTGGCCTAAAAGGGGTCGCCTGTTTTTGATGCTGATCAGGAGATGAGATGTGGAACTGAGCGCGGTATTCCAAGAACTTGCTGATCATTGGCGCAAATTGATCCTGTGATGGATCCTTGTGCCTTTCAACCGATGAAGCTTGCAAGTTTCCGCTCATCAATGAGCTTTTCGGGGACCTTGGAATAGTCTTTACCCGCCTCGATTAGGGACCCATGAAGTCTCTACGGAGCAAGAGGTTGTTGATGGATTCGATGTCGAAAGTGACTCGGCCTGTCCCCGAGAAGCTAACTCCTTGAAAATTCGGATAGTATCGCATCGGTTGATCTCAAGGTGAGGGAAGGAGTGAGCAACCCCGAGTCATAGATAGAACAATCTTCTCCATTTGATGCATCGCATCCAGGGCCTCTTCCTTCACCTTGTCTATCTTCTCTCTAACACAAATTCGAGATGATCTATCCGATAAGAGTGGACATGGTCTTGTTGAGGGTCCTTGGATGACCGAATACTCAAACTTGACCAAATCTTCGATCAATAAATGAACATTTGTTGAAGGCCTCGTGTTGGAGTCTCAAGCGTTTTGAGCTCTTCTGATACTGGACTTGCTAATGTTTGGAGTTCCTTATTCGCCTTCTCGATGTTCAGGTATAAACTGATATACTCGGCGATCACCTTTTCACTATCCTTAAGGATTTGGCTCCTCCAAGCAGAAACAGCCATACCCTGCTCGCCGATCTTTGAATATTCATTGATCTTCTCCTGACTGAGCAGCTCAGGAGTCTCGGCGGCAGTTGTGGGAGGTGCACTTCCCATCTTCTGTAGGGCTTGAAGCAGGTATTTATTCTGCTCCTTGTGCAGCCTCTTTCTTCCTTTGTTTCTCAAGCTTTTGCAGAGTGCATCAAGCTGCGGAAAGAGCTTCCACGGAGACTTTGGAGGATGTCCCCATTGTGACTTGGGTCACTTTGTGAAATCTGCTGAGACAGATCTTCTTTCTCTTTGGTGGGATCGGGGTAGGCAATTTCCATGACTCTCTCTAAGTGGCAGCTCTTTGAGAAGCGTGTAACCGCTTGTGCTTCTTTGCTCCTTTAGCCGGAATGATCGAAAAGTCCATCGGAGCGATGGGGACTTTCCTCTTTGGTTGGCTCACCGCTTGAGATCAAGCTGGTCCTATTGAAGAAGGACCAGAGAGAGGGGGAGGCAACGGTAGAAGAGGAAGAACGTGGAGACACGCGGCGGCGCATTGAAAGAATAGCCAAGACATGCCCACGGGAGGAAGGGAAACCGCAGTTGTAGAAGACATGGGAAGGGAAGGAGCCTGAAATGAGGGAAGAAATGGAGGAAGACAAATCAGCGAGAGAGGAGAAGATGGACGAAGAGGCAGGGAGAGAGTAGAAGAAGAAGGAGAGGACACAACCAAAGGAGTGGTCAAGCATCCGAGGAAGGGGAGGAAAAGAAGAAGAAGGGATAGAAGGGACTCTGTATCAGAGCGATGCCGACATCCCAGGTGGATGGGCGTATAGGACTATCTCTGTCAATTCCTTCTCTCGCGAATCCAGAGTTATTAGTGCTCGAAGGAAGAGGACTTTCAGGGGCTTCCTCCTGAATGGTGCTAGGCTCACCTTCCGCAGCTTTGCCTTTTAGATGCTTCTTTGACCTTGGAGGTGCACTACCCAAAGGAGAAGTTGTAAAATCTACACCGAGGTAGATTAACCCATTCATGCGGCACCAATGCTCTGTTCTCCGCATAGTCTCCTTGACCCTCTCCTCGATTGTCTGAGGAGCCTTGCTTCTGTCAATGTCCGGGAAGGGCCAATCATCCCCTTCTGTGTCATTATACACTTTGTCTACTTCGCCTTCCGTGGTTTGGAAGCCTTTTGGGACAATGGCCACTCGTAATGGATTATTTTGTTAATGCCAAGCGAGAGTGATCCTTTCTTTCGAGTTCTACCTCATGGATGACGTCGATGTAAATGTCCTCAATTTGAGGGACATGGATCGGATCAAGCTTAGCCCTTAAGAAGCAGCCCCTTCTGGGTCGAATGTAGGCCTTTCACGGGAAATCATGCTTTAGGTTGAGCAATTCTAGCTCAGCAAACATCTCCTTCGCCTTGTGATAGTGGAGCACGTGTAACGGCCACTTTGTGAGGGGGAAAGGAGTTCCGCCTTCTTTCTCTTGAGGCACTTTTCATGGTATGTGACTGTGAGTGTCTTGATAATTCCAATAAAATCAGCTTTGGTCCAAAGATACCTTGGCAACCTGGTTGGTTCGCCCCAAAAGTTGACCGCCCTCGATAGGTGAATGTGGGCCCCGGGTGAACAAGGCCCCCCACTTCTCTTTGTCATTTGTATTCTTGGTTATGCGGCCATGAGCTAAGTTTGGGCGCAACATGCACATGATGTGGTAGAAGAAAACATCATTGATCTTAGCGAAGTGTTTGATGTGTTCTCCACTTTCTCTTGATAGTATTCATATATTTTGGCTTGAGGCCAAGTTCCACTTGGTGCAGCCCTGGATAATCTCTTTCGACGCGGCAAGGATACACTACGTAGGAGTTCATGTGGAACACTCCTGTTGTAGTGAACAGGGTTTGCAGTTGCTCGGATATTGTGTCGCTTATTATCTCCCCGGCAGAAACGCCTGATCGGGTAGATTCTTATTCATTGTTTCCGGTGTATCAAAGCATCCACTTATGGAAGTAGTGAGCATCCGAAAGACCGAAGACTCGCTCAGAAGGTGATTGTATCACCGAGTTCCTCGAGAAATCGCCCGGTGGATAGTTTGAGGCCATCGGGTCACTACCTTCTTATTCTTAAGGTAGACCTCATTCATTACCGCATGCACTTTGGTCCTCGTTGTCCTCCCAAGCCTTGATGCATTCTTGTGGCTAACCCACATAGTTAGTGATGAGGATGCAAGCATTAACTCAAAGCGCGGGCGTAGAAGGTTTATAACTACCTCGCCCCTTGCTATTCTCGACACATCTTGTGTCTTTGTTGAAGATTGTGCAACAACCATCATGAATTCATTATTAACAAAGACTCACAGGTGAATCCCACCGGCGAAGTGCAGGGCGCTGCCTATCAATTTATCCATCCATGGACTCCTTGTCACTTTCTGAGTCCTTACCCAGAATTCCTCTATGTCAATGTGGCCCAGTTCAGAATCCCTGACATCCATATTACATTACGCCCGTGATTCGGGCATCTTGACCCTACGATATTTGTATTTCATTTCTTCTTCGTTAGCTTTGCCTTCCCTCTTGGTTTGGTGGGTCTCTTGCTTGGACGTAGACATGTGTTCTTCAAGGCTTATCCGATGATCTCGCACGTAGAAGGAGTGAAACCCAATCAAGAAGCTTGAATTAGTCATTTGATCTTCCATTGGAATACTAGTAGAAGAAAGAGTTAGAACTTTTAAGGTTCGAGGAACTGTCGACGATGGGGAAAGCGTGTGCCCTTTGGCGCATGGAAGAAATGACAACAGAGAATGAGCGCGCCTTTGGCGCATCAAACGAGTTAATCGACACGAAGCTTATATGCGCCCTTTGGCGCACCAAAACTTGATGTAACAAAGATATTACGTGCGCGCCTTTAGCGCACCAAAAACTCACTCAACATCCTTTGCGCACCGAAAGACGCTAACATGGAAAACCACGCGCTAAAGGCTTTTAAGGGCGCATCAAAACTGATGTCATAAAGCAAAACCATGCGCCTGCCAAAAGGCTCAAAAAGACTAAGTTCGAAAGCTAAATTTCCGAGAAGGAATTTTAAATCGTTTGAACGCGAGGATCCTATCGAGGGATCAAGACAAAATTTTCGGTATGGTTATCGGTAAAATTGCCCTTGTCAATTTTACTGGGATAACACCTAACAAGTAGGTGTTTGCAGAACATCAATCAAGTGGGTGCTTAACACAAATTTGAAGTGGGTACTTCATAACAAGTAGGTTCTTTCCAAATTACTCAAGTGGGTGCTTGATTTTATATTAGAGTGGGTGCTTCAAAATTGGAGTGGGTGATTCAAGGTGAGTAGGATCTCACCACATGGTGAAACCATTATAACTCCATAGGAAAATTGTCCAAGCTAGTTCTCTAGTTTTCAGTGGGTTTTTGTCCCTTATGGGTTTCCCACATTAAATTTGGTCTCTTCATGTGTTCATGTGTTCTTGTCTCTCCTTTTCTCTCTTAGTTGAATGTGAATGATCATCATGGTTAATTGGATAATTGTAACTTGCTGAAAAAAATTTAAAGAGAACCGATTCATCCCCCTCTCAAAGGCTTAGAATTCCTAACAATTGGTATGCGAAGCGAGTTCTCTTGGTATAAGTTTAACATCTTAAGAGAAGGTCCTTGAGGCACAAGTATGGGTTTTTAAGATGAAGCAACACTAAAAATAAGTATGAGATTTCTCAATCCTTGATAAATGAGTTAAAGGCTGAAATCAAACTTATTTATGCAAATCATCTTGAATAAATTAAAGAGGAGGAAACATTTGTTAGTAAGTTATGAAAATATCTAAGTTTCAAAGAGAAATCCTATGTCAAACTTACAGAATAATTGAATACCATAAAATATAAATTGATGATAATTAATGAAAGTTCAAAAAATGATAGATTAGGTTTGGTTTTCATAAGTGAAACAAATCAATGTGAATTGAAGCATGAATTGATCCATGAGATATGTAAAATAGTTGTCAAATCCAAGGTTGAAGAATGTGACAAGTTAAGTGTTGAGTTAAAGACTCTAAGAGAAGAATTTGAACAAGAAAGAAAAAAATAGACAAACCTGATCGAAGGGTGAGTCAATCCATACACCATGTCAAGGAAATTTTGACCACAAGAAACTTAACAAGTAGCCAAATGCAAGGAGACTTCCTGGTAAGTTTCATGGAGTTTTTTTTCATGCCATGCTTTTGGACATAGAGTTAGAGATTGTATGAGAAAGATAGAAAAATAAAACCCATGGAGAGATTGTAGAACTGAGTATGAGAAGAATAAAGTCTATTATAATTGTCATGAGAAGGGTCACATAGAAAAATTATGTCTTGAAGAACCTATGAAGCAAGAATGGACAAAGGGAACACCTAGAGACAAGAATCAACTTGTATGCTTCAAGTGCAATAAAGTTGGAAACTTTTCAAGACATTTTCATAAGAGGAAGCTCATATACAAGAGAAAGGATGAAATCAAGCACACTCCTATAGAACTAGCCAAGAAATAATAAAAACTAGCAAATGAAGAGACAAGTTCAAGAAAGGAATCAAGAGGAAATGGTAAATTTAAGAATAAGGAAGGAAATTCTAGTGCAAGTGATGAAGAATTTCTGCCTAAAGTTTTACTAGAGTAGATATATAAAATGTAATGTGAAAGTTTATCAGATAGTGAATCAAAAGTGAGAGCTTAGGTGATGATATTATCACACCAAGGAGTACACCCAAGAAAAATGGCAAGAGATTAAGGGAATTATTAAGTTCATCATACTTTTTAATGACTATATTCTATTTTGAAATCTTATACATTCCTTGAATGGTTAAGACACACTAATTAAATCATTTAAGAGATGTTGATTTTGTTTTCAATTAATTGAACGCTAAGCAAAAAGTTAATTGAACATAAATCAATCTTTATTATATGAAGTTCCATATTAGTTAACCAACTCAAATAAGGATGGAAACCTTAAAGGTTGTAGGAATTAGGGTTGTGTAAGGTTTCTATAATCTGAATCTTAATCCTAAACTAATTAAGTGGAAATGACCTCTTTGAGGTGTGTACGTCGAAATGAAGTGGTTCTATCATATTTTGGCACACGCATGACTATAGAAGCTGTACCTTCATGAATACTTGGGTCTTCACGAGGATACGGGGTTGGAGTCGACATGTTGTAACACCCTTGAGCATTAGTTCATCTAGACCTACCCAAATTTAGACTTGAACTTAGTTTCTCTCTAGGTCATATTAGAGTTATGATCTAGCATAGGAAATGACTCACAATGATTTAGGATAACTAGGCAAATCCAATCGACTTAGGTTGATAGGGTATGTCTATATACCCTAGGTCATCACAAGTGACTCCCTATTCTAAATTATATCACTAACCTGTGTTAGGGTCAAACCTTGGACAAGTCGGTGATCAAGTCAGAAAGACCATTCTAGATAATAGATGAGTGGAGTGAAGGATGTATTCCGATTAGGCGAGTATGTCATCTAGGAATAGTAAATGAACAATATGTTGGAAATCTTTGGCCAAAGTATCGCAAGCTCCTAGTTGTGTTGTCCTATGTCACCTAGTTTAAAGAATGTGATTTCAGATGAATATTGGTAACAAATATTCAGATAGGTTTCTTAAACAGAACACTTAGTACCTCAGAATAGGGTAAGAGAACCAAGTATACTTGGTATACATAAAGTATTCAATACTTAAGTTAACATGAGAGATCAGTTGTTAATCAAGTCATGAAATGAGAGATTGGTAGCTCACCTGATTCATTTATAGTTGCATATGGTTATCTGTTATGAGATTGATTGGCATGGAATGTGTGTTCTAAGTTATGATTATTTAGAACAAAGAACATTATGTATAAAAAAATTCCCTTGTTTCTAAAGTCTTAAAATGGGAATGTTACATCTTGGTATCAGAGCTAAAGGTTATAGCTCTTGGACCTATTGTGTCCATAATCTGATAAAACTTAAATTTTCTTATTAACAGAAAATGGTTAGGATAAGAGGAAATGTTGCAAACAACCCACCACCTGGTGGAGAAGCAGCAACTACCCAAAAATCGATGAGATCCTTGCTAACCTATTGGACACAAGAGATCATTTGACTATAATTGAATAGAAAGTAATGGGAAATGAGGAGGAAGAAGATGTTGGTAATGATAATAAACCACCTTCTATGGAAAATGCCAATTTGGGAAATTTGGGTGTTGATAATAACAATGTAAACATTTCGGATCAGCCGAAAAATAAAAAGGCACCACATTAGGAGATAGAGTTGAGAATTGGCTCAGCAAAATGGAGAAGTACTTTGCAATAAGGAACTTCTCATAGGAACAAAGGTGATATGGGGAGCATATCAGCTTTCCCATGAAGCATCTTCATGGTGGGACATTTCAGAAGGCTGAGTTGAACATCGATGAAACTAATATTACTTGAGATCAATTTAAAATTTATTTTAGGCAATGATGGCTACAAAAATTTACTATGATCAGAAAATCACTAAGTTTGAGTAACTTAACCCAAGGAAAATTAATAGTAGCAAAGCACCCTGGAGCGGTTTACTAAACTCCTTAAGTATGTACCTCAAGTATCAAACTGACGAGAATTTTAAGATACGGAATTTTATCGTGGGATTGAATCCCATTATAGGGGGAGAGGTAGATGTTCACAGCCCAATCACTATGGAAGGGGTTGTTGAAAAATTCATAAGGCGAACAAAATTAAAGGTAACTTCTACTCATACGGAGGAGGTAAGAAAGAAAGTTTCAAACTCCTCTTCATCATCTTTTGCACCTAAGAAAGGACCATGGAAGAAGTTTGGTATGAAAAGTAAGTTCTCAGCTGATAATAATAAGAAAATAGTAACAAATAAGCCTACTGCTAATGTACGCAATAACTTTTTCAAAAACAATAAGAACGGGTAGAAGTCCTATGGAGGTCCGAATGATAACTTTAAGTGGGAATAAATTTGAACCTAAAAAGAGACCTGTAGGAGGATGTTACAATTGTGGCAAGGATCATTATGCAAATAAATTTCCTTTGAAAAAGGATGACAAGAATCAACAAAGCACAAGATACACATTGCGGTGGTGACAATGCAAGTGAAAAGCAAGTCACACCCATAGAAGTTACAGGTAGGTTATTTGACATACTGTAACTATTCTTTTGATAAAAAGCTACTTGAATGTTTTATTTCTAGTAAATTTACATCAAAATTAAATATCAAAGATGGAAAAATGGATAAATCATGGACTATACATTATGGGAATAATGTTGTTCATACTGATTAGTATGTGTCTTTTGGAGTAGTCCTTGATTTACCTAGTTTTTCCATGAAATTTGATCTTTATGTTGCTCATTTGGGGTCTTATGATGTAATCATAGGTGTTAATTGGATAGTTGAGCATAAATCAAAAGTGGATTGTTATTAAAAACATATTAGTTGATTAGATGACTGTAAAAAATAGCAAAGATTCAGGTGTAAAACATGAAATTTTAGTTAGGAAATTGTCGACTATGCAACTCAAAAAGGCCAAAAGTAAGGGTTGTACCTTGTATGCAATAAAAATTTCAGAATCTACTGAAGAAAATAGTGATCTCTTAGAACGTTACCCACTGTTACAAAATTATAGTGATGTGTTTCAATAGGAATTACCTGGTCTTCCACCCAAAATGGAATTTGACTTCATAATTGAAATCAAACCTGGAACTGAACCTATTTCTAAGGAACCTTATCGGATGACTACTATTGAATTGGTAGATCTTAAGGCATAGTTGTAAGAAATTTTTCTAAAAGGTTTGATTAGACCGAGTGTCTCACCTTGGGGAGCACCGGTAATTTTTGTGAAAAAGAAATATGGAACACTTAGATTGTGTATTGATTACAGAATGTTGAACAAGGCAACAATTAAGAATAGATATCCACTTCCTAGAATTGATGATTTGTTTGATCAGATGTGTGGAGCATCAGTATATTCTAATATAGATATGTGATCTAAATATCATCAGTTACAAATTAAGGATGAGGACATTCATAAAATATCTTTTAGAACAAGGTATGGACATTATGAATTCACAGTTTTACCTTTTGGATTAACAAATGCACCTGCAGCTTTTATGAATTTAATGAACAATATTTTTCAAGAATACTTGGAAAAATTTTGCTTTTATTCTTGGATTATATTCTCATATACTCTAAAATTATCGAGGAACACTCTGAGCATTTGAATATAGTCTTGGAAATCTTGAGAAAAAGACGATTATTTGCTAAGTTATCTAAATGTTCTTTCTATGACACGGAAGTGCACTATTTGGGTCATGTTAAAAGAAAAGATTGAATAGTTGTAGATCCTTCTAAAATTATAGCTATAACTAAGTGTCTTGCACCAAATAATGTACATGAAGTTAGAAGCTTCATGGGTCTTGCTAGTTACTATAGGAAATTTTTTAAATATTTCTCCAAAGTTGCTACACCAATAACTTCATTATATAAAAAGGATAATAAATCTATGTGGAATGAGAAATGTGAATTTTTATTTAAAACTTTGAAGGATCAGTTAACTTCAGCACCTATTTTGGTTGTACCTAACCCTAATGGAGACTTTACTGTTGTAACGGATGCGTCTAGGGAAGGTCTTGGAGGTATTCATTACAAAATGGTCATGTCATAGCTACTTAAAGTAGAAAACTTAAGTTGCATGAGTTGAATTATGCTCCACATGATCTAGAGCATGTTACCATTGTTCATGCACTTCAATTTTGGAGGAATTATCTTCTTGGTAAACCTTTTGAATTAAAAACCGATCATCTTGGAATGAAGTATATTTTTACTCAAATTATAATCTAAATGCAAGACAACGAAGATGGTTAGAGTTTTTATCTCAATATGACTTTGACATAAGTTACATTAAAGGAAAGGAGAATATGATGCTCTAATTCGTAGGAAGCACATTTCTGCTCTTATAACATTGAGAACTCAATTCAAAGATGAAGTAATGTAACATTCCATTTTAAGACTTTAGAAACAGGGGAAAAAAATTGTGAAAAGAATGTTCTCTATTCTAAATACATAATTTAGAACACACATTCCATAACCACCATTCTTATAATAGATAACCATATGCGATCGTAATGCCTCGATGAGCTACCGATCTATTCATTTCATAACTCGGTGAACTACCGATCTATTCATGATTAACATTAAGTATTGAATAATTTTCGTATACTATGTATACTTGGTTTTCTTACCCTGTTCTAGGTATTAAGTGATCTATCTAAGGAACCTATCTGAATATCTACTACCAATATTCATCTGCATCACGATCCTTAGGCTAGGTGACATAGGACAATGCAACCAGCAACTTGCGATACTTTGGCCAAAGATTTCTAACATATTGTTCATGTTGTTATTCCTTGACGACATACTCGTCAATCCAGAATACATCCTTCACCCCACTTTATTGTTATCTAGAATGTCCTTTACTAACTTCTGTCAGCCCACTTGCCCAAGGTTTAACCCTAGTTCAGGTTAACAACATAATTTATGATAGGAAGAGGCTCATGAAGACTTAGGGTAAATGGGCATACTGGGTCAACCTAAGTCAACCCCATGTGCCAAGGTACCCTGAGTCTTAGGGGGCTGCTCCCTATCCTAAACATGCTACTAACTAGACCTAGGGAGAAACTAAGTTCAAGTCTAGATGTGTGTAGATCTAGATGATCAATGTAGAAGGGTGTTGCCACATGTCAACTGCATCGTTGTATCCTCGAGAAGATCCTAATCTTCCCGAAGGTACAGCCCTATAGTTGGCATGTGCCAACATCCTACAGAAACAACCTCATCGAGATGTACATACCCATAGGAGGTTATTAATATAATTAATTTAGATTATTAAAATAGATTACAAGCAACCTTGTTAAACCCTAATCCAACACTCCTTAAGTTCTTTTTCCATATCAGATTCAATTAATCGTTAAAGAACTTCCTTAACTTAAGCTTGATTTTTAAGTTCACTTATCTGGTTCACAAAAAATTAACCAAAAACAGGACAGCAACATCATAAGTTTCATTATAATGTAACTTAACCAATCAAGGAGGTGTAGCAACCACATAGGTTTAACTAGATAGACTTCATTGAATATGAAGTCTAATTATTAACAATCACATTACCTTTCCTTTTTGTTTACATTCTTATTTTGAGAGGAAGAGTCTTCCTCTTCATGAATTAGTGTTAGGGTTTATCATACCCTCCTTATCTTTTACAAATTCTATAGTTTTACTGAATGTTCATCACACATCTCATTACTATGTTAAATTGTTTAGATAAAGAACATCATATTCTGTAACTTACCAAAGTTGCATCTTAATTAGGTAAATAGAACTAAATCCCTTTATCCAATTTATCAAAAGGTAACCAATTAAGCATATAAATAATATGAAGAATATCAACAAGATAGAATTCCATCTCTTTCATAAAAGTACAAGAAAATTTACACAACCAATACAAGTAAATTCCAAACTTTCAATTCATTTTGAAATTTATACATTTACAAGACTTATGCATTTTAGGCATACTACATAACAACAGCCTTCATTCTAAAAATAATACCACTTTTCTTTTTCAATACAACTCAATAATGAATCAGAATTCTTCACAAAGAATCGGACTTAAATCAATCAATGCATCATATAAGTTTTCCTTCTTTTATCACTTACGAAGTCCATACGCAAAAATTGCTAGACGGGTCGGTTCAATGAACTACGCATGATAAGCACTAAGTCTTAAAACAAAGTGCATTCCACTAATTTTTCCATTAAAACAACTCTGTTTTAATGAAACAATTAATAAATCATACATATTAATATAAGTAATAACAATCAGAAAAGAAGTACATTAACCAATCTGAATTCACTTCTAAGAGAAGAACATAATATAATCCACAACATTTGCCTTACAAAATTAAAGTTTAATTGATCCTATCAATTACCTTTAAACAAACAACAGATCATAACATCTTATTGTTCCCAATTCTATCATAATAGAATACAACATTTAACTTTACTATAAGACAAAGGAAGGGTTTATAACATAGTTCTCATTAGGATGATTCATCTAGCTCCTAAGCAATGAAGAATAATAACCATTCCAATCTATGCCCAACACAAAAACATTTGAAAACGAAACATGTTCATAACATAAATTTAAGCTGTTTCCTTTAAATTCAACATTGAAGATTTTCATCGAGAATAGAATCCCATATCAATCTAAGAAGGAAAATAGAATTTAAACAGTCTACCAACAAGATTATATTTTCTGTTCAACAAAACCGAAACATAAAATATCTTCCTACATCACTTCAACAAATGATATGAACAAGGAAGACTAAACAATTATAATAAATCTCCATTTCATAAGAGAACTAATAACATAAGGGTTCAATCAAATGAACTAATCCCAACATGTTAGAAAAGGAATCTTATTAGAATTTGATTCAATCCTTAAATCATTTCTCTACACTTAACAACAAATTCCCTTTTCTAATCCAAACAATAAGCTCATACACTAGTTCCAGAAGAGAGAACAAAACCAACTCATTGTAAAGAAAACGTCATCGCAAGTCTCCTTACAATCTTGATCATTTAAAAGAATGAGTTCCAATTTCAGTTTAGAACAACCTAAATAATAAAGTTCAAAAACAGCACATTGTCCCTAAGGATTCTCAATTTCCTTTTTCTTTTAAAAGACTCAAGTATTCACGTATTGATCCCAACAAGAATAGAAAACCCAAAACCTTAAACTAAACTAGTTCGGGAGTATTAATGTTGATTTGTGGTCTAATTTGATAAATTAGGGTATGCCTTGCATTTGGGATAGGATGCCACATCTGATGTGTGAGACTCTTATTTTCATTTTTGTTTCTAATTAATATGATTTTGAAGGAAATAATTGGATAGCTACAACCTATCCTAAACATGCTACTAACTTGACCTAGAGAGAAACTAAGTTCAAGTCCAGATGTGCGTAAATATAGATGAACAAATATAGAAGGGTGTTGCCACATGTCAAATGCAACATTATATCCTTGATAAGTCCCCCTTAGTGGTCATTAATCATAATTAGATTGGATTAAGATTCATATTACAGCAACCATGCCTAACCCTAATTCCAACATTCATTAAGTTCTTTACCCATACTTATCCTGATTAGATATGGAGAACTTCATTTATTCAAGATTACATTATTGTTTATCAACATGGCATAACAAGCAGTTATCCCAAAAACAAGATAACAAACATCAATGTTTAATTCCTAATGCAACTTAGTTATCCAAATCAAGTGTGACATCCACCTAGATTCAGCTAGTGTTTACTTTATAAATGAAGTTATAAAGATTAAGGATCATAACCACTATTCATTTTATCTTTTGTTCTTTGGGAGAGGAAGAGTCTTCCTCTACATGGTTAAATGTTAGTTTTAACAAAACCTTTTTATCATTCATTACTCATATAGTTTAATTATATGTCCCAAGCATATTTCATTATTAAACTATAGTTGTGTAGTTAGAGAATGACATCTTTTGTAATTTAACAAGTTCATTATAATAAGGGAGATTATACTATCTCCTTAATCCAACTCAATATCTAATAACAACAATAGTATACAAATAGATATAAAGAATACCACCAAGATATCACTATTATTTCTGGCATACAAGTACAAAGATTTCACTTCACAAATTGGAGTCCAACACAAAACCTTTCAATTCATGATTTTAAATATACATTTACAAGACTTATGCATTTCGGACATTCTACATGTCAATCATAATTAAGATCTTAAAAGGACATCACTTTTATTTTCCAATACAACTCAAGAATGATTCAAACTCTTTACATAAGATCCCAAATTAAATAAGTCAATGCATCATGAAAGTTCTTGCCTTCTTTTATCACTTACAATGTCCATCTGCAAAATTGATAGCATGGCTTAGTTCAATGAACTCAGCATGATAAGCACTAATCATTAAAGTGAAGTGCATTCCACTAATTGTTCCATTAAAACAACTCGCTTTAATGAAACAATTAATATATATCATACAAACAATCATAAGTAATAACATCCAGGAAAGAAACACAATTAAAGAGTCTAAATTCACTATTAAGAAAAGAGCATAATATAATCCACAACATGCATTTATATCATATGGTTTAATTGATCCTATCAATTACTTTAAAATAGTCAACAAGTCTTGTCATCTAATTGTTTCATAATTCCATAAGAATAGAAATACACATTTATCTTTTCTAAGCAGCAAAAGAAGTTACTTTCAGCCTAGCTCATATTAGGATGATTCATCCTACTACTATAAACAAAAGAAGAAGAATCAATACATACTTATTCCTATACACACTTCATCATTTGAAAGATAGAAATCAAGTTTAGAACTCACAACACTACCTCAGTTCAAGGATATCAATATAAAGATTCCATAAATAAGAGACAACTTCTAAACAAGAATTTTGAATCCATCCAAGTAGATTAGAGAATCAAAACAGCCTAACTAAAAGTCTTACTAACTTCTTCATGTTAGAAGATATAATTCAAGGATCTGAAACTAGACTTTCCACAAATCCAAGCTATACTCAAACAAAATAAATCTCTTAACTAATCCACAAGAAGTTTCCATCTTAGAAGAGAATCAATTAAAGATAAGCTCAGTCAATGAACTTATACAATCAATAGAAAAAGGATCTCAAATAGAAAAGGACCCAATCCATAATTCATTTCATTTATACTATGAAATGAATTCCCTTATCTAATTCAAACTTAGAAATTCTTTAACTAGTTCCCAAAAGAGAACACAAAACCGAACGCACATTTAAATAACGCACACTTCAAAAATTTTCCATTACAAATATTACCAACGGGTTTACCTATTCCATTTTTCAAACACAAGTTCAATTCAAATCTCACGGAACAAAGAAATTCAGATCAGATCCGACTAAAATAGTATATTGGCCCCAAGAGATCATATTCATTTCTCTCTTTAAAACCCAGAGATTTGTTCAATGAATCCAACAAGGAATAGAAATCCACAAACAGTGTAAGATATACAAGGGTCAATACAAATCACGAACTCAAAATACTGAATTTCCATTACAATGCATCAACAACATAATGCAAAGGAGTAAGTAGTTCACGATCCCAAATAAGAACAATATTACAAAGCATTCTGAATAGTGATACTGTATCCTTTCATACAAAACTTAGTATACTAGGTTTTAGATTCAACATTCTATTAAAACCCAAGAATCAAATAAAATATCATAAGAGAGTAAGAAAACCCAATGACATTTAAGTCAAGAGATGTTCCAATCTTACTTCCAACTCAACTGAAATAGAATCACAACCAGGACTCTCAAGTTCAATTTAAAAGATTAAGACAGGGAAAGTATTTGTTTCAACATCTAAAACAAGAAGGAGAGTAACTACTGCACCTCCAAAAGTCTTTAAAACTATCACGACTGTTCCAAATGAACCACAAAAATCAACCAAACCCACAACAAGACATAGTTCCAGTCAATTAATCCTACTAAAAATAATAGTCAAGCCTTCAACAAGACATGGGTTCACTCAAGGAAAAGAAGAATAGGATACACTTTGTATTCACACACCCTGATAAGTTCTCGAAGAAGGAAATACAGTCTAAAAGATAGAAGTACCAAAATCAATCCAAAAAGAATTACAAGAAGAAGATCTCAAAAGAGATTACCAGGTCTACTTCTAAACAAAACAAATCTCTCAAGACCCTTTTGAACAGACAGTCCTTAAATGAGATTAAAGATTCTCAAATCCTTAAAACCAACAAAACCTAGCTCAGAATACAAGTAAAGAATCAAACACATCGATTCTAACTCAAGTTCAGAACAACCATCTATGGAATACTAGAACAGTATCGAACATGATCCTTGAACAAAAGTTCATAACTTCATAAGGCTCTAATACTAGCTCAGACAAACACAAAGTTCAAATATGAGCCTAAAATGAAACAAAATCCCTAAATACAAGCTTAGAACAAAACACCAATGCTCTAATATGAGTTCAAGCATTATCAATTCCTTAAATAAGAATAAAACTTCCAACTCAGAGTATATGTATATAAAAAAATCATCAATAACTTGACTAAACCATTTCAATCACACAAGATCTGAAAATGAGTAAAGTGTTGAATATGAAGAGCTTCAAAAAAATTAATAATACAAATTTCCAACACGATTCAAAACAAACACAAAGTTCCAATAAAGCTCAACAAAACACAATATTGCAATAGAGATTCAAAACCATACAAGCAACCAATGTCAAGCTCAACAATGACCACAAGCTCCACTACAAATTCAAAATGAAACACACGCTCAAAAAGGCCAGTTCATAACAAAGCATAAGGCAAAGAATTCTAGTTCAGTCCACATTAACCTCAAATACAAGTTCACATGAGTATCACCATTAAACTAGCACAAAGAAAGTTCCCAAAAACTATCATTACTAACAATGGATTTACATTCCAAAAACCAAAGAGATTTCATGAAAATATGCAAGTAAACAACCGGACAAATCATGTAAATATTTATCTCATGAGTGAGAAAATTGTTTTAATGAATCTTTTAGAAGAAAGCAAGAAATTTTAATGGGTAGATCCTATCATGCCGATAGTACCTCTGCTAATTCTAAGGAGACTTCTAGATGAGCTTCCAACCCTTTTCTTCTCCACGATAGATCAATAACCAAACTTTATTACAATGCCTCTTATACATTCCCTTGTTTGAAAATAGACCGGAGAAACCAAAAATATCCAAGAAGAATAATAAGTAAGAACTGTTGTTGGTTCAAAGAACCGAGATAGCTCCAAAAGAAAAATTCATGAGGTCCTAATAAAACAAAACAACCCCTCACAAACCTACCTCTTGTGTTTCCCACGGTTTACACACAAAACCAAGTGCATAAATGACATTACTCCTAATTCTCCCACTTATCTCTCCTTGCCACCACCTCCCAAAAATGGTGAGTACCAATTCCAAATCAACATGCAATTCCATACTTAGCGAAGCCTCACGTAATCCCAAAAAAAAATTAATTAGCCCTTGCCAAATTGGCTAGTACCTCCATGCAATTAAATCCAATCAAATCAAATCAAATCCATTCACATTGCCGCCAAATGACATTTCATGATAAGCCCCTTTCAAATAGTTTAGGCTAGATTTCCCAAAACTTAGGCTAGTCCCAGTGAATTAATCACCTTAGGTCTTAAATAATTGCATTTAGGTAGGTTCCATCTTAGGTTAGATTAAATTCACCTCCATATAGTATTAGGCATTAGGTTAACATAGACAAGAATAACTATTTCTCTTCCCTTCACACATTCATTAAGCAAAAAGCTTAGGTTAAATCGATTGGTTATGTCTATATACCCTAGGTCATCGCGAGTGATTCCATATTCTAAATTATGTCACTAAAGAAGGTCAAATTGGACAAGTGGTGATGAATTCAATGAAGACCATTCTAGATAATGAGATGAGTGGGGTGAAGCATGTATTCTAAAACCAGTATGTCAACCTAGGAATAAAACCACCTGAACATAATGTTGGAGATCTTTGGCTAAAGTATCACAACCGAGTTCATTTTTATACTCACCTAGTTTAAGGAATGTGATTTTAGATGAATATTGGTAAAAAAACTATTCATATAGGTTTCAACATGAACACTCATACTTAGCGAAGCAGGTAAGAGAACCAAGTATACTTGGTATACATAAAGTATTCAATACTTAATACCAAATAACATGAGAGATCGGTTGTTAATCGAGTCATGAAATAGAGAGATTAGTATCTCAGAGTCATTTATAGCTGCATATGGTTAGGCTAGATTTATGAGATTGATTGGTATGGAATGTGTGTTCTAAGTTATGATTATTTATAAACAGAACATTATGTAATAAAAATTCCCTTATTCAAATTCTTAAAATGGGAATGTTACATCTTGGTATTAGAGTGAAGGTTATAGCCTTGGACTTATCCTGTGTCCATAATATTCATAAAACTTAAATTTTCTTGTTAACAAAAAGTGGTTAAGACAAGAGGAAATGTTTAGGTTAGAACAACCCACCAAATAAAGTGGAGAAGTAGGTGTTCATACCAAAAATTGATGAGATTCTTGATAGTCTTTTGGACACAAGAGATCGTTTGACTATACTTGAAGCAGTACTAAGTAATGGGAAATGAGGAGGAAGAAGATGTTGGTAATGATAATCAGCCACATCCAACGGATAATGCCAATTTTAGAAATTTAGGTGTTGATAAAACAATGTAAACATTCGGATCAGCCGAGAAAATAAAAAGAAAGTCAATTGAACTCACTAATGATATAAGAAAAGGATAAGTCCACCTAAGTTTGATGGCACCACATTAGGAGATGGAGTTGAGAATGAGCTCGGCAAAAGAGAGAAGTACTTTACAATAAGGAACTCTTAGAGGAAACAAATGCAATATGGGGAGCATATCGGCCAAGAGAAGAGATGATTTTCCATGAACCATCTTCATGGTTTCAATTTGTAAGGATGAGTTGAACACACCTCATGATGAAACTAATATTATTGGGATTAATTTAAAAGTTATTTTAGGCAATGATGGCTGCCACAAATTTACTATGATCAGAAAATCACTAAGTTTCAAAACTTATCCAAGGAAAATTAATTGAATAAGAGTATTGGGAGTGGTTTACTAAACTCCTTAAGTATGTACCTCAAGATGAAAATGAAGAGAATTTTAGGATATAGAATTTTATCATGGGATTGAATCCTCATTATAGGGGAGAGGTAGATGTTCACATCCCAACCACTATGGAAGGGGTTGTTGAAAAATCCATAAGGCAGGAACAGAAGTTAAAGGCAATTTCTACTCATAAGGAGGAGGTCAGAAAGAAAGTTCTAAACTCCTCTTCATCATCTCTTACACCTAAGAAAGGACCATGGAAGAAGTTTGGTATGAAAAATAAGTTCTAATGATAATAATAAGAAAAATAGCAACAAATAAACTTTTGCTAATGTATGTAATAACTTTATCAAAAACAATAATAACAGACATAAGTCCTATGGAGGTCAGAATGATAAATTTAAGGTTAGAAATAAATTTGAGCCTAAAAAGGGACCTGTAGGAGGTTGTTACGATTGTGGCAAGGATCATTATGTAAATCAATGTCCTTTGAAAAAGAATGACATTAATTAGCAGCACAAGATACATGTTGCAGTAGGTGACAAGCAAGCTAAAAAGCAAGTCACACCCATAGAAGTTCTAGGTAAGTTATTTGACATACTTGTAACTATTCTTTTTGATATGGGAGCTACTGAATGTTTTATTTCTACTAAATTAACATCGAAATTGAATAGAAAAGATAGAAAAATGGATAAATCATGGACTGTACATTATGGAATAATGTTGTTCATATAGTTAGTATGTGTCTTTTTGATGCAGTCCTTGATTTACCTAGTTTTTCCATGGAAGTTGATCTTTATGTTGCTCCTTTGGGGTCTTATGATGTAATCATGGGTGTTAATTGGCTAGCTGATCATAAAGCAAAAGTGGACTATTTTGAAAATATATTAGTTGTTTAGATGACCTGTAGAAAACAACAAAGATTCAGGGTGTAAAACATGAAATTTCGGTTAGGAAATTATCGGCTATGCAACTTAAAAAGGCCAAAAGTAAGGGTTGTACCTTGTATGCAATAAAAATTTCAAAATCTACTAAAGAAAATAATGATCTCTTAGAACTTTACCCGCTATTATGAAAACTTTAGTGATGTGTTTCTAGAGGAATTACCAGGTCTTCCACCCAAAAGGGAATTTGACTTCATAATTGAAATCAAACCTAGAACTGAACCTATTTCTAAGGCACCTTATAGATGACTATTATTGAATTGGTAGAGCTTAAGGCATAGTTGCAAGAAATTTTTCTAAAGGTTTGATTAGACCAAGTGTCTCACCTTGGGGGCACTAGTAATTTTTGTGAAAAAGAAAGTATGGAACACTTAGTTGTGTATTGATTACAGAATGTTGAACAAGGAACGATTAAGAATAGATATCCACTTCCTAGAATTGATGATCTATTTGAGCATATGTGTGGAGCATCATTATATTCTAAGATAGATCTATGATCTGGATATCATCGATTGAATAAAAATTATGGATGAGGACATTCATAAAACGACTTTAGAAACAAGGTATGGACATTATGAATTCACATTCTTACCTTTTAGATTAACAAATGCACCTCAGTAACTTTTATGAATTTAATGAACAATATTTTTCAAGAATACTTGGACAAATTTGTGCTTGTATTCTTGGATGATATTCTCACATACTCTAAAAGCATTGAGGAACACCATGAGCATTTGAATATAGTCTTGGAAATCTTGAGAAAAAGATGGTTATTTGGTAAGTTATCTAATTGTTCTATCTATGACATGGAAGTACACTATTTGGGTCATGTTATAAGTAAAGATGGAATAAATGTAAATCCCTCTAAAATTGTAGCTATAATCGAGTGGCTCGCACTAAATAATTTACATGAAGTTAGAAGCTTCATGGTCTTGCTAGTTACTATAGGAAATTTGTTAAAGATTTCTCAAAGTTGTTGCACCAATAACTTCATTACATAAAAAGGATAAGAAATTTGTGTGGAATGAGAAATGTGAATCTATATTAAAAACTTTGAAGGATGGGTTAACTTCAACACCTATTTTTGTTGTACCTAACCTAATGTAGACTTTACTATTGTAATGGATGCATCCAGGAAGGTCTTGGAGGTATTATGTTACAAAATGATCATGTCATAGCTTATGAAAGTAGAAAACTTAATTTACATGAGTTAAATTATGCTCCACATGATCTAAGCTTGCTTTGCCATTGTTCATGCACTTCAATTTTGGAGGCATTACCTGCTTGGTAAACCTTTTGAATTAAAAACTCGATCATCTTGGGTTGAAGTATATTTTTACTTAGCCAAATCGAATGTAAGAAAGTGAAGATGGTTAGAGATTTTATCTCAATATTAATTTGACATAAGTTACATTAAAGGTAAAGAGAATAGAGTAGTTGATGCTCTAAGTTGTTGAAAGCACATTTATGCTCTTATAACGTTGAGAACTCAATTCAAAGATGAAGTAAAGAGTGTAATGGAATCGATTCTTATTTTTAGCAAGTAAGAAAAACACTTACTACAGATCCAAATGATGAGAGATATAAATGTTTTCACTTTGATGATGAAGGAATGTTACGATTTGAAAACGGGGTTTATGTACCTTTGCTAAAGGATTTAAAAAAGAAATTATTAGTTGAATTTCAAAATTCACCTTTTTCTAGACACCCTGGTATTACAAAGATGCTTGCTGATATAAAACAGCAATATTTCGGAGGGGATGAAAAAGGACATAATTGAGTTTGTGACACATTTCTTAGAATGTCAACGTGTTAAAGTTGAACATATGTATCCATTTAGTTTATTGTACCCTCATAACATACCATAAAACAAATGGCAAGTGATAAGCATTGATTTTACACAAGGGTTGCTATGTCAAGAAATAAGCATGATGTTATTTTGGTTGTTATTGATAAAATAACCAAAGTAGAACACTTTATTACTAGTAATCTTAAGGAAGATTCACATGTTTTAGCAAAAAAGGTATTGAAAACGCACCAGATTTGCACAGGAAATTAACACAAAATATTATTTTATTCTTTATATTCCTTCAAGATTGATTACACATATATAGGAAATATACTTCCTAAATAATAGGAAGTAGTTTATAACAACTCACAACTTACGTGAGTTGTTTCTAACATACTAACCAAATATAATTGTTATTGTTGTTTTATATAACAACTAATAACAATTTATTAACACATACTTATAACATAATAATTACTTCACGTAATTATTGTTTACTAATGGAGCACTAATTAAATATTTCCTAACATTCCCCCCCTTAGTGTGAACATGGGGAAAACTTGCCTTTGTACTTGCACCTGCTCATGATCTGGTGATTTTCACAGGATGATCACAAACCTCAAGGATGGTTTTGCAAACGGTTGACCACAAACCGAGAATGGTGGTTTTGCAATTGGTTTACCACAAACCACAAAGTGATGGTTTTGCAAATGGATTACCAACAACCAAGAATGGTGGTTTTGCTATTGGTTCACCACAAACCACAAATGAAGGTTTTCAAGTGGTTTACCTACAACCACATCATGACGTGCCAAGTACTATCATCGGCCCTCATCACATTTCACTGTAGGGAATAACATAGGAAATTCTGCTGACATCTGTTGCTCATACATACATAGAAAAAACTGACATACTGGAAATGGAACATTGGAATCATGTTCCCCCCCTCAATGTGAAATTTCCACTTATTGAAATCAGGAACACTACAAATGGAGGCTCACCACACTGGAAGCACTAAAATCAAACTGCACACACACCTGTCACCAAAGCTGATATGCGGCCCGTCGTTGGCGACTGACAAGAGGCGCTGATTGCCCTCCATCCTCCGTTGCCTCCGTCCTCCAATATTCTGCTACTTACTTAGCGGATATGGAAATGAGGCTCATTTACAAACTACTAGGTGTCGGTTTCCACCGAAAATGCATCCCCCACTTGGACGTCGCGTACAAGTGATAATGCGTCCAATAGTTGAAATGTGAGGCAAAAAAATTTATTTTTACAATAAAAAAATCCGATTAAAGATTGGATTTTTATGACTTTTTTCACACTTCTGACTCAAATTTAACGACGAATCTCTTGACAATATGAAGACTCAAAGTTTGACTAACACTCTTGATTGACAATTGATAGTGATTCACAAATGACATTTGACTTGTATACAACCACAACTTTTAACGACAAACACTACTTCACATAAAAGACACTATGCCACATTATTTCTCTTCATTGACATGCCATTAAACATATAAATAAACATACATGGCATGACTCACTATAAATATATAAACATGAAATACCAAATGTCAATGTCGTGAAGACCCTTGCTAAACTTGTCACGATTCGCTCCACGGTGTTACGGCTGTGCATACACAGTTTACTCCCTGTTTTGGAGTAAATGTCAATGAAGTCGATGACAGCTTGAAGTCAGCTGGAAATGAATAACTGATGTCGTGACTAATTTAAATTTTGACAATATCCACGTGATATTTGCATAGTAGATCCTAAAAATATTGGTGCAGAAAATACGCAAATTCCTGTGAGCCAACTGAAGCTAAATACTTGATCAACAAGTTCGGGATATTATTTCAAATGCACCACATTTCCTTTCTCAACGTCACTTAAAACAATTTGAAGAGATCGATGCTGGAAATAACACGATCTTGACACGAATCTCCTTGTGATCACGTAGTATGTGAAAGATATACCTAGTCCAAGCTTGCAAATCTTATAAATATGTGTTTAATACTGATCTTGCAGAGACATCCCACATAAATAGTGACGTGTTGTCTATCAGTGCTGCACATAGACGTCTTCACATAGATATAGGACTGCGCGAAAAATATTTTGCCTTGATTGTCATACACAGAAATATATTGTGCAGCGTTGGATTTGGCAGAAACACAGGAACAGTTGCGTGCACAGGTCGCATGATCATACAAATGTTTTGATAGGACTGCACACAAATCAGATCATGAATTCAGAGACTCTCATCTTGGATTGAACCGCTCTGATACCAAATATTGAAAACACACCAGATTTGCACAGGAAATTAACACAAAATATTATTTTATTCTTTATATTCCTTCAAGATTGATTACACATATATAGGAAATATACTCCCTAAATAATAGGAAGTAGTTTATAACAACTCACTAACTTACGTGAGTTGTTTCTAACACACTAACCAAATATAATTGTTATTGTTGTTTTATATAACAACTAATAACAATTTACTAACACATACTTACAACATAATAATTACTTCACGTAATTATTGTTTACTAATGGAGCACTAATTAAATATTTCCTAACAAAAGGTTTATTCATGAGATTTTCATATTACATGGAGTACCTGAATTAATCATATCTGATAGAGATCCAAGAATGAATTCAAGGTTTTGGCAAACACTTAACGTAGATTTAGGAACTAAGTTGAATTTCAGTTCTGCGTATCATCCACAAATGGATGGACAAACTAAAAGAGTTAATCAAGTTTTAGAGGATATGTTAAGAATGTATTGTATGGATTAATAGTATAAATGGGAAGAGTACCTTCCATTAGTTGAGTTTGCATACAATAACACATATCACGCCTCTCTAAATATGGCACCTTTCGAAGCATTATACGAAAGGAAATACAAAACCCCTGTTAGTTGGGACAGCATTGTGGATAGAGAGATAATTGGACCTGAAATCCTTACGGAAATGGAACAACAAGTTAAAATGATTTTGAACGCTTGAAAGAAATAGCATATAGGAAAAAGAGTTATGTTGACTTGAAGCGGGTTGATAGGAAATTTGAACTTGGTGAGAAGGTCTTTCTTCGAGTAAAACCGAAAAAGAGTTCTATAAATTTTAGCAAGGCTTCTAAGTTATCACCTCGTTATGTGGGACCTTTTGAAATTGTTAAAGTAATCAACCCCGTAGCTTATCATTTAGCATTACCCCTACTTTTTCATGAATGCATGATGTTTTCCATATTTCTTTGCTTAAGAAATATGTTTCAGATTTATCACATGTGTTAAATTAGAATTCCTTGCAGAGTCCAAGACCTTGGAATAATTGTGGTTAATCATATACGAGTGTTGTAAAATCACCAGTTGCACTTAAGAAATCATGAAATAAGTCAATGTAAGGTCCAGTGGGACTAGTTTAACGAGGATAGTGCAACCTAGGAAAATCGAAAGATATGAAAACTACTTTTCCATATTTATTTGGACGTAATTGATTTTTGACTAATAAAATTTGTGATTTTATTTTTATGACAATAAATATGCCAGTTTTGGAGATATTTCATTGTTTGAAATAAACAGCTACGTAAATGCTGATTTTGGAAAAAAAAATCCAGAAATGTTATGAACATGTGAAAATAAAGTTAATAAATGGATTGTCCTTGATGCAAATTTGTTTAAATAAGTTAATCATCGGGACGATGATTCTTTTTAGGAGGGAAGTATGTAACACCTATGATAAACTATTAACTTATCCTCTTTGCAATGCAAGCATTGACATATGATTTGTCCTAAGAAGGTGTATTCTTTTGATTGTTGAAATCATGCTTGCCATGGATAAATTATTTATTTTCTTGGATTCAATTGTTGTAATATTGTTTCTTGCAAGGAATCCATTTTGTTTGAGGTTGTAAACTAGTAAAGTTGTTTACAAATTTATTTCTATATAATAATGAGACCTTGGATCAATTCCATTGATCCAAGGTATGTTTTAATTCTTCTTACCTGATTTGTATGGAAAAATGACATTCAGAGGTTAAAGGAAATAAAATATTGAGCCTTTGTAGGTTTATAGTTTCATTGATCTTCCGGGAAGTTCATCCCTGTGCATTGTTGTAAGTTGTGTGCTCAGATCTTCTTGTCAACTTCTCTAGAACACTGAATGGCGTAAGTTGGAAAGAGGCCTACTTTAGGACTATTGAGGGTAAAGCCTAAGTCCTAGATCTATAAGATCTATCCTAACGAGATTCTAACCTAAGGTAAACTGGATCTACCATATATCTATGCCTACTCTAATCTTGTTCATCCTAACCTAAGTTGCATGTTTTCTAAGTTAGGGATTTGGAAATAACCTAAGGTGATGATAGGTATATTTCTAACCTATTACCTAATACTACATTAGTAGAAATAATAGCCTATCCTAAGGTGGCAAATTTACCTAAGGTAAATATTTTCTAAACTAACCTAAGGTCATACCCTAAGCTAATGATATATATCCTAAACTAATGTGAGGATAGAAGGGGACCTAAGGGGGTCGTATGGCAAGTTAAAGGCATGGCGACGGTTCCTAAGTCATTTATTTTATTTTATTTTTGAATTTAAGATCATTACGTACTATCAGTTTGATAGGGGCATGGAAATGGAGGTGATCCTAGCTAGCACCATCTCTAAATTTAACAATGCATGTTCTTTTTGAAATTGGACTCGCCAATTTTGGATGGCGGTGGCGTGGAGATTTAGGCAGGAGATTGGAAATTAATGACATTAATTGTCATCATTTTTGGTGAGCAAACCACCTTGGAAACCATGCAAGTGGATTTTTGGGAGTTGTTTGGTCTTTCATGCATTCTATTTTTTCTCTGCATGGAGCTATCTAGTTCTTCGAACCAGCAATTCTATTTTCAGTTTGTTTTTATTTTTAACTCTCTTGGACTATTTTCGATCCAATGGAAGTATATGAGGCATTTGAGGAAGAAGTTTCTGGTTGTTGATTTCGTTTGGAGAAGAAGGAGTTGTGAAGGCTCGGTTAGAAATCTTCTTTGAACAGATAGAAGCACTATCAGGCATGATAGGCTCTATCCATTAAGTTGCTCTGCTTTTCTCTAAGTGTCTTCATTAAAAAAACTTTGCTCTCTTGAGATAAATGGTTTTTATTTTTGTGATGGTTATTTGGTTTCCTTGCTTGACTATTTTTTGTAATCTCTGATTGAGGAATCTCTGCTTGGAAAGGAAGCCATCAAGTTGCTTTCTTGTTTATTTGATGTTGAAACCCACCTTAAATCTTGTGGTGATATGAGTAATGAAGTACATGCATGATTCTTTCTTATCTGTTTGAAAATGGATTTTTATGGAAATAATATGTGCTTCAAGTTTTGAACCAAATGGTAGTTTGGGTGGTTATAAGGTAAATTAATACCCTTCACTGTTACTTATTTGCTTTGTGGAAGTTATGATTCTCCTGTTGGAATTGTATGAATATGCATGCTTGGATTATTTGTTGTGCTAGCTTGAATTTGTATATAGAAATAGTAAATGTGTGTTGTCTTCTTGAACTCTTTGTATACTCTATTTGTTCTTTGGATTTAGTATGTGATGGAAGTTGGGTAGTTATTGAATGTTTGGAATCTTTATTTTTGTGGGTTCTTCTTGTATGGAAACAAGAGTGAAGGTTTTATTACTTCTTTAAACTTTTCATTTTAAACTGAGTACTTGAATTTGGTTCTTCTAAGGAAACTATGGGTTATTTATTTCTTGGGCACTTTGATTTTGAGGCTTTCATGCTGGGGATTCCCATGTTTGAAGTCTTTATTCTGATCTTATATGTATATTGTGTTTCTTAAGTTCTCGAGTACTGAACTAAAGGTTACATAGGTGAGATCTTGTTGGTTGGGGATGTTTGAGGGTTGGCTTTGTCAGAGTCGATTTGGGTTATCCTTGTAGCTCTGTTTGAGATTTCTTTGTTTTGTTCTTGTTGTCTTCTTCTCTGTCGAAGTAGATGTTGTTGGTTTTTGTTTAACTGTCCCTGAACTGGGTTAATCTCTTGAGTATCTTGCTTGAGTAAACTTGTTAAACCCTCCTGATTGGGATATCATGAACTTTAAGGATGATATGTTGACTTGTGGTTGTCATTTCTTAATTTTTGAACTATCTAAATCGGTTTTGAATAAGGGGTTTTCTAGACTCTTCCATTTCTTGATCTCTAAGCAAGATTGGAGGGAATAATTTTGTTGATAGTTTGTATGCATGTAGCTAAGCTATGTCGATCTTGGGTTGTACCTTCTTGGAATTGAATCGTGAAGGAACCTTCTCTATCCTTTCATAGGATGTATTTTTCTCACCTCTGTGAGGATTCAATTGAGATTCTATCTCAGTTGATTTTTTTACTTCCGTCTTGAAGGAATTGGTCAGTCTATGGATCTTTGACTGAAAATTTGACGTCCTTGAGTGACTATTGGAGACTGTAATTACCCACATGGCATTGCGACTTTTTCATTGCATCTCCTTTTTGATATGGGTATAAAATCACTGTCATTGGATGTCCATGATAGGACACCATGTTTAAATATGTTTCAACCACAACAGTCACACATTATGTTTATCTCTTCTTTTATGTGTCTTCTTTTATAAAGGAGTTGGGGATGTATTGAATGGGTTTGCATTGTCCCTTGCGACCTTCTTCTCGTGTGATAGAATGTCGAAATTTCCTTCTGATCATGAAATTTGACTCCTTCTCTTCCATTCTTTGGGGTGAATTCTAACCACTACCCATTTGGAAATAATAGGATGATATGGGTTGTGTTCTCTTCTCTGAAGTTGTGTATGGGGATTCGAAGCTAACCAAATTTTATAGGAATCTCTTATTGTTTCATCACAGTCACCCTTCTTCTTTTGGTAAATCTGGTCATTAGATTTAATTGGATCAATTACACTACTATCCTTAATGCCTTGAGTAGTCGTCATTGCTACTTGCTTGTTCTCTTGACTTGTGTTAAGGCTTTTAATAATTGAGATAGAAGACTAATGTGAGATTTTGTACATTGAGTAAATTCTATCTTAATGTTGATATTTGGTCTAACTTGATAAATTAGGCTATGCCTTACATTTGGGATTAGGATGCCACATCTGATGTGTGAGACTCTTATTTGCATTTGTATTTCTAAATTAAGATGATTTGTGAAGGAAATAATTAGAAGGTACTTTTATTTGATATGGATAAGTGTATTGGATGGAATTGTATTTATCTGATAACATGTTGTAGATTGTAGATTACATCATGACATTTCTTTGAATGTTATTTAATTTGATTAATTGTTCTTCTTTTATGGTTGTTATTACTATGATTTATTTGTCTGCTTGACCTCACTATTTCATTAAAGTAGAGTTGGTTTAATGAAATAGTTAGTTGAAAGAATTTTGTTTTAATGCTTAGTGCTTATCATGCTCAGTTCAATGAACTGACCCATGCTAGCAATTTTTGTAGATGGACTTCGTAAGTGATAAAGGAAGGCAATAAATTTTATGATGTATTGGTGAATTAAAATTTTGGACCATTATAGAGAATTCTGATTTATTATTGAAATGTACTGAAGGAAGAAAATTTGTATTCCTAAATGACCTTGATGCTAATTAACATGAAATATGTTAGTAATGCATAAGTTTTGTAAGATGTGTATTTTATTTTGATGAATTGAAAAGACTGAAGTTACTTAAATTGATTAAGTTTATTCTCTTGTTCATAATAAGAAGGAAAATATGTAATCATATCCTTGATGTTTTCATTCATATCTGATTGGATCCTTATTTTTGATGTCATTGAATTGGCTGGATGAATGGGAATTAGTACAATTTCCCTTACTTAAATGCAACTTACTAAGTTGTATGTATTGATGTTCTTTACTTAATGTTAAAGGTTTTATTATGTTATGAACATATAGTTATAATGTTCGGATGTGTAAATTGGATATGGGTATAATAAATCCTAATACCTAACCATAATGAGGAAGGTTCTCCTCTTCTAAAAAGGATGCAAAATAAATAAATGATATATGAGTTCAATAATCAATTAGAATTCATATTTATGGAGAAAACCAGTTTTGGTTCTTATACATTCCTTGAATGGTTGAGACACATTAATTAGATCATTTGATAGATGTTGATTTTGTTTTCAATTAATTAAACGTTAAGCAAAAACTTAGTTCAACATAAAGCAATCTTTAGTCTATGAAGTTCCATACTAGTTAACCAACTCAAATAAGGATGGATACCTTAAAGTTTTTCGGAATTAGGGTTGTGTAAGGTTGATGTAATCGAATCTTAATCCTAAACTAATTAAGTGGAAATGACCTCTTTGAGGTGTGTACATGGAGATGAAGTGGTTCTTTCAGATGTTGGCACACTCCAACTACAAAACTATACCTTCATGAATACTTAGGTTTCGCGAGGATACAGAGGTTGAAGTTGACATGTTGTAACACCCTTCAAAGCATTGGTTCATCTAGACCTACGAATTTGGACTTAAACTTAGTTTCTCTCTCTAGGTCAAATTAGAGTTATGATTTAGCATAGGAAATGACTCGTAATGACTTAGGATAACTAGGCACATCTAATCGACTTAGGTTTATTGGGTATGTCTATATATGCTAAGTCATCACGAGTGATTCCTATTCTAAATTATGTCACTAACTGCGTTAGGGTCAAACCTTGGAAAAGTGGGTATTTGATCAAGTCAATGAAGACCATTCTAGATAACATATAAGTGGGGTGAAGGACGTATTCTAATTAGATGAGTTTGTCTTCTAGGAATAGTAACATAAACAATATGTTGGAAATCTTTGGCCAAAGTATTGCAAGCTATTGGTTGTGTTTTCCTATGTCACCTAGTTTAAGGTATGTGATTTCAGATGAATATTGGTAAAAAAATATTCAGATAGGTTTCTTAAACAAAACACTCAGTACCCAGAACACGGTAAGAGAATCAAGTATACTTGGTATACATAAAGTATTTAATACTTAAGTTAACATGAGAGATCGGTTGGTAATCGAGTCATGAAATGAGATATTGGTAGCTCACCAAGTCATTTACAACTGCATATGGTTATCATTGTTATGAGATTGATTGGCATGGAATGTGATTTCTAAGTTATGATTATTTAGAATAGAGAACCTTATGTATAAAAAAAATTCCCTTATTTCTAGAGTCTTAAAATGGGAATGTTACACATTATTGCTAGACTATGTGATATGTCACCGAACCATGACACCAACCATTACCCATTATTAGAACACATGATAAGATTGAATGTATCCTACTATTGTAAAATTTACCAGTCCATGACTCATAACACAAAATACTACAGGTTGATTGGTTAGATCCATGATGCTATAGATATTGGTGTGTGATAGACAAGAGCATCAGATAACTCTAAAGGTAAATATGAGCACTAGGATCGAGAATCACAATCAAGCGCACTATGATCGAAATGAGGGCACTATGAAGGAGGACTTAGTAGAGGTCAAGGATACCATGGTGGATTCGTAGGTTGAGGCTTTGGTGGTGGACGAAGTGAATTCCCTTACGAAACATGCTTTACATGTGGATCACCTAGCCACTATAGGTGTAAATGTCCTCGAGAATATTACATCTTACTGTATATGCAAAGAATCATAACTATGAGGAATTCCCGAATCTATATGAGCATCTCAACAAACATCATAAACAAGAGAATAAAGGATCGAGGATGGTTAGGCTATAGCGCTATGGAAAATCAATGGATGCCAAAGTTAACACTGTAACTGAGGTATTTCTGTGAAGATCACTACACGCATCATTGAAGTTACACGCACTAGAGAGGTGTTACGAAGAAGCCTACCATCACTAAGGAGGACGTTTTTATGAAAGGTTTCTAAATCCTATGCACTAGAAGGAGGTTTATCAGGAGACCATGGAAGTACTCAGAAACCTTCAAGGGGAAATACAATATTTAAAGGAGAAATCACGGAAGATGGAATAGAAGAAGGCAGCAAAGATGGTCTAGTCGGATATTGATGACTTGAAGGAGGTATGTAGAATGTTGTGCTAGGATAATATCATTCCATTACTAGGGATTTGGATAAAGGGAAACACTTTACACGTGAATATTGAGAATGGGCCTCAGATCTTGCATGTGAATCTTCCCCCATATCTTAGATTACGAAAAGGAGATCACTCTGAATTTTATTATCGATGGATTGCTCTTGAGTATGTAATGAAATTACTAGTATAATTCAGATCATGAGAAGCAATATAACACCAAATAACACAATATTCCAAAATAATGATCTCAATATGCAATTAGAATAGCTTTTCCACTTCGAGGGGGAAACCTCCAAACCATACAATAATACTCAAATGCTCTAATGATCATGAATTACTACCTACAATCCCCTATATATACTATTCATATGTTATGGCCATCACCAAGGCTGACGTCTACTAAGCATGAGAAAGTATAAATGATATAATAAAATGATATGGTAAGCCACAAGTCGGCTACTCATATCCTAATACAAGCAATAGGTTAAGGGCGTAGCATGCCCTTCCCCTTCAAAGAAACATTGTCCCCAATGTTGAGAAGCTCTGAGTCTTTTTGCAGAATTTCATATCTTCCCATGTAGCATCTTCATTGTCCATATTCTTCCACTTGATTAGGTACTTAGTAATAACCCGTGTCCTCAATCTTTTAGTGCATGTTTGAAGGATGCATTTACTTTGTCCATTTACTTTCTTTAGGAAAGAAACATGAAAGATTGGATGTATTACAGTGGATTGTGGAAGTTCTAATTTGTATGCTACAGTACCAATCTTCTGCAATACTTGATAGGGGCCATAATACTTTGGTGAAAGTTTGTTATCCTTTTGTTGTTGTTTCAAAGACATTTTATTATATGGCTGTAGCCACACATAAACCCAATCACCGACTTCAAAATGCCTTTCTGTGTGATGTTGATCATCCTATTGCTTCATGTGGTTTTGTGCCATGACCAAGTTCTCCTTGAGACTAGAGAGGACCTCTTGTTGATACTAAATGTGTTCTTCTACTGCTCTAACTCGTGGTTTTCCTCTCAATGATGATGTGATGGATGGTGGATGGTACCCATAGAGTGCCAAAAAAGGAGACATTTTAGATGAAGTATGGAAGGAAGTGTTATACCACCATTTTGCAAGTGGCAACCATTGGACCCATCTTGCTTGTTTATCTAACGTAAAGCAATGAAGATATCCCTCCAAACACTTATTTACAACTTTTGTTTGCCCATCAAACTGGGGATGATAAGAAGAGCTACGAGCTAACTGAGTACCCAAACATGAGAATAAATCAGTCAAAAATTACTAGTAAATATAGGGTCTCGATCACTTACTATAATCTTTGGTGTCCCATGAAGCTTCTAAACTGTGTCCATGAAGGTTGTTTCTACCGTGCTTACAGAAAATGGGTGTGCCAAGGCACAAAAATGAGAATATTTGGTGAGTCTATCCACCAAAACCATGATGTCATTTTTCCTTGATTTAGGCAATCTGTGATAAAGTCCATGGAAACCTCTTCCCACCCTGGCTCGGAAAAGATAGAGGTTGTAGAAGACCAGGGATTGAACTATTTCACCCTTCTTGTGTTGACAAACCATGCATTCTACCAAAAAAATTTGGACATCCCCTTTGAGCCCTTCCCAGAAGAAATATTGTTTGACTCGATGATAAGTTTTCAAGAATCCATAGTGCCCCCTACTAGAGAAGAGTGAAGCTCAGATAGAATCCTATTTTTAAGAGTGGATTTCTTACATAGGTATAATCTATCTTTATACCATAAAGCATCCCCTTTCAATACAAATTTTTAGACATGCTTGTATCATTCTGGAGATGATGAATGAGGTTTTGTGTGGTTGGGTCATTTCTCCATTCAGACCTTGCCTCATCTATCCAATCTTCCTGTAATATGGATATGGCACATAACAAGGTTGCAGTTGAGTCATCTTTCTGCATGATAGAGCATCCGCAACTACATTCTCCTTCACTTATAGATAATCTCAAAATCATATCCCAACATACTTGGAGACCCATTTTTGTTGTTCTTGGATGATAAACTTGCTCAAGAAGTATTTGGACTATCATGATTTGTCTTCACTTTAAAGTGTCTTCATATGAGATATGGTCTCCATTGCTTTATTGCATGAAGTATGGCTAGCATTTCCTTCTCATAAGTCGGCTTGTAAATATTCTTACCTTTGAATTGACGGCTCAAAAAGGAAATAGGATGGCATTTTTACATGAGAACTGCCCCATACCCACCCCTAATGTATCACATTCAACAATGAATGTTTTGGAAAAATCTGGAGTAGCCAAGACTAGAGTGGTGCACATGGCCTCCTTTAGTTTCTCGAATGCTTTGGTTACATCCTCACTCCAATGGAAGGAATCCTTCTTTAATAAAGTTGTGAGAGGTGCAACTATGCTTCCATAATGCCTTACAAATCTTCGGTAATAACCTGTAAGCCCCAAAAATCCTCATAGATTCTTTAGGGTTTTTGGAACCTTCCACTCCATCATGGCTTTGATCTTATTAGGATCCACTTTAACCCCTTCATGAGAGACAATGTGACCCAAATATTCAACCTCCTTGAGTCCAAAAGAACACTTAGAGGGCTTTGCATAAAGTTGATGTTGCTCAAGGGTTTCCAAAACATTATTTACATGATGCAAATGTTCCTCCCATGTTTTTCTATAAATTAATATATCATCGAAAAACACTAAGACAAACTTCTATAGGAATGACTTAAAAATAGAATTCATCAAACTTTGAAATGTAGAAGGTGCATTTGTGAGTCCAAAAGGCATTACCAGGAATTCATAATGGCCTTCATGTGTTCAAAAGGTGGTTTTATGAACATCCTCATCCTTGATTTTTATTTGGTGGTATCCCAAACGAAGATCAAGCTTTGTAAAATAAACAACACCATGCAACTCATCAAACAAATCATCAATAACAAGAATAGGAAACTTATCTTTGATTGTGTACTTATTAAGTTCCTATAATAAAGACACATGCACCACATGTCATCTTTCTTCCATACCATCACTACTGGAGAAGAATAAGCACTTTGACTATGGCGGATGATTCCTACTTCCAACATCTCTTGTACAATCTTCTCAATTTCACTCTTTTACACATATGGGTACCTATAAGGTCTGATGTTAGGTGGTTGACTTCCTGGTAATAACTTAATAGCATGATCATGATCTCTCTTTGGAGGTAATCCCTTTGGTATATTTTCAAATACAACAGAGTGTGCATCAACACTGCTATCATATCTGATGGTATAATGTCCTTAGAAAGATGAGCCTCCAATGAAAAGAGTTGTGCCACAAATCCCTCTGCACCCTTTTTAGTATTTTGTGCATCTGATGAGAACTTACTATTTGTGGAGACTTTTCTCTTAAGCCTCTTAGCTCAAAATTCCTTCCTTTAGAGTGAAATTGCATGAACAAGTCTTAGAAGTTCATCTCAATGGTTCCCAAAGTGGTAAGCCATTAAACCCCTAACACAATGTCTGCTCCTCCCATAGAAATGGCATACATGGGACTATTTAGTATGTAATCTCCCATGGAAAGCTTAATGTTATGGAATTTTCTAGAACAAGTAATAATACCTCCATCAACAATCATTACTTGACATTCAAGAGTTGGATAAATGAAACAGTTTAGGTGCACTGCTAACTTATGATTGATAAAGTTGTGAGTACTTCCTGAATCAATCAACACTATGACCCTCTATTTTTTAGGAATCCAACCACCTTTAGGGTTTGGGGGTGCTAATACCTAAAATTACATGGCATGATATCGTTGGCTGAGGATCTTCTGACTCCTCCTCTGGCTCAACCAAGACCTCTGACTCTGCATCTTCATTATTCTCTTCATCTTCACTAGGCCCATCAATGTAGAACAACTTCTTTTCAGCACATTTATGTTCGGGTCCAAATTTACTGTCACAGTTAAAACATAACCCTTTTTCTCTTTTTTCTTCAATTTGTTGAGGTGTCAATCTAACTGGCCAAGGGAGTGCTGGGGCCAAGGTGTTGCGATCTCTAGTAAAAGTGAAATGTTGTCTCCTACTTGAAAAAAATTTCTCCTCTGCCCTTCTTACCATAATCATCGAATCAAAAACCTTATGAGGATTAAACATATGCACCTCATGCTTAATTTGATCCTTAAGACCCCTAAGAAATAGGTCATTCAGATTCTCTTCAGTAATATTTTCCACCAACAGAGAAAGGTTTTGGAAGTGATGAATGTAATCCTTAATGAGATCCTATCTGCATCAACTTTACTAATTGGTCAAGTAATTATCTGACACACTAGAACTATAGTGTAATTGAAACTCTTCATTGAATATTGTCCATGTAACATTAAGACCACTCTTCTACCTTTGAGCACATAACCATCAATACCAGATGAATTGGTCAAGTTCGAGATACAAAGATGCCATGGTCACCTTTTGTCCTGATGGAATCTAATGTAGTTCAAAGAAATTCTCCATTTGGTTGATCTAATTGAGTGGATCCTTTCCATCAAAGTTGTGTATCTCCACTTTTGGAAACACAAAGTACGGGCTGTAGAGTGCTCATATTGATTGTGCACACTCGAAGATCCACTCTGGCTCATGTGTCTATTATGTTGACCTGAGGATCCACCTTGATTGACATAAGTATGATTACCCATCATATGCATATTGAATTTTTGCATGAAATCCTCCAATCTATGTCCAATCCTATCCACATCTTCTTTTTTTTGGCCACCCTAGATTCGAGGTCTCTCGGAGTTAAACTCAAGTTTGCTTACTTTATGGTCACAAAGTAAACCCTAACCCTAATGAATCAGTAGTTATATCTTCTATCTCCAACTCCTCAACTACTATCTCATACTTTTCTGGAGTTTTACCTAGAGTGATAGGATTCTTTTTCCCCTTATGGAAGGCCCCCGCCATGATGCCCCAAAATAGTAGGATGTAGGGATCATGGTCAAATTTTAGGGTTTTGGATTTTGATAAGAATTAGGCCAATTATAAAAAAACTTAAAGAACAAACCCCAAATAAATTTTGTTTTTTTGAAAATGTAACTAATTTGAAAAAAATCCACAATTTTCACCCTAGGGAGCAATTTTATGAAAAAACCTAAATTTGTAATAAATTTTGAAAAAAAAATCAAAACAATCTGAAATTTTTAGGAAACCTTACTTGAAATGTTTCTCAACTTTGGTAGAAATATCTCCCACAAATTTTATATGGTTCACAAAATATGGTGGAAACAAAAATTAGGGTTTTTGCCTAATTTTGGCCAGATCGACTACGATACCACTTGTAATGAAATTACTTGTATAATTCAGATCATGAGAAGCAATATAACACCAAATAACACAATATTCCAAAATAATGATCTCAATATGCAATTAGAATAGCTTTTCCACTTTGAGGGGAAACCTCCAAACCATACAATAATACTCAAATGCTCCAATGATCATGAATTACTACCTACAATCCCCTATATATACTATTCATATGTTATGGCCATCACTAAGGCTGACCTACTAAGCATGAGAAATTATAAATGATATAATAAAATGATATGGTAAGCCACAATTCGGCTACTCATATCCTAATACAAGCAATAGGTTAAGGGCATAGCGAGTAATATATTGATTGACATAAGGCGTGGAAGTGAATGTGCTTACTTTAGATGTATGGGTACAGATGGGGAGAACTTCATTGCAGTTGTCTTCTAATGTATTGTTTATGAATAATCAAACTAAGGCCACTCCTATCAAATTTTTAAAAGATGTGTCCATTACTATACTGAGGGGCCAAGTTCACAAGGGATTTTGAGGTCTTAGTGCCTTCATAAGCAAACGAGTTTCCGAGCTCTTCTTGGGTTCCCTTGGTGTTACGCAAATAATGTTGATCTTCAAGTCAAAAAGGGATATATTAGTTTTTAGAACAAGGAGGAAAGAGTTATTATCCCTTTAAAAAATGTGAAATATGTGCCCTAAGTTAAGCCTTTAATTGAGGAATATTTGAATAGGATTTATGTACGCATCATTCGGGACCCATAAGTACTCAAGCCATCTAAGGAAGGAATCCTTCAGTGGGAATATGTGTAGTATATTAGTGATACTACAAGCATTTCTTGTGATAATTTGGCTCATAGTACTTATGGGATGGTTGGGCATGAAGTAAGGAATGCATTTATGAGAAAATCAAACCTCGTTGCATCAGGAGGATAGGTAACAACTCTGTACCTCGGTACACTGGAGAAGGAGACCCTACAATATTCCTACATACCATGGAAGAATAGTGGATAAACCAATTTGAAAGAAGAAATATGTTAGCATATACCCTATGTGGGACAAGTAGCGCGTTGGTGGGTGGTTCATAGGGATAATCTTGTAGAATGGAATGAAGTCAGGATTTCTCTTACAACTCGGTTTTCAGGAGCAATGCACCTACTCAAATCTGCACTTATCATGGTAATCAACTTGTTTAGCACCACATTCAGTAGTGTGAGAGGCTCTAGATAAAGGGAAGGAAGCTTTACCACCTTTTCTATGGGTGCACAAACTTTATTCCACTTTACAAGGTTGTGCACGTGCTTGGTATGTATATGTGGAGCTACATAGAGAAACTAGAAATTGGCAGGATTTGATCGAGGTAAGGTCAAAAATTATGACTACTTCTCTACTAAACCTCTAGTAGAAGAGGCATTAAGGGTTATAAATCATTTAACTATGGGAGATAGTGCAAAGGTAGAAGAACTCATTCAGGATTTATTTGATGAGAATGAATCAGGAGCATGCTTTGATGAAGAAGTAGAGATAGATGCCATGCTACTTAAGTGCACTTGCTTTGAGAAAGAAAAAGGAAATATGGTCTACATAGTGGATGATGAAGAAGTAGAAAATCTGGATATAGATCATTCAATGCAGGTACATGTGAGGTCTTGGATAGTGTGGATAAAAATGCGTGCCTATCATGAACCTATGAGGACAAATAAAGTGAATATTGGTACGGATACTAAACCTAAAGAGGTAATAATTAGATATTATTGGTCTGAATCTAAAGTGGAAAAGATAGTGGAGTTACTCCATGATTTTAGGACTTATTTCCTAGGGGCTACCATAAATTAAATGGAGTGCATGAATCATTAGGATAGATGAAGAAGGTGTACACCTGGTCGGGAAGAGACCCTACAGAATGAACCCTAACCTACGCATAAAAGTCAAAGAAGAAATTGAAAAGATGTTGAAAATCACGGGATCATCAAGCCCCTAGAATAATCAAAGTGGGTTATCCCCATGGTTATTAGTATAAAGAAATATGGTCAGATTAGGATTTGTGTGGATTACTAGAGAATTGAATGCTACATGTGTGATTGATCCCTTTCCTACACCTTTCATAGAGGAGATATTAGAAGGCATTGTAGGGCATGAAATCTATTCTTTTATAGATGGATTCTTTGGGTATCATCAGGTCCGATTGCACAAGAGGATCAAGAAAAAAACAACTTTCACCATTGAATGGGGAAGTTTTGCATATATTGTGATGCCCTTTGGTCTAAAAAATGCGTGCTTGTTATATTTTCACGAATAGTTGTTCAAGCATTCCAGGATTTTATTCACATTTTCTTGCAAGTTTACTTGGATGATTGGATGGTGTATGGGATTGTTAAGGATCATTATGACAATTTGTGCTTAATGTTTGAAAGATGTAGATAGTTAAACATCTCTTTGAATATCAAGAAGTGTGTGTTTGCTACACCTTTTGGCACTCTATTAGGGAACATCATCTACAAGGAAGGTTTGTTAGTAGATCTAACTAAGGTTATAGTTATTGTAGGCCTAGAAGATCCTACCAGTTAGAGTGAGGTGCGTGGATTCTTGGGTCACACTGGGTATTATAGAAAATTTATCAAAGGATATGATAAGTTTTGCACCCTTGGAAGAGTTACTAAAAGGAAAAGGGACATTTTATTGGGGAGAACCATAACAGCGTGTATTTGAGACATTGAAGGAGAGACTTACTACAATGCCTATTCTATGTTTTCCCTCATGGGACCAACCATTTCATGTACATGTGGATGCCTCTAGCATGGCCATTGACACGGTGTTAGCTCAGCCTAGAGAAGGTATTATAGATCATCCTATATGTTTTTCTAGTAGAAAGTTGACTCTGCAGAAGAAGAATTATACAACTAATGAGTGTGAAGCCTTTTCAATGATCTATGTGCTACATAAATTTAGACAATACCTTCTAGCAACACCATTTGTATTTTACACCGACCACATGGCATTGAAATTCTTGGTTAAAAAGCCCATTTTATGGGGCACATATGTCGATGGGTGCTCTTATTCTAATAATTTGATTTCACAGTTGTGGTAAAACTAGGGAAAATTAATTTTGGCTCAAACCACTTATCAAGAATTCAGTCGAGGAGGATGCACAAATAATTGAAGATATAATGTCGGATGCACAATTATACAGGTTACAATGCATGCCTTCAAAATTGGAGGATATTGTTATCTTTTTATGTACATGTATGGTGCAGAAGGAATGAAATCCTTAGAGAAGAAACAACTTGAAATTCATGCGCACCTTTTATGTTGATTAGTGGTGACCTATACAAGTTAGGCCGAGATGAAGTATTGCTCAGTGTGTACTAGAGCACGAGTGCACGGACATCATGGAAGAGGCTCATGGTGGTATTACAAGTGGGCACTATGCAGGTGATGCCACTGTGCACAAGATTCTACTTGTTGGATTATGGTGGGAGACCCTCTACAAAGATTGTAAAGCATATTGTAAGGCATGTGATCACTTTAGTAGCATTGGTAAACCTAGGCAAAGAGATGAAATTCCTTTAATACCTATTCCTAGTACATAACCATTTGAGAAATGGGATATAGACTTTGTGGGTCCTATTTCACCAATGCACATGTAGAAATAGATTGCGTTACATCATCACTTGCATATATTATCTTACAAGGTGGGCAAAAGTAGCACCTACCAAGATTGTCTGTACAGCTAAACTACATAAGCTAGGTTCTTATGGGAAAATGTTCTTACAAGGTATGGATGCCCATTGAGCTTGAAAAGTGATAGGGGTACACACTTTTTGAATGAGATGATCAGGATACTATTGGATGAATTTATGATTGCACACCATAAGACTACACCCTATCATCCTCAGGAAAATGGGAATGCTGAGGCCTTCAGCAAGATTTTAAACTAAACATTGAAAAAAAATTATGGCATTGGAAGGAAAGATTAGGATGATAAATTTTATGTTGTGCTTTGGGTGTATAGAACAACATATAAGAAGTTGAACAAGGCCACACCCTTTCAGTTGGTGTTTGGCACAAAAGTAGTTCTTCCTATGGAATTCATGTTACCTTCTTTGTGTATTGTGCATGCTAGAGGTCTAGCTGATGAGAAAGCTTTGGAAGAAAGAATTGATAAATTGATATAGTTGGATGAGAAGCATGCTATAACACGTTGGAGTTAGAAGAAAGAAAATCTAGGAAAAAGGCATGGCATGATAGGCACATCAGGGACAAAAATCTTGAGATGGGATAGATGGTGCTTCTTTATGACTCTAAGTTTATGCACCATCAGGCAAGCTTAAAGTGCATTGGTTGGGACCGTATATTATCACTCATATACTTGAATCAAGAATTTTTTATTAGAGACACTTGATGGAATACGGTTACTTGGTTACTTCAATGGGAGTAGGTTGAAGCCCTACTATAAATAAGTCTTCTTGGTGTTTGTAATAAGGTAGTGTTGCCATTTAGACTAGGTTTTCATTTTTGTATTTCATTTTTCCTTTTTCATCGTTATGATTTGTCAATTTAGTTGGTGTTTTGTGTAATAAGTGTGTTTGTGTGTTGGAAGCTAATTACCATTTGAAGAAATTTTATGCAAAGGATTGCACATACCATTGGTGTGGGGTGGCTATTTACAACTGGGTACACATAAAGGAACAAACTACTATATGTGTTATTCAAGTTTGGAGAGGAGTTGTTAGAAAGGAGATTTCTTTAAAAAGATGACCGTAGATGGAGATAAATGAGGGAATAGTATAACGTGAGGTAAGTAGCAGCCATGGAGACTACCAGGGGAAGGTACACAGTGGTAAGGTACTCATGTGCATGGAAGCATGCTGAAAGAAGTCTGTAGTAGGAAGGTAGGAAGGTACGCATATTTAGAAGGTTATAGCTAGGCACGAAGATGTATCACGTGGATATTGTGAAAATGGTCAATTAATGAGAGGATTGTTGGTTGGTGAAGGAGCAATAAATGTACTAATGTTTTTAAAATCTATATAAGGATGTGATGTGGGTTCATTTTTACCTTTGCGATCACAAGTATTTGAGTGAGCTAAGTGCGATCGAGCTGAGTGAGTCATATTGAGGTGCAGAGAGTGTGAAACCAAACATGGAGAGTGGATTATTGTGCGGAAGAGGCTTGTGTCCCCATTGGTGAAGGGTTTTGAGAAAAGTAGAGGCATTGAAAAAAGAGAGGCACATGATTTCAAGCTAGGGCATGCAGATTTGAGCTAGGGTTTGAGTTTTCTTGTTATAGACAGTGAAAAGGTAGGATTTTATGATGACACCAAAGAAAACACCTACTGATAACCTGAAAAGGAAAGAAGAAGGTAGAAGATGAAGTTGAAATGGCTCAAGAGTAATTTTTAGAGAGATACCCGAGAAGCAAGAGTGGGATTCCCACATTTGTGCGCAGTGCAAAATAAGTGACTACAACCACCGTACATCTGACAACAAAAGAGTTAGATGCATTGTTGAATACAAATACCAACAAGTGCATTGTGGAGGATATGCCAATATATGATGACGTTGGGGAGAAATTATTGAAGCAGGTAGGATTCTATCAGTTGTATGAGCTCTTGTATTTTGGCAAGTATGAACCATTATACCAATGGCTTAATGAGTAGAGTCCATGAGGACTTCTTCTATTTCACCGGATGAAGGGTTAGAATCACAGTAGCCCTGATTTGACACTGACAGGATTGAAGGGCACAGGGTAGACCTTGCTAGTGATTTGACTGAATAAAGCAACAATTGTAGAGACAAGAAAGGAGTTGGGGTATACTAAGGGTCCGTATGGAATGGAAATTGATAAATTGAAGAAGTACCCAATGGTGTAGGTAGTCACGCATTTGGTAACCAAGTTGAATGATCAAGAGAGATGGTTGCAGGTGAATACCATGTGGCTTGCATGTTGCGAAGAAAATGTCTTAGGGAGTAGTCTACAACCTAGCAGGCTACATTGAGACACCATTGTTGAGGAAGCATGCATAGGAGAGAAGATAAGTTTTGGTGCTATCCTCCTTTCCCTTGTGTTTGTAGAAATTGGAGTGCCCGATGGGCCAAAGAACAAGATCTGGGAGTATCCCATGGAAAATAAGTCCCTCATGGAGAGGTTTGACAAATATTTATGTGAAGGATCAATGAGTGGGCCATTTAAGCATAGAGGTGGAGATGTGGTATGACCGACTTCACATGGAATTTGAGGAGTGGCGCATTCCAAATGAGCTACCTTGATGGTGGGAAAGGCAGTACATTTTGTGGTGTACTAACACATCTGCATCACACAATTTTCTATGAGGGATAGGGCATGGAGCCCATGGTGCAAAATGGCATATGCCTTCTCGCACTACTTCTAGGCATCAGTCCACTGATTTACTGATGCACACTACCTAAAACTTTAATGTAAATAAGGTAGATTGTGACTACCACACTCTAAGGAAGGCATATGTGTATCAGGTTGGGCTGCCTACATTGAGAGGCTCATCTCAGATGTCATAAGTATGAAGCTAGTAATCTTGGCTATTAGGGATAGTGGATTTACACTCGTATACCTTCAGCTTAAGCCTAAGCTGGAGAATAACAAGTATGTAGAAAATGATTTCATGCTCCTAGGGCCACCTAAAGGAAAACATACAGTGGAGAACATGTCAACCCCATAGCCTGCAAAATTATAATGGTGGATGAGGAGGATGAAGAACATGAAGATAGTGGTGGCTTAGATCATAGAGGCCAAAGGAAGGTATCCCACGATAGAGTAGAGACTAAGCATGCGTGGGTACTCCACCTTAGGTACAAGAAGAAGATGAAGACTTGGACGTAGAAGTAGTCCATGGAGAGAGCTGCTTTAAAAGGGTATTCAGAAGAACAAGGACCCCCAAGGCATGGGAACCCCACAACTGTGAGAGATCACCATGACTCTCTCCTTAGAAAGAGACAATTGAGAGGAAGAAGAGAAAACTAAAGTTGAATGAGGAGGTGGAGGAGTCTGTAGAGAGCAAACTGGAACCCCTATATAGCCTAAAGATGTGGAAGAACCTAGGATGAGGATATGAAGGATGAAGAGGAAGGTGTGAAGGAGGTAGAAGAAACAAAGCATGATATTGCTCAAAACATTGAAGATCCAACTCCAAACCTTGGCGCTCAAGTTCCTAAGGGGCCAAGAATGAGGAGAACAATGGGGAGTATGTTGGGCCAAGTATGGGCTATGTTGAGGACACAAGTAAAAATTGTTCGCACCCATTTCCAGAGCACAATGGGCCTTAAGGGGTTGTATGGATGGGATTTGATGGACCTAGACATGGCCACTACATGCATGTGAGGAAACAGTTGTCTAGTCCATATAAACTCACATGGATGAGCCTAATTTTGATGTATGTGAGGAGTCATGTGTGTCAAGAAGAATGAAGAAGGCACCACAGAGTAGGAACATGACTATAAAGCCCACTCTCATGTCTGATGAGTAGGTGAGCAATGCCTTGGTTAAGGTATCTATAGAAGTGGCACGGAGGAACATAGATAAGGTTTCCACTATTAGAGTGCTACTGAGAAGATAACAAGGAAAAATCTATAGAAATAGTGCATCTAAAAGGGAAGGACTTAGAAGTAGAAAAAGAATGAATCCTTCATCAGCATGGTAGAAGAAATTGGTGATTATGTCCTAAAAGCAAGACCACACTTAGAGTCTAAGGTACCTGAAAAGTTTCCTTCAGCTATGCATTATGTGCATATGTTAGTTGATTTGGTGCTTGAGGATGGACCAATTCATATGCTAGTGCCAAAGGACCCTGAACAGAAGAGAGAGAGATCAAGGGTCTTTGTGGTTAGAAATATTTCATCATATGAGGCATTGCTCCAAACTTTACAAGATGAGATGAAGAAATAAAACCAAGCTTTGAACATATGTACAACAGCTCCAGATGTAGTGATTAGGATCAGAACTATATTGGAAGATAATGAAGTTCTGAAGGCAATGAAGGATGAGACTTTAGGGCACGCAAAGAGATTGGCATTAGTAAAGAAAAAGTGCAAAGCCCTTGCAGCAACACAACATCCACATAAGGAGAGGTTGGATGAGCTTGGAAATCTCATAGCACAAAAGATGGATCTTTTGGAGGGAAGGATGTCTATTATGGCTAACATTTTCCTAGTATTGCAAAATGAAAAGGGAGAGATGACCAGGATGAGTTGGAATCCATCATTGCAGATGTTCCAAAGAAGACCAGAAATGCGTTGGATGATTGGAAAGCCTTGGAGGCTGAGATTAAAGAAGAATATCCATATTTGATCATATCATTTTAAAGAGAGGGTGTTATAGAATAGAATTCCATTCTTTGTAAAGTAATTCTTTACATTCTTTCATTCTTATTATTTATTCTTTGGGAACATTAGGAGGAACCCCATTGTCGGGATGGAAATGTAGTTTAGTGTGGGGTAATGTTGAGAGCAGAATAGAATATGACACTAAGGAGAGGAACACAAAAGATTCATGCATGTAGTAAGGCATATTTGAAGGTGTGAAAGGATAGGGAAGGAAATGCGCGTGAAAGAAAGATTGATTTAGGACTTAGCCATTTTCATGGTTATGGGACTATTTTGGAGATAGCGTACGGAGCACACAATGAGATGGAGACTTGCACGACATGCAAATGTATATTTTGGGAAGAGTGTCTACTAAGCACCATGCATGAGTTTGAGTTAATAATAGGATTACTATTGTTGCCAGTTAACTGTAAGAGATCTATTATTAGTGCACTTGCATGTGTGCATGTTATTGTAAAGGTGCATGACTATTTTCAGCATGCGACCTATTTTGGGAAGTGTGTAAGTGGTGAAGGGAAAGTCCCCACCCTTATAAATATGTATTAATTTTTGTAGTTAGAGAGACATTGTGTATGAGTTATTGTGGAGTTATATCTTGCTAGATCTGATGCACGCATAAACTTTATACTACTTATTGTAAGAAACTTCTGTATTTACTATGTTTTAATATAATGGAGTGTATTGGGTGAATAATGGTGTTAAACATGATTGTAATTGGTTCTTGCATGGTTTAATTCATTATGTTTATCACTTAATTCATGATTCTTTTAGATCTAGATCTGGAATATGCTCTATGGAATATTTATGTTATTTATGGATATGAATACATTACATCTTCATCATGTTCACATCCTATACAAACAAAATCTCTAAGAAGGTCATGGTACCTTTGCACGCTAGTGAGCACTCATCTCATGTTGGGTGATGTGCCAACATCTCCTGGGTTATTTGTGGTAAATTCTAGGATGCATCACCAGCCATCATACACCATCACAAGGCTAGTTATTTATCTCGTAACAACATGCCAACAAGGATCTCATTAAATCAACTTTCTTAAACCATGAACATACCTAAAACACTATATCATCCACCTATTGATGACACTTCACCATCATCCTATTTTTCATTAATGGAACTTTATTAATGACAAAGATAACATGTGTACAAGATTATTTGAAGAAGAGCCTTATATTACCTTATAGTGAGCATTAGGTTGAATGACGGAAGTAGTGGGAATAGTAGGAATATAGCGGTTGAGTGGAGGCCATGATAGTGGAGGATGATCCTATAATGGGTACTTTGAAGTAGTATCTTGACAGTTTTTAGTAGCCATTAAAGCATGGAGAATATGTAGAATATGTGTAGGATTGTCGCACAAAGCTTGATGAAAATTAGTAACCTTTTCGAGTTGTTCTTGATCAATGTTGGTGTCTTCATCATAGGATTGTTCACTATCATATGTTTCAATGTTTTCAAGAGGAACATTTTTAGAATTGGAAAAGGTTTTATCATATTCATCCATTGAATTAGAAACCCTACGAGAAGATGGAGAGAGCTTGATTTTCTCAAAAGACCCAAAACAACCACTACGAGTAACGGGCATAAGAAAAAAACCCTAGCTAAAGAAGTTGTAATTTGAACAATGGGTTCACCAAATGATTTAACAATACTATAATTTTATTTTAGCCCTAATATTGTAGAGTCGCATATGATAAACAAATGCTAAAGTACATATTGGACACAAGCAATAAGCTAGATAAATACGAAACCTAAGTGTAATAGAGAGAGGAAAGGACTTAAGCGATTTATGCTTAATGTCGATCATTGTGCAAATTGGAGAAACAAAGAACATGAAGTAAATATTGTCACAACTATGCACAACAAATTGTGTAGTTTTCATATGATCTTGGACTAGGTCGGGGCACTGGGCACTAGATTTTTATATGGGCACCCGTGGATGTGAAAATTGGCAGAACTTGAATATTCTTGTGTCATAAGGTTATCGCTAATAGTCATTTTTGTCACTGTATGTCTCTAGATGATCGCAAAATTTTCTTGTAACCTGGACAAATAGATAATGACCTTCAAAATCCTCAATCTACATCAAATCCCTAAAAAAATAAATATGCAATATGGGGATTCGAATTGACCCTATTGATCACTCGAGAGAGTGAACTTACAACCAAGCATTCATTACATCTCATGACTCCATAAATTTCTTGTGTGTGTGTGATATAATCATGCCCTAGGAAGCCCTTATGTAAGTGCACTTGATAGTGGGCAATAGCTAGATGTACCAATGTAAATAGATGTGTGGATGGAAAAATGAACTTCCCTTCCTATGCATGTACGTAGAAAATGCAATCCCTTGTCCCTTGAATGAAATCTAGATGGATTATTTTGATGTTATTAGATTCCCTTAGATGCAACCTTAGGTGATTATAGTAAATTCTTAGAGCTTGGTCCTTTATTTTTGTCACATATATTTTTATTTATATGATTCCCTTGGTTGAAGTTTGTAATTGACAACCTGGAAAGGATGACTCATAAGAAAACAAGATGAAGGTTTAAGATAAAAGAATCCCAAAAAGAGTGAGTAAAGTGTAAAGAGGTCACAGGCACTCAGAGGGGATGACAAGGTCACACTGGGCACTAGCATCCTCGGGCTAAGTGGTGGTAATGTCCGAAGCCATAAAAGATAAGAAAGTGAAATAATGTCAGGTATCATGATTGTGTAAAAGACCTAGTTCAAAGTAAAAGAAGATGAAAATCAATAAAGAAAGAGGCTAAATATAGTTGTCAATTACTAGTTTTATAAATTAGAAATAATATTAATGCAAGTATGTATTTAGGACCTATAAATGTACACAAGTGCATGATTTTGTGTCTACAGTAAAAATTTGTTGGAGCTTAAATATGCACCCGTACCGAATCATAAAAAATTGGGATTCGAGACAACGTGGGATTATCTCCAAGTTGTGGGAGGATAAGTTTGGCTTCCTCTACTTACTCCTAATGTTAAACTACTCCTAGGAATTGAAATACAACTACCTAACTCTACTCTAATTTTCCAAGGACCAGGGGTGAAAAGGAGATGCATAAAACATAAACCTAGACTAGAGAAGACAATTGCACCAAAAATAAGGGAATGAATACTCAAGAAAGAGAAAAAGGAATAGAATGATGATGAATAGGGTGAAAATGAAAGCCACAGATCAAAATCATGTCCAAGGTTCCACCCACGATGCAAAATGAACACAAAATCTGAAACAATGCATGTAACAAACACTGCGCAGATAAATGAGAGGCAAGAGAGTGCAATAAAACAATAACTAAGGCCAAAATGAGCCATAAAACCAAATATTTATTGCTTAAATATCATGCATAGAACATCAAGATACCGAAGGAAGATGTAAAAACATTTATATAACTCGATCCCAAGGCATGCGACCTTTAGAATTGTTTATGCAATGCAAAATGATGCCCGTGCATTTCCAAAGTATCTAACATTAAAACTAGGCATCATTTTACAATATATAGAAATTTGAAGAAGAGAAATAAGGAAAGAAGAGAGGGAAATTCGAATTCCCTATTACACCAACTAACCACCTCCATTCAATTCTTTGAGAAATTTTAATAGTCCCTGCAAAACCGCTTCCCCATGCCATTTCCTTGTTGAAGGAACAACAGTGCCCATACTACATTTAAGTTTGGTGGTTGAGTAGACCTTTTGCATGTTAGGGAGCCTTCCTCCTCTGTGCATTTTTTCTAATCAACTCATGAAATTTGATTTTATATTACATGGAGGAGGCTAATATTTCTTCAAATAATATCAGATTTGCAAAGATCAAATCAGATTGAAAATCATGTCCATTTTGGTAATTCATGGAACACCACTACTTTCCTTCGATACGCGGCTTGTTTGTTTCAGTTCTATGTGGATCTTAATCTCCATGGCTTTATCTCCTATATCATGTGGTTTTATCATCCTTTCTGCTTAATCCTGTGACACTCAATGTAACACAATTTTTGTTACAATCCGCAAATCTATTTTCCCCTTTCTTGATTTGTGGTCTATCCACTTGTCACGCGGTTTATATGAATAGTCACAAACTTCTTAATTTTCTTTTACACGTGGTTTTTTTCCTTAGTGTATCACGGCTTGCTAAGCCATCCATAGCCTCTTCTAACCTTCCATGGCATAACTTTTACCCTAGTGGTCCTACTTTTCCCGTGGCTTTGTTAGAGCACATCCTTTATTCCGTAGTTTCACTCCTTAGCCACAGCATTACCTTTAAATCCACGGCATGTTCAAACACTTTTGCAGCCAATTAATGTAATTCTATGGTAAACCAAGTAGTTCTATTTTTGTAAGGGATGCAAAAATAGACAACATTTTGGTGACTTATAGGGTCTATCTACCTACCATATGAGATTATTAGTAGCCTTAGCATCCATTGGGCATGGCGTTAGCTCGAAATATCTTGATTCTGATTTAGTTTCTCTACATTTGATTTTTGAGGTGACTGCAACTAATCCTTATTATTTTGAACCTCCCACCTTTCAGCAACCATTTGGATAACATGATGAAACCCTACACAAGAACATCTCCAAGAAATAGGAATGTGCAAAGCACTTAAGGAAAGAAACCTATACTACCAACAATGCAATGTGCTAAAAGCACTTGGAGGAATTGAAATTCTAATCTACCATATACAAGATGCATGAAAAATATTAATGAGAAGGTTTGAGATGAATCCCATTAACTAGGATTTGAAACACATTCCCATCAAGATCAGACAACTCAAATGAGTTGGCCACCTTGCAAGCGATGATGATGTATGGTCCACTCCAAATAGATTAAATTTGGAGTGTCTCCCAATTTAGTTTGATCGGCATCCCACTACAAAAAAATTCTCCCACATTGAATGTCTAATTTCTAGCTTTTCTGTTAAACCATTGTTTGTTTGATGTCGATGTTGTTCCATTGTGACCATGGAAAGCATTCTTGTTTTCCTCTAGTTCCACCAATTCCACCATTATGATTTCCCTTTGATCTGTGCCTTCAAATTCAAGTTTTTGAGCCAACTCAAATGAAGGAAACTCAAGTGATAATGGAAATCTTGCCTCTTTACCATATACCAATTTATAGGGAGAAGTGCCAATAGCCTTCTTTTTCATTGTTATCATATCCACCCAAAGTGCATTTTTACCTTTGTGTGCCACTTTATTTTATTGATGTTTATTGTCCTTTTCATGATTTTGATCAGGTTCTTATTAGTAGATTCTACCAATCCATTACCTTGGGGGTAATAATTGGAAGAATTTTTAGATAAATCCCAATTCCTAAAGCCTAATTAGAGATATTTGATCCCAAGAAATCCTTTGCATTTTCAGAAATGATAGTCTGAGGGACATCAAACCTTATAACAATTTCTTCAAGAAATTCTAGGATGATTGATTAGTGGCTTCCTTCAAGGGTACGGCCTCAATCCACCTGGTGAAATAGTCTGTGGCAGTGAGAACCCATTTGTGACCAATATTAAATGGCAGGTTGATCGTACCCATGAATTCAAGACCCCATTATACAAATGGCTGATCTGCTTGATTTGGATTAAGTGGAAGGGCCACCAGTATTTTCTTTCTAGAGAAGAGTGCACATTCTTTGCACTTCCTAATCCACCTATGAGCATCGTGAACAACGTAGGCCAAAAATATCATACTTTTATGATCTTCATGGTTGTAGCTTTAGTAGAGAAATGTCCACCTGAGAATCCATCATGGAACTTGGTCAAAACCCTGTCACATTGCTCAACTTCAATACGCCTAAGAAGCACTCCATCAATGTTTCTTTTGAAAATGACACCATCAATTAATACATAAGGAATAGATCGCAACCTTAGATGTCTTCTTTTCTTTATTCAAACCAAGAGGGTATGTACCACTAGACAAAAACTTTGACGTATCAGCAATCCAACTGTGATCATTGAGTACATTCCTTTCATCATAATGTCATTCAACATTATGCGGCATCTCATCATTTGAGGGCACTTCATTCATGAAGGTGGTTTCTTGAGATTCCACAGTGTCTAGGGCTAACTACTCACAAAGTTCTCTTCCCCTTACCAATTTTGTGGCCTTAATGGTCATATCATATTCCATGACTTTATTCACCCATCGAGCTCATTTCTCATTGATTTCTACTCCCATAATGAAATCTCTAACGCTAGAGTGTGATACTAAAACCTTTACGTGGCTAGCATCAATCATGCTTTTGAATTTCTTCAAGGCTCTCATGATGGAAAACACCTTTTTTAATGTGCTTGTATGTGAGCTCATAATTCTTCAGTGTTTGAATGAAAAATGCCACGGGTTCCTCTATTACTTGATCATTCAATTGTGTCAAACCTTGGAGCTATGTTGGGTTTCATCCCATGAGCATATAGATCAAATCCTTGGTATAATCTAGATTAACCAATGTTGGCGCCTAATAAATCTCTTGTTTTATCTTTTCAAATTTTTCTTTCCCTTCCACATGGTCCACTTGAATGTTGCATCCTTCTTGAGGATGATATTAATTGGTCTTACCAAACCCGTGAAGTTAGGAATGAATCACTTAACAAAGTTGATTTTCCCAAGGAAAGACGGCGTGAGATACTTCTTATGAGTTGACAAGGAAAAAGCCGTGATAGCTGCAATTCTTTCTGGATCAATGGAAATGCCTTCTTTTTATATAATATTCCCCAAGATCTTTCCTCTAGGGACTGCAAAGTTACATTTCTTAGGATTAAGGGATACACCAAACTCCTTCATCTTTCAAATACTTTCTCCATGTGCTTCATATGATTTGTGCTCTACTTAGAGAAAATAAGTAATGTCATCTAGGTAAACCAAGATGAATTGATTGATATACCCTTTGAAAGCAATAGCCATTTCTCTTTGGAAGGTAACCTACATTTGATAAGCCAAGAGGCATCTTTTGATGATAAAATGTTCCCCATTTGGTGGTGAACATGATTTTATATTGATCCTCTTCTTTTACTTTGATCTGGTTAAAACCAAAATAGCCATCGAGCATGGAAAACCCTCTCTACTCCCACTACTGTTTGCAAAATTTGTTCCATGGAGGGAAAGGGGTAATGATCCTTGAGGGAAGCCTTGTTCAAATCCTTGAAGTCCACACATAGATGCATTTCACCATTCTTCTTCCTTACCGGAACCAAATTTTCCACCCAAGTAGAATACTTGATTGGAAAAATTATTTTGGCCTCAATGAGTTTAGAGAGCTCCTTTCTCATGAGGGGTTCAATCTTGGGGTTGACTGGCCTTTGTTTTTGCCTAATTGGCTTAATGTTGGGATCAAGATCAATGGAATGTTTAACTATATTTGGATTGAATTATTTTAAGTCTTCATAGTCCCATGAAAATACATCACTGAATTTTTGGCACAAGGAAACAAAATTTTTCTTTTCATTTTCATTGCATACCTTCCCACATAGAAGTTCATTTCCTGGAGAAATTGAAACTTGTTGACAATCTTCTTGTTTTTCCACCATGTTCTTTTCCACTCCTTTGAACTCATCATCTGGACTAAAAATATACTCCAGCATGACTAATCCCTTTGGCAAATTATTTGTTCTTAGTTGAATAATTTGATCCCCATATACTTCTTGCAAATCATCTTACATCTTCGAGGAGAACTCTGCCTCATTTTGGATGAACTGCACAATTTTTTCATCATTGTCAAATACATGCCACTAGGCTTGGTTTTCTGGAATAGATGGCCTAACCACCATTTTAATATGTTGGGATTCCCATTGATCAAATCCTCGGCGGGGAAGAATTAAGAGCCAAGGGTTGTCATTTGGTTTGTGTCTTTGTTCAATTTTCTGGATACAACCCGCACTTAAGGGCATCAAATATTTTTAGTAAATCCTAGACCCTATGTTTATAATCTTTCAATGGCTTATTCTTTGTCACACATATGGCACGAGACTTGGTGAATGACTAATTCGGTCTCTCCAAATACCGCAACTCCTTAATTTTCCTCTTTTATGCTATTAACGAGACCATGCACCAATGCTTTGTATTTTGCTATGTTATTATAACATGTAAATTGCAATCTATGAGAAAAGAATAAATTTTCATATATTGGGGAAATGAGCACAACACCCACCCTAGCTCCATTTTCGCTTTTATAACCATTAAATAACATTGTTATGGTCCGAAAAAAATTTCCTTTTCTTGTTTGAATGTCGCGGGTATTACACATTCCTCGTGGAGAATGCAATAAGTTCTGTTGTTGTAGACTCACACCCTAGATGCAAATCAGGTTTCTAAGTTGATCTTCAGGCATCCTGTGTGATTTCACAACATTGAAACCTTTCTCCAAGTGTGGGACTTGCAAGAATGAGAAAGGAATCTCCGAGAGAAGGCTGGTTCTGCTCCTAAACTACTCCTTACAAGCTATTCCGGTGCAGCAAGCTAATCTAAACCTAATCTAACCATGCCAAGGAGATAGAGAGAGAGAGAGAAAAGGGAAAAACAGCAAAATCCTACACTAAAACGGTGATACACCAGAGAAGGAGAATGTTGAACATCTATCAAAACTGTCATGGGACAAGGAGAGGTGAGCAATGGGAAGGATGGACAGATGCATCACAGGCCCAAAGATAGATTTCACACAGAAAATGTCCCAAAACTCCATGAACACAACGCCAAACCTGCAATGAACATTCAAACATGCACAAATACCTGTAATGAAGAGAGGTAAGAAGAAAATAAGCAAAAACGAGCAAGGATGGACAAATGCATCATAAAACACGTTTTGTGCTCCGAAGTTTGCACAGAACATCATTTCAATAGTAAAAGGCAAAAACACCATTACAGAGCAAGGGAGGAGGTTCGAACTCCATTTTCAACCCTGGAGAAGAAAAAGAAGGGAGGGCAGAGCTAGAAAAGATGAACCACCTGTAATTTGAGCCAAATCTGGCTTTTTACATTGCATGGGTCGAGCCCAGGAGAGAGAAACGTAAAAAAAACATGCAAGCCGCCCAACCATTGACCAAAACGCATTCTTCATTAAAATCGGTGGTTGAAACATCACTTCTGGCCATGCTGAAGAAGAATGCGACCCATGTGCATTAAATCGGTTGTTGAAACATCAGTTCTAGCCATGCTGAAGAAGAATGCGACCCATGTGCATTAAATCGGTTGTTGAAACGTCAGTTCTGGCCATGCTGAAGAAGAATGCGACCCATGTGCATTAAACTGGTTGTTGAAACGTCACTTCCGGCCATTACTACGCGCCAGATATGTTTCTTGATTTTCTCTCCCCAAACTGAACCAAAAATGCAATATTGACCCCGGAATCATGTAGAGCATCTCTCCAGCTTTCCATTGATATAAGGAACGTGAAAATCCGAGCTCCCTGTGAAAAGTTATGGCCACTTGAATATTTCCCGCGTCAGGGTCTTCATCCTGTCGGGTTTGGGGTTCTCCTCTGCATTTGCATCGGGCTTGGAGGACGCCTCGACATGTGTTAGATGCTTATGTTCTCCTGAAACCCGCTTCCACCAGTATAACCAAGGTTTCCCTTTGTTTCGGGGTCGGAGAATGAACCTGCATGTGCATCGGGTTTGGAGGGTGGCTCGACATGCCTTTGCGCCATGTTTCCCCGACTTGTTTTCCCGACTTGCCTTTGATGTCGGGTTCTTCGACCCCTCCGACATATTCCTTGTAGAGACACGTGGCATGATTTGATTGGTTCTCGGGCCTTTCGGGTTTTCGCGTCCTTCGCGTCCTTTTGTCCCGGATGTCCCAGTGCTGTCTGGGACAAAAACATCCGATCCGCCCGAAATGGGCTTCCTTGTCCCTCTTTGCGTTGGACACGTGGCAAGATTTGATTGGCTCTCGGCTCCTTCGGCTTTTCACATCCCACGCACCCCTTTGTCCCGCTTGTCCCAGACGAAAGTTCTCTTTTTCGGCCGAATCGGCCGGTTCGCGTCCTTCGCGTACTCTTGTCCCACTTGTCCCGGACTGTTTGGGACAAGTTCTTCCGGTTCGGCCGATTCGGGCGGTTCGCGTCCATTTGTTCCAAGCTGCCCTAAGTGTTACGCAGATGCACTGGAGGCTTTTCGGTCGGTTCGCGTCCAGATGTCCCAACTATCCCAAGGACCGCCTGGACTAGGACTTAGCCAATTTTCACGATTTTTCCTGTTCCAAGCTTATTTTCTGCAACTTTTTCCGCATTTCTCAGAGCTTGCTCTTTTCTTCTAGGACAGGGGAGTTAGAAAAATTCTGAAGGGACCCTAGAAACATGATTTTTGCCCTGGAACTTGAGAATTCTGATGTATGTTATCAATTCAACCCTGGGGGATGAAATTGGATAACAGTTCCCATACCAGTCTCAAATTTTTTAAGCTCCTCATCATAAGGATCAAACTTATGATCTCTCTCAGCCCATTCATCTAGCAACAAATCAAGCATGGAAAGAGGGATAACCTACTCTTCAGGAGCTAAGTCTTACTCATGTCCTTATTGTATTAAGTAATTTGATTGGATGAGAGTGGGGTCATATGACTCAATATGGAAAGAGAAGATGGGCTCAGCTTGTATTGTGAATCGGGTACCATATCTGGTTTTAGAAGCATGTGACTCCAATCTGAGGATAAATAGCCACCCACCTTAGCAGTGAAATCTCTAGACAAATAAATGGCAAACATGGGAGGAAGGTCAATGATTGAAATATCATGGGTTATAGTGAGGCTTGGGTAGGGAATGAAGTGTCAACTCAAGGTATTTTATTACGCCCAGGACATTCAAAATTGACCCATCAAGTTGTAAAACTCCCCTAGACATAGGAATGTATTTGAGACCTAAGATATTAGCTATTTTCTTGGGAATTACAGAAGTACTAGCCCCAGAATCAATCATATAGTTATGAACTAGGTATTTACCCACAATTATAGACATGTAGAAGGGTGGGGTTTTGATATTTTTACTTACTTGATCATCCTTTTCTTGACATACATTGGACCGTGGTATGATCCTTTTGCATTATTGGATCTACGGGAGGTAGTTGCTTGAGGGCTTCACATAGGAGATCATGTTGTGATGTCAATATTAAGCACATCCCACATAGAGACATTGACATTAGTTTTCTTAATTTTCTCAACAATGTTGAATGGGATAACCTCAAACTTCTGCATATGTGGTATGATACCTTATTTTTTCTGTTGTGGTGACATTTGATTTGATGGCTTTGGTTGAGTAACAACCTCTTTATCTGTAGCTTTGAGAGGAAGCTCAAGTGGCTTGCTCTTGTTCACCGCGGATTCTTTTTCTTTTCCCATGGCATTGGCATGATCTGTGGAAGGTGGAGATTGTGACTCCAACATCCTTTTCTTGTGTCATGTATTATCAGCAACATTGATTGATGGTCTATTAGAACTTCCTGCCACTTGGTTGACTGCGCAAAAATCTTCAGCTCCAAAGAACATAAGGTTAGTGTCATTATTGGTCTCTGATTAGCTTTCACATATTGGTTTGGTGCCTTTAGTAGTGGTTCTTGTTTCTTGAAAGATCCTTGAACCATGTATTCTTGAAGGTGTATTTCCCTCTCATAGCCAAGTTGGTTATGCAGCAGATGACATGGAAAACACCACTCTATTTCTTGTGCCATATTATTTTACACAGGAACTAAAGCCTAACTTGAACTAGGAGGAGAAATTTCTTGTGGCGGAGGGATTATTGCCAAGGGAAGAGGAGCACTTTGATCCTGCCATATGTTATTATGTTGGTTATGTGCATATATTTGACTAGGTTGTTGATTTCTCCATGGTTGATTCCCCTGATTAGAAGACTGCCCTTGATTTTGATAATTCTTATAGGATTGAGCTTGTTATTTTTCTAAGGATATAATTTTGTTTGTCAAGTTTCTAATCAACACCTTCATATCCTCATCCTCCTTTTACTGAGAAGGATTTTGTGAGGTGGAAGCAATAGGTTACAGATTTGGTTGAGGAATAGGAGTAATGGAAGGTTGGGAAACTTGTGGCAATTCAACATGTAAGGGCATAGGCGGCCCTAGGGCTAATTTCCTAGCTTGTATTAAATAATTTTCTGCCCTTATAGCTAATGCATAAGCCACTCGTAGCGTTATACCTCCCATAGATTGTACCATAACAACAATATCATAGTTAAGAGATTTCAAAAAGTAAATAAATGCACCTTCAGTTGTAGGCCTGACAAGAGCTAGAATTTTGTCCTAGGTTCTCTAGAATCTGAAGTTAAAATCCACCATGAGTTCACTTGGGGCCCTTTTGATGGTGGTTAGTTGCTCCAATAGAGACAAGTTGTCTTCTCTTTCTCCAAATTGACTGCACAAAGTTGTACATAGCTCATTCCAATTTCTAATTGATCCCACGGTCAAGCTTCTGAACCATTACAAAGCTTTTCCTTTAAAATATGAAGCCAAAAACTTAACTACTACATCCATCTCAAAAATTTCATGAATTACACACACATTTGCAATATCTTGGATATGATCAATTGGAGTGGTATGGTTTTCTCCTGTGAAGAATGGGATATTATTTAAAGCTGCTATAGGAATAGGATTTTGAGCATTTAAGGAAAGTGGACTACTCCCTGTGAAATTTACAAATGGATTGGGTTGATGTGCAGTTATTCTGATGGGACTAATAACTCTAGTGGACTACAAGAAGGGTCTACCAGGTGGCGGTGTTGACAGAATTCTATTTGGAGGAGATGGAGATTTGTGAATCTACCTTCCTCTTCTACCTCTTCCTAGGGATAACTACAAATATTCAAATACACCTTCTTCTCGTGTTCTAGACTGAGTTTGTATCCTTCTCATGAATCAGGGACACTTTGTATTGTTGAAACCAGTTGATTTTTTAAATGGAGTCACCAGATGTGTTGTAGAGCCTCAAGGCTAAAGTTTCACCAAGATACACACCAAAACTTGATAAAACTGGAAATATTAAGTTCAAATGTCCCATCGAGCGTGCCAAAACTATTAGAGCTCAAATATGCACCCGTGCATGTGTCATGACAATTCGGGATTTGAGACAACATGGGACTTTCTCAAGTTATGGAATTCAAACCGAGACAAATGTCTAGAGAATTTAGAATTCCTCTTCTTACTCCTAATGCTAAACTATTCCTAGGAATTGAAATGCAACTACCTAACTCTACTCTAATTTGCTAAGGGACCAAGGTGAAAAGGAGATTCATAAAACATAAAACTAGACTAGAGAAGGTGATAGCACCAAAAAATAAGGGAATGAATACTTAGGAAAGAGAGAAAAAGGAAGAGAATGATGATTAAGAGGGCTAAAATGAAATCCACAGATCAAAACCACATCCAAGGTTCCAGTTCCATGATGCACAATGAACACAAACTCTAAAACAATGCATGCAACAAACCTACAAATAAATGAGAGGCAAGAGAGTGCAATAAAATAGTAGCTGCGGGTGAAAGAGCCACAAAACCAAATATTTATTGCTTAAAGATCATTTCTAGATCATCACGATACAAGATGAAGATGTAAAAACATTTACTGAGAACTTGACCCCAAGGTATGTGACCTTTAGAATTGTTTGTGTAGCACAAAATGATGCCCATGCAATTCTGAAGTATCCAACATTAAAATTGGGCATCACTTTACAATATTTAGAAATTTGAAGAGGAGAAAGAAGGAAAGAAGGAAAGAAGAGAGGGAAATTTGAATTCCCTATTACACCAACTAACCACCTCCATTCAATTCTATGATAAAATCGATACTCCCTGCAAAATTGCTTCCCCATACCATTACATGGTTGAAGAATGAGCAGTGCCAAAATGCATTTAACTCTACTATTTGAGTCATTACGAGTAGACCATTTACATGTTAGAGACGCCTTCCTTGCTCTATGCATCTATTTCCAATCAACTCATGAAATCTGATTTTATATTGTGTGGAGGAGGCTAAGATTTCTTCAAATAATATCATATTTACAAATATCAAATCAGATTAAAAATCATGTCCATTTTAGTAATCCACGAGAAAAATACTACTTTCCTTTAATACGTGGCTTTTTGTTTAAGTTCTACGTGGCTCTTGACCTCTGTGGATTTATCTCCTATATTCTGTAGTTTTACCATCCTTTCCACTTAATCTTGTGACACTCAATGTAGTGCGTTTTTGTCTACAACCCGTGGATCTATTTTCCCCTTTGTGTGATATGCGGTTTATCCACTTGTCGCACGGTTTATATCAACAACTGCGGACTTCTTGATTTGATTTTACCTGTGGTTTTCTAACTTAGTGTATCACATCTTGTTAAGCCATCTGCGGCCTCTTCTAACCTTTCGCGGCATAACTTAGACCACTGAGCGGTCCTTCTACTTTTCCCTGTGGATTTTTTGAGCACATCCTTTATTCTACGGTTTCACTCCTTAGTCATGTGGCATTTCCTTTCAATCCATGGCATGCTCAAACACTTTCACGGCCAATCAATCCAAGTCCGCAGAAAACCAAGTTGTTCTATTTTTACAATGAATGAAAAAATAGACAACATTATCAATCCCTATCGTTATGGCCTATGTGAGCTTGGCCTATACAATTGTAGACACAAAATCATGCACTTACTACTTTTACTATACCACCAAGTATGTTGTTTTATATATGGATCTTGAGTAAGAAGAGTATTCACTAGTGAACCATTCCATAGTCCATTTGCTTGTATTTTTGTTTCTATTACTTTTAATTTTCACACTTATCTTTGATACACCCGGTTATGGTTAGGGCACGGGGATCCCTATTTTTTATTCCTCACTCATTTATCATCAATTGTCTCTCGAAACTAGCACCTAGGACTAGACACTAGTGCCAAGCACTCTTGTCCATCCTAGGCACTGGTGTCTTCTTTATGTTTGATCTTATTTTTGACATTTGAGGTTGGTCTTTTAAGTTTTTTCCTCTCATATCCTGAGGTACTAGTCAACATGTCGGGTCATTAGTGTCAAAACTCAAGCAATAGACTCCTATATAAACACAACCTACATACCATTATATCAATGGTAAATTACTATCAAGGGATATCTATCTACATATCTCAAGGGACTGCATTTGGGCACATTACTCTACATACACACTACATAGGAAGGGGAGTTCATTCTATTCCATCCACACATTTTCATTTTATCTAGTTATCACTTGTTATCTTAGCATCGTTGGTGTGAGGGAAACCTAGGAGAACTATCGTACACACAAGAACATAGAACTACATTGGAGTGCGAGATGTAGTGTAGCACCCATTCGTAAGTTCACCATTGTTGTAACACCCTTGACTGTTGTTATTTTCCTCCTTTGCATTCAAGTGTTGATATGTGATTTTCCTTATAAGGATATGTTCTTCTGATTATTGGAAATCATGCTTGATATGGATACATCTTTTCTGCTCTTAAGATCCTTTGACTGAACTGGAATGACTTCTCTGAATCCATTTTTCACTTCGGTAGGTGATTTGCAATCTAGTTTAAGAGTTGTAAACTTGTCTTTTTATCTGACTCATCCTTGGATCAATTTCAGTGATCCAAGGGATGTTTTAAATCTGCTCCATTGAACGAATGGTAAAATTGACATTCCATGAGTTAAGATACATGTTGGACTAAACTTTGTTGTTGCAAGTTCTTTAATTTTTATGTGAACGTACTTCCATTCAGTAGGTTGTTTGGCTTGGGTCTTTGAAGATCAACCATGACAGGTCATTGCTGATAAAAATGGGCATGCAGCCTATTCATAGCATAAGAGAGATCCAGGGTCCTATATAGGATTAACCTACGGGATCCTAAGCTAGGTAATATATATATATATATATATATATATATATATATAAAGCTATGATACTTGATAGAATTCTGAGCCTAACCTAAAACTCCTTATTCTATTTTGATTGGTTGAATTGTTGATTTGCAACCTAACCTAAGCTCGGTACTAATGGGGATTGAAAAGGCTACTAGGTATTAAATTAACCTAGATCCTAATACTACAAGGTATTATTGTAACCTAACCTAGTGTTTTAAACTATGGCACTTTGAATTATTTACCTATGTGGAAATTATCTAACCTAATTGCTAAGGCCATGGTGGGGGTTAGTTGTTAGTGTTATATCCTAAGGTATAAATTTAAATTCTACCTAAGATCTAACCTAAGCAATCTAATCTATCCTAAACTAATGGATATGAATTGGGACTTAAGTGGTCACATACATATTGGTGACGGTTCCTAAGGAATTTATGATGTTGATAAGGTTTATTAATGCATATAGACTACTAGCTTTGGTAGGGGTTAGTTGGTTTGGCAGAGGCTTAGGTGGTAGTATCACTAAAAATGGAAACTTATGTTAACTTGGACTTGGCACTCGCTCGCCAGACTTCAGTAAAGCGGTGGCAAGGAGGATTGAATGGGAGATTTGGAATTAATGAGATTAATTATTTTTGGTTATTGAGCCCGAACCACCTTGGAGACATGCGGTGGATTTTTGATGGGTTGTTTCATTTTGCATGTTCTCTAATTTTCTTTCTACATGCGCTCTGGTTTTTGAACCAGCAAAGTAAACTACACTTCATGGCTATTTTTGAGGTTTTAAATCTATTTTCATTTCGTGGAATGTATAAGAATCATTGTGGAAGAATTATCTGGTTGTTTGATCTTTTGTGGAGAAGAGGAGAAGAAGTGAGTTCGGCTAGAGGTCTTCTTTGATTTCACAGTGACACTATCAGGCATGATAGGCTCTAACTATTAAAATCTCTTGCTTTCCTCTAAGTGTTTTCATTAAAGCAACTTTTCTCTAATGAGTTTGTGCATTTCATGCTTTATCTGGTTAATTGATTGATGGGTTTTGTAAAACTTGCATTCTGGGTTTTGAATCCATGATATACGTGATTCTGTTGGAAGCTTATGTTGTATTGTCTTTTGCACAAAGGAACTATGCATACGAGAACAAAGTTGGTAACTCTGTTTAGCTTCTTCAGTTGTTGGAAATTGTTGTTTGGTTTTAACTTCATTTACGACCAATAATTATTACTGAGTTTTGCCTGTGTTTGTGAACTTGTGTTTTGTGAACTCGAGCTAGTAAGGAACTCAGTTCTTATGGATACTTGCAAACAGGTTTGAGCTATTTGTTGGAAACTTGTTTCAGTGGATAGAATCGTTGTAGAGATTCTCGGCTCTATGGTGTTAGCATTTTATTTCATAGTTAAATGGACTGTGGATTAACCCATATATGGCTTGTTGTTTTTGTATTTCTTCTTGCAAAAACTTTGACTATTGTTGAAACTCGCATGCACTAGAAAAACTGTATATGGCTTGGGTTTTGTATTTATTCTTGCGAAAACTATGATTGCTATGAAACCCACATCTAACTTGGAACCTGTGTTTGTTATCTTGGATAAGTTAGACTATTGTTCGAAGCCTCATATGGCATGGTGCTTGTGAATTCTTGTTCTTATGACCATATTAAATGTTTTTGGAGGTTCTTTATGAACCCAGCTTTTAAGTCATCTGGTCTGAGCTCTGTCAAGCATCTTACATCCCGTTTGAGTTGGGAAACTGGGTTTGAAAGGATGTTAACTGAAAATGGAAGCATTCTTCTTAGAATGAATTGTTTTATAAGTAGTTTCTTCTTATTTGATCTAGCATTATGGTGCTGGTGTATTTATGAATTCGTGATTGTGATATTATGATGCAACACTGTACAATCAATTTGTTACTTGGTGTTTTTAATTGAAATGGTAACTTGAACGATGTGTTGGTTCATATTTTATAGTCCTTTGACTATTTTATAAACTAAAGAGGGAACATGATGTTACCCGAACTTGGTTATAAGCATTTGAATAATCTTGATCCTTTGTGGGATTTTATGCTTTACATTGTGCTCAAAATTGTATTTTGAGTCTTGGGACAAGATACGTATTATATTTATGATGTTTTCATCTTGTCATTTGTTTGGAAACCTAATCTGTAGTTCTTGTAGTGATGCATTGACATACTATTGAGATAGTTTTGCCTTGCCTGAACTATTGGGAAGTTTTGAGTGTTAGCATCTACTCAGATTTCTTACCTCTTGTTGGGTCTAATAAATGAATGTTAAGTCTTGAAAGATAAATTGCGATTCAAAATTGATTGCGAGACTGTGTTTGAACTTCACTATTTTATTATCGAGTTTAAAAAGAGAAAATTAATGGTAAGGATTGATGGAACTTCACTATTTGATGGTAAAGTGTTCTAAGAAGGAAAAATGTTAGTATGTTTTCTTCAAGTTGTTACATTCAATAAAAGATTGTTAAGTCTTTAATGATACACCTTTGTGAAACTTTTATTCTTGGAATTTGTATGAGCTTCATTGTTACAATGTTCCTAATGGAAAGTAGAATTCATGCATTATAATGTGAAGATTTAGAAAGGAAGATAGCATTTAGTTTTCTCTTTCCTTGAAGTTGATCTTGTTCTCTTTCTTTGGAAATCTTGCATGAACTTAAACTGTATGTATGAGAGGAGGTAAAACTATTTAATTAAGTTGTAAGAAATGATTATAGATTGGGATCATATTTTGTTAGGACTCTTTTTCTAATACAATTGGGTTAAGTTCATTGGTTAGAACCTCCTGATTTTTATTCTTATTGGAAAATGAAATCAGTGTTTATTAGTCTTTTTATACTTGTCATTTGACTAAAATGAAGTAGAAAGAGATTGAAGATAGGTTGGAAAAAAGAAATTGCAAACTTGTTGTTGACTATTAATCCATCATTCCTTCTTGGATTTCTTTCATTTGGATCTGTTTTGATGAATACCTTAAAATGTTGAATTTTAAAGTAGAGGACCTTTAAAGGAAACAGTTTAAATCATGATATACACATGTTTCTACCTTGTTGATGTTATGTACTTTGGCATAATGGGAATGGTTTCTCTCCTTCTTTACTTGAAAGTTAGATGAAACATCAAGAGGGAATATGTTGTAAAAACTCCTATATCTTATAGTAAAGATAAGTGTTGTATTATATTTGGTAGGATTGGAAACAATGATATGTTATGATTTGTGGTTTGGTAAAGAAAATTGATAGGATCAATTATACTTTAATTTGTAAGACATATTTTATAGATTATATTTTGTTCTTCTTTTTGTTAATCTTGGTTTAGTATTTCTCTTCTTTTTATTGATATTACTTATGCTTAGGGAGTATGAAATACTAGTTGTTCATTAAATCAGGGTTGTTTTTATTGGAACAATTAGTGGAATGCACTTTGTTTTAAGGCTTAGTGCTTATCATGCTCAATTCATTGAACTGACCCGTGCTAGCAATTTTTACAGATGGACTTCGTAAGTGATAAAAGAAGGCAAAAACTTATATGATGCATTGGCTGATCTAAGTTGATTCTTGTGAATAATTCTGATTTGTTCTTAAGTTGTATTGAAAAAGAAAAGTTATTCTCTTTTGAATGAAGGTTGTTGTCATGCTAGTATGCCTGAAATGCATAAGTTGTAAATTTATAAATTTTGAAAATGAATTGAAGAATGAGAATTTACTTGCATGGATTATGTAAATTATCTTGTACTTTTGTAAAAGAAATGGAATCCTATCCTGTTGATATTATTCATGTTATTTATATGTTTCAATGAGTATTTTTGGATAAGTAGGAAAAAGGGAATTAGTGTATTTTCCCTAAACATGATGCAACTAAATAAGTTGCAAAATTTCAATGATCTTATCTAAACAACTCATATTATTAAGGTAATGTGTAATGAACTTACAATGAAAACTATGAAATTTGTAAAGGACATAAAGGGTGTGTTAAACCCTAGAACTTAACCATGAAGAGGAAGACTCTTCCTCTCTTATGAAAAGTAGTCAAGAAGGAAGATATGATTTATAATCATTAGACTTCATTTAATAAAGACTACTAAGTTACAACCTCGGTGGTTGTTACACTTCCTTGAGTGGTTAAGTCACATTAAATGGAACTTAAGAGGTTGTTGTCCTTTCTTCTTGGTAGTTGCTTGTTGAGCCAAAGTTAACAAACATCGAAAGAAATCTTAAGTTAAGGAAGTTCTGCAAGGATTAATGGAACCTGATTTGGAAAAGAACTTAGGGAGAGTTGGATTAGAGTTGGGCAGGGTTGCTGAAATCTACCTTTAAGAATCCAAATTAATTAAACTTTAATAATCTCCTAGGGGTATGTATATCTCGACAAGGTTGTTCTGTAGGATGTTGGCACATGCCGACTACAAGGTTGTACCTTCAAGAATATTAGGATCTTCTTGGGGATATAGCATTGTAGTTGACATGTGGTAATACCCTTCTGCATTAATCATCTAGATCTACACACTTTTGGACTTGAACTTAGTTTCTCTCCAAGACTGGGTAGTAGCGTAGTTACGATACAAAGTAGCCCTCTAGGACTCAGGGTACCTTGGCACATGGGTTTGACTTAGGTTGATCCAGTATGTCAATCTATCCTAAGTCTTTGTGAGCTCCTTCTATCACAACCTATGTTGTTAACTTAGAACTAGGGATTAAACCTTGGGCAAGAGGACTGTGTGAAAGTCAATAAAGGAAATTCTAGATAACTTGATGTAGAGTGGGGGTGAAGGACGTATTCGGATTGATTGAGTATGATGTCAAGGAATAAATAATATGAATAATATGTTAGAATCTTTGGCTAAATTATCAGCAACTCTACTGATTGCGTTGTCTATGTCACCTAGTCTAAGGATCGTGATGTAGATGAATATTGGTAACAACTATTTAGTTAGGTTCCTTAGACAAATCACTCAATACATAGATCGGGGTAAGAGAACCAAGTATATGAAATATAAAGAAAATTATTTAATACTTAGTGTTAAACATGAATAGATCGGTAGTTCACCGAGTCATGAAATGAATAGATCGGTATTTTACCAAGCCATTACAGCCACATATGGTTATCTGTTATAAGAATGGTTGTTTTGTAATGTGTGTTCTAAATTATGTATTTATAACAAAGAACATTACCCAAAAAAAATCCCTTATTTCTAAAGTCTTAAAATAGGAATGTTATAATTGTGACATGACTAAGGAGAGTTTAACCCTTCATTTCGCATCTTTATTTTTTAGGATTTGATGTATTTTTTAGGGTTTTACATAAGGATATGTGTCTACTGATTTATAGGTACCTCAGTGATCCAAGTGTGACATAAAGGAGACTAAAAGATAACAAGTGTGAATCCCTAGCGACATTTTTGGAACTAAATTCTAACCACTTCTGCAGACTTCGGTGACCATACAGAAGTCTTGGGCACCATCAGTCACCCCTATCCTTACCTAGGTGCCCGTGTCCAGACATAGCAAGCATCTCTACATTTTTTTGAGTCTGATTACAATGGTATGTGCTTTTGTTCCATCACATCTACCAATTCGAGACTCACTTAGGGGATAAGCTTAATTGAGATAAGTACCTTACCCCTCTCATTTCCTTTCATATTAAAAATTAATAAATTGTGTAGCATTTATATTTCATTGTTTATCAGTTATAGCAGATCTTTGCATTCATATTTTAATAAAATATTCAAACTTTATTAAATCAATAGTGGTAAGTTACTAGCTCATCCCATCTCTCTCACCAATTAGTGTGGCCCGCTCATCCAATAACGTGGATTTCTCATCCTCTAATACTCGCCACTTTATCTTCCTCATCTCCACCCTCGCCACCACCACAACCCTCCCGAGGTACGGCCTCTACATGGGCCTACACCCATCTCTCAAACCCTCCTAGCTACCCCTACCACCATGTAGCATAGGCCTCCATCACTCCAACATTATCATATCCTTCTAATTCTCCCTAAGAATCTACCCTAACACCTACCCCCTCCTCATCCACCATGTCAATTATCTCATGTATAACTCGCGGCGCTACATCATACTCTATATCATCCTACTTATAGGCCACTACTACCTCTAGTACACCCTAAATAAAACCAAACTATCATCAAACACAACCAAATATGATCATCTCCCACTTTGATCCTCCCCCGGCCCCACAACCATCTATTTTTATTGTACCCTCAACTCCCCCTCACACGGGAAATACCCCAAAACCTATATACGTCATTAAAATAACATCCCCACCTAGTAGGTGACTAGAAGCTACATGTAATAATCTAATGGGCCTCAAAATATAGGCTAAGTTCCAAATGGCGCGTGTGCATATGGGATCAATATGAAGAAGCGCGCGTAGGGTAAAGGCACACAAGACAAGGGTTTTAGAATGGTTTAGTAAAACCCACGGTGTGCGAGCTAGGAAAAGAAAAGGGTTTTAGGAATTAGCCATATTCAGTGTTCTAGGAAGCACACAAGAAAAGCGTGACCCAACTATGCATGCGGAGTGGATAAGGTGCCACTGAAACTTGGTGGTCAAGAAAGGAATATTCCATGCAATGGAAGGATCTAGAAAGAAATCATTACAAAGAGTGGAGAGCTTGGATGAGAAGAAGCATGCTCCATTAGAGGACCACCTTGACACTCACCGACTAATCTATTACTTCAGAAAGGCATGATGGTGGGAAATATAGCTATATATAGAGATGCTCAGTAGAAGAAGAGACAATGGATATAGAGAAAATTAAAGGTGAAGCTCTGCAGAAATGATAAGAAGGTTCCAGAGAGTTGAGGTTCTCATTTAGAGGATTGTAGGAGTAGTAGATTTTTAGAGGGATGGGTCTATGAAAATCCTCTTCTAATATGGGAGCATAGTTAGGGTTTCTGATGCATAAGTCTAATTTGCATTATTACATTGGCCTATCATGGCTTGGTGAATGTAATATGGTTACTGAAATTTGACTAATATGAATATAAGATTTTGTTCTAAGTATAAATTATTCATGGGTGTGAATCCTATTATATTTCCTTTCTAGTATGGATTAGATATGTTATTCATATAATGTTTCTCTAGTTACCTTAATGAGTATATTTGTGATGCCCGTTAAGACAACCCACTTGAGACCCATGAAAAACCTAGGTTTAGTTAGAAAATTATGGAATAATTTTTTTGTGTTAACGACCAAAGTCTCAAGGACAATTAAATTCAACTGATAACTTTTCCCATTATAATAATTACTAATTCCACAATATAAAGCAACAAGTGTAATAAGCCTACACCTAGCTCAAAACTCCTTAGGGATTAATTTAATCACTGACTATAATGACATTTTAGCTAAATATTCTCTGATTAAAATTTTAGGGTTAAGGGACCAAAACAATTAAATACCCAAGGTATTTAATTCCACAAGATCTAAATCAAGAGCAAGGTTTAATTACAGTGGGGAAAGGAAAACATATTTAAAATCATCAGAGTAAAGTCTTACTTACCCACTCCCAGAACTCGGTTAAGAGTGTCTACAACCAAGTTACGAGACAAAAAGTTGTCACTAACAGGTTCCAGAACAATTCTAGTTTACTAGAACATACTTTTCTCTTATTAACAATTATTAGAGGTCACAAGGTCAAAAATTTAGGGTTAGAACGTTCAACTATGTTCAAAGGGTAAATTATCACCATACCCACTCTCTAACAAGATTAGAGTTTAAACTTGATTTTTCTCATGCTTAACACATTCAAAATCTTAATAAATCATTCCCTTGGATAGGAAATTTTCTCACCTTCTCGATGATATAAAGAAGTCCTCCTAACTCTTTGTAAAACTCTAGTTATGGGCCGGCAGGCCTTGGGGTGAAAATTTCCCCCAAAGGCGGTTCTAGGTGCAAATTTTCAAAAAAATGGATTGGCAGGCCACGGGAGATCTTTTGAATTTTTCCCCATGCGGGGTGAAAAACTAGTTTTGTGCCCACACTTCGCTACGCCGCCAAGGACACGTGTCGAGCTCCAAGGCAAAGTGGGGAGAAAATGAGGGAAGGGTGGGGCGGCAGAGGTTTTAAGGAAATTTCACCAAGGAGGTGGAAAGGAGCAAAAATCACATGCAGGTCCACACGTCCACGGAGTTGATTTCACCAAGGTGAGGGTGGGAGTGCGGGGCCATGAGGGTTTTTTTCTTCTTTTTTAAAATTTTCCAAACAAACAAAATTCAAAAAGGACAAAGTTTGTGAGGGTTCCGCCTCCGTCATGCCACGTGGCAGCCTCTAATTGGCATGGGCCGGCAGCTAGTGGAGCAAAGTGGGAAAAAATTTTAAAATTTTCCCAAAAAATTTTCCAAAAAAATTCTAAGTTTTCAAAGGGAAAATTTTGAGCCGTGGGCCCGCCAAGGAAAATTTTCCCAAAATTTTCCACCAGGGAAGGAAAACTTCAAAGGGCCATAAATTTTACATAAAGTTTAGTTTTGGGAAAACGAGGACTTTATGGAAAGATCTCGATGCCCTCTTTTCACATGAATCATAAATTTTACATTTTGATAAATTTTAAGGGGTCAATTTTAAGAAAATGTTCTACAAGCTTTTTAAAAGCAAACTGGTAATTTTTAACTTATAAATTTGGTTCAATTTGATCTTCTCCTTCACTCAACATGCCAAAAAAACATGGAGAACTATTCTAGGAAGGATTTAGGATGCATTTGGAAGGTTATTTTTCTTGATTGATTCCAATTTGAATTTTTTTCCAACATTTGACAAAAAAAAACGACTATGAAAAGTTTGGGCCTGATTTTGCAATGTTTTAAATTATTTCCTTAAGTGTTTTTTGTCAAAATGAGTTCATTGATATCATAGCATGCTAAATTTTAATGTTTCAATGTTGATTATTGTTTGCAAGTTTGAACTGTGCATTTTAAATAAATAATTTATCCAGTTTTAAATTTATAAAGAGATCAAATTAAAAGGGGTCCATTTAACTTTTTCATCATTCAAGTGTGGAAATTAATTTCTATTCTAGTCTAATGCATTTAGTTGTTTTTAATCAAACCATTTAATAGCTAAAATGCAAAGTCTGATTTCCAATTTAACACATTTCCAAAAGAGGCAAAATAATACAATTCCTTCATACGTATTCCTTTCTTTCAAATAGAAATTTCATTACATTTAAAAATCAGATTTCAATACAACAATGCAAATGAAGAAAGGTATTGCAATCCTTTATTGATTTCAAATACAACTTTACATCTTCCAATTTCTTGAATTCAATTAGTAGATTTCAATTTCTTTCTTTCGAATGTACAGAACAAAATAGATATATCTTTCACACTTCAATTTTACAACTTTCATAATCAATACAACATCTTTCCATTTCAAAACTTTTACAAATTCATCCACTTCAAAGTGGGAAAGGTTACAATGGGATTTTATTTCACAAGGGACAGTCAAATGTCTTTCTCCTCTACTCCAGAATAGCAACATGCAAAGTTTCCTTCTTTTTTTTTCAATTTGATCACAACAAAAGTGGGGGAAAGGCAACGCTCTCCACCCAACCAAGACATCCAATGAAAGGAGAATCCATCCTTCATCATTGGCCCTCGAGCCCCAACCACAATGCAATAGAAGGTGTGATTCAACTCATGGAAACAACAAAGGCTTCCATAAACACATACAACATTCTTTCAACATGCACATTTCAAATTAAAACATAGTTCAAACAACACAAGCAGTTTACAACTACATTGAAACATTAAGACAGAACTCAAGCTTCATCATGCAAGCCAAAGGAGCAAGGACTATGGGGGAAGCTGCTTATTCCTCCCAATGGGAATTGGGTATCCACCTGTAACAAACCACCAATAAAATTCACCACACATATCCTTATGCCCCCCACAATCCCTCTTTATGCCCCCCATAAATTTCCTTATGCCCCCACAAAGTAAGAAATGCAAGCTATTTATTTTCCATGGTGGATCCCAATCCCAAACTCCCTCCACAAGAATTCTAATGCCATTGGCATTCCCTTATGCCCCCACATGAATTCCCCATAGCCTTCTCCTACACCATTCCTATGGTAGTCTACCCAAACAACCAATAAACACACAAACATTCACCATTCACACAAACACAAAAAGAAATAAAAGCATAAATGAAGAGCTAAGCTCCTACCTCTCCATGGTAGATTTTTTTCCAACACAGCAAGCTTTCAATGTCAAAAACACAATCCCAAAATCAGCAACCAACAAGCATGCAAATTTCTCCAATCTCCTTCCAAAAGCAAGAGCTCTAATCACAAGAAAAATTCACCCCAAGGAAGCATGCAAAATGTTTCAACAACCCAAAACAAAGCAAAGAGTTCAAATTTTATAGAAGAGGGAAGAGAAGAGGATGAGGTGGATCCATGTAGGATGCCACATCACACATCCTCACTCCAACACAAAAGTCAAATTTCATTCTCCAAAGCACAATTAAGAGGTGGGTGAATAATATGACAATTTACTTGCACACTCCAAAAAGCCCACACCCCAAAGGACTGAATTAAATAAAATGTAAGAAGAGTGCAATTAAAACTTACAATTTGTCTTCCCAAAATGCATTATAAAAGTCTAAATTTAACCCTCCAACCATAGGCATGGTTGGTAAATAAAATTAAGAGGCATGGGACAAGTTTTACTTGTCCCACAAGCCTCCAAAAATAGCCTCCAAGGACAAATTCGAATTTCCAAGGAGGTGGAGTGTTTCATACTCCAAAATCTGACTTACACAACTCTTACACATACTTACACATATCTTACAACCTTACTTACACACACCTTACAACATTTAACACATGGGTCAACAACTTTAATAATTACTTCCTTATGTCCTAATTTAATTAATTAACTTTTAACCATATGTTTTCTCACATTAATCTACCACAATTTAATTAAATAAAATAAGGGGACACATCACTAATAAAATACATAGAAACAATAATAAAAAGGAACCACATTAATAAAATACACAAAACCCCTTGGTCACATTCAAAGGTGATCCCCCATGGGAATCCCTAACACTAACAAACATGCACACATAGACAAAACTAGTTGCCATGGTGACCTTGTTGAATTCATCTAGAATTCCAATGTGGTTGGTCTCCAATCCATGTTTGTTGTGATATTTTAACCTACAAAACACAAATACCTCCTTCGGCCTCGTGGCCATATCAGAACATCCAAAATGAATATAAATATAATTCCAAAATCATCTATATAAATGAATCACAACAACATCAAAGTAACAACTATATCATTTGTAATTTAATCAACAACTATATCATCATCAAATAATTTCCATTTTCTAGGTTTACTCAAAATATCAAATATCACATGTCCGAACAACATCTATAATATAACCATGTCAAATAGTATACCAACATCAATGTATAAAGTGTCTCTAATAATCATCATGCATCATATATAATCAAAGTCAGCAATAATCCATGGTCTCACATCTAACATCATACTAAATCAAAACTATAAAAATGTCCATCATATAGTCTACAGTGTCATGATCAATAATAAAAGATGTCAAAGGGAAGTGGGCACTACAATATTAATATAATGCCCCATCTTAAGCTCTCATAATGAATGCATGGTTCTTTACCTTTTGCATCTAAGTTTTTATCATTGATCAATGTATTCTCACAAGACTCACATAAAGGAGGGGCTCGATGCCTACACGTGCCTCAGGTGAGAGCCCAATGCCCCCAGGTGATAGGTCAGCACGCATGGGATTAGACTGTTGTTCTAAGGGCATAAAAATGACTACATCTTGGTTCCGTTGCTGGGACCTCTTTTCAAATTTGTTGTGAGAAATGGATACATCTACATCTTGGTTCCATTAATGTGTGATGACTAAGCACTTGACCTTGGAGAGTGTTGAAGCATGGTTTAGGAGCACGAAGGATGAGTTTTCTCAAAGATTCAGTGTTGGACTGAGTTTGATGCACGTAGATGGGTAGAAGAGCACATGTACCATGAGTTGTATGAAACTTTCTTTTGCTAATTTCAGTAGAATTGTATGAATGGCTTTCAGATATGCATCCAGATCGAGTTGGTACTATAGATCACATGTATGGACCCAAGATGATTACCATATGATGCAGGATGCGGATCTGACTTAAACGTGTGTTGTCAATCACTAATGGAAAGGAGTGTTGACCAATTATACTCTAAAATATGTCATTTCTATGTATTCTTGTCTAGAGGTTGCTAAATTCAAATTCCTAAGGGAACCCAGAGGATCATTTTTATTTATTTTCCCTTTGGCTATGAAGATCTTGATCATTTCCCTAAGTTTAGAGGCATTTCATGGTCGGCTAAGCTTCTCTGAGAACTAGGAGAGGAAGCTAGGGTGGAGGAAGATGGTAGACATTGCGGCTAAAAAGTAGAGGGAAGAGAGATAACTCATGTATAGTGAATCTCGTGAAAGGAAGATGGCCAGACAATGTGAGATTATAGGTTTGATAGATCGATGGAGGTAGAAATTACAAGGAGTTGAGGTTCACACAGAAGATGTGAAACCTGAGTAATTTGTGCTACCCCATCTTGTCAAGCACGGGAGAGAAGCCCCTTCATCTTTTGATGAGATTTTGTCACATGGAGAAAGGAGATCCATCGGCACACATTTGAACCCACCTAGTGACCAACCCCTACCACTTGGTTTTCCATATCAAGGGAGAAGTATTGTTAATATGTTTGCTATAGGTGGAAGTAACCGATCTATGCCTAGGAGATATAATTTCTCATTTGGGACATCTATGGTTGTGCAAACCATTCCCATATTTGGAGGAATTTTTGGACAAGGTGAAAATACATAAGGTTTGGTTATCACCTCTGGGAGTGGCATGGGGCACACAACTAGCAGGGGGACAATATCACAAACCATCGGTGTGCAGTTTAGTGGGACATTGGGAACACTAGGCGTGACCACTTGTGCCATTTATTCGGCACAGGAGATGGATCTAGTGGTGTAAAGGCCGGAGGACCTAGTGGACCTAACGATCTCTGGAGGATCTAATGGGTCATTAGGTACAAGACCCGATGGGTCTAGTGGATCTGGTGGCAGAGGAAACATGGGAGGAAACCAAGGTTCTAGGTCATGTGGACAAGGACCACAGCCACCCCCACAAGTAATTTTTGAGATATCTTTGCACCTACCGGAATATAGAGGTATTGAGGATGATGTAGAGCATGTGCATAAGTGTCAATTGTTATGGCCCGTGAAGGTGATCACTACCCCAAAGCGAAAGGCAAGTCATTTTATAACAATGTTGTAGAGTGCATGTATAGCTAGTACCATAAGCATGACCCCCACTAAACAACCATGGATTACACTAAATTAAATAATGCCTTCCTAGAAATGTTCCATATCCCCGACTTCAAGAAAAAAAAGCATCGCAGTACCACTCGAAGGAGATCCAGCAAGGAATGGCAGAGAGTGTACGAGAGTATGACATATAGTTAAAAACTCTCTTATCAAAACTATCCAATGACATACACCCCTCTCAACATGCTCAATGGTTTGTTGGGGGATTGATAACACCATTTATAAGGGCACTATCACACAAGACTTTCTGCACCCACACGAGGCCTTGGAAGTTGCCATGTGCATGAGGCAGTTAGGAGCATTGATATTGGTGTGAGCCCTTTCTTAGAGGCTCAAATTGTTGTAATGGACAAACAGTTGGAGAATTTATCTGCAAACTCAGCACATGAGGTTTGTAGTGGTCTTTAGTGCACAAATTGTGAAGTGGAAGGGCATACAAAGGATAGTTTCCCCTAGAAAGTGGTACGTGCCATGACAGTAAACTATGAAATATTCCATGGGGATCATGATGCGAGTAGGTGTCCCCTACTACAGCGCACAATCTGTAAGAATGTGTCTTGTTATTGCAAGATCTGTACCTCTATAACCCATGATACCAAGGATTGTAGGTTGATCAACTAGATTCATGATGCCATTGATATTGGTGTGTGCCAGACTAGCCTTGCAAGCGCTCCAAGGATGGTGATCACTGTTATAAAGGGCACGCAGATGGAGAAGCGTGTGGAAGAATTTTTCGCAAAGGATTTTGTGGTTGCAATAACCATGGTGGAGGAAGAAGTGAGTTCCCACGTGGAACCTGTTATAAATAGAGCATTATAAGCGTGACTGTCCCGACTGTTGCTGCAATGTTCATGGTACGGAAAGAAGCATAAGTATAAGGAGTATCCTGAGTTGTTTGAACACATGAGCTAATAACACTGAAAACATAAAGGCATTGGGATGGTAAGTATAAATAAGGTCAACCCATAGTGGATACCAAGAGTGAGTTAGGATTAAAACCTGTACTAGTGACAACGTGAGCAGAGGATGCACGCATAAGGGAGATGTCAAGGCGTAACCGGTTGTTAGGGAAGAAGTGGTACATGGGAAGTATCCAAACCCTGCTCATCAGAAATAAGTGTATCAAGAGACTATGGATGTGATTCAGGGATTACAAGGAGAGATCCAGTGTCTAAAGGAGCAGTCAAGGTAGTTAGAGAAAAGGAAGAATGTTGAGGCTCTGCAGAAGGATCTGGATGAGGTCAAGGAAGTGTGAAAAATGTTAAGGTAGGAGAATATCATTCCCTTGCTAGGAGAATGGTTATGGGAGAAGGTACCACGTGTCGAGAGAGAGCATGAAAGGCAGGTCCTGCATGCCAACCTTCCTCCTCATAGCCTTGACTATGATAAAGAGATCACATTGAATGCAGTTGTTGATGGGTGGCTTCTGAGCAATATCCTCATTGATACAAGGGGTAGAGGTCAATGTTCTCACCTTGGATGCATGACATCAAATGGGAAGGCCCACATTACGATGTCTTCGAATGTGTTGTATATGGTGAACAAGACAAAGGTAATTCCCATTAGAGTCTTGAAAGATGTGGTTATCACTATTTAAGGGGCCAAGTTCACTGGGGACTTTGAAGTCTTGGCGCTCGCCGAGGTGGATAATTTTCCAGCATTACTTGGGTGCCCTTGGTGTTATAAAAATATGTATGACCTATGGTTTAACAAGGGGTATATCAATTTCAAGAACAAGGAATAAAGGTTTATCATCCCTTTAACAGATGGGAAGTTAATGCCCTATATTGAGCCCTTAGGAGAGGAATTCCTTGACAAAATCTATGTGTGTTCCATCAGAGACCTTGAAATAATTCATCCTATAGGAGTTATTTAGTTTGAATATGTCAATTGATGAGTGATACAACTAGCATAGCATGTGACAATTGGGCACACAAGACTTATGAGTTAATTGGGAGACAATTGAGAGGATCTATAATAAGGGTGACAAAGGTGCACTTAGTCAAGCACCTGGGAAGGAAGAAGCTACCAAGTTACTCTAGAGGAGCAAGCCCTGATGATTTCTTACGAGAAATGGAGGCTCAATGGAAAAATGAGGATGAAAGGAGAAGTATTCTTAGTTATAACTTGCTTAGGACTGCAGTGCATTGGTGGGAAACACATCGCGAGAGTCTCCTAGAGTGGCATGAGGTAAGAGTCACATTTTCTGTAAGGTTCTACAGAAGCAACGCGCCCACTGTTATCCAAGACTACCATGGAAAATAACCCACCTCTTCCCATATCCAAGCATGTGAGAAGGCCTAGATGGAGGGCATAAAATCTTTACCACCTTCGTTATGGGTACATAAGTTATATTCCACCTTACAAGGGTTATGCACACACATGGTATATTCACTCAAAGACACGCCATCAGATAGGGAGTTTGTAGGAATTAATGGTTGATCTCATTAAAGATTTTGAGCATCAAAATAACAAGCCATCATTGGATAAGGTGTTGCAAGTTGTCAAGCACCTTACAATGGGAGATAGTGTCATGGCAGAAGATAGGTTACTATAATTTTTGGGTGAACCTAGTTTGGATATGTATTTCAATGAAGAAGAATAAGAAGAGATACAACTTGAGCGTGTGTGCATTAAAAAGGAAAAAGGAAAGATGGTCTATGTAGTAGATGGTGAAGAAATGGAAAGTTTGGATGTTAACCATTCTAAAGGTACGTGCAAATTCATAGATAGCGCTGATGAGTGAGTGCATGCCTATCATGAGCCCTTGAAAACAAAGAAGGTTAACATTGGGATAGAGATAGAACCTAAGGAATCTATCATTGGGGATTATTGGTCGAGAAAGAGGTTTCAAAAATCATTGATTTGTTACACGAGTTTCTAGGATCTATTCCCACGTGGGTACCATGAGCTCAAAGGCATTCACCATTCCTTGGGGGAGATGAGGATCAAGTTGAAGGAAGGTGTACACCTGATTCGAGAAAGACCCTATTGGATGAATCCAAACTTGTGCGTAAAATTCAAGGAGGAGATAGACAAGATGATAGCATTTGGTATCATTAAGGCTACAAAAGAATCGAAATGGGTAATCCTAATGGTTATAAGCATTAAGAAGGACATAAGGATAAGGATCTATGTTGATTACAGTGGACTTGAATGTAGTATATATCAATGACCCTTTTCCAACCCCCTTCACTGAAGAAATTTTGGAAGGACTAGCTAGGCAAGAGGTCTATTCCTTCATAGATGGATTCTCTAGGTATCACTAAGTCAAGATTGCAAAGGAAGACTAGAGAAAGATAACTTTTTCCACTGAGTGGGGAATTTTTGCATACATGGTTATGCCTTTTAGATTGAAGAATGCACTGTTGTGTTCTCACGCATCGTGGTACAAGCATTTCAGGACTTCATCCATAAGTTTCTTCAAGTCTACCTGGATGACTGGATGGTGTATGGGCTAGTGAAAGACCATTGTGATAATTTGAGACTGATGTTTGAGAGATGTCGGCAGTTGAGGATATCCCTCAACATTAAGAAATGTGTCTTTGCTACTCCATTTAGAACCCTGTTAGGACATATTATATGTAAGGAAGGCTTGTTAGTGGATCCCGCCAAATTTGTTATTGTGGGATTGGGAGAGCCTACTAGTCAGAGCGCAGTGCATGGATTTCTTGGGCATACGGGGTACTACAGAAGTTCATCAAAGGATATGCCAAGATCATTGCGCCCTTGGAATAATTGCTTAAGCACAAGAGTGCCTTTCACTAGGGAGAAGCGCAGCAGAAGGCATTTGACACTTTAAAGGATAGGCTTGTTACTATGCCCATACTACGTTTCCCTTCCTAGGATAAGCCTTTCCATGTGCATGTTGATGCCTCAGAACAACCATTGGATCAAGTACTAGCATAGCCTAGTGAGGGGATTATTGATCATTTCTTGTGTTTTACAAGTAGGAAGATGACACAAAGCAGTAACATAATTACACAACTACTGAGCACAAGGCATTGTCAATGATCTACACATTACATAAGTTCAGGCAATATCTACTAGCAACACCATTTATATTCTACATAGATCACATGGAATTGAAGTACTTGGTAAACAAGCCAGTTTTACAAGGGCACATATGTCGTTGGGTCCTATTATTTCAAGATTTTGAGTTCATGGTGGTTGTAAAACTAGGAAAAAGTAATTCAAGACTTGACCACTTATCAAGGATTGACTCAGGAGAGGACATGCAAAGTATTGAGGATACCATGTTAGACACACGACTATTTAGGTCATGCGGAGTGCACCCTTGGATTCGTAAGATATTACGGTGTTCCTTAAAATAGGTGTAGCATCAAACAATATGAAGGCTTTGGAGAAAAAATAGTTAGCAATATGTGTCATGCCCTACATGTTGATTAGTGGAGATCTGTACAAGTTAGTTCATGATGAGGTTCTGTGTTAATGAGTATTAGAACATGAGTGCATAGTGATTATGGAGGAAGCACATGGTGTGATCGCAGGAGAGCACTATGCAAGAAATGTAATCTGTTGTTGCAAATCAGCAAAGCACCCCTTCGAATGTTGATCGATTTCTAGTTTGATCATACTAGCATCCACCTGTGATTGCACAACATTGAATCCTTTCCTCAAGTGTGGGACTTACAAAATGAGAAAGGATTCTCTAGTTTAGAGGTTGGTTCCTCAATTCCCTCCGGTCGATTTATCACTTACAAGTTGCAGAGGTCTATATTCCTAACCCTACCCTAAATTCCAAAGGAGACGAGAGATATAGAATGCAAAAAGCTAAAACTAATGCTAATAGGTGATGCACCAAAGGAGCGGTGAGAATTTTTACTTCAGATTGGAGATTGACATGATCCATAAAAATGCAATAAAGAACCTCATGCACAAACCGATAATTGTAATGAAGGATCATAAATTAACCAAACAACACAGGTGAGAGGATGAAAACTAATCACGAGGCTTGTATTGTTATTTTAATCATCAAAATCACTTGCATTACAACACCGAGAGGAAAAATAAAGTTGCATCTCTTAGAAAAGGTCTAATATTCCACCAAAATCACTTCCAAGATGAGAAAGGGGACTGTAATACACAAAAATGTTCAACGCTTTGAAAATGAGCCAAATCGCTTTACGTGCTGCAAGGGACGAGCCTGGAGAGAGAAACGCGGGAAAACATGGAAGGGATTCAACCATTGACAAAAACACATTCAAAATAGCATGGGCATCCTTACAGACCCATCCCCTGACATTTTTAGCCATGCTGGGAGAGAATGCGAGCCATTCTTCATTAAAAACGGTGGTTGAAACGTCATTTCGTCATGACCACATGCCAGATCCGTTTTTCAATTTTATATATCCAAAATCCATAAAAATAAAAAAATGACCTTGGAATCTTGTATATAATTTCACCATCTTTCCATTGATATAAAGAACGTGAAAAACCGAGCTCTGGATCGAAAGATATGGCCATTTGAAGTTTTAGGGCAAAACAGGGCCAAATCGGGTTGGCGGGCAAAAATTTAAATTTTTGCACCTTTTTGGTCATTTGGAAAATTTTCCAAAATTTCCCTGTGCTCCACCACTCTAGGTGCCATGTGGCGGCATCTCATTGGCTATGGGCCTTTCAGGGAAAATTTTTCCAAAAAACTCCACCGAGCCATAACTTCAAAAATACATGGAGTTAGGAGGAAAACTTTACCTTTCTGGAAAGCTGAGAAAGAGCTCTATCTAATGGTGTCATTTCCAGAAGGTTTTGAGTGCCTCAAAATCAAAATATTATGACTTAGGCACAAGAGAGGAAAAAATGAGAGGAGTTAGCCACAAAAAATGAGCAGGGGCACATTTTGGATAGCAATTTTGGCGACTCAGAGGGGTCATCTGCCTGCTGGATGAAGTTACCAATTCCTGAAGCAATCCATTGGGTATGGAGTCATTGAATTCTCTGTTTGATACCCCAACTGACTAGAACACTACAAGGAGGAAGATGGAATATCACCTGATGGAGCAAGGCCTACAAACACATCTCCAGGAACAGCAAGCTTGTGCCAAAGCACTTAGGGAAAGAAAAACTAATCTACAACAAAACAATGTGCACAAGCACTTAGAGGAATGAAAAACCTAAACTAATATGTACAGGGTGAAGCATTTCCTTTAGTAGCAATGCTTCAGATGGATTCCATTGACTAGAATCTACAGTCCTTCACCATCCAATGAAGACAACTGGAAAGTATTGTTGTCCTTACACTTTGTGACCATGTATGGGCCACTCCAAATGGCATCAAATTTTGAATGCCTTCCTGCTTTTTCTCTATCCGCATCCCATTTTAACACTAGATCTCCAACTAGGAAGGATCTGCTTCTTAGCCTTTCTATCAAAGGTCTTCTTTATCAAAGCTTGATCCTTCTCCATTGCTTGGGATGCCGATTTTGATTTCTTGGAGCTCCATCAATTCTCGCATATCTCGACTTCCATGGGCTTAAACTCCAACAACTCCAATCTGTTTCATGAGTTCCAATGTTGGCAACTCAAGTGATATGGGCAAAATTACCTCTCTTCCATAAACAAGATTGAATGGAGAGTTACCGTAGATCTTTTAGGAGTTATCCTATCAGCCCATAAGGCTGATTTCAATTTGGTATGTCAAGACCTCGATTCTCATCAAGAGTCCTCCCAATGATCCTCAACAAGTTCTTGTTTGTAGATTCAGCCTGGCCATTACCCTGGGGGTAATAGTTTGATGAAGTACTTAGGTAGATCCCGTTCTTGACAGCCCATTTAGTCACCTTGGATCCAATGAATGCCAATGCATTATCTGATATTATTGTAGCTGGTATGCCAAATCTGGTTACTATTCCCTCATAGAAGTCTAGGATGCTAGATTCATTTACTTCCTTGAGTGCTACTGCTTCAGTCCATTTGGTGAAGTAATCTGTGGTTGTTAAAATCCACTTGTGCCCTTGGCTCAAATTGGGATTAATAACTCCAATGAAGTCTAAACCCCATTGCATGAATGGTTGGTCAACTAAAATTGGATGCAATGGGAGGGCAGCAAGCCTCTCTTTACCTGTGAAAAATGCACAATTCTTGCACCTCTTGATCCATGCATAACAATCATTGAAAATCTTGGGCCAAAAATAACCAGCCCTTGTGATCTTTAGAGATGTCACTTTTGGTGCAAAATGACCACCAGCTGGTCCACCATGGAACTCTTCCAAAGACCTTATGAATCTGATTTGTACCAATGCATCTCAGCAGTACTCCATTCACATCTCTTTTGAATAAAACACCATCAACAAGGGCATATGGGACAGCTTGCAACCTGAAGTGTCTTCTTTGGGTCTTGTTCATCTCTGGAGGACATAGACTTGTGCTTAGGAAGTGCATTATACCTTGGGTCCAGCAAGGAGTGGGGACACCATCATTCTCCTCTTGAGTGCTTCCTTGCTCATGGCTGTCTTGCAATGCCAAAACAGCCTCCTTCTCGTTGCATGATTCCTCTTGTTTGCTCAAGATCAGCTACTCACACAATCCTTTTCCTCTTACCAACTTGGTGACTTTGATCTCAATGTCATACTCCATGACACGAGTAATCCAACCTGCCCTTTTTTCATTCAAGTCTTTGTTGAGGAGGAAGTCTTTAACCCCCGCATGAGAAACCAGCAATTGGACCTTATTGTTTGAAACTAGATGCTTGAATTTCTTCAAGCTCCCGATCACCGCAAGAACATGCTTCTCAATGAAAGAATATCTCACCTCATAGTCCTCCGAGATTTGGTGAAGAAATTAATTGGTTGTTCATCATTTTCTTTATTCTCGCTATACCAAAATTGCAGAAATAGTATCATCACCTCCAAACGCATAGAGGATGAAACCTTGGAGAAATCGGGTTGATGAGATTTGGGGCTTGAGAAAACTTTCATTTCCTTTTGTTGTCCATTTGAAAGCCATGCTTTTCTTTAGCATCTTGGTGATAGGTCTGACAAGGGCTGCAAAATTTGGGACAAACCTCCAAACAAAATTTATTCTTCCCAAGAAACTTTGAAGGGCCTTCTTGTGGCTTGGCAATGGTAGTGCTCTTATGGCTTCGACTCTTTCTGGATCAATTGCTAATCCTTCTTTGGAGACAATGTGGCCAAGGATCTTTCCTTCATGGGCTAGAAAAACACACTTTTTAGGATTCAAGGAGACTCCAAATCTTCTACACCTTTGGAACACTTGTCTCAAATGAAAGAGGTGGTCTGCTATATTTTTTGAAAAAATAGTGATATCATCAAGATATATCAGTACAATGTTGTTAATCAAACCTTTGAACGCCATGTCCATTGCTCTTTGGAAGGTAGCTCCAAAGCGTTGGACAGCCGAAATGGCATTTTCCTATATACATAAGTTCCCATTTAGTTGTAAAGGCTGTCTTGAACTGATCTTCTTCCTTCACCATAATCTAATTATACCCTGAATAGCCATCAAGTAGTGAAAACCTCTTGGAGCCAGCAAGCAACTTGTAAAATCTGCTCCATGGAAGGAAGTGGATAATGATCCTTGAGAGATGCTCTAATCAAATCTCTGAAGTCAACACACAATCTGATTTCCCCACTCTTCTTTTTTAATGGAACCAAGTTGGCAACCCAACTAGAATGCTTGATAGGGAATATGATTCTTGATTCTATCAACTTATTCAATTCTTTTCTCATGAGAGGCTCCATGTGGGGGTTGACTAGCCTTTGTTTCTACCTGATGGGCTTAGTATTTGGATCCAATTCAATGGTGTGTTGAGCTAACTCGGGATTGAAACCTTTCAAATCTTCATAGCTCCAAGCAAACACATCAGGGAATTCTTGACAAAGTTGTATGAACTCATACCTTTCTTGCTCAGTTGTCATCTTACCAATTTGGAGTGATTTGCCTCTTTCTACTGAGATGGACACTTGAATCTTCTCCCTTCACTTGGATGTTTGCTTTCTCCTTCCTAAACTAATCATTAGGATTGAAAATGGACTCCAAAGTAATAAGTCCCTTTGGTAGTTTGTTGGTTCTCAGCTGCACCACTTGGTCACCATATTGTTGCTCTAACTTTTCCTGATTTTTGGCTGAGAATTCAGCCTCTTCTTGCAAGAAATGGATGATTTGCTGATCATTTTCAAACACTTGCCAACTTACATTGTTATCTGGCACTGAAGGCCTCACAATCACATGGATGTTTGGTTGTACCTTGTCTTTTTGAATGCTCTCCACAACATCAAAGGCTGCCCCAACTGCTGCAAGCCTGTCAGCGGCTTGGTTCTCTTTCCTAGGAATGGATTTGATGCCAAAACCCTCAAAATCTTCAATGAGGTCCCACACCCTATTCTTGTAGCACTTGAGTAGATCATTCTTGACAGCATGCTACCCCTTGACTTGGTTGACAATCAACTCACTGTCACCAAAGACTTACAAGTTCTTTATTCCTCTCTTGATTGCCCAATGCAGTCCTTGCACCAAGGCTTCATATTCAGCAGTGTTATTAGAGCATGCAAACTGAAATCTAAAAGGTGAATAATACTTAACTCCTTGAGGTGAAACCAGCATGGATCCCCCTCCTGCACCTTGTCTACTCCTTGATCCATCAAAAAACAACTGCCATACCTCATTGTCATCTTTGTGGTTTGGCTTGGTGATGCTAGGAATAGGCTGATTTTCTTCATGTATGCAATAGACTCCCAGCTCAGATTCTTCTATTTCTTGATAAGGATCAAAAGCATGCACCTTGCTTGCCCATTCATCAAGAGTTAAATCTGGGATGCTTCCAACCTTGGTGTTAGCTTCATCAGTGCTTGGATGATCTTCTTGATCAAACGCTAAACAATTGGCATTAATCTGACTTGGAGTGTAAGGCTCAATGTGAAATTTTGCAATAGGTTCAGACCTGATTGTGGCTTTGGTTCCATATCTTGTTCTGAACAAAGCATGTGTGACCAATCAGTAGACAAGTAACCTCCAATCTTAGCTGTGAAATCCCTTGACAAACATAGGGCAAAGAGTGGTGGAAGGTCTATTACTGAGACATCTTGCAAAATAACCACGTTGGGACAGGCATGCAAAGTAAGACTCAAGTTTTTAATCACCTCAATCTGTTATTCGCATATCCCATCCAACTGTACCACCCCTTTGGATATGGTTTCATACTAAATTCCCAACTGATCAGCTATTTGCTTGGGCATTACTGAACTACTTGCCCCGAAATCAATCATGCAATTGTGTACTAATTGGTTCCCAATGATCAATGAAACATAGAATGGAGGGGGCTTCAATATTTTAACTTGCTGTCCTCCATAATTCCCCTCAGGCTGGGCAGCATTTGTGAGCACCTTCTCTTGCATTTCGACTTGCTGATTTGAAGTTGACCAGTCCTTCATGGCATCTTGTAGCAAATCTCTTTGGCCTGGGATAGATAGTGATTCCCACATTGATATGTTTACATTTGTCTTCCTCATCTAATCAATGATATTGAATGGAGATGAAGTATCCCTCTGCTGTCCCTTGACCTGCACATTCATTCCTTGTGTATGGGCAGCAACAAATGGCATTTGGGTTGGCCTAGGAACTGTTTTAGGCAGTCCTTGTGTGCTTGGGATTGCATTTTGCTTGCCAATAGTTTGTGGAGTGACAGAAGGTCATGAATTACTTGGGGCCAATGGCTGTTCTTCACCCAAATTTCTTCTCTTTGACCTTGTGTTGGCTGCAACACTTTGGGAAATCGTTTGATTCATGCCATAAAAATCTTCTGCCTGCCAATTTACAAGTGTGGTATCATTTGGAGCCGATTCTTTGTTAGAATGTTTCTTGTTGCTGGTTATTTCCTTGACTACCTTCACCCTCCACACCAATTGTTGTCACCATTAATGCTTGATTCAAGGCACCGTTGAAGCACATGGACTAGTTATGAGGTTCATTGCATGGGAAACACCAATCATACTCTTGAGCTATATTGTTTTGTACTGGCACTAATGCTTTAGATGCAGATGTAGCATTGGGATTATAGGGCTGAAATGGTCTGTTGGTAGGAGGCCTTGCTTGATTTAGATTTGTAGTTGGATTGGGTGGTCTATGAGGTTGATATGGCTACTGTTAGGCTGAGCTTGAGGCTAGAAGGAAGGTCTAAAACCTTGAGCTTGCTGCCTTTTGAGTGTAACCAGCTCATTACCTAGATTTTGCAATTGCTTCATGACTTCTTGAAGTTCATTTGAGGCACTAGAAGATGAAGTGGAAGCTTCACTTGAATTTTGATTTCTAGGAGTGGGAATAGAAGCTAAATTAGGCACTTGGCTAGTACTTGGGCTCTCTAAACTTGGATATAATGGCATTGGAGGCTCAGGAGCCACCTTTGCAAAACTTGAATCAAACAATTTTCAGCTCTAATGGCAATGCTATAAGCAATGGGGATAGTTGTGCCTCCCATGGACTGAATTAACATAGAAATATCAGAATTTAAAGCTTTAAGGTAATAAAGAAAAGCACCTTCTACTATTGTCTGATCGCCACTTTGGAATTCTCTCCCAAGTCCTTTGAAATCTGAAATTAAAATCAGTCAGTTGCTCATTGGGAGCTCTCTTGATGGTTGTCAACTGCTCCAAAAGGGACAAGTTGTCTCCCTTTTCCCCAAACTACTCATGGAGGGCTATACATAGCTGATTCCAATTTTGAATAGAACCTGAGGCAAGACTCCTGAACCATTGCAAAGCTTTCCCTTTGAATGAAGATGTCGCAGAGTTTGACAAAGAACTTGCATCTCATTGATCTCATGGATTGCACAAATGTTAGCAATATCCTTAACATGATCACCAGGTGAGGTCTGATTTTCTCCAGTGAAGTATGGAATGTTCTTCAATGCTGCAACTGGGATTAGATTTTGTGCATTGAGAGCAAGTGGCTCTTCTGCCAGTGAAATTGACATAGGGGTTGTTTTGTGCCATTCTGATTGGCCTTAGAACCCTTGTTGATTGAATGAAAGGCCTACCAGGTGGAGGAGTTGAGAGAGTTATGTTTGGTGGAGATGGAGACCTTTGGATTCTCCTCCCACTTTGCCTTATTCTTGGAGATAACTACAGATATTCAAACAAAACCTCTTCCTCTCTAGCTCTTGACCTTGTGTTGATTCTTCTCATGAGTTTTCAGGTCTGCACTGCTAAAACTAGCTGATTCTTCTTCCTTGGAGTCACTAGATGTGTAATTTATAGCTCTTTTAAAGCAAGAAACTTGCAACAAATGCACATCAATTTTGTTGCAATGAAGATTAAGACCTCTAAGGTCCCACCGGACGTGCCAAAACTGTTGTGGTAAATCAGCAGCACCCCCTGGATGTTGATCAGATTTCTAGTTTGATCATACTAGCATCTAGTGTGATTGCACAACATCGAATCCTTTCCCCAAGTGTGGGACTTGAAAAATGAGAAAGGAATCTCTAGTTTAGAGGATGGTTCCCGGTTCTCTGCGGTCGATTTATCACTTACAAGTTCGAATGGTGTATATTCCTAACCCTACCCAAAATTCCAAAGGAGACAGAGATAGAGAATGCAAAAAAAGCTAAAACTAATGCTAATAGGTGATGCACCAAAGGAGTGGTGAGAATTTTTTTACTGCAGATTGACACAAATCCATAAAAATGCAACAAATAACCTCATGCACAAACTGATAATTGTAATGAAGGATCATAAATTAACCAAACAACACAGGCAGAGGATGAAAACTAAACACAGAGGCTGTATTGTTATTTTAATCATCAAAATAACTTGCATTACAACACCTGAGAGGCAAAATAAAGTTTCAGCTCTTAGAAAAGGTCTAATATTCCACCAAAATCACTTCCAAGGTGAGAACGGGGACCTGCAATACACAAAAAATGTTCAACGCTTTGAAAATCAGCCAAATCTGGATTTTACAGTGCAAGAGGGACGAGCCCAGGAGAGAGAAATGCGGGAAAACATGGAAGGGATTCAACCATTAACCAAAACACATTCAAAACAGCATGGGCATTCTTATAGACCCATCCCTTGACATTTTTAGGCATGCTAGGAGAGAATGTGAGTCATTCTTCATTAAAAACGGTGGTTGAAACGTCATTTCTGTCCATGACCACGTGCAGGAGGAATTTTCAATTTTATCTCTCCAAACTCCATAAAAATTCAAAAATGACCTTAGAATCTTATAGATAATTTCACCATCTTTCCATTGATATAAAGAACGTGAAAACCGATCTCTGGATTGAAAGATATGGCCATTTGAAGTTTTAGGGCAAAACAGGGCCAAATCAGGTTGGCGGGCAAAAATTTGAATTTTTGCACCTTTTTGGTCATTTGGAAAATTTTCCAAAATTTCCCCGCACTCCACCACTCTAGGTGCCACATGGCGGTATCTCATTGGCCGTGGGCCTTTCAGGGGAAAATTTTTCCAAAAAACTCCGCCGAGCCATAACTTCAAAAATACATGGAGTTAGGAGGAAAACTTTACCTTTCTGGAAAGCTGAGAAAGAGCTCTATCCAATGGTGTCATTTCCAGAAGGTTTTGAGTTAGCCACAAAAAATGAGTAGGGGCACATTTTGGATAACAAGAACACGTGAAAGATTCTACTCACGGGGCTCTGGTGGGAAAGCATCTACCAAGATTGTATTGAGTTTTGCAAGGCTTGCGCCCATAGTCAAACAAAGCACTTGGAAAAACATGGAAAGAGGGATGAGATGTTATTAAGGTTGATAGCTAGCACAGAGCCATTTGAAAATGGGAAATTAACTTTGTAAGACCAATTTCTCCACCACACGAAGAACTCGGTTCATAGTATAGCATTACTTGCATTGAGTACTTGACAAGATGGGTAGAGGTAGCACCTAAAAAGGATTGCACCGAGCAACAATTTGTTAGATTCTTATGGGAAAACATAATCAGCATGTATGGATGTCCTTTAAGCTTGAAAAGTGATAGGGGTACACATTTCCTGAATGAAATGGTCAGGATTCTATTAGCAGAATTTATGGTGGCCCATCACAAGACTACCCCTTATCACCCTCAAGTGAATGGAACTACTGAAGCATTTAACAAGATACTAAATCACACTCTGAAAAAAATTGATGTTGGAAGACAAGATTGGGATGACAATGTATTGGTAGTTTTATGGGCGTACAGGAAAACCTACAAGACGTTAAATAAGGCCATGCCATTTCAATTGGTTTTCGCACGGTGGCTATTTTTTTCAGCTTGAATTCATGTTACCATCATCGCATGTATAACACATGCGAGAAGGATTAGATGATGAACAAGTGCTTGAGGAAAGGATTGACAAGTTAATGCAAAGTGCAAACAAAAGGCATGGCATGATTTTCATATCAAGAATAAGTAGTTTGAGGTCGGGCAAATGGTGCTTTTGTATGATTCCAAGTTTCTGCGCCATCTTGGGAAGTTGAAAGTCCATTGGTTGGGCCCTTACATCATCTCGTACATCCTTGACTCAAGTGCCTACCAGTTGTAAGTGCTAGATGGGACAAGGTTACTTGGCCATTTCAATGGAAGTAGGTTGAAGCCCTACTATAAATAAGTCTTCCTTGTGTTTGTAAATAAGGTAGTATTGCCAGTAGCTTAGGATTTCCCTTTATGCATTTTCCTTTCTTTGTGTTTCCTTTCTCGTTGTTTATTCCTTTTTTTTATGTTTTGTGCCTTGTGCACTGGTATCCACTTATTACTTTCAAAAATATTGTGTATGCGCAAAGGACCATGCATCCATTTTAGTGTGGGGTAGAGTAGTGCAAAGAGAATAATTAGGAGGTAGTAAAATTTCTATGGCCCAAATGAAAGGATTAAAGGCGCGAAAGATAGAAGAACACGTGTGGAAATAGTGGATAAGAATTTTGGTGTCAAGATAGCTTAACAAATACCACATTCAAAGGATGAGAAGTGTAGGAACAACACAAGGTAGGTGAGGGTAAAAACCAAGTCGACATAAGAAGTGCCTTTGGCACTAGGCAGACGCATGCATAAGAGTATTTGGTCGTAATGAATTTCTTAGGTGTCGAAGGTTGTAGAAGGTTTCACACAAGATTGGGCACGTGGGTAAGGATTTAAGGGAAAAATTTGTATTTAGTGCCAAGTATGTTGGTTAGTGGTGTAGCATTTATTGCTAGAAAGGGGAAAAATCTATAAGTATGAAGTCGGGCATGTTATTATTTACCTTGCAATTATGAAATTGAAGAGCTCTTGTGAACTAGGGCATCCGCAAAGAGATATTTGTGTGAAGAGAGAATCATAGAGATCTGAGTATGTGACTAGGGTTGATCTGTAAACTAGAGTGGAAGGAGTACACGGGCATAGGGAAGAGAATTTTAGAGGAGTACGTCATCTTGTGGAAGAGTTTTTCCAAGTTAGGGTTTTACAACTAGGGCACGGAGGAGAAGGATTCTTCCATAGAGTTGAGCCACAGGATTAAGCAGAGAAAGGAAGAGGAGCAAGAAGAGTTTAGGCTATAACCTAACAAGTAAAAATGGCACCAAAGAAGGTGACCGTTTCACCGAAGAAGAAGGGAAAAGGGAAATAGATTGTTGCAACTAGTTTTAATGAGTGGTATGCAGAGATGCAATACCCAGATGGAGTATTGTTGGGGAAATAATGGGTATCACACATCAAGAAGATGGTCATGAGTGACTACAACCATTACATGAGTACCACAGAGAAGGAAATGGTATTGGAACTGGTTCATCCAACTGATACAAGGACACCAAAAGGAATGTCAATCTACAACGATGAGGTGAAGGTGAATTTGGGTAAGGTCAAGTTGTTGCAACTATATGATTTTCCCTATTTTGTAAAACCCAAGTGGTTATATCGGTGGTTGATGTTGCGCATGTATGAATACCACTTTTATTTTCAGTAGTCTGTAAAATGCATATAACCCCTTAACTTATATCAAACTTTACTGTCCTGGTTTATGAAGGGGACTCCATAGATGATGACTTGGATGATAAGGAGGCCATCAAGGAGATTGTGGAGGCCTATGACTACAAGAAGGGTTCGTACTACTTTGATATCGCAGATATCCCCGACCCTATAATGAGGATGGTTGTGCACTTGGTTACTAAGTTGAATGGTCAATAAAGGTGGACAAAAGTAAACAAGGCATGGTTGAATGTATGTCAAAATATTTCAGAAGGAACCATCTACAACTTTTCCGCCTTTATTGCAGATGAAATCATTAGCAGCACATAGGATGGGGACAAGATAATGTTTGGCAATGTTCTCCTCACCATCATTTTCTCATAAATTAGAGTGCTCGATGGGCCAGAGAATTTCATATGGGAGTATCTAGAAGAAGATCCCTCACCCATGAAAAGGTTTGAGAAGTATACCCGCTGCCCACAAGGCGTGCCTAGAAAATGGTACAAGTAAATGCACGACGCATTCGGGGAAGAGTGGAGGATACCTGAGAAACTACCTATGCTTGTAGGTGAAGAGGTTGAGTTTTCTATATATCAACATTTCTGCATTGGAAGATTCACTCTGATGGATGGGACTTAGAGTCCATGGTGCAAATTGTGCCCTCAACTCCCCCTCTACACCAAGTGCAATACCACAAAACTTATATATGCCATCAAAATAACATCCCCACCCAAAGAGGCCGACTAGAAGTTACACGTAATAATCTTTTGGGCCTCATAATATTGACTAAGTGCCAAAGGGCATGTGGACATGTGGGGCCAATATGAAGAAGGGTGTACGGGGTAAAGGCACACAAGACAGGGGTTTTAGAAGGTTTTAGTAAAACCCATGGTGCGCGCACTCGAAAAGAAAAGGGTTTCAGGACTTATCCATATTTAGTGTTCCAAGAAGCACACGAGAAAAGTGTGACCCAACTACGCATGCAGAGTGGATAAGGTGCCAACCTGACAACTTGGTGGTCAAGAAAGGAATATTCCATGTAATGGAAGGATCCAAAAAGACATCATTGCAAAGAGTGGAGATCTCGGATGAGAAGAATCATGCTCCATTAGAGGACCACCTTGACACTTGGTGACCGATCTATTACTTTAGAAAGGCATGACGGTGGGCAATACAACTATATATAGAGATGCTCGGGTAGAAGAAGAGACAACGGATATAGAGAAAATGAAAGGCAAAGCTCTGCAGGAATGATAAGAAGGTTCCAGAGAGTTGAGGTTCTCATTTAGAGGACTGTAGGAGTAGTAGCTTTTCTAGAGGGATGGGTCTATGAAAATATTCTTGTAATATGGGAGCATAGTTAGGGTTTTGATGCATAAGTTTGATCTACATTGTTACATTGGCATGTCATGGCTTGGTGAATGTAATATGGTTACTGAACTTTGACTAATATGAATATAAGATTATGTTCTAAGTATAAATTGTTCATGGGTGTGAATCCTAGTATATTTCCTTTCTAGTATGGATCAGATCTGTTATTCATATAATGTTTCTCTAGTTATCTTAATGGGTATATTAATATAATGCCTCATCTTAAGCTCTTAGAATGAATGCATGGTTCTTTACCTTTTTGCATCTAAGTTTGTCATTGATCAATGTATTCTCATAAGACTCGGTTGAGCACCCAACACCATTTGGGTGATAGGCCGATGCGCATGAGATTAGATTGTTGTTTCTAAGGGAATAAAAATGATTATATAATCCTCACCTCAAATAGGCCACGTAGCAAGATAAAATATGATCTTCATCTCATGAAAGCAATCTGGATATTGTAAAGTGACCCATAAATCCCAAAAACTCCTCGCAGCACGAGCCACTATAATGTTCTTGTAGGCCCCACACTCTAACAAAAATGACATGTCCACTCCAAATCTACATCGAGTGCTCCAAGACCAAAACTCCCTATAAACATGTGCCAATATAACGGGGCCCAAGCAAATAGTGTCTTATGCTCCAAGATATCTCCCACAACCCCGTCAACATCCCGATTTAACAAAATATAGAAATTTCTAAAATGTTTATTAATTCAAAGTCACATATGATAAATAAAACACTAAAGTACAGATTCGACATGAGTAATAAGCTAATGAAAATTGAAACCCTAAGTGCAATAGAGGGAGTATAAGACTTAGTTGATTTCGCAATAAATCTTGAAGTGTTCTGGACTGGAAGACTTATGAACATGAGGAGGAGATTGTCAGTAACCGCACCTAGAAAATTCTATAATTGCTGGATAATTCTAGACAAAGGCTTTGGAGACCTCTGTTGGGAACCTATAACTACAAAAATGGTTGGAAAATAATTCTTCTTGTATTGCAAGGTGGTTTCTAACCTTTTTTTTTGGTCTCATGTGTGTCGTTGACGATCGTTCTAAAAAATGATATCTTACAAAACCGAAAAACACATCAAATCCTACAAAGAAAAATATGCAAATGGGGATTCATAATGACACCAAAGTGGTCACCTAACATAGTGAACTTATGACCGAGCTACAATATATCTCAGAATCCATGTATTTTGTGTGTGTGTGTGTATAAATCATTCCCTAGAAAGCTCTTGTGCAAGATGTACTTGATAGTGAGCAATATCTAGATGTAGCAATGTAAATAGATGTATGGATGTGAAAATGAACTTCATGTCTTATGCGTGTATGAATAAAACGCAGTCCCTTGTCCCTTGAGTGAGTGCTAGATGAATTCTTTGATGCTCTTAGAATTCTTTTGGATGCAACCTTAGGTGGTGATAGTAGATGCTTAGAGCTTAGTACTTCATTATGGTCAAATAAATTTGATTTTTATGATTCCCTTGTTTGAATTTCACAATTGAAAACTAAAAGGCCAACCCATAAGAAAACGAGATTCCCAAAATATAAAAGAGGCCCAAAAGAGGTGAGTAATATACAAAGAGGTCGGGGCACCTAGAGGGGACATGCTTCTGGCGATGGCATCCTAGTTGGGTGTTGGTTTCAATGTCACTAAAGATAAAGTAATGAAGATTATACTGGTCTATGAGTGTGTAAGACCAGAGAGAAAGCAAGAAAGACAAGAAAGATCCCAAAAACAGTATCCAATTACTAGTTTTCTCACTTAGGAATCATATGAATAGAAGTATGTGATTAGGACCTAGAAATGTACCCAAGTGTGTGATTTTGTGTCTACATTTTCCCCCACTTTATGTTTTTGAGTGAATACTCGATAACATAAAGTAGATAAAATATGTGTACCTGATAACCATGTAGATCGATGGAGAAAGTGTGCAAAGAGACAAGAAAAAGCGTGGAAGCTAAAGAAGAGGAAGTGACCCTAGGGTGAAGTGTATGTGTTGTGTCATGTTTGTACTGATGTTGTATTTATGCTTTGTTGATGTGGGGTTGATTTTTTGTGGTATATGTGAAAAATATGATCCAAGTATGTAAAAATGTATAAAATCATGTAAAAAGTAGTAAAAGGAAAGTGTGCACCTGATCGTGATGAGTGAAAAGGATAGAAAAGGTCCTAAAAATGTTGTAGAAGAACAAGTTTTTTGGGTGATCTCATGCCAAAAATGAGTTTTTTTGGGTGATCTTCCACCAAGTGCAAGTTTTTTGGGCGATCTCATGCCACGGTAAAAGAGTGTTGGGGAGAAATGTCTATTGTTATTCTCTATCCCTAATTTCTTCCCAAATTTATACACCATTGCAGATGGTGTGATCCTATTTTGTTCTATATTTGATCCAATTCTATCCAACTTGATCTAAGTAGAAAAATAAGATAGAATGCAATCTGATTATTGGAGGATTGTGCTAGTGTTGTGCAAACTACTAAAAATTATGTCAACTGAGAAAGTAATTGTAACTTCCCCTAGTCACAGGCACCCAAGAAAGGTCAAGAGTGCCCAAGCACTCATGTCTATATCCTGGGCAATGATTTATGTGCCAAAATGAGAACCCAAGTCATAATCTGGGTAATTATGTGTCTATAACCTTGTTTTGTTCATGTACTATGCAGGCATGTACTAAAGCTCTAAGCTGTTATATGGGGTGACTGATTCACCCAATGTATGCCCCACTTTTTAGGGTGCATGCGACATCGTTAAGAGGATGTGGCCCAAAGGAGAGGACTGGAAACTAATCTAAAACTAATACCCTACAGAGGAAGGGGATGTGCATGGTAGAAACCAAGGCACATGCAAACAAAAGTGGCTCGAAACATGTATTAATGCAATCAAGACAAATACGCATATAGAAGACAATGTGTAATCTATCAAGCAATAAGACAATGTAGACCAAAAAAGTAGGTTTCAAACATGGGACATCACTCACAATGTTGCAAGACAATCAACGATGAAGCGGATAAAATCATAAAAGAAATGAACAAGAAATACATAGGAAAAGTCCGCAAATAATGGCATACAATAGAAGATAAGAGCAAGAAAAGTATCAAACAACCATGGTGGAAAATAGTTCTTGCAAGACAAATGTTGCACATGAAGCACCCATTAGCATGTTAGAAATATAAAAAGTATGTCAAGACGTGTATATATCGATAAAGTAGTGTGCTAATAAGAATAGGAAGTAGTATAAAAAGAAACAATGGCACTTGTGATGTGTAAGCGTAGAAATGTATATGCCCCGGGAGTGGTTGTGGGATTGGTAAGAGGTACAGTGCCAAGCATCAATGTTGTGTGTAAGGATCTATAATAATTCTGCATCCAAAACTATAGAACAAGTGTATGTGCATGTGTATATGATAAGGATAATGACATACGAAGTATGTCTATCATGAAAACAAAGTGTACATGTAACTAGTATAAGTATAAAAAGAAAGAGTATGTAAAACAAAGATATGCAAAGTATGTTGTGAGTGTGGATGGAATGGAATGCAATGTGAATTTTAGAGGAGAAGTGTGCCCCCAAGTGATTTTGGATGAGTATGAAATGAGGTTCATTTGATCAAATACCCTGATAATCAAGAATGAACCATAGAACAAGAGTGTGTCATCAAGAAATGGTTTTAATTGTGTGCGCTAGATAGATAGATCAATATAGCATGGATTTTATATTATGAATGTGGTGAGGTTCATTTCATATTTAGACCCTCATCAATCATGGGGTAGTGGTATAAGTAAGAATGTGATGCCATACATATGTGTCATGATTGCACGAGTTTCAAATGTGTCATGTAATACGATGTGAGGTTCGTGGATGTAGTATTCCCTCAATAGTCAAGTGTGAACCTTAGCATGAGAGTGTGTCATAGGGTAATGATGATACAAGTGTATCAATATGTGTAATGATGCTTAGAGAGATGAAATATGAAGCACGAGTGATGAGTAGAAATGATAGACACATGAGGATGTGAGGAGGGAAATAAGCATGATGCCCCCCAAGTGTATAACAATGAATAAGCTATCTGAAAAAATTAAAGGGCAAAGGTCCTCCACCCAATGCTTGTAGAGATAAAGCATCTCACCATGCTCTAAGATCAATGATGTATGAGACAGATGATGTATCATTGAATGAGACCTATGTGCATGAGACCCAAGAGATGATGAACACCTATGTGAAGGAGACCGAAGAGGCAATGTATACCTATGTGAAGTAAATTGTGGAGGTGATCTATACCTATGTGGAGGAGACCGGGGAGGTGAGGTGCACCTATGTGAAGGAGACCGAGGAGGTTATGTATACCTATGTAAAGGAGACCGAGGAGGTGATGTGAACCTATGTGAAGGATTTGTCCGAGTGGTGGACCTAGGCTGATGAGATGGACTAGTGGACTGATGATACCGAGTAGATCGTGTCGAATAAGAGAGTTAGGAGCAGATTACACTTTAAATTTGAGATTTCAGGGGATCTAGATGCTCTAACAAGTGCAATGGAAACCAAAAGAGGAGGTTGCGCCCACAATGTACATGGTAGAACACCTTTGATGGTGATAACTTTCTTGTTTTAAATGAATTTTAAACACAAGTGATTCATAGAAATGATATCCCGAGTAGCTCTAAGCCAAGGAAGACCCAAGATCATGTCACACCCTTTGATTAAAGGTGCCATGATTAAAGGCACAAGCGTGGTGAGAGGCCCAATGTGAATCGGAAGCTTGATGAAACCATAATATTTGAGAATGGGATATGCGATATGAGAGAGTGGATAGTTTATAGCGACAAGGAGTGTAATAGAGCACACACCCATATGAATCAATGGATTGATCATTGCATTATTGATAGCATGAGGTCCGATAGAAGCGTGAATATGTAATGTATCAGAAGATAATCTAGCATGATAATCATGATTAGAGAATGCAATGAAGGGTAGATATGCATTAGCGTTAGTAACTAGAAAATCAAGAGCCCCCGATGAAGGAGGAACTATATGATATGTATGATTAGTTGAAGAGTCAACAGACTTGTTTGTCATGCTTAGGGAGAGGATCATTAAAGATTTTTAGCTTTTTGTTTTCATTGACGGTGTAGATGTTGAAGGATCAAGGAGCTCAATTACATTATTGTTGATGAGATCTTGAATAAGATGTCTAAGTTTGAAGCATCAATCAGTAGAATGCCTAACACATTGATGATAGTCACATCTAAAATTTTTGTTATAATTGTGTCCTTTAGGGAGAGATGGATCCAAATTAAGTGGAGGAGAAAGCGTGATAATATTACTCTCAACAAGTTATGGAAATAGAATATACGGAGCAAAAGGCAATTTTGTGAATGTACATTTTAGAGGTTGCCATTGAAGCTTTTCAGGAGTAGAGAAAGTGTTGACAATATATTTTTATTCAGTGGGCTTAGTAGATGGATTGAAAGTATATTTTCATTGAAACTGAGTAGAAGACAAATCATGATCATGATATTTAAGTTTTCCCATAGATAATAGTTTTCTTTCATGTAACTTAAGAGTATGGCATAGCTGATAAAATGAAGGAGATGTCTCAAAGATGACACTCTCTTACAGAGGTGGTAAGAGACTTTGGAAAAATAGATCTTGAAGTTAGAGTATGCAAGTACATTAGACATCTTAGCTAATTTTTTCTTATATCATAAAACATAATCTACTAGATGCTCATTAGATCCTTGTTTAATTTGTGCAAGTTGAGCATAGGAGATCTTAGAACCAATATTGATTGAAAAATGAGTGAGAAAAGCATTGGCCAAATGCATAAATGATATTACCAAATGGACAGGTAGATCATAGAACTAACACATAGCATAATCTTGGAGGCTTCTAGGAAATATATTTGCTAATAAAGTATGATCATCCACATAATCTAGACATGCCACATGAAATGCTCAGAGATGCTCTTGAGGTCACCATGGCCATTGAAGGTGGGTAGCTTAGGGGTGAAGAAATTTGGATAAAGTGGATAAGATGAATGACAGTGCAAAAGGAGTATGAAGTAGTAGTGGAATCAAGAGATGGAGATGCACGAGAAGTAGCTGTTTTAGTTGATGATTTGATCTTGGAGATCCTAAAGAGAGAGGATAGGTCTTGAGTGCCAGTGGAAGATACTTTCTACTTGTGAGAAACAAGAGGCAGAGTGAAGTGGTTGGTGGGAGTAGGAATAGATATAAGAATAGTAGAAGTAGGTGGAATATTGGAAACAGGGGTTGAGTAGTAATAGGCATAGAAGCGGGAATGGATGTAGGAACATTAAGCTATGTGTGATTAGTGGTGTCCTCACGAGTAAATGAATAAGAGTAGATCTAGATCTTGGGGATGTTCAACAAGATGATCATTGAGATCTTGAAGGTGGGCTTCAGTAAATGGTCCATAAGATTGAGCCATGATAAAAAGATGAAAAAATACCTAGAAGAAAGGTTGGGTTCGAGCGATGGGTTCACCAAATGATTTAACAAAATATAGAATTTTGTAAAACCCTAGATATTTCAAAGTCACATATGATAAATAAAATGCTAAAGTACATATCTAACACAAGTAATAAGATAATTAAATTTGAAACCCTAAGTGTAAGAGAGGGAATAGAAGACTTATCTAATTTTGTAATAAATCTGAAGTGTTATGGATTGGAAAACTGATGAACAAGAGGAGGAGACTATTGCAACCACACCTAGAAAATTTTGTAGTTACGGATAAGTCTGGACCAGGGTGCCTAGACTGGGTCAGGGGTGCTTGGGCGTTAGAGACCTCGTTGGGCGGTCATGACTGAAAATGATAAGAAACTGATTCTTCTTGTGTCGCAAGGCGGTCGCTAACCTTCATTGTTGGTCATCTGTGTGTCAATGGATTATCATTGTATTCGCCTATAACCTGCAAAACAAATGATATCCTACAAGACCCCAAAAACATCAAATACTAAAAATAAAAATATGCAAATGGTGAATTGGACTGACCCTAGCGGTCACTCGACAGAGTGAACTTATGACCGAGTGTTGCACTACATCTCAGACTCCATGTAGTTCTTATGCGTGTGTGTAGAAATCGTGCCCTAGGAATCTCTTGTGCAAGATGCACTTGATAGTGAGAAATAGCTAGATGTAGCAATGTAAATAAATGTGTGGATGTCAAAATGAACTTCCCCTCATATGAGTGTATGCAGAAAAATGCAATCCCTTGTCCCTTGAGTGAGTGCTAGATGGATGCTTTGATGCTCTTAGAATGCCTTTGGATGTAACCTTAGGTGGTGATAGTAGATGCTTAGAGCTTGGTCCTTTATTATGGTCACATAGATTTGTATTTATATGATTCCCTTAGTTGAATTTTTCAATTGATGCTGAAAGGATGACCCATAAGAAAACAAGATGCCCAAAAGATAAAAGAGGCCTAAAAGAGGTGAGTAAGATACAAAGAGGTAGGCGAGTAAGATACAAAGAGGTTGGAGGTGCCCAGAGAGGACAAGGGCACCTGGGTGCTAGTGTCCTAGCTAGGCGTTGTTGTCCAAAGCATCACTAAAGAAAAAGAAATAAATATCAAACTAGGTTTTGGGGTGTGCAAGACCAAAGAGAAATAAATAAAGACAAGAAAGAGGCCAAAGATAGTAGTCAATTACTAGTTTTCTCGCTTAAGAATCATATGAATAGTAGTATGTGATTAAGACCTATACATTTACCCAATTTCATGGTTTTGTGTCTACACATCCACAAAAATTAGCCCTGGAGGAAACCAAGAAGAAGGCATAACAACCGATACACATCATCATCATTGTCATCAAATCTCGACCCTCCTCGTCATCACTATATAGGGCTCCATATGAAAATCCCCCATAAGCGTACACTACAACATCAACATCATCTCCATATATTCAGTTCATCGCATCCCCCTACTACCTGCCTCATCAATAGTATAAACATGCTCACCCTATACTAGCACATGTAGGATCCAGTGCACATCATCCAAATTCATTGTCATCTCTCCTATCGAAAACTAAAATTTCCCATCGATGATCCCATCTCTCAAATAAAGCCGACAAAAACCCATGTATCTATGGGTACATTTTTAATGGTGCATCCCGCCCAATCCGAAGCCTCTACATGATCCCAATCATCATCGAAAAAAGATCTCGCACATCATCAAGTATCTTCGAGACCCTATTCCATGTAGTCAAATGATCCCTATCCTACATCCAAAACAAAACAAATCAAAATCAATCATTCCACACAAATCCTTCCTCTATCAAATATATCTCGATTTCACAACTATTAAGGAAACATTTTTCATTTTCGATGTCAAGTTGTATGTTTATAGGACACAAACCCATTTGTTCCTCTATCACTTGACTTTTTGGTCATGTAATCCTACCTTTGTGGCAACATCCTTTATCCATCCAAAGATCTCCTTATACCTCATCGATACCACACGCTTTCAAGAACATTTTCTCATAGCTACTTCCTATGAGTCATATGTCTATAGATTGAGAACCCATTGGTTCCCCTATCACTTGATTCTCTGGTTACACAGTCCACCTTTGTGGCAATTTATTTTCATGGCTTATCTTAGGGCATCTTAAAGAAACATAACATCACACAAGAACACCTCATCCAAAGAACCTATTCAAATCATTGATCGTTTCACTTCATTGCAATAACCCCCAATTTGAGGGGGTCACCTAACCAACGCAAATCTCATCATTCCACTCATTTTTGTCTAGCGGCTTGTCCATCACAAACCACTTAACAAAAGGGGAAAAATGTAGACACCGGGTTTTTGAAACCCTAGGTGACCCACCTACATCCCTCACATTCATATCTCAAAATTAATCTAATTTTATCATTAAATCATAAACCTATCCTAAGTCATACCCTCACCCCCATAAAAACACATTTCTAGCCCCGTAAAACTTAATTACCTATCCTAAACCCCCCTAACCACTTAAAACCTATTCTAACCCATTATAACCCCAACATCTTAACCTCCCAACCCCTAAAAACCTCCTCAACCATTCCCACTCGCATCCAAGCTTGTAAAACCTTATTTGGAAGTGGTTAAAACCACTTCCAAGCGGGGTTTCCCCACATTTCTGGATCACGAGCTACCCTAACACAAACACCGGTGATTATAAAAGAAACCCCAAACCTCCTGGTTGATGTTCCCTCATGTATTGCAGAGACTATCTATTACTTATCTATTACTTTAGAGATGTAGATGACATCATCAGGATCATTTTGAGACCTTCAACATCGTTTTAAGCCCACAAGCTCGTAAACATTGTAAGCTCCTTATAACATCATTTTCAAGAATTTATCATTCAAGGTAAGTCTTTTTATCTTGTTTTCTCTTTCATATTATCAACATATCATATAAAATACCATATCAATCATTATATCATTCACTTTACACTTAGTTTGCATTTTATCAAGAAATCAATATTCTATACAGCAATCACTAGTGATTTATCATAATCAGCGATTCCCCCAAATCACCAAAGTGATTCCTGTCATTTAAGAATTTTTATCATATTTATCATATCTACTATCATTTTTTCATTCTATTTTCTATCTAATAAATTGGTTTTTTAAGATGTGCCTCTCTGTAGATAACATTTCTAGGTGAATCACATCCCATTACCAACATCCACAATCTCTCGATCGTCTAACACCCCTTTGTGTGGGAATAGTTTGACATTGTGTATGAACTCAGCATTTTTCCATCACCTTGACACGGACATTGAGGACATCGAAGATCAACTCGAATTCATACAATAAGAATGAGACGAATCGAATAATTTTGGTTTGATTTCTTTGAGGAGTTCGATATTGTCATAGCCCTCGCTTAGGCCACCTATCACACGGAACAAGATCTCCATATTCCTTTGGAAGTCTAGTAATTCCTTCGTTTTTAATTATCTCTTAATTTAAAAATGAGTTAATACCCTTTGAGGAATTCCAATTGTTTCTAGATCGACTTTGTCGAGTAACACATCAAATCTCTATCTAATATCTATATTTTTAGTTGTCTCTGCGTGCGTGTGTTCTCTCGATCCGCTAGAGTCTCACGTATTTGCAATCCATTCATCCTAACATTACACTATCTATATAGGCATCGTTAAACCCTATTATCTTCTCGAGTTTTCGTGTTTATCATATAATTGACAACCAAGAATCACCATGAACAACTGGTTCAATGAAGAAGGACACCTTTCTCAATTTCTTGAGAAGTTTACATGAATTTTTTGGTAAGTGAGGGTCCATTTAGAAATCTCATTGCCTTTGTCGTTTTGAGATCTTTCTTCCATCTGCTCATTTATTTTCAAATTCATTCCAATTTATGATTTTCTTTTTTCATTTTCTCACTACAACAAGACTAATTCTCGATCATACCAAGCTCACCATGTCCAGAACTAGCCTTGTGCTCTCTAAAAAGTAATTGATCCTTATTTGTCATGTTCCTTATGATCATTATTTATGTGAAATGATTCTTGGTAGATATTTTGAAATTTTCAACATCAACATATACCTCTTGTTGATTTATGTTCAACTGTTGCTCTAGATGTTTCTCCTTCACACACACCAACTCATTATTGACCTCGATATTGCTTTTTGTGATGGAGGTATTATCCTCATGAATGAAGGCATCCTTTGGAGATTCAAGCATTTCCTTTCCCTTCCATTCATCATAAATACATTCTTCTTCAAAAAATGGGAAACGGAATGACTCAATCTTCACATTCATACTCATCCATTAATGTTTCAAGAAGGATGTTGATCTCTTTCGTTTGTTCTATTTCATCATTAAATGTTTGTGCATCAAATGAAAATCAAAACCGGAATCATAATTATCTTTCATAATCATAGCATAGGTCAAGATTTCAAGACTGAGTTGAGGTTCTTCCATTCCTTTTGTAACCTTTAAAATATATTTCATAGATTCCTCCTTCAAATCTGCCACATACTCGCCTTCCAATTCATTTGAAAAACCTTCACATTGGATCTCGGGGAGATAATTGGAAACATGGAAATCATATGGCCAGATCTCATTTGAAACATCCTCTTTATCATGATCCACATTGCTTATCATTTGGGGTTTCCTTCTTGCAATTCAAGGCATACCTAATCTTCATCATTTTCAAACAGATAAACAATATCCATGCTAAATGGGAAGGGCACACCTTCCAATTCAGGATCCATCAAATCATCCTTGTGTTCTTCAACTAGTTCCATCACCTTCAGGGACTCTTCCATCAAGATAGGAAGTTCATCATTTTCTTCTCAAGTTATGAAATAGTTACAACCTCTTGAATATTGATAATCAATGTTCGCCCTGGGTCATTTTCCTCTTAATGGTATATTTCATCTTTCTTATTGGGAGAAAATTATTCATAGTAAATTTTCATCGGCATGGTGGCATATGACCAATCCATCTTTATATTTCCACCAATGTATCTACAAAATCTTTGCACAACAACATCTCGTATGCACTGGAATGTCTCGCCACTAGTATTTTGGCATTGACCTTCTTATTGGGAAAGTCCACAAGTGTTACTAGAGCATTGTTAACTTGACCAATGAGAGGTGCTTATTTGATCTCCATGGAATAGTAGTGACCGAATGCAAGGACGAGGGTGAGACCAAGAGCATGTGTAAATTTTATACCATGATGTTATCTCGAGGCACCGCAGTCAACTATACAGATTGTTCAATTTTTATTCATTAACCATCAAGGAGAGATAAAAGGGTTCAATTTTTCCAGAAGAGGAAGATGTGGAGGAAAGAAGTTTATAAGATGCAGTATTTCTAAGATCGAGAAATGACTCTTTTGCAAAGTGAGGTTTATGGGACATAAATTTGAATTACTTCCTTTGATAAACTAGACAATTTTATCAAATTACTTGGGATGAGTTCTTAAATACTCAAATTTGGAAATTTGGACCTTGAACTTCTTAACATGTTCAATTATGTCAAAATGAGACTGGGGTGGGTGAAGGTGTACTAGTAGTAAATGAGAGGCTAACTACTTCTTGGTATAGCATTGGTACTGTTTTTATTCATATCATTACATTTGAATTTAGAAATGGGGGGAGAACTTGCACAAGGATAGGTAGACTTACGTATTGGAAGATGGAGAGGGCAGCAGTGATCCTCCTTTTGTTATTGTTTTTTGTAAAGTCGTCACTTGAGGATATTTTAATTTGCAAGGATTATCCCTCTCTTGATCCTTCGAATGTGTGAACACCACATAAGAATGAATATTCACATCAACAATGGTTTCATCATCTAAAGAAGGGGTATATTCAAAAAACCAATGTTTCCAGTAGATTCAATCTCATCAATGGCCAAAATTCCCTCATCATTTTCATATTCAAATTGAGCTTCATCGTGTTCTTCTTTAGGCATTGTTTCACATGTGGAATTAATAGAAGGTGCTTCAAGAGATAATCTTCTTTCTCCTCCACCTATTTTGTTTCTATTCTTATTTTGGTTTTGATTTGGATAAAACGTCCCCTCAGAAAGGTGGCTTGTGCAAATTGTTTCTTCAATAAAATCACGTCATTAGCCAATTTTTGAACAAGAGAATCAGTGACACCTTATTGGGAGGTTTGACCCTTTTTCTTACCATTTGGATTCTTTACTTTCCTAGACAAAATTAGATCATCTTCTACTTCATGGCATATTCTTGGGCATTTTTAAGAGTTTGAGGTTTAACTCTTTGTAGGATAAATCCAACCTCGAGAAATTGTGCATTTATGAAGAATCTCTTTTTGTTATCATTAGATGGTGAAGCTTCCACAGGTATTCTTTTCAAAAATATGTTGAATCGGGCCACAAAATCTCTCATGATTTCATTTGATTCTTTCTTCATTTGGACTAATTGAACAAGAAGATCTTGAGAGTCCTCAGCTGATTTAAATCTCACTTTGAATATGGTTATAATATCATTCCAATTTGTGATGGATCGAGAGGGAAAGAAGTATAACCTTGATTTTTCTCTTGAATTGATTCCATGAACAACCTTACGAAACATCTTCATATTCAACTCCAATAACTTCACATGAGGTGATGGAATTCGCAATATGTTCTTCAAGAAGTTGAATTTCATCACCTTTAAATTTGACAAAATTATTGTGGGATCCCTTCTACAATTCATGGAGAGGGAGTGTGAGAGCAAGTGAACCAATATTCCTTCCCCATGGAACATGTGGTTGAGGTTATTTGATTTCTTCTTCAACTTCTTATTTTGCTTCTTCTTTTGGGGAAGAATAGCTAGTGGTAGTGCAACTGGAGATTCATGAGGAGTCTCAATTGGATTCCCTTTTGTATCACTTGATGTACCAGATGGAGATGATGCTTGAGAGAAGTAATATGGATTATTTAAGATCTAGAACTATTGCCTTTGAAGAGCTTCAAAATTTGGATCAACAATATCTCTTAATCTATTCAACTGGTATATCTCTTTTCACCTATCTTATGAGAAAACTCTCAACAAGAATATGAAAGAACATAGCTGAAAATAGCAATGGCTTTCAAGCATTAAGTTTCATGTTTTTTGATAATTTTTTAATTTTTATGGACTTTTGGTATATCTAAATTTTAGGATTTTGTGGATCATTATAGGGTGTAGGAAAAAAAAATCATGCCACATGTGTTAGGAAATATATATTAGTGCTCCATTTCAGATGGGTGAATAATAATTACATGTGTAATTATTATTATGGTAAATTAGTGAAAGTACATTTACTATGTAAATGTAAATAGTAAATGTAAAATGTGGTTAGTATGTGGTAAGTTAGTAAGTTAGAATAATAAAACAATTATTATTGTTTTATTATTATATTGGTGAGAGGTTGAAACCATATGGGTGTATGGTTGTATATGAAGACAAATGTTGTTGTAAGGATTGTTATTTTACATCTCCTATATAATGGAGTGTATTGAAATAGTGAATTAATGAAAATATAATATAGAGTTGTTGATTTCAATTATTGTCTGTGTATCTATTTCATGGATTCTTTGTATTAGATCAGATTAATTTCTACATTTGGTACCAGAGTAGGTTAAATCTGTCTCGAAGATGATCTCATAACTTTAGTTTCGCGATCTAGGTTTCTCCAAAATTTTGCGTGCAGAATGAGCTATTATACAGGAAGCTACAGTAGAAATTTCAGCAAAACCCAGTTCACAGTTTGGGAGAAACGTGCAATTTACTATACAGCACATTGATCACTGCTGTTTTTTTGAAGAAATCAGAGAATCAGAGGTAATTCAAATCTGCATTCAATTTTTTTTTTTGGATATTTAGATTCAGCAAAATGGATACACCATTAGATAAATTTAATGGGTTGAAATTCCATACATGGAGAGTAAAAATTCAGATGCAGTTAATGAATAAAAATCTATGGAGGATAGTAGATGGAAATGAAAAAGCACCTACTGAGATGTAAGCAAAATTGTAGAATGGGAAACTAGAGATGAACAAATAACAAATGAAATTGACTATAATTATGAAGAATTTCTATACTAAGTCAATTTACTGGAGGATGGAGGCAAACGGAGGTTGGAGGTCATTCGGCGACCTCTCGTCAGTTGCCAACGACGGGGCCGCATATCAGCTTTGGTGACAGGTGTGTGTGTGCAGTTTGATTTTAGTGCTTCCTAGGGTGGTGTGTGTGCCACGGTGATCCTATTTTCAATAAGTGGAAATTTCACATTGAGGGGGAACATGATCCAATGTTCCATTTCAAGATGCTTTTCTCTATGTATGTATGAGCAAAAGATTTCGAGAGGATTTCCTATGTTATTCCCCTGCAGTGAGATAGTGATGAGAGTTGTTGATACTACATCGCATCATCATGATATTGTGGTTGTTAGTTATCCGTAGAAAAACTATCCAGGAGGTTGTTGGTACTATCCTCAAAACCATATGTTGTGTGGTTGTTGGTTAACCACTTGAAAAACCATCCAGAGATTGTTGGTATTGTCCTCAAACCATCCAGATCATGAGCATGCTACGAGCGGCACGTTGCGAAAATTCCACAAAGTGCCTCCCATGTTCGCACTAAAGGGGGGAATGTTAGGAAATATATATTAGTGTTCCATTTGTATGGGTGAATAATAATTACATGTGTAATTATTATTATGGTAAATTAGTGAAAGTACATTTACTATGTAAATGTAAATAGTAAATGTAAAATGTGGTTAGTATGTGGTAAGTTAGTAAGTTAGAATAATAAAACAATTAGTATTGTTTTATTATTATATTGGTGAGAGGTTGAAACCATATGGGTGTATGGTTGTATATGAAGACAAATGTTGTTGTAAGGATTGTTATTTTACATCTCCTATATAATGGAGTGTATTGAAATAGTGAATTAATGAAAATATAATATAGAGTTGTTGATTTCAATTATTGTTTGTAGGTATCTATTTCATGGATTCTTTGTATTAGATCGATTAATTTCTACAACATGGTGGGCACCAAAAATTGTTGGCAAAATAATTTTTCATAAGGGAAATTTAGGAGTTTTGACCAACGCTCTAGGACTAGGTCCCCCTGCTTCGGAATGGGGCAGCTCTATTTATTAAAATTAATAAATATTTACACTACTCTAACCATCTTAGGTTGCCTTTAGACCTGGGATCACATAGGAATACTCCACTAAACCCATGTGTAAAAAGGAAGTGGAGGAAAGGTGTTTGTATGAAGAGTGGAGAAAGTAAAAGGGGTTTTACTCAATAAATAACAAGCTGAGTTTATTGAAATAAAACCAGAATATTTTCAAGTTAACAATGAGAAGACACCATCTCAAGGAACAAGGAACAAAACACAAGTAAATCAAATTTTATTTGCATAATATTACATAAGTAACCATGCTCATGGAGTAAAGTTGAGATGGAGAGGAAAACATAAGACAAGGAGATAAAAGAATTGTAGTTTCTTGCTTGTAGTAAGACAATGGGAGCTATCAACTAAGAAAATCTAACCCCCTTTGGAATGGCGAATCCATTCCAATTTATAGCTTTACGATCTATCTCTTCATCTACACCCCACATGACCTTTCATAGTCCCACCACTTGTGACCTTTCACATTCCTATAGAAAAGAAAAATAAGCCCCTTTCTTATTAATGAAAAGGGTACTTTTTACAATGAAAAATTACAATGGTCACTTAAGTGAAAAGGATAAAAGATCCATAAAGTATAATTTATAATAGAGAGTTAGAAATTAGAGAGAGAGAAGAGATGCAGAAAAAAGTGGAAATAGAGACAGAAAGCTCTTATTGATGAAAAATCTACCCCGATGAATCATAAATGAATTTCCTTTCCCTTGATTGTTTGTTGAATTATAACACTTTAGTTCCTAATTCCTCATTTGGTGAGATGCGAGATACATGTCAAGGCATTTGAATGAGTGTTCAAAAACACTATTATCGATATGTAATTTTTTGAACTTGAGATGACTCCTAGCATCACTTATGGTGATCTTCTCTTGTCATGCTCCTGATGACCATTTCCTTAATGACCTGAATTTGATAGAATTATTGATGTTTCAAATCCTTCACAGACCTCATAATGTTCTTAATTTCAATCATTGTGTGAGTGAACATCTTTCACACACATTGACTTACTCTAATCTATTCATTGTTAGGGTGTGATTCATATGATGTCCCATATCCTTGGAAAGAGAGTTAAGCACAAGATCGGACTTGGAAAGAGAACCTCACTTTCCTCTTCATGACTCATTTAATCTTCAAATATCATTTCTTTGAAAAATATGCCTCCTCCATGGAATGGAATCCACCTCAAAGACTCAAACACCTTCTTTTTCAATTATTCCTACTTGAGGAGGTATTCTTCTCTGAATGGGGAAGGAAGAGGCTCGGTATTCAATAGCATACTTGATCAAACACATCTCAATGTCAAATGTTTGGAAGATGATGGAGAATTGAGGTTCACCTTTGCATACTTTGATTGGCATCACTTTCCTCTCATGGTCTGCATCATTTTTCATCCAGGTTTGAGTGGTGGCAAGCCAGGGTCTCTGTGAACCTTATCATTACTAAATATAGAAGTGGCTCCCATACTCAATCAAGGTGCAAATTGTGAACTTCGAACCCGTCAAACCAATGTGATGTTCCACAACTATCCCGAACATATCTAGGGACTTTATTTAATATGAGGGGCTCTACATCCTTGTTTTATGACAAATATCCCGAAACTTACTATTTTTAGTAATCCTTATTTTGAGAAGAAATGTTTGGTTACCAATTACTTAATTTGGCAATTTTGAGTTTCCCGATATTCAAAGGGAAATGGCAACTCTGAGAATGAACTATTTGCAGCACTTACTATTTATAGTAGTGAGGCTTAAGAAGGATTACTATTTTTAGAAATGGGTCTTCCCGGTGTCGAAATGGAATGAAATTAGTCTCAAAAGTTTCCATTTTGCAATGTGAGGCTTTGCTCCAAATTTCAAAGGATTTCAATAGCTGTGTTTTTGTAGATCTGGTAAATGAGTATTTTTGGATTAAAATTTCAAATGGTTGTAGAAAATGATATAGAGCATTAATGGAGGCATACAAATACTCTTCTTAAAGGAATTTTTGCAAGGAATATACAATTAAAATTTCATGGCAAGCAGACATGGGGTTTAGGAGATATGAGCAAAAGAACATTTTTGGGCATGGGGTTGTCTAAAGCAATTTTGGCAGCATACCAGCAACAATGAGGGAGATAAAATAACACAAATTAGGCTCAAAATGGTAAGTATGGAGTTAAATGACTTTCCTCTTTCTCACTTGTTTTCTCTCCCATTTACACATCTTAACCCAACTTAGACTCAAATTGGCTAACCAGAGTCTGGTAGAGGTTAGACGTGTGGTTGCACCCTAAAAAATAGGGGACAAAGGGAAAAGGGACATCACCCCCTCAAAAATTCACCATGGGTGCTTGTTTAATGAGGATGTGGAAAAAATTTGTGAAACATGTGAGTTTATAACACCTCTATAGCATTCAAGTTATCACTTTTAAATGACGAAATGTTTCCTCCGTAGGGGAGCGCATTTTTTATCCCACAGTCCCCTTAGCAATTGGGACAAAGGAAAAAAGGGATATAACATGTTCAAATGGTTGCCAAGGGTCTATCTCTCATGAAAAAGGGCCAAATCCAACTTAAAGTGAATTCATAATTTGTTTCTAACCACTTAAGTTGCATTTTAAGTGACACAAAATAACACTCAATGACTTTGGTGTCCCCCATGTCCCCTTACACATTGGGACAAAGGGAAAAAGGGACATAAGGCCTCCAAAACCCCGTCCAAGCTTTTTGGAATGTTGATGTCATCAATCTCAACATGAAAATAGGCTAAGGAGTGGATTTTCGGGCCCGGGAACAAAACATGGAGTCCAGAGGGCCAACCTTATATGATTTTGACTCCAAAGGACCCATTGAGTCCATTCCCTCATTTTTCAAGACCTCATTCAGCTTTCAATTTTCCTTTTCCCATGCATGTGCACCAAGATAATAGAGTTGCCACCAAATTCCAAGCGAGTATGAACAAATATAACACATGTACCATGAAGAGGATCCAATGAAATCCATTTTGACCTTTGGTTAGGATCCTAACTCATCCCAAATTTTCTAAACCCCTTCGAGCAAGTTCCCCTTGTAGAAAGACTCTTATGTTGTACTATTGGACACTTTTCACATTTTTATACTCCCAAAATTATATTTTTATTATTGCACCATGAAGTAGGCTATGTCATCTTTCCAATTCCTAGGATATGAGCTCCCAACACTTCACGAGGCTCTTGAAACCCTTCAAACAAGGTGACTAGCTCCTTTGAAACATGCATTTCCCAATGCCTTGCCCAAAAAGACCCGGTTTTTCTTAACTTGTTCCCGACATAAATTATCTCCACATAATCTTCCTAAACTACCTTAGACAACTTCATTGCTTTCCCATACAACTCCCAAATGGTTTGAATTTTCCCTGTAAGCTTCTGGAGGGTGTTCACTAGTGACAAAAAGACCAAAAATAGCCCTTTTGAAGCCTTCGGGAGCATTGTTCTTTCATAGATCTCAATAACTTCAAGAATCAAGATAGGTACACTTCTCTAGACATGAAACACACTTGAAAATCATGTTATCATGTTCCTCTCAACCAAAATGAGGGTGAAACAATTGAAATGTTGGTCGAAGGAAAAGTTTGCATTGACCGAGAAAGGGAATTTCAAGTGTGGGTTTGATTGTCATGACCAAAATGTTAAATTTTGCATGTTGGACATTTAGCATGACAACACGTACCTCGGGTGACACATTTTTCTAAGAATATCATTGTCCTGCATATGCCCTAGGTGTCACTTCCTTATTTGTTCTTGCTTTAGTTCCTAAATTAGTGCTTTGTGACATGGCACTCGAGTTCTGTTAAGAATCGATTGCAAGTTGAAATAGATTGTGTAATCGCTAAAACTAGAGAAGAATGTAAGCGTGCAATTGTAAAACTACTTTGTAACTATTTTTTCCCCAGGATAGGAGTGCTCAAGTGGGACACTAGCGTCCACCGCTCTGTGCACCGTGTCGAGACAGGCTCCGTCCAGCCGAGTATTTTGGTCAAGTTTGTTTTTGGTTGTGTTATGTAATTGATTTCTATTATGTTCATGTTGATTGTGATTCTATAATTGCTTTCTATAACTACTAGGAGGTTGAAAGGTCCACCCAAAGTTTTCCCCACTTGTTTAGGGTGTGTGAGATGAACAAAAGTGAATGGAGCCCAAATGAGGAAGGCTGAAACTGATATGCATATCTGATATAGGGATTCATGTAGGGGAATAGGGATTATGCATGGTAGTGACCATGGCGCAAGAAAAACAATTGGAACATGCTAGCATACAAGTGTTAGTGATAAACAAGCAATGCACACGGAAATAGCAACTAGTAAAAGCATATAGAAAAATAGCAAATAAGGACACAACAAGGAGTTGGTTACATACATGGGACACCACTCAAGATGTCACAAGACAATTAAAGTTGTCAAGGCTTGTGCAAACAATGAAACAAGAAAACATAGGGCATAGCCCGCAAATAATAGTAAACAAGATATAAGCAAATCATACAACCATGATTGGAAGGAGTCCTTGCAAGGAAAATGCTACACATGAAGCACTCGTTAGCATGTTAGGAAAGGTAAATAGTATGCAACAATGTAATATCTAAATATAGGAATGAAAATGTGAAATATTGCAATGATATAACCTAAAAGTACGTGGAAAAGGTAGATACCCCAGAACCTTGGTGGGACCTGTTAATGGACAGGTCAAGCATCATACATCATGTAACAACTTGTAAGTGACCTGCATTCACCTCAAAATACCATGTGAATGTGCATGTGTGTATGAAAAATGATAAAGCATACTAGGAACCATAGTAACATGATAAGAAAAGATATAGTAGTATAAGGAAGCAAGATTACATCCAATCAAGATCTAAGAAAACATGTTTTTAGATTTTTAATTGTAAATATGTGAAAGAGAACAACTAGAAGGGAGGAATAAGGATGTCCCCTGTGTGTGTGTGTGTGTGTGTGTGTGTGTGTGTGTGTGTGTGTGTGTGTGCAAAGTGAGGTTCATGTAGGAATTCCCTCAACAATCAAGTATGAACCAAGAACAAGAGTGTGTCATCGGTGGTGTGGGGGAATTAGGATGCCCCCAAGTGTGAATGCCAAAATGATCTATGCAATGAGAGTACTAGGCAAGGGCCCACAATCAACTGATGTAAAAGAACCACGCATGTGAACATGATCTAGGACTTGATGGTCACAGGGAGTGCATGAGGCCACATATATGGAATAGGCCTAGACCGAGCATGTGGAGAAAGAGAATGCGAAATATGTCTAGATGGAGCATGTGAAGCATATGACCTATGTGAAGAGTTTCCCTTATGAGGTGGGTTATGTGATCTACAAATGCGTCGAGGCCTATAAGTAGGAGCCATGTGCGAAGGAAACTGAGATGGATGTGCAAAAGGTGCTACAGAAGGAGCAAGGGCTCCAGATACCATAGGAGATGTCAAGGATAAAAATTCATCATAAATAGGAGAAGATGTGTTAGGAGTAGGAGCAAAGCAAAATATGGGATGGCCGAAGGAGCCAAGGACAAAGGTGTCTCGTGGTGGAATGCCTCGAATAGTAATAAGATGGCACTCATGGATGAACTTAAGGCATAAGTGAACAATAGAAGGCACGACTTTGGTAGCCAGAGCCAAGGGATTCCTAAGAGCATGTCATAATGCGTAATAAAGATATCCAATAGTAAATGGCATAGAAATAGTAAGAGGCCCAACAATAATGGGTAGAATAACATGGCCATGAGAAGTGGGAGACCTATGTGTCATTTGAGATAAAGGGAAGCCAATTGACTACAAGAAAGATAATGAGCATGCATTGTGCTTGAATGTAGGATGTATCATAACATTGTTGATGGCATGGGGCCCAACAGAAGCATTGATATGTAATCTATGGGAGGATAATGAGGCATGAAAATCAGCATCAATGAAAGTGATAACAAGTGATGGGAGATCAAGAAGCACCGACAAGGAATCCAAGGGGATGATCCAAAGAAGCAGGAGGAGGCATTGTATGGTAGGTATGATTGGAAGATGACTTAGGGGCTGATTTGTCATGCTTAGGTAATGGGTCATTGAATATTTTTAACTTGTCATTGTCATTGGTAGATTTGGAATTGGAAGTAGTGGATTCAGGTAACTGGATATCATTATTGTCAATGAGATCTTGAATCAAATGGCGAAGCTTGAAACACTTGTCGGTAGAATGGCCATTACATCTATGGTAATCACAATGTGCATGCTCATCAAAACTCTTGCCATGGGGCCTATTAGGATCATACTCGAGAGGAGGTGGAAGAGAAATCAAATTGCTTTCAATGAGTTGGGGCAATAGCATACAAGGAGGATAAGGCAATCGAGTAAATGTATGCCAAGGGGCTTGGAGCTTAAGCTTAGGAGGTTGAGAAACAACATTAATAGTAGGCTTAGCATCATTAGACTTGGGTTTAAAGGGAACCTTGCTTGGAAATTTAGAAGAGGAATGATTGGAAGTATTAGAACCATATTTGATTTTTCCCAAAGAAAGTAGCTTAGTCTCACGAGTCTTCAAGGTATGACATAGATGGTCAAAGGAATGATAGGAATCAAAAAGCACACATTCTTGCAAAGGAGGCAAAATACTTTGAATAAATAGATCTTGTAATTCAGATTCAGCTAATACATTGTTCATTTTAGAAAGATTGTTCTTGTAACGCAATACGTAATCACTAAGATGTTCATTAGATCCTTGTTTAATTTTAGCCATTTGTGCATAAGATATTTTTGTTCCAATATTCATAGAAAAATGAGCTAAAAACAAATCAACAAGAGTAGTAAATGATTTAATAAAATGCAAGGGCAAGTCATAAAACCATTGCAAAGCATAATCTTGTAAGCTCCTAGGAACAACTTGGTCAAGAGGGTGTCATCACATGCATAGTCCAAGCAAGCAACATGAAAGGATCTAAGGTGCTCTTGAGGGTCTCCATGGCCATCGAATAGAGGAAACTTTGGTGAAACAAAATTGGCAGGGAGTGAATAAGAAGACACTTCGGGTGTAAGAGGACCTGAAGAAGAAAGGAAGAATCGGAGGAAAAAGAAGTAATTTGTGCAACTAACGAATTTGTGCTTGCAAATCATGATAAAGAGACTCTAAAGCATGGGTGCCTAAAGAGGAATTAGGATGGATGTGTGAAATAAGAGGAGAAGAATAATGAGTATAAGGGGTAGGAATAGACATGTGAACAGTGGAGACTCCAATATTGGAAGGAGAGGAATAAAGTGGGATAGAAGTAGTAGTAGTGGTAGAGAGTGCCAAGGTACGAATCATACTATTATGGGTAACATTATCACGGGCACGTTGGTCACCAATAGAGCATCGAGGATATGTGGAACATGGGTCAAATGATCACGCATTGCAAAGCGGAAATTGGTAAGGGCATCCAATTGGGCTTGATCAACATTGGTATCTTCATCATAGGAATATTCACTGTCGGATGTTTTTATGTCCTAGAGAGTGATCTTCTCGGAATTGTTATGAATGTTGTCATTGATGGGGTCATCCATGGTAGAAGGACAATGTTGAGTGGGTGGGGCAAGCTCTATATAGGTTGGGGATCCAAAGTGGCCACTACGGGTAATGGGCATAAAAGAAGAGATCCACAATGGGCATGCAAGAGATCGGGTTCACCAAATGATTTAATGAAATTTAAATCTATGTAAGGACATTGTTGATCAAATAAATATAACAGTATTCAAGCAAGATCTAACTAAAGAAATACAAGCAAGAGTGAAAGATAGGAGATAAAGATGACTCAACTTGTAGTTGTAAGTCTGGATTGATTCTAGGCTAATGAACAGACTAGAAAGGAAAATTATGGATTGTATAAGCTTTTGTCTCGATTCTAGAATGTAACGATCTCGAGGACAAGAGCACTGGAATGGGACAGGGTCTCCGGGCGCTAGCGTCTATCGGGGCATTGGTGTCTACGAAAGAGCTTCGGTCTTAGTTCTTTCTTTGTCGCTTCTTGTTCATTGTAGGTCGTGTCGTGGTCATTGCACTTCGCTTTGTTGCACCTATATCTACAAAAAAACCTACCTACCTTCACAATACTCAAGCGCACATTAGAGGAATAAAATATGCATATGCTTGACGGACTGTTCTCGACAAATAGTCACCGAATGTGATTGTCACCGAGCGTTGCACTACATTTCAAACTCAATGTAGTTCTAGTGTGTGTGTGATTAGAATAGTGTCCCTTGAGCTAGGATGGTGAGCCTTGGCGTCAGTCGCACAAAGAATAGCATGCTACAACTACTTTGTCCCAATGCAAAATGTGTGGTATGGAATTCAAAATAAACCCACTGATACAATGAAGCATGTAGTCCCAAAATGCAGTCCTTGATGTAATAGATAGAAATTATTAGTTCCTTGTAATAGTATGATATATATATATATATATATATATATATATATAGTTTAAGTTTCATTATCGACAAGTGAAAGGCCGACTAAGGGCGATAAACAAAGATAAGAAAGAAGAAACATCGAAAGATTTTTAAAAAGGACAGAAGCAACCGGAGAGGGAACAATTGTCCCCGGCACTCATGTCCCCGATGGGCGGGTTCGTATAGGGTGCCCAAAAGATAAAATAATAGAATTAGCACCGAGAAAGATGTCGGCTGGTATGTAAAACCGTAAGTTGCACATAAAAAACAAGCGATAAAGATGAAAAGAATAAAATCAATGTCAAAGTAAAGTAAAGGGGTGTTAATGAGTAATTCTTTCTTAGGAATCATGCATATAAATGAAATATTTAGAGGCTAGATGTACATAGTAAGTAAATGATTTAATGTACCGATACAACCTTCAACAACTTCGAGTTCAACATCAACAATTAATCAAGGCGCAACAAGGACCATTGTTTCTCAAGAAAGGGTGAATGACCTATGGATAGCCTTATAACTTGCCTCGCACCAACTCCCTACCGCGCAAGCAAGCATAAGTCCTCACAAAATCACCCTACATTAGTACAAGCCTTTGTTGTCTACCGTGTTGCTCCCACTTTTTCCATTGTTTGCCAAACACTTGGCAACATCTACCATATGCCATGATAACTTGGTGCATTGTTTTGAATAGTCCTAAGCATGACACACAACTACTTCACAACCCTCATAATTTTTGCAATCCTACACTCGGCCCAATGTACCACTTGTTGCTTTCGCGATCTTGTAGCCTTCACCGACAAGCACTCACACTGTTGTAGTCTTGCACGGACCCAACATGCAACGCTCGCAATTCCTACAAAACTACACAAAGCCTCACATCCTTGTGGTAGCCCACAACACTTGCATCGTGCTTCTTTGCCCACCAATTGTTACAACTTTGTATAGGACTTTTACACTCAATATTTACTTGTCAACAATTAGTTGCCACACAACACACCAAGTGGCACACTCCATGCTTGTCACATGTAGCATCTCGTCCGCATGCCACTCATTGGACCATAACCGCTATTCAACCAAGGAAGACGAAAAGCCTCTTAACCACTTATCTTGCAATTGTCGGCAGATTGTTACTACCATCCTATAATCATACATTGTATGTATGTACACACACACACACATTGTAACCACACTCCAAAAACATATGCATCCATTTAGCTGAGAGAACACACAAACTAAAAAGGAGATAGCGTACATTGAGCATCTAACATCAAACAATCCTGTAGTTTTTGGATTCTTTCACCCCGGTTTACGTAAATCAACAAGGACACATTCCCCATTTGATCACAAGAGCTTGCTCTCTTAACCTTACTAGTATAATGTACACATCTACACATTTATACTTTCCCTATTCCACATATTGAAAAAGTTGCATCCCTGCATATTACGATTATCTTGAATGTATTTTGATAGATTACCTTTGGTTAATCTTTCCTGCATATTCTAAATGCATAACTCATCTCCAAGTTCGTCATGTCCACCGCAAAGCCAGTCCTAGACACCACCATGCAGATCACCGATAGCCACAACCATTCTTGCATTCAAGTAAAATATTTATAATGGACATCCATTCAGCATTGCCATTCCAAAGCTTTAGACCATACCACATTCTAATAAATTCCACTTTTTCTAACCTGAAAAATTGGGAAAAAGTATTATTCCTACTGGAAAGGCCTGCAATAACTGCAACAGTGATGGAAGCTGCAGCGAGTTTGATGGTGCAAAGGTGCCAACAAATGCTTGAGATACAGCTCCCACAGGAAGAAAAATATATATTTGAGTAAAAATTACAGGGCCAGCAATGTACCACAGCTACTTATATTCCAACCAAATTACCAAATTCATTAATTAAAGACAGATGTCTGAAATCTACGGTAAAATCTTTGTTTTTTCCATCGCTGCCCACAAATAAAACTTGCAACACTTGCAACAATACTAACCACACTGTGCCCTTGTTTTTATTAGAACCTCCTTTTTGGAATATGAATTGAACTTTGGATAACTATGACAAAGTAAATTGTCTTTACCAGCAGACCACGAAGATAATGATTTCATTATTTCCTTCTAGGGTACTTCATTTGGAAAGAGTCCAAAAATAGTGAAGGTATACATCAATGCAGAAGCGTCTGAAGATATTAAAGGTTTACATCAATGAAGATAAGTACAAAGAATGGAGACTACTCTGAAATCGCACTTTGCAGCAAAGATATTTGTAAATTGCATTGGCTATACAATTTAATGAATTCTTCAGTTAAACACTTTGATAAGCTCTACAGCTACTAACTTTGATGAGTTCTACATACCAGTTTGGTCTAAAGGACATTAAAAGTAGTCGTCATCATTATCATATGGAACCCTCTTTACCACTAGCCCAAACTATACACAACGTAGATTCGATTCTTCCCCAAGCTCAGCCATGAGGTTGAAACCTTGTGGTACACAACTCAAACAATATATATAAACTCGGTCACTTGCAAACTTCACAAGATCTCAGACCCAAACTCAAGTCTAAATTGATCATGACCTAAAATAACCACCTTTACCTTTTTATATCTTAACCTTGAAACTTTCTACTAACTGAATAGTAATTGCAATATCCATTATTGTTTGTTCTAGGTTATCCACTAATATTATCTCTCTTCCCGCTACTTAAAATAATGTTTAATAGTTATTAGGCTGCATACCCAAATAATGAGTTGACACAACCTTCATGAAGGACCATTTTCCTCCATTGAGCCTGGAAAGGGGGCAATGGTTGTAACTTGTAGGAAGAAGGGAACCTGCACATAAATATTCCAAAAGTATCCCATAGAATCGGCTAACAGTGAAGGGAGAATAGAATATATCATTGCACATATTTCCCTTAAATTATACCCAGTTTACCTTTGTAACGTTGACAACTCTACCAAACACAATCCCATATTATACAAGAAATTACTAATCTATGGTGTATTTTTTCCTTTTTTGTATTCTCGCAAATAACAATTCCATTAATGTACAAGTATTGTCCCCGGCTATATTTCTACATGTACTAAATTTGCATTCATATTGAAAACTCTAGCTCCAAACACTACTAGAAAAATCATGTCCCTCCTGATTGATTTAAATGGCTTTAGTTATATGCCCTTTTATTGCATGGCATACTCTAAATAACACCAAAACCCATTACACATCCAGAAAAAGAAATCTTTGACAATGGGTAGCAAATACAACTGCACGTCTCCTTCAAGAACCTGATACAGACAAAGCATGTGCACCCAAACTAGACACTGAATCCAGATGTTTCAAGCATATACTAGGAGAATCTTCATTATCAATAACAAAAAAATCATTGATGAACCATGCTAACAATCTATTAACTGCAGGTATCGTTTTAAGACTATTGGTTCAGCAAATGGAACTACTGAGCTTTTACTTTGAACATAGCAGCTAAACTCCAGTAGCATGATCCCTTTCAGAATAACTGCAATAGCACGATCAATAGCACGATCCCTTCCAAAATAATTAGGCTAGCATGATCCCTTCCAAACCACAAAATGAGGTTACCGGTCAAAATGGCCTAACCGGTACATGTGCGGATAGAGATGATCATATTCATATTCTTCATCGTCGGTTTCATATTCTTCTTCAGAATCATAGTAGTCATCATCGTCTGTAAGTGGTTCTTGAACAATATTGTGCTCTTCCACAAGTCACAATTGCATGTTTGATTCTTGTTCTTCCATTCAGCCCCACAAACATAGCAAAATTGAAGCCACACCTGAAACTCCGAATAAACTTAGTATTATACTTTATTTATATTCAAAAAGAAACAAGACAATAAACCAAAACAAAATGGCATTAATATATAATTCACCAAAAATTGAAGAAAATCATATATTAATTTTTTTCTAAAAGACTCCAAGGCAAATGAAAACCACAGATACGCATTGTTCAACTCCTTGATTGTCTGATCATGCATACATCAAAGCTTGCATATGTACAACTTATTCAGAATTAATTCAATTAATTATAATTGCGTTTTCATTTGCTCTACTTCATGCTCATGATCAAGGAAATCTTCACATATGTTTGTCAAAAATCAGACACTCAGATGCTGTCTGTGTTCGGGAGAGGTCGGGGTGAAAGACAAATCATTGAAATGCTATTCTTTGAACATGTCTATTATTCATGCACTAAGCCCTCAGTGTTTGGCACTAAGCCCTCAGTGCTTGGCACTAAGCCGAAGAAGGTTGATTAATTGTGCACCCCATACCTATAGGCTGCAAAGTTCCAGATCAGGATGTTTACCCTTGATTTGATTTTGATTTTGATTTTGAGCAGGTGACGCTCATGGACAACACTTGTGCCAACTTATTCATCCTCCGAGTTTGATCCTCGACTGTTCAAGGGTCACCCTGAACGTGCACTATTGCTGCAGTCACATTTCATCTAATCATGATCCGCTATCTGGCGAATACTCTAATGCATGGACAAGCACAAAGAGCATCCACCCTGCTGCACCGAAAATATACAACCAGTAACACCCATACTTATGGTCACCTTTGTGTACCTGACAGGGGTTTTCCCTACCCGACTACGTGTTGGCGCATTGATGGTTAGGTAATCAATAAAAAAGCTTTCTTACTTATGCATGCACCTAATACAGCCAATTGTAGTTGGCAACACAAATTTAAACCGTTAGTATAATACACAGAATATTTATGCCATCTTGTATTCATGAAATGTATTCGGAACTGTTAAGAAATATGAGACTTCATGTATAAATCATATTCAATAAAGATGAACATAATCACAGAAGAATGAATTTCAACGTAGATCCCTTAAACCCAATGTGGCCTAACTAGGTGATTAGTAGCAACTACCACCATTGGCCTCGGAAGATGAATGTGAAACTTTGCCAAGGATTCCATGCTGGGAACATAACTACAAGAGTTGCATTAGCCAAGCACTCACAGTGTGATCGACCGAGGCACTTTGCGATGCCTCAATAATCTGTCAAGCAACCTTCCATCAGTCCCAATTTTAAAATGTAAACAGATTAAATCCAGTAGAGCATTCATTGGTAATCTCCGACATGGACAAATTACTGCTGGTAAAAACACCAAGAGATATCAATCTCAAGGCCCTTATCTTGGATTTTAGCATACCACAATTATTAATAACTTCATTACACTGAATGGTAATAAATGGTCTCAGTCAAGCTACACTAACATGTAAGGATTTAAAAACTATTCCTGAAAACAAAATGGGTTCCAAACTCCACCGTATGGCCAAGATATTACAATTTTTTGTTTTGACTTCTCCAAGAAAAAAGGAAAAACTTCTTAGTGACGGTCAAATGGACGTCAAATTTAAGGTCGAAATTAAAAGTGAAGACACGTTCATGGCCATTACAGCCAACCACCACCCCCTTGGCTGCCATTGTAGATCCCCTCTCAGCATAATAAGGTATTGTAGGTCTTGAAAGATTATGGTAAGTGTTTCCCCTATGGAACAATATTGAAATTTTGGAAATACAGATGTAAAAGAATGGAAAGCACACACAAAGATTACAAACTTGACTCAGAAAAGTCATAAACAAAGTTCCAGCACTCAAAAGAGCAGTACCTGCAAGTCATATGATAGCAACCTTCGGCCAGTTCAATCATGTGCTTACATTTTGTACACCGTCTCCACCGGTTGTCCTTTGCAAGCAAATGCAACTTTGCATCAACACCATACAATTGAGGAGCACGCCCTGATAGTCCTGACATGACATATTTGTATGCCAAGGAACCCGGCACTCTATACAGAAAAATCTGTTACATTTCAGGCATTCTTTTCACATTAAAGGATGTGAAGATGAGCAAGCTTGTGGCAACATATGTATGGCTGTTTTAGTCGTCAATGCTGAGCAATCAGAATATGGACAATATACTTTGTCCGACTCTGGAATAGCTGCCTCCTCCAAACGCTTTGTCAAAACCTCAAGCCACTTAGACGATAAGAATATCTTACAACCATCTACAGTCAGCCTAGTATTACACGCTTCATGTGGGCACTCAGGTATGCAGCCATGTCGCAACTTGACCTCTACATGTTGAGCCATACAAGAAACACAATACCTGTGGTGGCAAGTCATGACTTCATACATCTGGCCCATAACATTATCCTCCAAGCAGATACTGCAATTTTCCTTCCTTGATTGCTCCATTTCATGACTATATTGATCTCTCCTGCTTAACTGACTGTCAATGGCTTCTCTAGCTAACGTCAGTGCAAGTTTATTGTCACATCTTGTGAGGAGAACCATAAACACTTTATCCAATTTTCCAAGCTGATCCTGAACATCTTGCAACAAATTGGAAATCTTACGCTGTCTGACACTCCAGGACCCTGTAACCTGCAAGAGAGACAAAAATCTGTTCTGAGAACAAAATATATCATTAAACCAAACTCTATTTTAACAAGACCATGTGATGAGTTGTCAACGTGCTGTGACATTCTTCCATAGGAAATCAAGAACCGGTAAAATTAACAAAAATATTCCAGAAAATAGCCACAAAATGTGTTGCACGAAGTAGTTCATGCAACAGAAAGTTGTTATAGGATGCTTCAAATCCAGCTGTATCAGAGAGATAGCTGACCAGAAAACAAAACCAATACAATGACACTAAAGTAAAGGCATGAAGCTTTGATGGGAAAGAAAAATATAACTAAGTTCAGAAGCAATGACCATCATAAAAAACATATGTCAAATACAAGCAAAGGCCTTAAATGAGATTAAATGTCAGACTGCATCAGAAATACATCATCGATGAGATTATCACTATCTCTTAAGCTGTCTAGGGAGTTCAAAGATCTCACTTTCATTGCTCAAACGTACTAGCGAACTTGATGGAAACCATCATCAAAGTTTTCCATACAACAATAATTCAAGAACTGTCTGAACAAGAGGTGAGAGTTATGAGTTTTCAATGGCAGAAGCAATAATAAATAGACAAGCAGAACAATGCAGTACTATTTTGAACAGTTTTCCATCAAGCCCAAGGAGAGCCCTGCAGATAACTAGCCTGGCAGTCACACAACACCTATACTATAAATGTATCCAATGGCTCAATGGGAAATCTTGTCAAACAGAATACAAAACTGACTTAGATTTTGCTATAGGTTGGCAGGATGATCTCTCGTCATCAAACAAGAAGTCTGAACCTCAATTAGGAGGTTTGACACAGATTTCTCACATAACAAAGAGACGAAGATAGTCATAGAGAGACTCGAGAAAATGGAAATGATTCCGAATTTTTGAAGAAAGCTACCAAGACTATTCAAATTTGTAACATCTGATAACCTAAAGGCTGGAGCAGAGTGTGGATGATAGCAGGCTCACTACTTATGTACAACCTTGGTATGAAACTTCAATCCAAATTGATTCAAGTTTAGCCGCACCAGTCCACGCACTCTCAAGAACTTTGAGCTCCTCGGCCTTGGGGCACCTCGTGCCATATGCACAGCCTCATGGTACCCTTGCATGCACATGCAGGGCCTTGTGGCATACCATGCAGCAATCTACCACTGCACAGCACACTCTCTACTCCGCATACCCATGTCAGCTTCCTGCTGCTTTGTGGCATGTGAAGTGGCACTTTCTAGGCACGTGCCAAGTCAAAGCACCTATCAACATACCACAACGCTGAAAGTCCAACCACCACACCTACAAGAATGTGAACCATCACTTGAGCTGAAGATGGAACCAGTTCGTAACTGTCCTCTTCTGTAAATGTATCTACAACCGCACAGGACACTCTGAGCTCCACATCCCCACGTCAGCTTCTTGCTGCTCCACGGCACACCAAGTGGCACTTTCCAGGCTTGTGTTATGTCAAAGCACCTGTCAACATACCGCAACACCATAAGTCCAACCATCAGGCCTACAGGAATGTGAACTGTCACTCAAGCAGAAGATGGAACCATTTCATAAATGTTCTCTTCTGTAAATGTCATCTGCTATAACTGTCTTCTTGTAATGATCTATATATATGTAAGTTAATTCAACCTGGTGGGAGAATGACCATAGATTAGATAGTAGGTGTTAGCATACCCTGAGTATCCAGCATTACATATCTATATCCACATTCCATATAGGCAAATCAGTAGGAAGTGTCTTCCCCCTTTTGATAATGAGAATCTTCATTCTCAACCTTGCCAAACATTTTACACCATTGTACTCTACCTTAACCTTTTTCGTTAAATAGAAATTGCACCATTCTGCAAATTCTTTCACATTCAAATGTTTTCTGGTTTCCTGCTATAATAGTTCTCTATTGCATATTCTATAGTCCATACTTCGCTAGCCAAGTTATAGGGTCGTCCCCTACACCAGCATTCTACGTCTCCATGGTATGGATAACAAATTACACCTCCCTACACAAGTAGCCTCTCTGGATGAAGCTTTTAAAATGGACAATGCATTTAAGGCCATGTCAAGAAGATAGTTTGACCCATAGTATGTAAACTCGGAGTACTCGCCAGAATAAAAAGAAAACAAATAATCGCTGAAAAAACTCACCAAAATTGACTCGCCAAATATTGGTGAATATTAGTCAATATTCAGCGAGTCTATACACTCTTTTTTTTCTTTTGTATACAAAGCACTTCATTTTCATTCACACGTGGACAGTACGGATTTTAGAGGGAACACACGAAAAACACTAAAAATACACTCTAATTTAATTGCAAATGATTTTTATTGATTCATTTATTTTAATTTGTTACATTATAAATATATTGTTATTTACTTGATTTTTACTTTATTTGTAAGTTTGTAACCTTAAATTTTAATTTGTGTGTAGGTATTAGAGTCGTTAGTGAGGGTTTTGCGTTTGGTTGATGGGGAGCAAAACCCTATGGGGTACATTTATGAGGCCATGGATAGGGCCAAAGAGGTTATCCAAAACTATTATTGGGGATATTTGTTGTATTAGAAGCACAAAGAAAAATAAGCAAGAAGATGAAATCGCACTCCAACCGAAGCATCGAATGACCAGCCGAGGTAAATTCATTTTATTAGAGTAGTAGTTACATTTAGTTACAACCTCTACAACTACCTAGAACTGTCGAGTTCAAGCAAAGGTATCATGCTATATATTCAACACCCCCTTAATGGCTAACCTGGAAACAACACCAAGTTTATCTCTGAACTTGACAAACAACAAAGGACAAGAGGTTTAGTCATTACATCAAATACAAGGCAGGATGAGGTTTAGAAGAAGACAAAAAAAATGCAGAGAGATGATTTCAGAATTTGATCATGTTGGAACTCATGCAATGCAACAACATATGTGGTAGTGGGAGACGAGACGAATCTTTTGGAGGACAAAATCAACCTGAGGCGAATATAATGATGATGAATCTTAATATGTTTAGTGCGGGCATGATAGACATGATTCTTTACCATTTTTAGAACACCTTGATTATCACAAAAGAGTGATAGAGGTGTGGCAATGTCTGGGAAATTGAAAATCAATCATCAAGGTAATTTGACAAAGTCATATTGCTTTTTAACTAGCACTAACGGCAACCTTGTATTTGCTTCCGTGTAGAAGAGATGGCAAAAATAGAGGCCATGGATGAAGTTTACTCTAGCCAAGAAACAACTCCTAAACCAAAAGCGAAGATATATCCTATAGTAGATCGTCGAGTATCTACAGATCCTCCCCAAATCACCAAGTCGATATAGCCAATCAACCTGAAATCTGCAACTCTCTGATATAGAATGTCAAAGTTAAGAGTTCCTTTGACATATCGTAGAACTCATTTCCTTGTTGCCCAGTGAATGAGTTTCGGTTTAGATAAAAAACCAAAAGAGATAGCTGAAAACAAAAAAACATAGATTTTGACAAAACATGGATCCTGTCAGTGTAGTTAGATAGATCAAACTACCCACCAATTGATCTATATAATGATTCATCGACGGTGGTGAATCATCATGAGCCGATAGTTTCAACCCGACCTCCATAGGTGTAGAAGAAGAATTACAACCATACATCTGAAATTTTTGTAGCAGATTTGTGGCATACTTAACTTGAGAAATGAAAATCAAGTGATCAAGTTCCCAGAATTCTACACCAAGACAATATGAAGGAGGCCTAAATCTATAGGGTCATGTCAAAAGCAACACATAAATCTGATTTTACCTTATGAATCGCAACATCTCCACTGCCTATGATGGCAAGGTCATCAACATACACAATAAGAATCACAATGTCATGATCATTGCTTTTGACATAGAGATTCGGATCAAAATGACTCGTGTGAAGCATGAATCTCTAAGATGTTTATCTATTTTGATGTACCAAGCTCGAAAAGCCTACTTAAGTCCATACAAGGACTTAATCAATCTGCATACCAGATGCTCATGACCACGAGCCCGAAAACCCTCAGGCTATGTCATATACACTTCTTCCTCCAAATCCCCATTCAGGAAAGCACTTTTGACATCCATCTGATATACTTTCCAACCAAACTGAGCTGCAAAAGAAAGAAGAAGTCGAAAAGTGACCATCTTTGCAGTAGGAGCAAATGTTTCTTCATAATCTATCCCCTCCTGTTGCGAAAATCCTTTCGCAATGAGTCAAGCCTTGTACTTATCCAAAGTACCATTTGCTTTACACTTGATTTTATACACCCATTTATAGCCAATGGGATGTTTCCTGGAGGTAATGGCACCAACTTCCAAGTATTATTTTTAATCAAGGCATCATACTCTAGTTGCATGGCAATTTCCCATTCCGGTATGCCTCGTGCTTGTAGAATTTTTGTGGCTCATGAATATGAAGAAGATCAAAAGCAAGAGCAAATTGAGTGTGCTCAGAATAATCAATTTGCTTACCAATTCGTTGAGACCTTCCATCTAAGAGAGGAGACAATTCTTCCTTCCTCAAATCCTGAATAGTGGAGTAAAACCACTTAGGCCTCCGCTAAATTGAAGATGTGGTGGCTGGTTGTGGTGCTTCTGGAAGAGAAACCAACGGAAGTTCTGGAGGAGAAACCAACACAAGTTGATTTCTTGGAGACTCAACAATCTCAGTGGGAGATTATTACAATGCAGATTGTCTTAAAGTCTCGGAGGAGGAGTATGAGAAGAACTAGATTCGTGATCGGGTAAGGAAAGAGTATCAAGCTCTGTTATGACCCCTTGTTGATCGTTGCCCCTTTGTTGGTACCCTTGTTGATCGTTGCCCCTTTGTTGGTCCCCTTGTTGATTACAACCAAAGAAAGACTTTGTTTCTTTTACATCAACATCCCGACTAATAATGATCTTATTAGTGGAAGTATCAATCAATCTATAGGCTTTAGATTGATCACTATAACCAGCAAAAAATATCTAGAACATTTGGAATCTAACTTACTATTCTTATTTGCAGGAACAAAAGTATAAGCAACGCTGAACCAAAAACACGAAATGCTCATACCTCTAGTTTGATGGTTGATGGTGGACCAAGCCTCAAGGACTAGTGTGATGTCTACAAAGCTTTGCAAGGACTCCGATTGAGAATACATAGCCATTGTGTTAACAACTTCTCCCCAATACTTATATGGCACTCCTCGATTGTGCATCATGCATCTAGCCATCTCCATGATGGTTTTGTTCCTCCGTTCTACCACCCCATTTTGTTGTGGGTATAAGGGGCTGTCAACTGGTGTTGAATCCCTTCTTTATTGTAGAAATCTGCAAACTGTTTAGAGGTAAACTCACCCCCATTATCGGATCTCAAAGTCTTGATCCGCCGACTGGTTTGATTCTCCACCAAGGCCTTGAACTTGACAAAAGAAGCAAAGCAATCAGACTTTTTCAAAAAATAGACCCACATCTTCGAGAATGATCATCCACCAACAAGAGAAAATAACGTGCACCAAGGACTGTGGGAGTCTTCCACGATGGCTCACATAGATCTGCATGTACAAGATCCAAGAGCCCCTTTGCACACCAAGCACCTTCAGAGGGAAAAGGCTTCAATTTTTGTTTTCCTACAAAACAACCAGCACACATGTCATGTTTCTCCTGAATAGGAGGCAAACCAACAACCATGTTGGTTCTATGAAGGCGAGCTAAATATTGAAGGTTGAGATGGCCATATCTTTGTGCCATAAAACACTGGTATTGCCTTCCACAACTAAGGCATGCATGTTGACCATGGTAGGATCAACAAGTCTATATAGACCAACATGCCCAATCCCAGGAAACAACCTTATTTTGCTTGATGTCAGACACAATACATTGTTTACCAGAAAAGTTTACAGAGATATTGGGATTATTAGTTAGTTGACTGATAGATAACAAGTTCTTATTCATGTTAGGCACATATCTAACATTTTTACAAGCAGTTTGGTATTATTATTTAGCATAATACGAACATCCCCAATACCTTCTACAACATGTGATCTTCCATCTCCTAAAGTAACTGAATCAAAAGAACAAGAATTAAAATTGACATACTAGTCTTTTTGACATGTGAAATGTCGTGATGCTCCAAAATCAAAGAACCAACATCGAGTAGGGCTGCCATTACCCGTGCAAGATGCCATGAGAGCATACTCATCTTCTGACTCGTGTTCAACTGTAGCCACATGTGCCTACCCCTTCTGCTTCTTTAGGGCATTGAGTCTTTTCCAACAATCCTTCACATGACCAAGTTTGTGACAATAGTAACATTTCACTTGATGTTTAAGAGAGGAAGAGGATGTCTCAACCTGTCGTTTCCACTTTCCTTTAGACTAAGCAGCAAAAGCGCTCTCAAATTGTCCAAAACTGGATTCTTGAGCCTGTGTCTGTCTTCATTCCTTTTACAACAGGTAGAACTCACCTTCTCAAACATAAGAGTTTGACTCTCTACCATTAAATGAAGTGCCTCCACAAATGACTCATACGAAGAAGGAAAACTATTTAGAACCAAAGCCATCATATCATCATCGTCCACCTTTTTATTTATGGAAGATAACTGGTCTCGGAGGTCTTTCATTTAAAGTAGGTGCTCAGATAGAATCCATCTTCTTGTAGCTTCAAAGAAAACAATTTATTTTTTAGGTACAAAACCCGTCCTTTCTCTAACATCGATACTTATCCTTCATCTGGCCCACAACATGCTAGCCACGGTGGCATTCGCACTTCGTATCATATTATTCGACACCAAGCAACTTGAGAAGCAATAACACTTCCTTATGATGTTTGTCATAATCCGTAAAATTTGTGGCAAGTCTGTTTTTGCTGCCGTGATTATCTTATCACAATCACGAAATTTCACAAGCATTAAAATCTTGTGGCTCCATACATTGAAATTAGTGCCCATTAATTTTTGTGAGTCAGGCAGAATTAGATTTGAAATATTTGCCATTTTATTATGCCAAATTAATGGAAATAATAAAAATGGAATTAAAGTATTTTGCGACTCAATAAATTGAATAAATCACTTTATTCAAATACGTGGTAGGAAGTATTCAAACAGCAAATACATGGCAGAGAGGGAAATTATACAAAGATAGTTTATAAAATCTTTTCCTCCAGACTTTACCTCTACCTTATTTTCTTCTCCACGATTTTGCTAGCCCACACACCTATTCCCCATGGATTTGGATTTGCAATCGATTATATGCCTCCATAACTAGTTCCATGTCTCCTTTACGCCTTACGATTTCTACCACGACATTTGCTCCATGTATTTCCTTCAACAGCAAACTAGGTATTTACGACTTTGGGTACGTTATGTTCACACGAGTAGGGCATGTTTTTGTTCACAGTGGGTTTCTGAACCCATGCCTTTAACGTATTTCTCTTCGCCTTTGACGTATTTCTCTCTCGCCTTCCACATCTTTTCTTCACACACATTGGTTAGTAGATACACATTTCAAGAACTCAAACCGAGTTAATCTTTTGCCCCTACGTCGACCATACCATCGACCTCTCTCCTCTCAAGACTGCTTCCTTCAATGGCGACTAACCTGGTTCTAATGCCACCGTTAGTATTAGAAGCACGGAGAAAAAAATAGCAAGAAGATGAAATTGCACACAACTACACTGCATCGAATGACCCAGGGGGATTCATTTTATTAGAGGATTAGTTACATTTGGTTACAAATGGTTGTTGGTTACAACCTCTACTGTTATTTAGAGCCGCACCAGTGCATGCTATATATTCAACAATATCGCCAAATATGGTCCCTTTTGGGAGATAATTGATTGGAGGTGGAACAATCAACTCCACCAACCTATGCATGCAGCAGGGTACTACCTCAATCCCAAGTTTTTCTTCTCCGATGGCTTCACAAATGTGAACGGAGAGGTTATGAACGGCCTTTCAACATGTATTTGGAGGATGATACCAGAGGTTGAGATGAGGGACATCATTATTTTAGAGCAGCAAAATTACAAGCATGTTCGAAGGAGGCTCTTTTCTTCAGTGTTGGCTATCCGAAGGAGAACCACGCAATCACCAAGTAATAAAAATTAGAAATTTAAAATGTTTATTACTAAGTTACTTATATGTGTTACAAGTTACAAATTTGATTTTATTAATTACTTATAAACATTTGATTATCGTGTTTGTAGGTTCTTAGTGGGAGGATTGGGAGAAAATACCCCACATCTTCAAAAGCTAGCCCTCAAAATTTTATCTCAACCTTGTAGCGCTTCTAGATGTGAACACAACTGGAGTTTGTTTGAGGCCATTCACACAAAGAAGCGCAACAAGTTGACTCAAAAACACCTCAACGACTTGGTTTTTGTGCAATACAATCTCCGGCTTTGCACAAGAAAAGTGGAGGCCACATTACAAGAGCTTATTGATTTGGATGAGATAGATCCATACAGCGAGTGGATTGGGCAAGAAGAGGAAATCCCTACGTTCACAGAGAGGATGAGATTGTTTCTTTCGAGAGGGAAGCTATGGAGGGAGAAGCACTAACAAGAGATATTGGATTGGATGACATCTTTGGAGGTGATCTCGAACATGCAGCAGAGGAGCCACCACCATCTACTACCAGGTTGGAGCCGGAGTCGCAGCCTTCTAGGAGGAGCGAGGAGACACAACCGAGTGTGGGGACTAGTAGACCCTCTCCCCAATATTTCTCTAGAACGGGAAGAGGAAAATGTAAATTATTGTATATTGTAACTTGCATAGATATGAAATTTATGATGATAATTTTCAATGACAATCATCATAAATTCATAGCACTTATCATTTGGCTATTGTATTTGCATGATGCGATTTTGTATTGTATTTGTATTCAAATCTAATAGAAAACACTTCTCCAACATTTTACAGACTCATTTGATACATTTTGTAGCTATATTTTGCATAAAATTTATGTTTTTAAAGAAATTTGCGTATTTTTAAGTTGCCGAATATTCTTGAATATTCACCGAGTCTTGTCGAGTTTTTGCCAAGTCATATTTTTTTGGGTTTGCCGAACACGAGTAAGCAAACTATGGTTCGACCATTTGGTGGACTATTTGTTGGCAATAAGGGATATACACTTCAAAAACTTGGTGGACTACTGCTCAGTGACAAGTGAGGTACGCACTTGATGTGTCCAATTGCAATAGAGTTTATCAAGATGAATAGCTCAAGACAGCTTCCTTCAACGATTTGAAATAGGTGCCTTATCTAAATCTTTTACCCAGTTTCTGTTTTGCTTATTATTCATCCTCTCATTTGACAAAAGGATTGTCCTGTATAAAGCCAGAAAATGTTAAACCCTCTCAGCAACCAACAAATAAAACTCCTGATGAGGATTTGCAAACCAATAGAGGAAAACAAATCCATTACGAGAGATGACTTGGAAGGGTGGAAACTGAAGATCTACAGAAAGGACAAACAGGTGCTAAAATGGGTTGAAACAGTAAGATAAGGTGTGGAGCACACTTTTTGGGGCCAAACGAATTTTGCAACAACATGTTGCTACACTTGGTCAAACAAACAAGAGGTGAACAATGAAATTAAAGCCACACTTGGCAACATCTATGCTAATTCATTTACAAAAACTCCAAAAAGAACTCAGCACAGATGAATATGTTGTACCAGGCTGTGACCAATTTCAAGAAAAGTCATGCATGAAGGTGAGAAAATTCCTAAAGCCTTACATGGACTGTATTTGCTAGGCCCCAACTCAAGATGTGGTGTATCTCTACAGGTCATCTCATTTGCAAATCTCTGCATGTTGCTTCCTGCAGCCTTTACATGTGTTGATGCCTATCTTGAGTGTCAATAGTCCTTGCACCATACTCCAATTGCTATGTAGATGAAGATTGCAAAGAAAATATCCATACCTGTGATGCCATAGATAAGTCATAGAGTCCTCTTTTGTCAATAGTGAATGCTACTCTACTGAAAATGCCAAGAATATATAGAGGCCATCTTCCTCTATTCATTGTAACTGCAATGTTTGATTTTCCATCATTAATCTTGCATATATTACCATCAATATATAACCTCTTAACTCGAAATTTTGTTTGGTGATTCGACCGGTGGATAGTACATTCTTCATTAACCTGATAAATTATGTACCTCCTCAATGTTCCTGAATATTGGATAATTTGATGGGAATAGTTCCAATGCCTTCACTTGCAAGCCTTGTGTCATCCCAAGGTACAACATTTTGTGTTTCTTTTTTCAGATAGACACCATTCTTCTAAGAGAAAATTCGTTATTAGTGATGTAACAAAATGACAATTGTATTCATTTTCAATATCAGAGTTGCTTTCCACAAAGTAACCAGCACCCTTCTTTTGCTATGCCTTATCGTAGCAACACATCATGCAAGCTGTTTTATAATTCCCACAATTCCCACAGTTAAACTACTTACCATTTAAATCCCCACAACTTCATTTGCTTGCATGCTGTAAATGCATTTTTTTGCCTAGTTGAATTGGGCCTTTGTGCAAGAGGAATAGTGTTCTGGAAGTTTTTGGGTTCTTTTTTCTTAACCCTGACTGCAAAGACACCTTGTGAAGAGTTTTTCCTAGAACATTTGTTCCTAAATCAGTTCTCCTGCTATAGCATCCTACCTACTCTTCAAAAAAACACTAGAGACATTCTTTGCTACTATTAAACTTGTTTAAAATGTACAACCCACGACACTCTTTTACCTTCTTGCCTACAGATACCAGCTTCTCTTTTATAACTCTTAACCCTTGTGAAGTGTTCTTCAACACAATCATCCCTTGAAATGTGCATAGCATTTAATGGATTTTTAAAAAACAGAACCCAAGTCTCCTAAACAATCTCAAACAAAACTTTCAAACCATCTCACATACGCTCATCTGCTCGGGCATCTTTAATTAAGGAACAGATTCTTCAGTCAAAGGCATACAAATCACAGGGAAGGTCAAGACACATGCCCATAATTTATGAAAAACAAACTATCAGTCAAAGACATACAAATTTTTCAAAGTGCCACACATACCACAAATACAAATTTTTCAAACTGCCCCACATACCAAAATATTCCCTTTGATCAAATTTACCATAGTTTAACAAATTTTCCATGAGGGTTGGATGCATCCCAAGGGGTGCCAACCTACCAGGTACGTAAGTATTTTCAATTTTCACTTTTCATGTTATACTAGCACTACTCAGATTGATAGATACAGCATAGTGCATAGTTATGCTAAATTTAAATTCATGTACAGAAGTGATATGACACATACAATGTCTTCTATTCTTGTCTACATGTGCAAAAGAACATTGGCCCCACTACTGTCCCACTATTTGTTGGCTGAATACGAGTTTCCAACTGTTTCTTAACAGAATCAGTTAAGCAATTCTCTGTATTTTTCAGAGTGACCAACAATCTATTTTTACTTTTAAAGATATGAAAAAATGATATTTGATCTACCTAATTTTAATATATAACTAAATTTATTTTAAATACGTGTGCATAGAAAGAATGGTCCTGATCATTGTAGCAAGACTCGCCCCATATTTGAAAAACTCACAACGACAAGTGCTGAGTAGCTTGAACTGAGTTCATATAGACCAATTTGTGAAGACTTAACCAATGTCAAAACATGAGAAAAAACGTGTGTAACTCAGTTAAACCTCTTTTCTTGCTCATTTCACTCCAGCAAGTCAACAACTGGGCAGGTAATTGACTTAGGGCAAACAAATCACATTTTTACTGTAATCAACAAATTCATTCAATATTTTCAACTGTGGGCAACTATCTACAGCATAATTGAATCAATTATATGGTTGGTATATATGTGCCTGAGAGCATGAATTGGATAATTGTGGATGTTTTTGAAGTTGTATTCTTGTGCAATAAAAACCTTGCTAGTCATTTCAAAGACCTTGGGCCCATTCCACTTCCCATGGGCAAAAAGGGAATGAGCAAGGGAAGTTAATGTCATGATTTTCAGTTGTTTTTGTGAGCTTTGCATTATTTTTAAGTAATTTTCTAAGTATAGTCAGGTCGGTTGGGAAAAAGGAGAAAAGCCAATTGAAAAATAAAAGAAAAAGGAACTATTATGTCTCCAAGGAGGTCGGTCCTCTTTAGGAGGATTCTATTTGGTTTTTGGCACCACCTCTAGCTATTTAAAGGGGTTGCTTGGCTTGGAAGATGTTTATGCATGCTTTGGAATTTATTCTCTTAGAGTTGGAGCACGCTTTGCTTTCTCTCTCATCCATTGAGGACGGAAACCCTCTTGGAAGACCTATTGAGAACGAAACCTCTCAATAGTGAGTTGGTTTGAGGACGAAACCCCTCAAACTTGCAAAGGGTGATCTCATATAGAGATTGCATTGTGCTGAATTCAGTTTTGAAGGCATTTCCAGCCCTTCCCAAGGGTGGCGACCTGCCCTAAGGTGGAGTTTGGGGTGTTCTAGGGCACAACAACTTCAAATTCAATCATCATTGTGTTCCTCCTATTTTTAGCAGCTGGAATCTTCATTTGTACTTGAGTTTGGGCTTGGAATTCTTCATTTCCAGCCATATTTGTAAAGGGTATTTGTTGCTGTTGATAATTAATTTCCAGCTGATATTAAATTGGTAAAAAAGATATATTCTCCGGTACTTTTTCCTTGCAATTAATTCCTGCTTTGAAGAATAATATTTTGAAGGGTTTCTATAAGTTTTGTGGCTGATTGCTATCATAAAAATATATTTACAGCCTGCTGCTAGGGTTTGAGAATTTAATTTCAATTTTGTTTCAGTTTACTATTTGGTTTTGTGCAAGTTCCTTTGGTGTTCAGATTCAGCCCAAAAGGGGCATTATATTACGGCTTTTGTTTTAATTTTTAGCTTCTTTTTTGGTTGTTTTAAAGTCCTATGCCACCAGAAATTGCCTAGAAATGCTTAGGCACATGCCGGAAACAGCACTACCAATTCCAACAGATGCCTGATTAGCGCAGATCTACATAATATACTTGCATTGTGCAAATTCATTGAAGGCATTTGAAACCCCTTGAAACTAGGAAAACAGTGCATTTCAGGTACATTTCAATGTCAATTCGTACCTGAGAATCGTAATAGATACGTTTCCAAACAAAAGTGGTACGAAGGACATTTCCCTAAAACACAATACATAATATAATGTGAATTGCAAACATCTCATAGATAAAAACCACAAGCTAGAGATGTCCCACAAAGCATGACAATAAAGCTACCTATAATGTTATTCCGCTGCAATTTCTGTACTGTTTCCGGCACATGCCAGGAAAACAGTGCATTTGGGGTATGTTTTTGTGTCATTTTGTACCTACAAATCGTACCAGGTACATCTCTAAGAAGAAACAAGAGGGAAGTTTCCATGCGCCGAGAGGTGTTCTACAATGGCAGTAGGGAGTGGAAGGATTTGATATCGTCCCTGTGGAATTTTTATTTCAGACACTAAGTTTGACGTTCATTTGACCATCACAAGGCAATTTCATTTGGCTTTCACTTGAAAGCTTTTTCTTTTAGCTTTGAGAAGTCAATTGGAAAATAGTAATATCTTGGCCATATGGTAGAGTTTGGGGACCATTTTTTCTCAATAATATTTTTTGGGACCAACAAAATAGTGCATCTACATTGATGCCATTTGTCAACAATCAATGGAATCATAGAAGAGAATGTAATAGAGTTAATAATCAATGTGGTATGAGGATTTTAGAGTCATAGAAGCAATTCCAAAATGCACTTAAGAGGCATATCCAACTTGGGGTAGTAAAGTAAAGGAAAATTTTCACAAAAATTTGAAGGAAACTTGAAATTGATATATGTCAATATATTTCCAATAGATGTATTTATTATATCTGTAATAGTATAATGTAAATTGTAAACATCTCATAGATAAAAACCACGAGCTAGAGACATACCACGATGTATAACAACGAATCTTCACGTGATGTTCAGTCCAAGGGAAGGTGGATGCTTACATGTCAGCCCAAGAACTTGCACCCCAAAGCTTGCTTTTGGATTGGTCAAGATTTTAGTACAAGTAATACCTCATAAACCAGTTCAGTCTCACAACTGTTATCCATGGGGATCATTCACAACACAACACACTTAATTACAAGGTGCCTATCAATGTGGAACAAAATCTCATCATAGGGCTATGCCATTGTAGAAAACCGCTTGTTCTTTCACTGACTGCACTTAATTGCTTGAATAATCCCACAGATAATTTCACACTGCTACAATGGAATAGAATCTTCCACAAAGAAAAAACACAGCAGTGCTTTCTTTGGAAATAGATTTTGGGGAGGAAAAAAGAAAAGTTCCTTCCAAAAACCACAATATATTGTATGCATGACTGTGCTTTTAGACTATGGGAATATTGCATGCATGACAGTGCTTTTAAACTAAGGGTGCACACATGTGCACACATATCCTACCCCTTCCGGATTGAACCCGTGGGTTTCCAAGATGGAAACACCAGATTTTCACCATTAGGACCACTCAGGCAAGAGCAGGTGTAGAGAAGGGGTAGTACAGATACCTTAAATACATCTATCTGAAAAATGCTGATAGATATCAATCTCAAGGCCATATTGATTTTCCGTATACCCTATGGATTAACAACACCATTACTTTCTCCGAACTTTTCCTGCCAGCTAGTGACAAATGGAATCACTCTAGCTGCACTAATGTGTCGGACTCAAAAATAAAAACTTAGGGAAAATACAGGCTTCAAACTCCACCTTCTAGGTCAAGATATTAGAATTCTTTAATTTGCTTCTCAAAGCAAAAATAAAAAACCTTCTAAGCAGTGGTTCGATGGATGTCAAATTCAAGGTTGAGATTACCTTGTGACATGGACATCAAAATTAACGGCATCATTACTTATCTAACCATGGGCATCACAACCCCTCCGCAACCCCAGCTGCCATTGTAGGACTAAGGATGTTTATCAGCGTAATAAACATAGCTACCAGAAAACCCCACCATAGGAACATTCCCTCTGTACCCACATTTTCTGTTGACTGCATTTACATAAAATATAGCTGTACCTTATTCATTTATTCACGTACAGTGATTTGAATGCCATCCCCATCTCCAAACCGGTACCGCTTACATCTCCAGGTAACTATAACTAAGTTTCCAGCTTATAATGTTTGTGGTTAATTTCTGTCTAAAAACTTTTCCAGCAACGTTTTTCTGCAGAAGCTTCCCATCATTTCACAGCAACGGTATTAATAATGCAATAATTACGAGCTCAATATTCCATTAATTTGCAGCAGGAAAATGAAGCATCAAGATTTCAATCCTAGAGATGAAGTCCCAGAATCCCACCTCCTAAGCCTATCGGTTAAACTCCTCACGCTTCAGGTTAGTGCACGAATATTCTAGAGGCCGTCAAGTTTCAAAAGGACCAATTTTGGAGCTAAACCACTTATAAAATCTCATGAAAATTGAAACTCTAATAGTGCCCCCATTTTCAACCCAAAATCTCTCATTTCACCTTTTGTTATTCGTTTCCCATTTTATTAACACTAAAATTCCCAAAATGGGCGTGACATGCACAGCACTCCAAATTGGGTTCCTAATAATATTGGGAAAAATTAAAAATAGAGTTGAATGGATGAACTTTCGTGGTAAATTATGGGGTTTTCGAAAGTGGAACCCAATAAGTTCGATCTGGCGTGCCCCGACGGGTATAAGTACCCAAAGAATTTAACCAAAAATGCCTCAACCCAGAAGGAGATTATCGCCTTATACCAAATCAATTTTTTGAAAAAGGAAAACAAAAAGACTTACTTGCTTATGGACTTGCACAGAATCCCCAAATGCAGTAACATTCCGTATACCCAAAGAGAAGGCAATTTTGAGGCCTTCGGTCAAAGCCATGTACTCAGAGGGCGCCCTGCTCAAGCCAAGCCCCAGCGGCTTCGCCACCTGCAAGACCAACTTATCATCCGGATCATAAATAGCAATACCTGCGCCTAAAAAAACCTCCCACTGCTCTTCCCCCACACACTCGCAACTGACCAACCCTTTAAAATATAGCTTAAATTGCCTCTCCTCCTGCGTAGCTTCGAAGGGTTTCTCATAGTCATTTCCAACGTCTTCCCACTCCCCTTCCGCCATATCTTCAATACTGCGCGCAAATTGGGCGTCATGGTTTCTTCTGCGGTTTTCTTGCGATAAGCGGCGCATTTCTTCGGTGGCCTGCTCGTGATCGGCGAGTTCTTGTTGGTATTTCTCGAACTCGAGCGCCTGCATTTTTAGTAACAATTTCATCTCATCTTCTTCTTCACTATGAGCAGGTTGTTTGCCATTGAAAACGGTATTCGCAGCAGAAGCAGGAGCAGAAGAAGGAGAAGCGGAATTGTTGGGCTGTTGAGCTGTTGCGAGCGAGACGGCGAGGGCCTCCTGTAACTGCAGCTGAAAGGCATAATCGAGGTCGCTGCATGCAGACTGCGCTGCACTTAATTCCATGTGCTGAAAAGAAGCTGTGTTTACGTCCAAATTCGCCATCGCTCACCTTAATTCAGAATGGCTCAATGTTGGCAGGAAAGCAGAATTAATAAAGTAGGAGAAACGCCTCTCCCGAAGAAGCTTCCCCGATAAAGCTTCCAAACTAACCCGGGGCCCTTAACGTAAAGTGGGGCGATATATATATATATATATGCATTCCTCTTTGAAACTCCAAATTACTACACTAAATATTAAGTAATTCCCTCTATATTACCAAATGAAACAAAAATTACACAGATACAAGAATAATTGGGAGTTGTGCCCGTTAAATACCCTCGTAGACGGAGTTGTGCCCGTTAAATACCCTCGTAGACGAACCCGTTAAATACCCTCGTAGACGGAGTTGTGCCCCGTTAAATACCCTCGTAGCGAACACCATCTTGTATGGTGTAATTTTTGTTTCATTTGGTAATATAGATCGTTTGTATACGGTGTAATTTTTGTTTCATTTGGTAATATAGATCGTCTACGAGGGTATTTAACGGGCACAACTCCCAATTATTCTTGTATCGGTGTAATTTTTGTTTCATTTGGTAATATAGAGGGAATTACTTAATATTTAGTGTAGTAATTTGGAGTTTCAAAGAGGAATATATATATATATATATATATATATATATATATATATATATATATATATATATATATATAAGGTGAGTATTGTTGAGGTGATAATGTCAAGTGGGATTAGCCACTTTGCACGTTTGAACATTATTATAGTTTGTCTGAATCAAACTTTAATGTGTGAAGTCTTTCACACTCAAAGAGTGAAGCGGTTTGACTGATTCACCCACCCAATTTATCGGGTGATCCCTCTTGGGATTGACTATCTGATTGTCTACAACGGCTATGTAGGCTTGTATTAAGGCTACGAGTTGTCTGTAGGAGCTGGATGTATTGTTGTTTAACTAAATGTTTAGCTATTGAACAAACAAGAGAGACACGATATATAGATGTGTAAAATAGCTAAGGAGCGAAGTGGAAGTGCTGGGTAAAATTGTATCAGATTCATAATAAAAGACAGTGCTTTTACAGTGGAGTTTTTCCTTCGGGTTTCTCCACTTATATCTGGTGTAATGTGTTCTTATTCTTGTTCTTATCATTTGCTTTCACTCAGTAGCATTAAGCTATGTTATTTGCTCTCTATTTCAAGTTATTTCTTTGTCTAATTGATTGTAGACCATAATCTATAATCTTCGGCATTAATGGTGAGTCTATGATCTGTGGATTTCATTCCCCCTGCTAAATCTAACATGGTATCAGAGCATGGTGATTGTGTGTGTGCAAGATCTATCTAGAAGCTTTTTGACTTGAAGAGGTGAAGAAACTTTAAGTTTATTGACGGATCTGCAAGACCCAAAATTTCCATAGTCGTGTTCAAGATAACCAAGTTTAAAATTCCAATTCCCACTCAATATTGCTTGAAATATTGATTAAAAATGGGCTAAATGGTTGTTTAGATCGTATTTAAGATTTTGTTTGCTTAAATCTTTGCTTACTCTCATTTTAGCCATTTACGGCTTGAATTCATCATCTGTGAGCTATTTTTCTAGTTTTCCCATTGTAAATAGCCATTACAATCATTTTTTGAATGTGGATCTGAAATATCTAGTTAGATCCAGTTTATTTGGGGCTTTTAAGTTCTATTCTAGTGGTAAAAATCTTTATTTTTCACTAGTTTTGTCTTTACGAAGCTTGGGCCAATTGTTTTGTGCCATCTAGCTTTGTATTTACGATCTTTTTTGTTTTTGCGAAGTTTAGACCAATAATATTGCTCCACGTAGCTTCCTGTTGTTTTTTTCGTGTTTGTGAAGCCGCACCCACTCTTAGAGTGCCAAATGGCTTCAATCTGACATCTTTCTGTCTTCTACAAAGCTTGAGCCAATCATATTGCTCCATAGTGGCGTCATATTCCGCTTTGTCGGTCTTATATTAACTTGTTTCTAAGATTGCTGAAAGGGCTTGAGACCAATAAAATTGCTCCAAGTATCTTTTTTGTCGCATTTGTCGATTTATTCATTTCTGAATATTGTTTATCTTATTTCACTTAAAAATGCAAGCCATTTAAAAGGCTCCACATATCTTATTTGACTTAGTTTTTTTATTGCATTGCATTTAGACACGTATATATCGTGAGACTTGCAAAGTGCGAGCTAATAGAAAAATGACACGTATATTCATTTTTCGTGGTGTCAAAATTTAGTTCCTTTGTTTCAAGTGGATTTACTAGTTCTCCTTTGTTCCACAAATTTACTAGCTCTCCTTTGCTCTGTGAAGGTTTCTTAGCTTTCTCATTTTTTTGCGGAAGTTTGTAAGCTAAGCAAATTAAAAATCGACATGTAGTCTTTCTTTTCACATTTGTCAAACTTGTGAAACGTGATCTAATTGTTTTTTGACATGTATTCTAATTTTGTGTCGTGGTGTAAATCTTGTTTTTTGGATTCGCCATTTAAATCGTGACACATGTCTTATTTTTTCCTAGACCGAACTTTATTTCAAGTTTGGTTTATAAATTGTTTAAAGCCATTAATTTTTCGACAAGTGGCTTGTTTGACTTTGAATTTGCTATCGCATTATGTCAAAATGTGAAATGCGATCCAATTAATTAAAGACACATGTATAAGAATTTATCTTGTGTCAAACCACGAACTAATAATATGAGTTCACGTTCGTTTGCATTTTATCTATCTTTTCATAATGCTAAAAGTGGCATAATAATTTAAAGAAACATGTATACAATCCTCTGACTTATTAGTTGTATTTGCGAAATGTGAGCTAATTAAAAAGTGACACGTGTATTTGTTGTCAAACTTGTTATAGTCTTTTGATGCATGTCTATTTGTCTTTTTTCACAGTTTCTTGAATTGATTTCGGACCCGAAAGAGCTTTAACTTTAATTTTTTAAAGTGTCACGTCCACCTGAGGATATGTTTTAAAGCCGACACATGCCTTTCTTGGTATTGTTGATCTGTGCCACGTGTCGTCCCCCATTGGTTGTTTATTAACTTATTTTATTTGTTAAAATAGCTCATTTTTGAGCTCGACCCATCGAGTTGTTAAATAACTCATTGAGATTTCTTTGTCTCATGGGTTTTCTAAGTTTCTTTGTACATGGATTTTATTAAACTAGACAGCTCGTCCCTTCTTTGAAACCAAGTTGCTAAAGAACTCGTTGAGCTCTTGTAACTCGACCCCAACTTTGTTTTTTGTAAATTTGATCTAAAATCAACCAATTTAAGCTATTTTTAGACCAAATCTAGCTATTTTTAAAGATTTAATGAACTGTGTTATGATCTTAAGCTCATAATTAATTAATTAATTAATTAATTAGCTCATTTGCCTATTAAAACGGTTTGTAACTAGAAACATGACCTAGCCTTGTTAAATTGATCCAAAACTTGACCAATTCAAGCTATTTTTGATTAAATTTGAGCTATTTGCATTTGTATAACAAATTAAAAGATTTGTAGCTAGTTCTTTGTCTTTATTTAGCTTCTTTGAGTCATTTTCTAGCTATATTTCTCCATTTGTTGTTTGAGCATCTAAAAATGGCTAGTTCTATTGTTTTTTCAATGGATAAGTCTCAACTCTTGAATTCAACTAACTATAGCATCTGGAAACTACATTTTAAAAGCTTGTTTTATGGCTAAAAAATTTGGGATCTAGTGACTGGTATTGAAAACCATCCCATAGGAAGACAAGCTACCCCTGAAAATATTAGCTCCTTTTCTCAAAGATCTCAAGAAGCTTTATCCATCCTATTACAAAGCATTAGAGATGAGTTCTTGATGCATGTAGGCCATTTAGACTCACCTTCATGTACATGGAAGCAATTAGAGACCATGCATGAAGGAAGTAGGTTGTCTAAGATCATTAAGCTTATTCTAGAACTATTTACAACACCCATGAAAGGGGATGAGAAAATTGTAAACTATCTAGCTAAAATTAAGAACATTAAAGCTCAACTAGATGGTTGCAACTGTGATTTGTTTCAAGACAAATTATTGTATTTTATAATTCAAATCAACATTCATGAAAAATACAAGACTACATCTCAATTCTCAATTCCAAATATCAGAATGAGAATGATCTACCTGATCTAGACACTTGTCTTCTTTGTTGATTCAAGAAGAGAGAGTCATGGAGAACTTTGATTCAAAAGAGACTGATTCTCAAGCTCTATTCTCTCAAAATCATAAGCCTTCTCATAAGCCTTCTCATACTAGACATTTTAATCCAAATCAGAATTCTAGTATTAAATCTAGATTTAAATCTAATCCTAAGACTAACTTTGTTAAAAGCAATCAGCCATTCAAAGTCAAATTTAATGGAACTTGTAATAAATGTGGAAAATTTGGACACAAAGAGTCTAATTATAGAGTCAAGATTAATAAATCAGTCAAGAATGCTAAAAACAAAAAGCCTAATAATTTCCAGAAGTCAAAACAAGCAAATGTAGCTAAGAAATCTATTGCGGAATATACTCCCTTTAGCTTCAAATGACAATGAATGGATTCTTGATAGTGGTGCCTCCAGGCACATGACTTGCATTCCTAATATCCTTTCAGATATGGTCAAATGTGAAGAGAATATCTATCTAGGAGATAACTCTATCATTAGAGCTTAAGGTTGTGGCAATGTTAAGCTATCTAATGGTTTAATTAGGAATGTCTTATATGTCCCTAAACTAAAAAAAAATATTTTGTCTTGCTCTCAGCTAACTAAAGAAAACTATAAAGTTGTTTTCTACAAGAAAAATGGTATGTCAAAGACCCGGTTTAAAAATGTCATTGCTTTAGGATCTCTGTGAAGTGCAAAATCACATGGTGCTGGACCTATTATTCGGGCTTCAGGTTGATGTTAGAGGGCATGGGTGTGAACAACATGGAAACCTCTCTCAAGTGTGGGACTTGTGAAAGGAGAGGAATCTCCAGAGAAACTTGTAGTTCCTGCTACCCCTGTATTCCGCCAAGCTATTTGGGGAAGCTAATCTAATCCTAATCTAACCATGCCAAGGAGACATGAGAGAGAGAGAAGGAAGGGATGTGGCCCAAGCAAAAGCCTACACTAAATGGTGATACACTCGAGAGAAGGAGGATGTTGAACATCTATCAAAACTCCCATGGGAAAAGAGAGGTGAGCAATGGGAAGGATGGAGGGATGCATCAGGCCCAAGGATAGATTTCACTTCGAGAAAATGTCCCAAAACTCCATGAACATTGCTCCAAACCGGACAATGCAAGACATTTAGACATTTGGTGATACCTGCAAATGAAGAGAGGCAAGGAGAGAACAAGCAAAAACGAGAGAGGATGGATAGATGCATCATGAGAACACGTTTTGTTGCTCGAAGTTGACTGCAGAACATCATTCCATTAGTAAAAGGCAAAAAAATGCCATTATAGATTCTCAAGGAGGAGGCTCGAACTCCATTTTCAACCCTATAGAAGAAAAGAAGGAGGGCCGAGCCGAAAGAATGAACAACCTCTTTTTTTTTTTGAGCCAAATCGCTTTTTACACTCTATGGGTCGAGCCGTGGTGGACAAAAAACGTGGGAAACGTGTAAGCCCATTCCTCATTGAATGCCAACACATTAAAACGGCATAGGATACCTTACCAACCCATACCTTGCCATCTTTGACCGATTTGGAGGAGAATGCGACCCATTCGCATTAATTATGTGAAATGTCACTTTGGCCGTGCTAATTTTTTATGCATGCGTCTTGAGCTGTTTCTCGATTTTCTCTCTTCAAAACACCAAAACTCGAGATTGATCCTAGAATCATGTAGAGCATCTCAAGGAGCTTTCGTTGATATAAAGAACGGGAAATCCGAGCTCTGGATCAAAAGATATGGCGTCCGAAGATTTAGGAAAAATAGATCAAAGGAGAATTTTAAAATGTTTTCCGCTCTTCGATATGGAGACGACACGTGGCATGTCTTGATTGGACGAGCAATTCTCTCTCCTCTACCTTTCACGGGCTTTCCTTTTGAAATTGCTTGTGGGACCCTTAAACTTGGACACGTGGCGCCATTTCATTGGTTTGGTTTGTTCATTATCGCGCTCGATAACTCGCCCCTTTGACCTTTTGACTTTTTCTCACTGTGAGGACACGTGGCGGTTTGATTGGTCCTCGGCTCCTTCGGCATTTGTGCATCGCCTCCATTTGTCCCGGATGTCCCATTTGATTTTGGGCCCTTTGTGCTCATTTCGGCCGGTTCGGGCATTTTTTGGCCCATTTGTCCCGGATGTCCCATTTGATTTTGGACCCGGCGGATTTCTTTCAATTTCGCTTCGAGCATTGTTTAAAGGTTTTTTAGTCCCTTGTCCCATTTGACTTTTTACCAATTAATGCCCTAAAAATTTTGGAACTTGTAATAAATGTTCGCCCTTTTGGACCCGATTGTCCCAATATTGTCCCTCTAAATGATTAGCCAATTTGCTAAAAACCGGCATTTCGCGCCCGCCTAGTACTTTTTTTCCAAGATGTCCTGTTGCTTTGAAAAATCCATTTAGGGCTTTGTTCAAATGACCATTTCTTGATAGTGGGCCTCCAAGAAAGTTCGGGCCTTTTGTCCCAAATGTCCCGACCGCCTAGGACTAGGACTTAGTCATTTTTATGATTTTTTCTGGATCGACCTACTTGAATTCTAAAGGAGATAACCTTTTTAGAGCATTTTCTGAGCTTGCTCTTTTCTAATCAACATGGGAACTTAGAAAATATTGAGGGGACTAAACTGAAAAATGATTTTGGCCCGAATCAATCAATTTAAAGGAGTTTAAATATTTGATGCATGTCAAGGAAAATTACCCGGGATTGAAATTCAAAAATTTGACAACTAGGATCAAAAGAATGGCTTGTATATATTTGATGGTTTTGTCTCTAAATCTTGTTTTGCTTCCTCTTCTAAGAATGATATTTAACTATGGCATGAAAGACTTGGTCATGTAAATTTCAAAATTTTGTATGATATGTCTAGACTAAATCTTGTTGTTGGTCTTCCTAAGATAAAATCATAACATGAAACTTGTGAAAGTTGCCTACGTGGTAAGCAACATGCTCAACCATTTCATAAACATCATGATCTAAATTCCTCTCAGTTATTAGAATTGATCCATAGTGATGTAAGAGGTCCACTTGAGGTTCCTTCTCTCAGTGGTGCATTGTATGTTGTTTGTTTTATTGATGATTATTCTAGAATGACTTGGTCTTATTTCATTAAGAAGAAGTTTGATGTCCTATCTAAATTTTAGGAATTTAAAGCTCTAGTTGAGAATGCTTCAAATCTGAAAATTAAGAGAATTAGGACTGATAATGGAGGAGAATATGTTCAAAAAGTTTGATGAGTTTTGTGTGTCATGTGGAATTCAAAGAGAATTAACCACTCCATATTCCCCTCAGAAAAATGGCATTGCTGAAAGAAAGAATAAGACTATCTTAGAAATGGCTAGGACTATGATTCATGCTTCTAATGTGCCTAAGTTCTTATGGGCTAAAGCTATGAACATTGTTGTCTATATTTTAAATAGACTACCTACAAAACCTCTTCATCAAGCTACTCCTCATGAAGTATGGACAAAGCAAAAACTAGATATCTCTCACCTAAGAATATTTGGTAGTCTTACTTCCATCTTCATTCCAAAAGCTAAAAGGAAGAAGCTTGATCCAACCTCCTTTGCTTGTATTTTTGTTGGCTATGGTTGTAAAACTAAAGGTTTGAGAGTCTATGATCCATTCAAGCATGACATTGTTGAAAATAGAAATGTTCAAGTCTTAGAAAGAACTTTCTCTGTTGATCCTAATGAACCCTCTTTGTTTCTCTAGAGATAGATCCGATAATCCTCCTACTGACATTATGGAAATAGAAGTTCAAGAGGTTGATTATCTTGATCTAGATATGATGGAGATTGAGGGGGAGTCATCCCAAAATGTCTTGCAACCTAAGATTCCTAGATGGGCTAAAAATCTTGTTCAAAACTCTCAACCTGATAATCTTAGAAAACTAACTAGAAGTCAACATACCTACCATGCCTTGTTGACCCACTATGAGGTAGAACCACAATCCTTTGAAGAAGCATCTCAAGATGATAGATGGCTTCAAAGGCTATGAAGGATGAATATAATGCTCTAATAAAAATGACACTTGGGAATTAGTCCTCCTCCTTCTAAAAGAAGCATTGTAGGATCTAGGTGGTTATTCAAAATTAAATATAACTCTCTAAGAGAGATTAACAAGTTCAAAGAAAGGCTAGTAGCTCATGGTTTCACTCAAAAACTAGGTATTGACTATGTTGAGACTTTTGCTCATATTGTTAAGATGAGAATTGTAAGAGTTCTTCTTGCATTAGCTGCCCAATATGGTTGGGAGATTCATCAAATGGATTTTAAAATGCTTTTTTAAATGGTGACTTAAAATAAGAAATCTATATGAGTCAACCTAAAGGATTTAAGGCTCTGAAAGGAATTTATGTCTATAAGCTTAAAAAGTCTTTGTATGGTCTTAAACAAGCTCCTAGAGCTTGGTATGCTAAAATTAATTGTTTCTTTCAAGACCTTGGCTTTACTAACTACTGTTCTGATAATGATTTATTTTTCAAGTTTGATAACAATCATATTATCATTATTGTCTTGTATGTTGATGATCTTTTGATCACTAGCAGTGATAAAAGTCTAATTGTAAAAATCAAACAAAGATTAAAACAACATTTTGAAATGACTGATTTAGGTTTATTAAATCATTTTCTTGGCATGATTATCATTCAAGATCATAAACTTATTGTTGCATCTCAATCTCAGTATGTTGTTAATCTGCTTAAGATATTTAACATGGTTGATTATAGGCCTATGCCATTCCTATTGAATTTGGTGTTAAGTTTGATCCTAAACCAACTTGTGCTAAATTTGATCCTACTCTTTATAGGAAGCTAGTTGGTAGTTTGATCTATTTGACTATTACTAGACCTGATATTTCTTATGCAAGTAGGAGTAGTGTCAATATTTATGCAAGAACCTTATGAGGATCATTGGAAAATGGAAACAATTTTTTTGAAATATATCAAAGGCACAATCAATTTTGGTCTTGTTTATTCTTCTTCTAATGATGCACAATTATTTGGTTATTGTGATTCTGATCATGTTGGTGATGTTGTAGATAGGAAGTCTACTTATGGATATATTTTCAAGCTTGGTGCAAGTGTCATCACTTGGAGTAGAAAAAGCAACCAACAAGATGGTATCTCTTCTACTAATTAGTATAGGAGTGCCATGGAAGTTGCTAAAGAAGCTATGTGGTTGAAAAGGTTGTTGGTTGAGTTGCACATGAATGTCAAAGGGAGTACTACTCTTCTATGTGACAATCAGAGTTGCATTGCTCTAGCAAAGAATCTAATTCAACATCAAAGGACAAATCATATTGAATTCCATATGCATTTCATTAGAGAAAAAGTCCTTAATGGTGATATTGATCTCAGTTCATCCAACTGAAGATTAGGTTGTAGATATCTTCACAAAACCACTATGTTCTATCAAGTTTTGCAAGTTTTATGCCTTGTTGGGCCTGTCAGAGTTTCCCTTGAGGGGGAGTGCACATGACAATGCCACCTCTTAATGACTGTTCAAACTTCCAATACTTCCTCCAATTGTAATAAGTAAATGTGTCACTATTTTGTGAAGTTACTTGTAAATCCCAACGAAGCTTTAGTCATGGGTATGCCTTAGCTTATAAAAAGACTCCATGATCTGATGTAAGTCTTCATATTGTAAAGCACTGGTCTTATGAATCTTTGTTTGGGAAGATCTGCGGATTTCCCTCGTTGGCATGCTAAGCTTGAATCATTGTTGTTGATTCATGGGTCTGAAACTTGGCATGTCTGATTGTCTTCTCCCACTTAACATTAAGGGGGAGTGTTGGGGTGATAATTTCAAGTGGGATTAGCCACTTGGGCACGCCCCAACATTATTACAGATTTGTTGAATCAAACTTTAATGTGTGAAGTCTTTCACACTCAAAGAGTGAAGTGGTCTGACTGATTCACCCACCCAATTTATTGGGTGATCCCTCTTGGGATTGTCTACCTGACTGTCTACAATGGCTATGCAGGCTTGTATTAAAGGCTCAAGTTGTCAGGTAGGATGACATGGATGTATTGTTGTTTAACTAATGTTTAGCTATTGAACAAGCAAGAGAGACAACGATATATAGATGTGTAAAATAACTAAGGAGCGAAGTGGAAGTGTTGGGTAAAATTGTATCAGATTCATAATAAAAGATAGTGCTTTTACAATGGAGTTTTTCCTTCAGGTTTCTCCACTTATATCTGGTGTAATGTGTTCTTGTTCTTATTCATGTCATTTGCTTTCAGCTCTAGCTCATTAAGCTCTGTTATTTGCAATCTATTTCAAGTTATTTCTTTGTCTAATTGACTATAGACCATAATCTATAATCTTTGGCATTAATGGTGGATCTGTGATATGTGGATTTCATTTCCCCTGCTAAATCTAACAAGCACCACTAATTAACCTTTGGAGCAACATGTAAATGTGTGCACTATCCATCTCAACCAGTGTATAAATATCTCATTTCATATGTTACAGTAAACTAAAAATTGAACCCATGACATAAACCACCTAAAGCGATGGTCGAGGCCAAGTGAGCCCAACCCTAAGGGGTTGTTGTCCATTATTATTTAGACTAAAAATTACATCATAAGTGCATAATGTAAATGTTGATATGTAGGCATGATGAGGGATGCATATTTAATAAATGAGTGTGGTTATACTCACGAATACAATAACAAGCAATAATATAAGTAATGGTTTTCCGAGTTTTATTTTTGCCACATTCACAATCTCAATTTGATATCAAAGAACGCGCCCTCCACATCAATTAGATTTTTTTCATCAAGCTCTTGGTGAAATCAATTTCGGTTTAGTAAGAATAACCATAATGTTAGATTTAAAGTCATAAGGCATTGTGTACTTTTTTATTTACTTTTGAAACATAATTCAAAACTAGGTTAAAGTGATTAATGCCATTATGCTATATGGGGGCAGATCTTGAAACCTTGTTTGGGAAATAGTAACTATGATTGTCTTTATAATAATAGCCTTTATTATGTGATTATCAATAAGAACAAATAGAAATGTGTCAAAAATTGAATACAAATAATATTACAAGAATTCATGGGAGCTATATGTACTTGTTGAAGCTCAGTGCATGTAATATCCCCTTTTGGGATATTAATTAAAAATCTGAAAACTACTTGCAAAAAGTAAACTTAGAAGAGCAACCCTTCTAGGTTCACTTCAACTAACCCAGTGTCGGCTTCAATACAACCCAAATGGGGTTGGAGTGAGCCAAGGTGATGGGTTTAGATGGGCTAACTAGTTGGAGATGTCACTTCATTAACCATATTAATTGCAGCAGTAGTAAATTAATTTAAAACACTGAAAAACCAGTTGAACTTCAAAATTTCATAACTTGATCAATACTCAATATTTTTAGTGAAACAAAATGCATTTGAAAGCTAAAATTATGGCCTTTCCAACCAGCTATTAAACAAAATTTTCTGAGCACCGGAAACCCTTCAAATCTGCCCTTAAAATCAGAAAACCAATTCGTTAGGGTTAGGGAAAATTAATTAAATATTTTCCAGCCTTGAAACCACCTCCAAACCCTTGGAATATCACTCTAAAAATATGAAATATTAATCTGAGCAATTGCAAATCAAAAACTTGTCAATAAACCCTCTCAAAATAATATTATCAATGCCCAAGTAAGTCGATTTGACTTAAATAAATTCCAGTAGTGAATGTGAGCCAAAATATCATTAAAATGAGCACAATATGCTTTAAATGACATGCAGAAATAGATCAGATTGAAACCCTCATTAAATCATTATGAAATCACACCAAAATACTCCATAACAAGTCGATTTGGGCTTACTAAAAATATGGAATTAATAGCAGGCACTTGAGCACTTGAAACACCTCCAAACATGCCAAAAACACACTCCAAACAAGTCGACTTCTTCAAGGAAAAACCAACAACATGTAATAAGATTGCATTCACTATAAAGCACTCTAAAAACCCTCATAAACCAAGCTTGAACACTCTCAAAATATGACGACTTCACATAGATAAAATATTAATGCAAGAAACTCATCAATTCATAGCTCAAAGGGCATACACACTTCACATATAGGTGGTGTTGAAGAACACCTTTTATTTTAGATCATTAGTGGGCATACATCCCTCTTCAAGCATGAAGATAAGTTTGCAAAAACCGTCAACATGCAAAAAGGGTGCCCATCATCTCCTTTTATAGATTTGTCCTTGTGCAATCTCCAAAGCTCCCTTTCCTTTTGGTGCCATCTTCTAGAGAGGAGAGCTTTTAATTTAAAATTGGTCTGAAAGTCAAACTCAAGCAATGTTAATTCCCCAAGGAAATATTTGAAATAAATGCTTGAAGAGGAATTAAATATAATTTAGAGAATATCAAAAAGGAATCGACCTTGCCTAGATAAATCGATTTATCCCAAAAATATTAATAAATGAGCTCATAAATAAATCATTTTTTCTTCTAAAAATATGACTTGCCTTCATTAATCAATTCATCTCCAAATGATAATTAATTGGCCCATAATGAATCGATTTTACCCCTTTTATTTTGACTTGCACAAATAAATAATATTTTAATTTTTAATTCATTAGCACAAATCAATTAATTATCCTTTAATCCAAGGGGAGTGGATTAAAGGTCTTCAACTTGCCTCAATTAATTATTGCTTGGAAAAGGGGACATTACATAACACCCATCTCAGATCAGGTTGAACTAGGTCGTTGAGGCAACAATGGGACTGTCTCCAAGTTGTGGGACCTTACGCGCTTGAGATAGACCTCGAAGAAGGTTGGTTCCTCTACATATTTCTACTGCTACAACTACTCCTAATGCTAGAAATGAAACATTAAGATAAACATGCCAAGGGACTAGGGATAGAAGGATATGCAAAAATGAAGAAACTAATCTAAGGGAGGTGATAACACCAAAAAGAAAAGGAGGAGAACATGAGCTGTTTTGAATGAAAATGAAGGAAGATGCGTAGAGGAAGGCTAGACACACGTAACACAGACCAAAACACAATCACACAATCGTTTTCATGAGACACAATCAAAAAAGGATATGCAAGGGACATGAGAAAGCACAACAAGCACACAATGTAAATGAAAGGAAAGAAGGAAGAATAAAATAGGTTAAGGTAGAGGATAGCCACAAAACAATGCTTCTATTACTTCCAGAAATGCATAATCTATTACAATGGCATATGAGGTCGATATCCACATGCAAAGACTAGATCCAAAGGCCTACTATAACTCAAAATACAAAGAACTAGAACCCTTAGCAATACTAGAGGATCCAATGTGTCCAACCCTTTACAATGAGCAATGCTCTTACATTTATAGAAGAATGAAGGAGAGAAGAGGAGGAGAAAGGAGGGAAAATTAGATTTGAATCTTCAACCACCAACAACCAACAATGAATGCCTACAAATCCACCTGTAAATCTATCAAATGCACTTCCCCATGACTGTTTGGCATGTAGGAGAAGGAAGGAGGTAAGATTTGAATCAAATCGGGTGGTTGGAGTGATTAGATCCTGCATTAATGGTGTGATGGACGTTTTCCCTACTTCCACCTACCTAATCCCTTTGAAATTTGAACTCAAGTGATCTGGAGTGTAGCCCATGTCAACTACTATCCAACAAGACAAAATCACCCAAATCTGATCCTTGTAGCAAGAGTTATGACGATCTAAATTCTGCGCAGTTAAATTGACACATGTCACACACACATACTGGATAGGAGGAGTGAAATTGAATGTTCATATAATTTGTCATTTTTGCCATGTGTCACGACTTGGTTGGTCACAAGGATTGGCGCCCTATTGGCACACTCGATAGGTTGCGTGTGATACATGCATTTTGACAAGTTGTCATGTGACACAAGAACTATTGCACGGAAGAAGGTACAAGGTGTGCATGGAAGAGAAAGGCATAGAAGGGGATAACAAAGGAAGACATGCAAAAGTAATGCACACAACATAAATGGAACATACTTATAGGAGACAAGTATGTGGGAAGGGCATAAGCCTTAAAGGAATGATGTGTGGTAAAGCAAGGAAGAAGGGGCACAAAAGAATAAAGGTGGTCTTAATCTAACTTTGGGAAGCAAGTCCAAGGTGCGTGTGAAGGGTGCACTCTTTGGGAAGAAGGCGAATGCACAAGAGTGTGCACAAGGAAGGTGAAAAGGAGATGAGAGGAAAGGGTAACAAGGAAAGTGGAAGGCGTGAAGAAAAAGAAGATCATGAGAGGGTGCATAAAAAGAGGACAACGTGTATGGGTGCGAGGAAATCAACCGAGGAAATGTGCCAAAGGGACAACTTAAGTGTGATGCAACTGCAATAATGAACTTCAGAGCCATAATGGGGATGTAAGTTGAAAAAATAACTAGGGAGTTATTTTGGAACAGTTTGGCAAATTTTGGGGCCATCTACCTACTAGATGAAAGAGATCAATAGCCTAGAGTATCCATTGGGCATGGAGTCATCTTGGAAACATGAAATTTTGATTTGCCACTTGAAGAACTACCCTGAAGTCACTTTGAAACATTCATGAACCCTGTTTTGAATCCTGTAAAACTGTGAATTTGAAAGTTGTTAGAAGAAGCCATGAGCCAAAATGGTATCCTGAAGAAGCAAAAAGAGTGTGCGTTAGAAACAAGAAAGAGGAAGGAACTATAAAAAAAAAATAATGTGTGCACATCACACTTGGAGGAATTAAACTACTCTAATATTTATAATGATGCAGCAAACTTAATGGAAGGGTTTGAGATAAATCCCATTGACTGGGATTGATAGTGTGCCTCCATCAAGGTGAGTTAACTCAAAAGAGTTAGCCTCTTTGCAAGAACTGATAATGTATGGCCACTCCAAAGTGCATCAAACTTTGAATGACACCCTGGTTTAGCTCTGTCAACATCCCATTTTAAGACTAAGTCACCAACTTTGAAAGCTTGAGGCCTAGCCTTTCTGTCAAACCACTTTTCTTGATTGATTGTTGATGTTATTCTAGCTTGATCATGGAAGAGTTTCTAATTCTTCAAGTTCAACCAGCTCTACCATTCTGATTTCTCTTTAATGTGCCCTCAAACTCCAAGCTGTTGGGTGAGTCTCTAATGAAGGAAACTCAAGAGATAAAGGAAGTCTCTGGCTTCCTTTCCATAAAAAATTGTAAGGTGAAGTACCTATTACCTTCTTCACCATGATTATGTCTTCCCAGAGAGTGCACGCAAGACCTTTGTATGCCACTGCCTTTGGTTGATATTCATTTTCCACTTCATGATTTTGATCAGGTTCTTGTTTGTTGATTCTACCAAGCCATTACCTTGGGGTAATAGTTGGAAGAAGTCTTCAAAGTAGATTCCAAGGCTTAGCGCCCAATCAAAATTTTAGTACCAAGGAAGGATTTTGCATTATCTGAAATAATGGTTTGAGGAATGCCAAACCTTGTTACAATACCCTCGAGAAAGTCAAGGATGATAACTTGTTTGATTCCTTGAGCATGACAACTTCTGTCCATTTGGTGAAAGTAATCATTGTAGCTATCAACACCCACTTATGCCCAGTGCTTAAAGGAGGATTGATCATGCCTATGAAGTCAAGACCCCATTGTGCAAAAGGTTGATCCACTTGGATTGGTCGAGAGGGAAGTGCTATCAATTTCTTCTTTCCTGTAAAGAAAGCACATTCTTTACATTTCATGACCCACTTGTGCATGCATCTATGAACATGGTAGGCCAAAAGTATCTTACCTTGATGATTTTCATCGATTGTTGCCTTGGAAGAGAAGTGTCCACAGAGAATCCATCATGAAATTTTGCTAACACTTTTTCAATTTGTGCCATCAATACACCTCAATAACACGCCATCAAGATTTCTTTTGAAAGGAACACCATCAATCAATGCATATGGAATATAGATTACAACCTCAGATGTCTCTCTCTTTCTTTGTTTAAATCAGGAGGGTATGTGCTAGAGGAAAGGAATGTGACCATGTCCTTCATCCAGGTGTGTGTGCTAGGATCTTCATTCTACTCAAGTTCTAGCACACGGGAGTTCTTCATCCAAAAATAATGAAGTCTCAAGTTCATTCATGCATCCTCAACAAATTTTTAGAGAGCGCACTACCTCTAACTAACCTTTTGTGGCTTTGATAGTCACATCAACTCCATGATTTTGGTCACCCATCTTTCTTTTTTTCTCATTGATTTTTTGCTCCCATGATGAAGTCTCTCACACTAGAGTGTGAAACTAACACCTTGATATGATTTTTGTGAGCATATTTTGAACTTCTTTAGTGCATGCATGATGGAAAAGACTTGTTTTCCATGTGATTGTATTTCAATTCATAATCCTTCAAGTGTTTAATGAAGAAAGCCATTGGCTTCTCCATTCCTTGTTCATTTTCTTGTGTCAAGACAACAACAACACTCACATCAACTCCATAAGCATAAAGGATGAAATCCTTTGAATAATCTGGATTGATGAGTGTTGGCATGCAAGAAATTCTTGCTTGATTTTGTTGAAGATTTCTTTTCCTTTTTGTTGTCCACTTGAAGGTTGTGTCCTTTTTGAGCATGAGGTGATGGGCCTTACCTGTCCTACAAAGTTAGGAATAAATCTCCTAACAAAATTGATTTTTCCTAGGAAAGACTATGCAAGGCTTTCTTGTGTGTGCTAAAGGAGAGAGCAAAGGATGGCTAAAATGTGCTCAAGATCAATAGCAATACCATCCTTCAAGACCACATGGCCAAAAGCTTTATTTTTGCCATGTGCCACAAAAAAATTGCACTTCTTGGGGTTAAGAGATACCCCAAATTTCTACATCTCTCAAAGACTTTTTCCAAGTGTGTCATGTGATACGTGCTCTACTTTGAGAAGATAGTTATGTCATCAAGTAAACTAGGATGAACTCATTGATATATCCTTTGAAGGAAATTTCCATGGCCAAGCTGAAATGTTGCACCTGCATTTGAAAAACAAAGGACATCTTTTGATATGCATATGTTCCCCATTTGGTTGTAAATGTTGTTTTGAATTGATCCTCTTCCTTGACCATGATTTGATTGAAACCAGAATACCCATCCAACATGGAAAAATTTTGCGCAGCCACTATATGTAAAATATGCTCCATATAAGGAAAAGGATAATGATCCTTTAAAGATGCCTTATTCAAATATCTAAAATCAACACAAGAGTCTGATTTCACCATTCTTCTTGTGCACTAGAACAAGATTCACGACCCAAGTAGAGTACTTGATAGGAAATATTATCTTTGCCTCAATGAGTTTAGACAACTCTTTCCTCATGAGGGGCTCTATCCTTGGATTAACTTGGCCTTTGCTTTTGTCTGATGGGCTTGATACTAGGATCAAGGTCAATGGAGTGTTGAGAAACACTTGGATCAAATCCTTTGAGTCTTCATACTCCCATGAGAAGATATCACTGTATTTTTGACACAGAGAGATGAAGGCTACTTTTCATCATGCACACAAGATTTACTCAAGCAAAAACTCTTTACCACACAAATAGTGACTGGGGAGCAGTCTTCTTTCATGCCACATGCATATAATTTTCTTCACCCTTGAACTCATCATCAGGGCTGAACATTTTCTCTAAGGTGACCAACCCTTTAGGAAACTTATTTTTCTTGAGTTGAATCACTTGGTCACCATAGTTGTCATGCAAGTCAGCTTGCATGTTTGAGAGAACTCAACTTCATTTTGAATGAACTAGATAATTTACATGTCATTGTCAAACACTTTCAGCTGGTGTTTTTTCTAGAATAGATGGCTTGATCACCATTTTAACATGTTGTGCATTTCCTTTGATAAAATCCTCAACATGTGAGAAATTGTGAACCAAGCGTGGCCATCGATCTGCTTATTTGTTCATTTTCTTGGCACCACCTACAGATTCAAGAGCATCAAATCCTCGAGGAGGTCCCAAACTCTATGTTTATAAGATTTGAGAAGCTTATTCTTTTCATGCACTTGTTTGTGACCTAGTGGATGACCAATTATGTGTCCCCAAAATCTACAAGTGCCTTAATCTATCTCTTTTCAACAATAAGAAGACCATGCACCAATGCTTCATATTCTACTACATTGTTGGAGCATGTAAAATATAACCTATGTGTGAAGAATAATTTCTCATCCTTTAGGAGAAATGAGAAAACACACTGCCCACGTGCCATTTCTACTTCTGGATCCATCAAAGTATAACTTCCATAGAGACAATAATTTTCTTCATTTTTTTGAGCGCGTATGGAAACACAAATTCTTCTTCAAGGATGCAATAAGTACCAAGCCTAGTTTCAAAGGCTTTAAGCTCTTCAACATATGGATCAAAATTTATGATGTCTTTTTCCCACTCATCTAGCAATAAATCAGGTAGAGGAGGAGGAATAGGTTGCTCTTCTAAAATTGAAACTTGTTCTTGGCCTTCTTGGATTAGGCAATTAGCTTGGAGAGGGGATGGGTCATATGACTCAACATGATAGGAAAATATTGGCTCATCTTGTATGGTAAACTGGGTACCATACCTTGTTCTTAGTAACATATGAGACCAATCAAAAGACAAGTAACCACCCACTTTAGTAGTGAAAATCTTGATAAACACAAAGGAAAACAAAGGAGGTAGGTCAATGATTGACACATCTTGAGTTATAGTGAGGCTTGGACATGCATGGAGGGTTAACTCAAGATCCTTGATGACTCCTAGAGTGGTGACAATTGAGCCATCAAGTGTACAAGACTCCTTTAGACAAAGGGTATACTTAAGGCCTAAGACATCAACAATTTTCTTTGGCATAACAAAAGTACTAGCGCCTGAGTCAATCATACAATTGTGCACAAGGTGTTTGCCTATGATCAAGGACATATAGAAGGGGGGTTTTGACAACCTTACTTACTTGCTTCTCCTCTACTTGATAAATATTGATAACAACATGAGGCTTTTGGATAATTGGATCAACGTGCAAAAGTTGTGCTAGAGCTTCATGCAACAGTCACACTGAGATGGAATGGCTAGGGCATCCCACATTGTGACATTTACATTTTTCTTCTTCATCTGGTCCACAATTTTGAATGGAAGGCCCATTGACTTGTGCATTTGAGGCACAACAACATCTTTTCTTGATTTTTCAGGTACAGAGGTAGGGGCCTTAGCTTAGATATCATAGAGGTTTGACCTACCAAAGGAGGGGACACACTCACTTTGTTAGAGCATTACGTGGAACCTCTGCACTTAGGAACTTACACACCATGGATTTTGGGTGCCTTAGTTGCATATTTTTCTTTTGAGGATCAACTTGTATGTGATAGAGCTGAAGGTTGTGCACTAGATTCAAGCATTCTTTTTTTGTACCTTGTGTTATCAACAACCTAGTGCGTGGTCTATTTGTGTCATCTACATCTTGATTGATTACACAAAATCTTCAATGCCAAAGAACATAAGGTTGGCCCTCAGAGGAACTTCTAGCTTTTCTTGATTCTCAAGCTCGTTTGCTTGTGTAGAAGGTTCATAGTAAGAAGCTTAATCATGAATCACATAAGGCTTGTGCATGCAAACATTGGCATAGTGATTTTGAATGTGAGGCATATTGCAAGGAAAACACCATTCTGACTCTTGAGCCACATTTTTTGAACTGGAACTAGTGCTTGGCTTGTTTGGTTGGGTGTTAGAAAGGTTACATGCAGAGGAACCACTTACAAAAGGAAGGTGCACATTAGCATGCCATCTATCATTTTTTGGTTTTACCCATATCTTTGATTTACATATTGATTTCTAAAGGGCTGATGGCTTTGATTATACCCTTGATTAGAACTATTTCTAAAGGCTTGCACCTATTACTTTTCTAATGATATGACTTTATTGGATAATTTCTAATCAAGGCCTTCATTTCTTCATCTTCTTTTTTGTTGTGGGAGAATAGGATGATGGAAAGTGGGTTGAGTGCTCTACTCAAGAATAGGAGCAATAAAAGGTTTGGGTGCATGAGGCATTTTTGGGAATAAGGGCATGGGTGGTCTAGGAGCTAACTTTCCTACCTAAATGAGACTATTTTCTTCCCTTATTGCAATATTATAAATAGGTAAGGTTCTACCCCCATGGACTGAATCATGATTGAGATGTCACTATTCAAAGCCCTTAGATAATACAAGAAATCATGTTGGGATGTAGGCCTTACCACTTGAGGATTCTGTCCCAAGTATTTTGAAATTTGATATTAAAATCATCATCTACTCATTGGGTGCCTCTTTTTTGTTGTTGTCAATTGCTCCACCAAAGATAGGTGATTTGACTTATCTTCAAAATAGTTGCAAAGAGTTGTTCCAAGCTCATCCCTAGCTAGTAATAGATGTAGGTCTTAGACTTTGGTATACCATGAAGTGCTTTTTCCCTTGAGTGAAGCTGCAAGCAACCTAACTACTACATCATCATGTGTGATCAAATAGATAGACCACACATTGGCTACATCCTGGATGTGCTCAATAGGGGTGAATTGATTCTCATTAGTAAAGTATGGAATACTTTTGAGTGCAATTGTTGGCATATCATGTTATGCATTGAGAAGAAGAGGACTTTTACCAGTGAAGTTAGAAAAGGAAGGAGGAGGTGAGAGAGCTATCCATGATAGGAATAGTGTAAGGAGGTCTACGAGAGGAGGAGTGGAAAGTGCATGACATGCTGGAGATGGAGATGCACACGTGGTAGTTCTACTACATGTTCTTCTTGGAGAAAATCTAGAGGTACTCAAAGATTCTTCACTGCATCACTTTTTTGCACTTTTTTGGTATGTCCTTCTCATGAAAAAGGTGCATGGACTGCTAAAAAATAATAGATATGAGTGTTGGGAGTCACCAGATGTGTTGAAACAAGCCTCAAAGGCTGGAAATCACTAAGTCACACACTAGAACTTAGTAATGATGAAATTTAAGCTTTCAATGCTGGTCCCACCAAGCATGCCAAAAATGTTGGAGCTCAAACTTGCACCCATCCTAGATCAGGTTGAAACTAGGTCATTGAGGCAACAATGGGACTGTCTCCAAGTTGTGGGACCTTGCACGCTTGAGACAGACTCTGAGAGAAGGCCGGTTCTCTACCTATTTCTACTGCTACTACTACTCCTAATGCTGGAAATGAAATCCTAAGCTAAACATGCCAAGGGACCAGGATAGAAGGATATGCAAAAATGGAAAATAAATCTAAGGGAGGTGATAACACAAAAAGAAAGGGGGATGAACACATGATCTATTTTAAATGAAAAACAAAGGAAGATGCATGAGAGGAAGGATATACATGCGTAGCACATACCAAAACAAAGTCACACAATTTCTTTCATGAGACACAATTAGAAAAAGAGATGCAAGGGATGTGAGAAAGCACATCAAGCACACAACACAAAGGAGAGACAAGAAGAAGAAGAATAAAACAAGTTAAAGTAGAGGATAGCCACAAAACAATGCTTCTATTACTTCAGAAATGCACAATCTATTACAATGGTGTATGAGGCCGATATCCACATGCAAAGACTAGATCTAAAGGCCTGTAACTCAAATGTAAAGAATTAGAATCCATGGTAAAGAATCCAACCATTTACAATGAGAAATGCTCTTACATTTATAGAAGAATGAAGGAGAGAAGAGGAGGAGAAAGGAGGGAAAATCATATTTGAATATTCAACCACCAACAATCATTAATGAATGCCTACAAATCTATCAAATCTGTCAAAGTCCTTCCCCATGTTTGTTTGGCGTGTAGGAGAAGGAAGGAGGTGAGATTTGAATCAAATCGGGTGGTTGGAGTGATTAGATCCTACATTAATGGTGTGAGGGACATTTTTCTTCTCACCTACCTAATCCCACCAAAATTTGATTTCAATGATTTGGAATGTAGCCCACCTAACCAACTATCCAACAAGATAAAAAGTGCCCAAATCCGATCACTGTAGCAAAAGAGTTATGGCGTTCGAAGTTTGTATGTAGAATCAATGACATGTGGCACATGCATATTGGTTGGAGGATGGATCGACTAACTGTTCATATATTTTGTCATTTTCTGCCATGTGTCATGGCTCGGTTCGGTCACAAGGATTAGGTGCCCTGTTCGCGTGCTCGATAGGTTGCATGTATACACTCATTTTGACAAGTTTCCATGTGACCCAAAGAATTCAGTGCAGAATAAGGTGCAAGGCGCATGTGGAAGAGAAAGGCGTAGAAGGGGAAAGAAAAGGAAGGTGCGCAAAAGCAACACATGTGGAGAAAATGAAACACACTTGTAGGAGACAACTATATGGGATGGGTGCGAGCATCAAAGGAAAAAAATATGTATAAAAAAGAAGGGCAGTGAAGAGAAGAATGCCGAGGACTCAATCTAATTTTTGGGAAGCAAGTCCAAGGTGCGCGCAAAGAAAGGTGCACAAATCTATTGGGAAGAAGACAAATGCACAAGGAGTGTGACAAGGGAAGGTGAAAAGGAGATAAAGGAAAGGGGTACAATAAAAGTGGAAGGCATGAAGCAAAAGAAGTGTGTGGGAGGGTGTAAAAAAAGAGGACAACGTGTATTTTGAGCGAGGAAACACATATGAGGAAATGCACCAAAGGGACAAACAACCAAAGTGCGCGCGCAACCTGCAATAATGAACTTTAGAGCTAGAATGGGGATGTAAGTTGTCAAAATAACTAGGGGAGTTATTTTGGACAACAATACCTATACACCCCTTTTGGGGTTATATGTGTTTATTTTGTAATTGTCATATACTTAGTTATATAGCCCTCAAGTGGTTCAAAAATAACAAGAAAATTTTGGCATTACAAATTCGATAATAGTAAATATTAATTAAAATAAATGATGCTACATTTTTCTAGCACAAATTTTAACATTTTTATATAATGCGCAAGCTTCATACCTATTTTTTATTTGTAGTAGTTGTAAGCTATTAAGATGCCCATTGTATATTGATAATGTCATGTTTTGTATTAGAGAACATATGGGATTGAATCGGTCCTTGGTAGGAGTGAGTTTTGTTGTTTTAATGTTGTGCTCACGATATGAATAATTCAAAGTTTGAAACAATTAAATATGGTATAGGAAAAATAGTATCACCTTCCTAAAAATGAAATATTAAATGTTGTTAAATGATAAAAGTAATTGTATGGATATTTATCTCTGGTGGCCTGTCTTTCCTAAGGTTAAGAGCACGATTATCTATAATTAAGAATTCTCTAAAAATCAAGCTTTTGAGATGCTTTATCTCGACACGAGTCAAGTCTCTGGGATTTACAGGCTATTACCACCTCTGTGGTGGTTAGGAGGACTCTTATGACCTTTGATGCGAGGTGTGTCCGCAAATAATGAGGTCACGTTAATTATATCATAATTACCTTTATTAAATTTAATGAAATTAATTATGAGATGATAGTAACTTACCAGGGCACTATTGAGGTTTGGGTAATAACAAATTGTAAATTAATCAATTAAATCACGAAATTAGCATAAAAGAAGAATTTTCATTTAAATATAAATAATTCTTTAATATTCTTAAATCTCTCCAAACTTATTTTGGAGCTTGAGACAAACCTCATTTCAAGAAGAATTAATGTAAATCCTTGGGTATTGTAAATTTGGTTTGTCGTGAGAGAATTAATGAAATTTTTCTTGGGTTTGTAAGTTGCTTGCCATGAGATGATTTTTGGAAAATTCTGGTCTAAGAATGTAATTGCAATTCTAGGCATGCAGACGGTGGTTAGGAATACCTCCATGAATCAACAAGATGGTGGAATGCCATGGTTTCATGAGCACAATCTATGTTAGTTAGTTTGATCTATGTTAGAGTCTTTAAAACAATTTTTGGTCACCGCCAAGTGCATTAAGAGGATGCCGAGCATGTTGGGTGAGTTGAAAGTGACTTGGGAAATTTTCAAGAAAATGCAGGTAGGTATGGGGCAAGCCAGACTCCTCAACCTTTCCAAGTATCAACCCTTTATGCATGGTTGGGAGCCTTTGAACATGCCATGGATAATTGTCAAGCATAACAAAAGAGGACTTTTGTCTCTTTTGGTAGCATACATGTAACAAGTAGATTGTTTGACTACATGCCTTGAAAATATATCCTCATGGACTATTTGTTAAATTTGGAATGAGGTAGAGTAGTGTTGTTGTCAGATCCACGAGAGTTACTTGCTAAAATGTTGGAAATAAGGTGGTTTTCATGGTCAAGCTTTGATTGTTGGTTACTATAAGTTATGCAAGAAAAATGTGGAAGCATACTTTGTTTTGGGCAGCACAAGTCATGTGAATTGTTTGATAAACTGCCTTAGAGGGGACACATTTTCTCTGGATTGCATTGGTTATTATGTTGCATATATTTTGGTTGTTTTAAATGCCTTGGTTGCTCAAGTAAATTCATTGACGGATTTTAGCAAAAACATCACAACCTTGCCTACATTATCCTGGGTTGTATCAAATTTAGAGCGAGAGCATATCTTAGATAAACCGTCAAAGCTTAATGTGCAACATATTTTGTTGCCAATTTTACATGTGACTAGGAAGATTAGTCTACACTCAAAGAGGTTAGCACACCAGGATCTATTTCAAAAAAAATGATCCATGGACCATGGAGAAGGATTTGATTCATGGAGCTTAAATCAATATCACCAACAAATGTGATCCATACATGGAGAAGGATCTTCAACAAATGAAGAAAACCTTTCACACATCCATTCGAGGAAAATAGAAAATATTTTGATTAATTTGAAGAGCCTAAATCAATATCACCATTGAAGAATTTCTTTAAGGAAAAAGAAGGAAAACTAGGTGCATGATCAAATCTTGAGCACCAACATGAAGAAAACCTTTCCGACATTAGGGGATGGGCACTCCTAACGAGTGCCACAAGAACAAATAGCACCACCAAGATTAAACCATTGCCAAACAAATAAACCATTGGGCATAAAATGGGAAGTCACGAGCCAACCCTCTAAGAACAAACTGAGAAACCAACAAAAATGACCGCCAAGGACTAGGGCAAACCAAAATTGACAAAACACAAAATAGAACAAAAAACCCAAGACTTTACACTATATAATGGTACATACCTCGATTTTGAGAAATCAATCAAGGAAATGTTTCAAATGTTGCCATTAACAGGCAATTCAAGAAATTCCCCATCTAGGTCTTTTAAGAAGAAGGTATGTTCACCAATTTGAATGTCAATTGAATAAGGGCCCATCCACAATGCATCAAACTTTCCATGTTTACCCTTATCCTCGTGCCTACTATCCCACAATAGCACAAGATCTCCCACACTGAAAGCTCTTGGAGTCACCTTCTTATCAAACAAATTCTTCAATTTTTCTCTATGAATTTTACATGCCTCTGATGGGATGCCCTTCTTTCTTCATCTAACTCAACAATCTGATTGATGTGAGCATCATAGGGACTAACCTCTTGATCTTCTAGTTGTTGAAGAAATTGAAATGAAGACAATTGCATATGCAGGGGCAACAGAGCTTGAGTTCCATACACCAACTCAAATGGGATTTTTCCAATAGCTCGTTTAACAGTGATTCGATCAGCCCAAACAAAAACTTCAACTATCTCACCCCACTTCCTTTTGTTCAACTCCAAAGTTCTTCTAATTATCTTCAACAAATTTTTATTGCTGGACTCTGCTTGTCCATTTCCTTGGGGATTATAATTGGAAGCATATGTCAAATTGATCCCATATTCATGGCACATGGCCACCAAAGGTTTAGCCCAAAAGCTCATGGCATTATCAACAACTATTTTAGCAAGCACTCCAAACCTACAAATGATATGATTCAAGAATGAAATCCATGACAATTTGGTGAGTTGCTTTCTTGGTGGGGATTTCCTCCACCCACTTGGTGAAGTAATTAGTGGCTACTAAAATCCACTTATGGCCAGCACTTGAAGGATCTGAAATCTCACCAATGAAGTCCATTCCCCATTGCCTAAATGGGGCTTCAATTGATATAGTGCAAAGGAAGGGAGCCTAAAGCTTTTAGTCTTCTAGAAAAGTGTTGGCAACTTTCACATTTTCTTACCAATAGAGTTGTATCTTTGAAAAGAGTTGGCCACCAATAACCAACCCTTAAGATCTTATGAGCTGTGACTCTTCCAACAAAATTCCCCCACAAACTCCTCCATGGAGATCAACAATTATTTTAGGGCTTCATCTTTAGTAATGCATCTTAAGAGAACTCCCTCAAGGTTCTTCCAAGCTAACCCAAAATCAGTAATGACATATTTTTGGGAAGCTAACTTAAGTGCTCTTTTCTGATTCTTGCTCAAATGTTCAAGGCACTATAGATGTTTGAGATAAAAATGATGTCCTTGTACCATTCAAAATTTATTAGTTTTTTCAAGGACATTCAACCTTTCTTCTTCAACTTCATTTACCTCAATTGTCTGCAGATTTCTCTCTGCCATAAGTTTTTCCAGGCCCAAACCTCTGACCAATTTTTTTGTTTGGATGTCCATATCATACTCTTGCAATTTGTTTACCCATCGGCATCTCTTCTTGAAACCTCCATTTTTGATAGGATATCTTTCACCATGGTGTGGGGAACATAAGAAATGACTTTGGAACTCATAATATATGGCCTGAAGACCTTTGTTGCTTTTACCAAAGAAAATGCCTGCTTCTCCATGATAGTATACTTTAGCTCAGCTCCTTGTAATGCCTTACTGAAAAGGAAATTGGTCTTTCAGCTCCCTCATCATCCTTCTGTAAAAACAAGATGCAATAGTTTTTGAAGCAAAAGAAAACATTTGGAAAGCCTTCTTATAATCTGGAGCTGCTAAAATAGGGGCATTCTTTAATGCTTCTTTGATCCCAACAAAATCTTGAATAGTTACTTCTTCCCATTTGATACTTTGATCTTTCTTCAGCATGCTAGTGATTGGGATAGTTAGTTCAACAAAGTTGGAGATAAATCTCCTAATAAAATTAATCTTCCCAAAAAGGATTGAATTCCCTTCTTGGTTCTTGGAATAGGGACTTTTTGATGGCTTCTACCCTTTCAAGATCAATCATGACCCCTTCCTTTGACACAATGTGTCCAAGCAACTTTGCTTTCTAAACTCCAAAATGGCACTTCTTGGGATTTAGTGAAATACCATACTCCTACATCTTAACAACATTTTTTCTAAGTGTTGCAGGTGGTCACTCCTTTTCTAGAGAAAAAGTCACATCATCTTGATATACAACAATGAAATCATTAATATAGCCTAGAGAAAGCTACATCCATTGCTCTTTGGAAAGTGGCTCCAACATTCATTAGACCAAAAGGCATTCTGACATATACATATGTTCCCCAAGGAGTGGTAAAGGTAGTCTTGATTCACTGATTCCTTCACAACTACCGGTTATATCCAGAAAAACCATCCAAGGTGGATAAAAATTCTAAACTAGTAACCAATTGTAACATATTGTCCATATTTGGCAGAGGGTAGTTATCCTTCATTGATGCTCTATTCAAGTTTCTAAAGTCCACACACAACCTTATATCTCATTCTTCTTTTTGATAGGTACCAAGTTTGCAACCCATGATGAGTACCTTGTGGGCTGTATGATTCCTCCATCCCTCAAATTTTTCAATTCTTCTTGCATCTTCAGGGAAAGGAGTGGATTGATTGGCCTTTCTATTTCTACCTAAATGGCTTGGCAGAAGCTTCCAAGGGAATTTCATGCTGGAAAAGATCCTCTCTCTGTATGCTTTCGATTAGAATAAGACCATGCTAAGAAGTCCTAGTATTTCTTCAACAATTGGACATACGACTACTTTTCTTCCTTGCTCAGATTGCTACCTAGCCAGATCTTACGTGGTTTATCCTTCGTGCCTAGGTCATGCTCTTCAACATCCCTCGAGGCTGACATGTGTCTGTTGACAATGCAATCAACATTATCAAAGTTTGATTCAAGTGCTACCAAACCTCTGGGAATAGTATTAGTCTTCAACTGAATGATGTCTTTGCCAAATAAAGTCTCCTTTCCATCAGCCACACAAACCATTGGCTCCCAATCTATACGTTGATTGAAAATTCTCCTTGGTTTATACAAAAACCTTTGCACCTGGGCATCATCTTGAACACTTTCCAATGTTTAACATTTTGTCAGAACATATGGCCTAGTTAATATCTCAATATTATACTCACAATAGGGGATACAATATAATTTTCAAATCTAGACCCCAATACGGCCAATTTTTCTGCTAGAGTATTGTACTTCCTATCGTGATGTATTATGTTGAAGGAGTCAAACATTTCAATGAAATCCCAGACTGCATGCTTATACTACTTCATTCTCTGATTTTTTGTTGCATATACAATTTTCTAACCTACTTGACAATTAGCTCTAAATCTCCTTTAACAATGATGTCTCTAACACCATATTTCCAAGCAATTCTTAAACCCAATAACAATGCTTCATATTCTGCAATATTGTTAGTGCACTCAAAGTTGAGTTTAAAAGAAAAAACAAACTCTTCCTGGCCTGGAGATATCAAAACAATACCAACACCATTTCCAAATTTAGAGCAAGCCCCATCAAACAACAAAGTCCAAGGAGAACCTACTTGTTTAAGAGACTTGCATTGATCAATTTTGTGCTCTTTACCATCAACAAATCCAACAAAGTTATCAACATCAATGTCAGTGTATAACACTTCATAGGAAGCATTATTGGGATCCTCAATGAGATGTAGCATCTTCTTTTCACCATACAACTTTACAAGGCTTCCCTCAATAGGTATAGTGGAAAAAGACATATCCATTTGCACACTCCCACCCACACTAGCAGCCCATTTTCTTGATAACAACATTCCCCATTTGGCAGGGCAATCAACAATAACAACATCTAGTTTTAAGTTCTTTCCTAGGTAGGCTGCAAGTTGCAATATCAAACCTTGACACATCCAACCACTGGCACCTCTCTAGAATCCATGGCAAGTGCACTTCCCATAAGTTGTTGTCACTTTGATATCTAATTCATTCATGACCTCAAGAGGCATAACATTGCATGATGCTCTAGAATCAAACATATAGTTGTGTAACAACATGTCCCTAATAATCAGAGTAGTGAAAAATGGATCTACATTCAGTTGGGACTCAACCAAGGATGTTCCCAAATATACTTTAGGTGGCTCACCTAGTTCTTCCAAGACTTGGGGTTTTTCCAACTCTGCAATGGTAGGAGGAGTCTCAACATTGTTTACATTTCTGCCTTGGGTAATATTTTCTTCTTTCAATCCCAAATACTCAAAGGCCCTTTTCTTGTGCTCAGGAATCCTAAGCAGCTCAACAATTGGAACAAAATCTTGATCTGACTCAAGACTTGGGAAATGTCATAAGGAACGTATTTGGGCAAGGCAACATTTGGAGGAAGACTGAAAAACTCATCTGACAACAAAGGATTTTTCATGGTCTGAGCATGGGTAGGGATACAATTCTATTTGGGGAAACAAGGCCTTTTCCAGATGTATCTTTCTTAGGAGTTTCTTTTGGGATATTGGTGAGAACTGGAGTTTTTGGTTTGGCCTTGAGGCCCACCCCTTTGAAAACTTTACTCCTAGTGTTATATTATTTTTCTTGGGCAACCACAACATTCATTAACAACTACCTATCCTCCTCATAAGGGATTCCTCCATCATATTTTTAATCATTAATGCCCTTAAGTATTCAAAATCATTATTAGGAAATTCAAAATCTTGTACCATATCTATTTCAAAAAGTATGAGAGGGAGGAAGGGGTAATACCCGGTGAATGCAATCCCAAAATCTGCAAGCAGTTTTGGCACTGATTAATTCAATCAAAGTTTCTCCTTTCCGTGAGCTTGTAGAGCACCCCATCATGCACACATCATCATCAATGTCATCATCATCTTCCTCAACTTCTTTTTCTTCATCACATGGGGCATGTGGCAAGAAACATCTGTCACACCACTCAATTTCATTGGCTTCTTCCACATTAACAACAACTCTAGCAGTCAAAGGATCAGGCACGATTCTATTTTCACGGGCTTGGGGTTGTCTATTTCCTGATCCCATGGGTCCTTTCCTCTCCTCATCATCGATCTATGATCACCCTAGGATGATTTGAAAATATTTCTTGACCTTGTGGCTTTATGATGACCTTGGGACCTTTGTTCCAATCCTTCTCTCTTCTCTCTCTGGCTAATTTATAGGATATTTCTTTAAACTCACCAAAGTTTTTACAACCTCTTCTAGATCCACAAACTTACTTGATCGAGGCTTTTCTAGATTGATCAAGCTTGATACCTTCCTCTTAGGAGGCTTACCAACTACTTTGATGTTATTTTCAATCTACAAAGCCATGGTGAAGGCCTGCCTCAATGTTCCTGGGTTCTTATCCCTCAAATAATAGGCAACCTTTTTATCAAAAGCATCATAGTATTTTATTAAACAAGAAACATCACTTGGCCTCAGATTACAGGTAGCCTATTCAAGGTCTTATTGAACCGAGTATTGAAGTCATGAACAAATTCATTAGGATTCTTCTTAATATTTTCAAATTTTGATAAAAGAAACCTAGGGTCTGTTTTATCTCCATACTACAATCTAAAAGCATTCTTCATTTATGTCCATGAATCAATGGAGTTATCTGGAAAAGATTTATACTAGTCCGTGCATCCTCCTCTAGAGTATGAATAAACAATTTTATGTACACATCCTCAAATTCAATCTCAAAGTCTTCCATCATATTGACAAAAAGCTTTAAGTGTTGATCACCAGTAATAGCATTATTTCCTTGAAATTTAGGCAAGTCTATTTCTAACATCTTGGGCACAACATTTGGATATCCATCCATACCTCTAAAATCTATAGGACCAAAAGTATTCACAACAAATGGAGGTCTGGGTGGGGGTCTGGGCCATTTTTTTTTGGGGAGGTGATCTTACAAGAGAAACAAAATGATGAGGAGTGAGGGGTCTGGGCACACATGAGTATAATTTTCAAAATGAATGTTCTCTAAAACTTTGTTTCTTGGAAGATCCTATCAGCTTTGGAAAACACAGGGACAAATGAGACACAAAATTTTCAAATACAAATGAAGGCCCCTCTCTAGATGGAGAATTTTGATCTACAAAAAGACTACCTGATTCAGAAGCACTTGAGGAAGTATGGAAATCTTCAATGACAAGTTGATCAATTTCCACAATTGATAACTCTTTTCTTGATTTCTGATCTCCAACAACTTTCCAGATTCTTCTTCCTTCATAATTTGTCTTTCCCAATTCTAGAAACAACCTTCTAGTAGGGTCTTTAATGAAGAAATATCTTCTTCCTTCCAACTTTGCAAATATTAGTGATAAATTTCAATTGACAGAGGTTAAGACACTGGCATTTATCAAAAATTAATTCAACATGGAGTCACCACTAAGGATTTTCACCTTAGTTGTGCAAATGCACTAAAATTGATCTATCAAATGTCTATCAACACTAAATTCATGCAAAGCTTCATAGATCTGACCTTCCTTTACCCGTATTTAACATTGATGATGTAAACTTAGTGCAAAAAAACCAACAGAAACTAGAAATATTACACAAAACTTGTAACTTTCACAAATTCTTACAAATCTCAACACAAGATGATGTTTAAACAACGTATTTGCACTTAGAGCATGTAAGAAACATTACCAGGGCCAAATATAAGAATGCCTTTCAAGGTGTTCAATGGTGTAATGTTGCACAAACAGTCATGTGTGTCCCCAATCAAATTGATTCTCTCCTTTAAAAATCCCCAAACATCATCAAATAAGCAACAAAAAGTTTCAAAAAACATCCAAATTTAACAAGAACTTGAGAGCATCATGATTATAGAAGACATCAGATTTCATAAGATCATCATGTCATGTATGTCATTTTGTAGAGGAGGTGATTCATCTGCTCTTTGTCACTCGAGATGTTGGAGAAATGGATAACACCTTGAAAAGGATTTGATCTATCCTCACTACTTTAGGTTGTGCCTTTCAACCAGGGTGAGAGGACCCATTTTGTAACCTTTGTTGGTGAAGGAGAATGAAGATATCCTTTTGCACAAATTTGAAAGGAAACCTTGAGAAAATATGATCAATGCACCACAATTTAACTCTCACGAGTTGTCACTTCTAAAGAATGGTGATATTTTCTAAACAAGGTTAAGGTTACTAAAGACATTATGGAATCCTGATTGCTTTTTATATTTTTGGTAGTAGAATTTATTCATTTGTGGACATACACAAAAAAAGGGTAGTTCGTAGGATTCATTGTTTTTGAATAATTTTTGGTGGGAGATTAAGCAAGATAAACTTGATTTTTCAGATCTTTGAGAACCTTCACAACAATTGGAAAACTAAATGACAAAATGCTTCATAATAGCTAAAATATTCCTTCAACCAGAAGGTGTGCATCAATGGAGGCCCATATTTGCATGGTTTCACACAATCTCCAAGAATTTAACATGAAGGCTCGAGCTAAAGACTCAATTAAACATTAAAGACCCCGGTTCCTCATGCCTAAGATACACTCAAAGGCATTACAAACAATATTTATCAACAAAATGATAGTAAAGTGATTTTAAATTGTTTATCTCATTACAGATGAAGGCTCTTCTCATAATGAAATTGCAAATGCCACTAAACTATCACAAGGATGAGATCCTATGTGATTAGAGGGATTTTAACACAAGATTGCAATAGAACAAGAAAACTATTTAAATACATTCTGAAATAAAAGTACACAAATTTTCAAGAGATTAACACATAGATTAATTCAAAGTTGATTAGATTCATCAATAGGGAAGGTTTTTGAACAATCTCGTAGAGCTTGTCAATGGTTGTACACTTGCAACCAACTTGACATGATCAAATCTAAAACATAAGAGATTAACAAGTTTCTCAGATGGTCTCTCAGGAAGATGGGCTTTCTCAAATTTTTCATAAGAATTCAACCCCGACCATTTGCATGACTAAAGCATGCTTTTTATAACACTCAATTTACATCCAAGATTTCCCCCAAAAAAGAATATTCGAGGAACCTTTGTTTGTTACATGTTTGATCATGATTTCAAGAAAATGATGTTTAACAGGTTTACAACAAAAAGTTTCCAGTTGTTCAAAAAGGTGAATCATTGCAAATATCTCCATCATTTTTTTAACCTATCAGAAACATTTTTTCATCCTTCTTTGTGCATGCAACCTCCATCATTTCATCCTTTTCCCATTCTTTCCTCTAAAATTTTTCTCGCATCCAGCTTCTCTGGTAATTCACATTTTTGCAAGTGCCCGAGCAATTCCAACTTCAAAATATCAACCTTTACATTCCTTGACTCACAAATTAAGCTCTAAATCCATTCAATTACACTTTCAGAAAAAATGACAAGGAATTTCATCAAAAATGATGAAAAACAATGTGTATTCGCATCTCCAAGAGTCTGGAGCAAAAATGGCAAAAAAATAGATGCAATGCACAACAACCATTGATTCTGCCCTTTCTCAACTTTAGATTAGAGTCATCCACGTGGAAAAATCTGATTCAAAGTGGGCCTGGGGTTGCCTTTTGCATTTTATGACTTTTGGAGAAAATGCACAATTTTCACATTTTTCCCCCCCTCTCGCCTTTGAAATACAAGCTCGACACGTGGCTTAATCTGGGCCTTTGATGGAGTTGTGGCTCATTTATGCAATTTTACCCTTTTTAACAAAAAGGAAAAATTTCCAATTTTCCTCCCGACTGACCCCTTCCCTTTTTCAACTTTTCAATTTTGATGTTGGCCCTTCAAAATTCTCACTTCATTTTAACTTTTCCACTTTTTTTTCAACAAAACTCAAAATTTCAAACATCACTGTCCTTCTTCTCTCGGGGTTGCGGATCAATTTATAACTTTGCTCCTTTTTCTCAAAAAGGTAAAAATCTTCAAAATACCATGGCGACCCGCCTCTTCACTTCTAACTTTTGATGTGGGCCCCAACGGAGTTATGGGTCAATTTATAACTTTTCTCCTTCATACAAAGAAAAAAACTTCAAAATGTTCCACCGACCCGCCTTCCCACTTATAATTTGAAAAATGGCCACGTGTCCATCTTTGGGGTCAAAGTAAGACTTTTTCCCTGCCGCTTCATATTTTGAATAGCCAATCAGAGACTATCGGGGCCGTGGGGCCAATTTGGTATTTTTACAAATGTGACCAAAGTGGAAAATTTCACCAAAAAGACCCTGTCAAGCCACAACCAATTAAAAATGAACACGTATACACCTTCGGGGCAAAAAAGAGAAATTCACTCCGCCTTTATAAATTTGACCAGCCAATCAGAACTCAATGGGGCCATGGGGCCAAATTGATCTTTTTGCAAACATAAAAAAGTTACAAGTTATAAAATAGACCCAACGTGCCTCATCCAATCAAAAGAGACCATGTAGCTGAAGATGTTGAGATATAATTTGATGGGGAAAACATGCCCATCAAACCGTAAAATGTAGGGAAATCACCATTTGCGCCTAGAATTGAATTTTTCTTTAAGGAAAAGAATTTGGAAATGATACAAGGCCCAAATGTGATCCATGACCATGGAGAAGGATCTTCAACAACATACAAATATTAGTAAACCAATTAGTCAAATGGAGTACTTCCTAAGTGTTTGATCAATTAATAGTTTGACACGTAAGATGATCAAAAAAATGTCACCATTTATGCCAAGTTCAAAAATGAACAAGACATAAGTAATAACAAAAGGTTGATACAATTTCCAAGCAAGGTATACTAAAAGCGAGTTTAGATCCAATCAAGACCTAAATCTCAAAAAGTATAAGTTACAAATATGAACGACGTAACAATACCACTAAGATATGTTAACCAAACTTTATAGAAAAGTAAGGTATTAGTATCGAAATAATATTATTATGATGTACACAAAGGTAACAACAACACTTTTCAAAATCAAGGTAATGTTTGAAGGAAAACTAAGGCTAGAGTATACCAAGGAATTGTTATGATGTGCGTAGTGTAACGTTACAATTTAGACACTTAGGTCAAGTTTACAAGAAACAAGACGTAAGTATCAAAATTGTGGCAATACGATACAAGCAAGATAACTCCTCAAAAGAGAATCAAGTGATGAATCAAGCCTAACTATGACGTTGATCTTGGTATCAAGATAAAAAAGGCTACCAATGACATGAAAATGTCTCCACACACTTTAGACATTTAACAAATCAGCCGCAAAAATGGATGAGCATAAACAGACACAAAAGTGGCAAATAAAATCAATTAGCAACATAAGGGTAGTCATTCTTCTTTTAATAAACAAAGTGTCAAAAGAAATTCAAGGAAGTAGATCAATTAGGGGTAAAAAATGTTGGCCTCACTTCAACAATTTCACCTCACCTTAGGGCGAGTGAAAACTAAGCAAAAGTAACGCTTCACACGTTTCATGATGAATAGTGAATATCAACTCAAATTGGTTTTGATATAGTCTAAGTTGGTTCTTGGTCAAAGATATCTTCCTAGGTGGTTCACTCAACTAGGTGTCACAAGTTATCTAAGAGTGAGCTTGATTTGCCAAGAAAAGTCACACTGATTAATTCTTGGAGTATCTTGGCTTTACTTTACCCCCTTCAAGCACAGTGGGAAATAAATGTGTCCATTGTGTACTCTCACTAGGGTCGCGATACAGATAACTTTGATGCTAAATCTCACAAATGGTAATACTAGTCAAGTAGGTTATGCGGAGCACTTCCCATTTTGTCCATAAGGTTCCCTCTTGCGTGGACTACTTTGGGGTTCCTAAGACCACCCCCATTGTTGTAGCTTAAGGCTTATGCCAAAGGGGTTATGTCCTAGTTTTAAGTGGACGTGGCGTACCATTATCCGAACCTACAAATACAATGCGATGATTGTGGTGTGTTTTTTTATCTTGTTTAATTTGATGTGGTTTGCTTGAACACCTTTTGGCAACCTACACGAAAACTGTATTAGTAGTTTAGTTTTCAACTCCACCTTTCTTTGACAAACATTTTTGGTTCTACACAACGGATTAGTAATTTTCCAAGAACACAAAAGAGGATAAAACATCATTTATGATTCTCAAGATCTTCTTAGGACACAAGAGAAGAGCATACACGACGTAGAATCCAACCATGAAATCAAAAACAAAAACGCTTAGTTCAAATGCAATATTTTTTCATTTTAACCAACTTTGACATTCATTCTTTTAAGAACAAGCATTTTTCAAAACAAAAAGAGACATAGAAATCTTTTGGATTCCCAAGATCACCTAAAAGGTGCGAGGGAAGAGCATACATGACTCTAACATCATGATTAAATATGCAATGTTCATTACCCTTTTAAACAAGTCAATTTACCATCAAACATGTAAAAACACCCTACAAAACAAAAGTTAGATTCAAAATAAAACTTGCAAGGTGTTAGAACATCAAAGACCAAATTTTCCAAAGCATTTAGACATGTTAGAAATGAGTAGTTTACTAAAAATAAAAATATTAAATCTTTGGTAACTCAAAAATTCAAATTTATGTTTCCATTGAATATTTCTCTTCAATATGTTTCCAACACAACAAAAACAAAGTCGTTTTGAGTTTGGGAGAAAAATTTATGGCCTCTGGAAGATTGCTAATGAACACGGTTAAATGTGTACGCACCCAAAGTGTGTATGCACACCCATTTAAGCGTGTGCGCCCCCTTTTTAGCACGTGCATGCCCCTATGTAAAAAAACATAGTGAGAGGTATGCCTGTGGGCACAAAATGATGTGTGCACTCCCTTCAGAGTGTGTGCACACCCATTTAAGTGTTTGCACACCCTTTTAAGCATGTGCACGCCCAATAAGTAAAACCAAAGGTACAAAAGCTATGATAGTGCATGTGCACTGGCCGAGAGATGCTTGTGCTAGAAAAAGGGTGCATGCACCACTAATATAGAGACAAAGTGTGTGTGCTAGCAGAAGGGTATGCACACTACCTTTAGGGTGTGTGTGCTACCTTTAGGGTGCATGCGCTACTTTTAGGGTACCTACACTAGCCTAACAGATTTCTAATAGCGATTAAAAGTACAATACTAAAATAGTGTGTGTGCACACCGGGATTAGTGCTTGCGCGTGGTTTTATGTGCTTTCACATGGTTTTGTGTACTGTTCCCTTCGCAAAAGCTGTACATGGTGATGACATTAAAATATAACCAAATAACACAAACAAGTTTAAAAACTTCAAATTTTAACATGTTAGCTCAAAATTGATAATAACCCATCAAAATTAAAGCTCTAAATAAGACTCCACACATGTAAGGTTAACAAAATCATAAGAATTTTAACATTATTTTACACATGTGCATATTAGGGGTTAGCCAAATATTGAAATAACAACAAAATTTGAGCTACAATGCTAAGGGACTAAGGACCCGTCCCACCAGGCGTGCCAAATGTATGCACGAGTTAGTTAGCTATGTAAGTAGAATTGAAACTAACACCTAGTAGCTTCAATACAATGCTAAACTAAACCTATGCATCATCATGCTAAGAGCTTAAGCAAATCTAACCTATCAACATTTCTACATTAAACATGAAATGAACATTTCAAGCTAATATGCTAAACAAATTAACTTCTATCTCTTATTGAATGCTAAATGAGATGAGATTGAACCTATGTAGATCTCTAGCAATCAAAGAGTTGATTATGTGCTTGAAATCCCAAGGTTTCTAAGAATGGAGTCTTGTCAAATCATGGCTACAAGACCACTTGACATATCTCCATATGACTTCAAAAACTTGGGTGGATGAATGCAAGAAATGGAGAAGGCTAGCTCTTCTAATGGAAGAATGCTTCAAAGATGATAAAATGGCTATAGTGTATGCTCTATGCTCATTTAGGAGTGTAGGTGTAAATAGAAAGGTAGGAGGAGGGCTCCTTATATAGCCCAATGGATAGAATAATCTCTACATCCCTCTTCATGTGGGATAAATGGAGAGGTTGGGTTAGTTGTGGATAAGGAAGGTTTAGAAAGGGTTGAGTCAACCTTAGGAGAGTTTAGTTTGTCCTTTAGTGACCCATGGGGTTTGAGGGGATTTATTAATTAACCAAAGTGATTAATTAATAGGTGTGCAAGCTTATAGAATATTTTTAGAGGAATAATTAGCATGATTTAGACTATGAGAGGGATTTAATCAAATAAATGATGATTTATTGATTTAATGGAAGATGAAACTAATTAATTAATAATAATTAATTAGTCTAGATAGAAAGGGGGATTAATTAACGGAAGGTCGTTAATTGGCATATTTGTTGGATAGAAGAGTTAATTAATTAACGTAATGTAACTAATTAATGGTGATAGAAGAGAAAATGAGCATTTATTGACGATATGTCGTCAATTTGCGGGAAAGAATATAATTAGCGTAATTTAAGTATTTAAATTGCTTGGGTTAAATTATAGGTGTGTACACTCATTTAACCAAGTGGATCAAGCCTTCTTGGACCATTTTTCAATCAATATCATCAAGAAGGTCACCATGACCGACTTGTACTCAACATGACAATACGAAGATGAATCTATCGTAGATTTCATCGCTCGTTGGCGAAGCCTCATCAACCAACTTACATTCCAACTACCTCAAACCAAGCTTATAGAGTTGTTCACTAGGGCTTATGCCAGGCACATCTCACCAACTCTCTAAGTCTAAACCTTCCGTACGTTTGATGAAGCATTCACCATGGCTAGAAAACTTGAAATCTGTGCCATAGAAGAGAAGAAAATTCAATTGCGTAACAAAACATTGCATTCAAGTCAAATGATGCCTCTTCCTCTTCCAAACCCCAAAAAAATTATTACAAATCTAAAGGATATGTCAATGCGGTAGTTTTAAAAGTTGGCCCATCTCACCCATCCAATCAATCGAAACCTTCTTCTAACCTTTCTCTCGTTCAATATTTCCAGTTCAGGTGAGAGAAACAAAAGTACACTCCCATAGGAGAGCCCTATTCATCGGTTTTAGAAAAACTTCTAAAAGCTGGAGCAATTGCTCTTCCACCCATCAAACCACATACTAGTTTTGACCCCGCTCGTCCTATGCCTGCATGGTACAAGGAACATGATTACTGTAACTACCATTGTGTTAAAGGTCACAACGATGGTAATTGTATAACCTTCAAAAACATTGTCCAAGAAATGTTAGACAACGAAGATCTCATCTTAGACAACCTGAATGCATTGGCTAATCAGAACTTGCATATCTTAAAGAAGCCATTTCCTAATCACACCCCTTCATCTAACCAAAATGGAAAACCTGTGACTAATGATAGTAATTTACGTGAAGTTCATATTTTTTTGAAGTCGTACCAGCCCTTCCTCAATTTCCTCCATATCCCCTCATTGAGGAGATTCTAGCACGAGCTCCTTTACCCACAGAGGAATCTATTTCATCTACTCCTTCACCCACAGAGGAGTCCCCTTAATCTCCCCTTCACCCATGGAGGAGTCCACAATATTCGACGATGTCATTTCACCACTCACCTCACAACCTAATGAACAACCAAAAGTGTTAACTCTCCTTACCCATGGGAGAGTCATGCTCACCTCTCTCTCCACCGAAAGAGGAACCTACCTCATCCCACTTGTCATCTCCCCTACCAATAGAGGATCCTTTAGAAGCGCCATTGCCTATTGGTGACAATTCCCCATTAGCCTTCCAGGATCTAGTTGATTTTCTCTCGGCTCTCTTACCCACATAGTCCAAAGCCAACTAGTTCCCTGTCTCACAGACATAATTTACAAGGATTACTACTAAATCAACGTCATCTCCTCTTACAACAATGTGTTTTCATGCCTGGAAGATCGCTTGGATTATGTTGATAATTCCATGCTTTGGGGACGTCTCTCGACTACCCTTTTAACCCAAATACAAATGTCATATGTTGATACCTCTACGATTTATCCAAAGGTATTTCAGACAATCAAACCAACCATGCCCATACCGGTCATAACAACCTCTTCTTCATCACCCTCACCTACACCTAAACCTTTACCAATAATCAAACCTAATCATATGCCTAAGAACCTACCTGCACCTACATTTTCCCCCCAACCAAAACCATCACCACATTGGGAGTCATGCCGACATCAAGCCTAGTCCATCCTCCTATCAAATTGGACTTAGCCACATCTTCCCAAGCTCATGCAAAAACTATTCCCCACCTTAAAAGGAAGACCCAACCTTCTAGGCTACATACATCGGTTTCACCCACTACCCCTTGTCACCTTCACCACTTCCATCTATCCTAGGACCTCACCCATCGACCTTGGCCAAACAACCTCCTATCCAAGGCAAACCAAAAGCACAACAACCCACCTCTTCATCATGATCTTTTATTACACCCAACTTACCTACACAATGTACACCTTCACCATTACCCACATCTTTCTTACCACCTATACCCCCACCACCTACAAGTAACCTCATCAGTACCTATGATATTTCCTTTCTTCAACCCATACCTTCCACTTTGCCTCCGCCATCAACCTTCACTACGCCTCCTTTATCACCTTGGCTAACTCATCCTCTTTTGCCATCTCCTTCCCTTCCACATCACGTACTCCTTCCTCACCTTTACCAGGAAGGTGCAACCAAAATTGAAAAACCCACTACCCTCCAAAGAGGTAGTTAAGCCTACAACACCTTCTATCACTAGTTCATCTACTACGCCTTTACCCAAGAAGGTACAACCCAAATCTAAAACAATACCACCTACCAAACCAATGGTCAAACCCATTTCACATCCAATTCCACCTCCGTGATGCCTCTCCCACCAAAATCACCCACACTTCAATCCAGACCCACACTCACCTCACATTGTGATCCATTGGTAGGGTCTTATGCCAACATTCTAGCTAACCTTTTAGAGACCTCCGTCATCACATTGCCACCCCTTAGACCTTATGACCCACTCAAACCCAAACCAAAAGGGTTTGATGATACTAAAATTTGTACCTACCATCATGTGTCAGGGAATGATGTAGAAAAGTTGTAAGGCTCTTAAAATTGTTCTCCTTCAATTGTGTCCTCTGAAGAAAATTTTTGATGATGATGATCTTCTAGATGAGGACCCTGTTCCACCTCCACCTATCACCACACATCCTCACCCACTACCTATTCAGTGACCTACATCACCACCTCCACAACCCTTTTATCCACCTCCAAAATTTGAGATCAATATGGTCGTATAAGAGAGCTAGCCAAAACCCCACCAAAATGCCAGTGCACCCTACTCATTTCACAAGGCTCTTATCCCGCACTAGGTTTTTTGTCCATCATGTCATTATACTTTTCATGACACACCTTCTCCATCCACCTCTCTTCCTCAGATTAACATGATCCAAGTCACTCACTTGCCTAGAAAGACAAAGGAAAGGAGAAAGGCAACCAACCCATCCACCAATCATGTGCCCAATATACCATCTGCACCCACACCAAAAATCACCATTGGGGACCCACATACCCTATTTCTGATGGGGTCACCCATCATACAATGATAAAACAATTACACCAATCTCCTCTAAAAATGTCTTTGTATGACCTTGTCCAAACCTCGAGTCTCACCGATAGCCCTCATGGAGGTTCTGCAATCTATTGAGGTTTTACCTAATGACCCAACTCCTGTGGCATCCATGATCACTCCTCACCATGTGGCATCTCTCACCACTTCATCACCTTCCTCTGCACCCACTACCACTCATCAAGTAGCCGCTCTCTAGTTTCTCTTGATGATGAGATTGTACTCTCTCCAATCAAATGATCCGATCCATGCCCTATTCATCTCCATCTACATTGATAATATATGCATTTGACATTATGATCGATGGTGGTGCTAACATCAACATTATCTCTTCCCATGCATACAACCAAATGTGCATCCCCACCAATTACATGCATAATAACCTCAGTTATGTTGTATTCATTCAATGATGCCATAACTTTGACCCTTGGCACCATCATTCTCCACATTTGTGTGGGCCCCCGTACCATTCCAGAATTATTCTACATCTTAGAGGGGAATTATAGTATAACTTGTTACTTGGCCGACCTTGGATACGTGTCATGGGTTGTGTTCCTTCAACCTTACACCGTTGTGTAAAATTTTAACATGAAGGACATAACTATACCATTCCAGCTGACCCTTCACCATTCAAAACTTGTAACATGTTGTATAGACCTAATGATGTTCTTGTACCAGTTAAGGCATCCACCACCACGCCACTTCTCCTTCACCCACATCCCTATCCACCAATGTTTCGTTACCTCTCCCACACCTAATTCCTCAATTCCCACTACTCCGTAGTAGCCTCCTAGCCTCCTAACCCATCACTAACCCATCTACTTCTCAACCAACCAATGCTTCTTCTTCACAATCACCTAGTGATTCATCTATTCCTACTACCCACATATCCACTACCGATCCCTTAGAAGGTGTTTTTCAATGTCTCACTGGGGGAGTACCATCCTATAACATCGACACATTCCTTACTCCTCAAGAGTATGGTAACCTTCACCAACATCCTCGCTATGATCACCGCATAGTGAGGTTTTCCCTTATGGTCCTCCCCACCTTCGTACCAACTTAACATATGGGGGACTTGATACTTCTACCTACTCACCCGAGCCACCTTCCCAAACGTGACCATTTTCATCGACCTCAATCTCTCACCAACCACCACTTTTCCCACACCTTCCTCCATCATTGTGCATGGAAGGGTTTTGGATTTGGTTTCTATGAACAAGGCCATCATACTATCATCCCATGCACCACACGTAAACATAAAGACCGAAGTGGTATTGGATTTTCCAAACCATCTTCCAAGAAATCCCCATGTCAAACTCATTGAGGATGAAACCTTCCTTCACCCCATCTACCAACTTCACCACCTTCACCTACGGAGTCTATGGATCAGAATCCATTCCTCCTAACTTTTTTTTTTTCATGAACACCATTTCCCTAGGACTCTTGACTTATCAACGAGATGCGAGGCTCCCTCTTCTCTTCCCTTCATATATCTTGACATGATCGATGATGATACACCTTCTATTAACGTCATTCAATGTTAGGATGATGAGTCTATTCTCACCTACCTTGGTGTGGAAGATTCTTATATTCACCGGTCGTTACCTTCTGAGACACAAACCATGTTAAATGAATCGACCATCAAAATCAATATCCACACTTAGGATGACCCACACATTTTAAAGATAGGCCAATCTTTAGATACTTTGCTGAACAAGAAGCTTTTACTTCTTTCCTCTGAGATCATAACAATGCTTTTTCTTGGTCCTATGCTGATATGCCCAGTATTGACCCAAACATTGTGGTCCATAATATCATAACTATTCTGAAGCCAAACCCATAAAACAAAAGCTACGGAAAATGCATCCTCGCATTACCCTTCTTATCAAAGAAGAACTCCAACACCTTCTTTTAGTTTCCTTCATCTACCCATTGATTATCCTCAATGGATCTCTAACATCATTCCATGTCACAAAAGTGACAGGGGGACTCCACATTTACATGGATTTCCATGACCTTAACTTAGCTTTCCCTAAAGACAACTTTCCTCTACCTAGTATTGACCAACTAGTTGATCTTACCACTTGGCCATGAGATGTTATCACTCATGGATGGTTTCTCAAGTTATAACCAAATATTACTTTGCCCCGAGAAGATCAACACAAAACTTACCTTCATCACTCCTTGGGGACCTTCTACTATCGAGTCATGCCCTTTGGCCTTAAAAATGTTGGTGCTACATATCAATGGGCTATGACTTATATCTTTCATGACATCATGCATCACATATTGGAAGATTACGTTGATGATCTTCTTTCCAAATCTAAACATCGGGTTAAACACCTTACGTCCTTAAGGTCATCTTTGATCGTCTCATCAAATATTGTGTTCACCTTCAACCTAAGAAGTGTGTCTTCGTTTGTTCTCTCTAGAAAGCTCCTTGGTTTTATCATTTCTTTTGCATGGCATAGAAGTTGACCCCACTAAAATCAAGGCTATTCTCAAAATGCCTCCACCTACTAACCTTCGTCAACTTCAGTAGTTTTGTAAGGAAAGTTGTAATCTATTCATCGCTTTATTTCTCACTTTCAACCATTACCATCCATTTCATCATCTCCTAAAAAAGGATGTCTCCTTCAAATGGGATGATGAATGCCACAAATCCTTTGATGCCTTAAAACAATACCTCCTTCAACCACATGTGCTCATTCCCCTAAGGATGACCAACCATTTTACCTTTACATTTTTTGCTATTGATCATTCCTTGGGTGCCATGCTCACTCATCACGACGAGCAACATAGGGAGCAAGTGGTTTATTATATAATCCATACACTTTTGGACTATGAAACTAGATACACCCATGCTAAAAAACTCTACTTAGCCTTAGTTTTTGTCGCCACTAAACTTCACCATTACCTACTCAACCACAAAACCTTTGTTTGTCACCAATACTTGACCCCCTTACATTACATGTATGCTAAACCCTACCAACATCAATGTGTTGCATGTTGGCTCATGCTTCTTGCAGACCTAGACCTTGAATTCACTCATCAAAAATATGTCAAAGGACAAACCATCATTGACCAACTTGTAGATGCACCTCTTCGGAAATCAATCCTCTAACTTTGATTTCCCAGATGAATCCATCACTACCCTCTCTTTGGATGATACCATTTACTAGATGACCTTATTCTTTGACGGTTCCAAATGTCAGTGTGGGGGGTGGTGCTAGAGTTATCCTCATTCCTCTTGATGGTGACCTATGCCATTATCTTTCAAACTAGATTTTGATTGTACTAACAATATCACCAAATATGAAGCACTCATATTAGGTCTTCAAGCCACCATCACCTTAGATGTTAAATCAATTAATATATTTGGTGACTCTCAATTGGTTGTAAATCAAGTTAATGGTATATACCAGTTGTTGTAATGAAATACTTCAAAAGTATAAACATCATGTAGATATAATTTTGACTACCTTTGACCATTTTGAACTTCAAACCACCCCCATGTTCCACTAACAAATTTGTGGACACCATGGCTTGTCTTACATCTCAGATACCCGCTTCACCGTCTGACTCAAAAATATTTGTCACACTACAAAGGTTACAATCACCTTCTTATTTATTTTGAGACATCAACCTCATCGGAACCATTGAACCTGACCCACGTGACCTTTGGTATAAGTAGTTTTATGAACTACCTTTCCCTTTCAATTCTACCTCAGACCTTACTCATAATGGACAATGTGCCTTTCTCAAAGGTGTCTCTCACTATGTCATCATGGGTGGTCTTCTTTATAAACATGGCTTTGATGGTATCCTCTTACGATGCCTAACAAGTTCTGAAATTCCCTACACCATCAAGGAAGTTCATGATGAAATTTGTGGAGGTCACTTCAAGTGGTTTAGCTATCGCTAAATGCATTCTCCACCTGGGCTATTATTGGCCTACCTTAAACCATGATTGTTGTGATTATGTCAAACATTGTGTGAAGTGCCAACAACATGCTAATCTTCATCACACCCTAGTCATGCCTTATAGGTCACACGAGACCTTTGGCCTTTCTCTCAATGGGGTTTGGATCTTGTCGGAGAGATCAATCCTCATTCTTCCCAACATCATCAATGGATTATTACCGCTATTGAATACTACACTAAATGGGTAGAATCCATACCTCTTATTTCTACAAAATCTGAGAAAATATGTGAATTCATCAACCATCACATCATTTTGTTGCTTTGGTGTTCCTCATCGTCTCATCACTGATAAAAAAATAGTTCAAAAACAAAACCCTATGGAAACTTTGTGATGCCTTTGGCATTCAACTCAATTTTTCTTCACCTTACTACCCTCAAACAAATGGCCAAGTAGAATCAACCAAAAAAACCTTAAACAAAATTCTTATGAAATTTGTTGATGATATTGGAAAGGATTGGCATATGCACATTCCTTTTTGCCTTATGGGCTTATCACACTAGTATTCATACTTCAACTACTGCCATGCTTTCTCTCTGGTCTATGGTATAGAGGTTTTCTACCTCTTGAAGTCCAGATTCCATCTCTTTGTATCTCACTTAAAGAGATGCTCAATGATGATGAATTTTTCCAAGACCATTTGGCACAACTCGAGTTATTAGATGAATGTCGTCTAAATGCTCTCGATCACCTCCAAATCTACCAAAAACATATCAAACGTGCCTAAAAATGTGTCCATGAATGAACCTTCCAGGTTGGTGACCTCATCTAAAGGAAAATCAACATGTAAAAAAAGAGGAGAAAAGTAAACGGGGAAAATTTTCTCCTAATTGGCTTGGACCCTATATCATTACTCATACCTATGGATCATGTGCTTATCATTTGTCTTCACTGAAGGTAAACTTGAACTGAGCCCCTCAATGCCTTGCATCTTTGACCATTCTATTATTGTTGAATCAAGTCCTATATCACATTTTATCTAGTTAAAATGCTCATCCCTTGAGCACCATTCACCTTCCATTTTACCTATTTTAAGGATCAATGACTAAACAAGAATCATGTGATTATCCATCACCTTTCAACCTTATCTTCAATATGAGTACCATGGCTCTACTCATGGCATGATCCTCATGGATACTTTTCATCTTTTTTTTCAAGATGGAATCCCATGGTCATTCATTCCTTAAACCCTCTCTTTCATAGTTAACCTCTGTGTGCTATGGTTTTGTCTTCAACACAAGAGCCTATCTTTCTCTATAGTCTTGTCCATGACCTAAAATTCCAAAGCAAAACAATTTCAAAAGTAAAATGGGATTCAATCCTTGAGTCAAACTTCCAGCAAAAAGATGACTCCCTCAAAAAGGACATCTACTATTTTTATCTCGCTGCTTATAAATAGACTGCTCCCTTGAAGGACAACTATACAAAGTTAGCCATACTGTACATAGTCTATCATCAAAAGAAGACTATTCTTGCAAAAAATAAAATAAAATATTTAGAAGCTTCCCGCATCGATCAACTTCATGAAGACCTCAAGGAGATAATCTACTCATCCCATATAGACTTCCATGCATCGATCAATCTATAAAACAAAAAAAAAAGAAAAGATAACTTTTTCATCATGGACTTGCTTATTTTGATCTTGGGTCTCTTGTCAAATAGGCATGTTGTCTCACACTAGGTTACGCTAAAACCAACCTATTTTCACCTCATTGCCTTTTCACCCTAATTTCTACCTTCTCAAGGGACTTGCCACAAATGTGACATTTCGTGATCATGTGACTTTCTTCACCCTTAGAATAGTCAATTATGCAACACCTTTCAGGGTCTTATGTTCATAAGCCAATATTTGGTATGATAGACTCATTATGGTTCTTATCAATTAGGTGGATCTTTTTTATCTCCTTTACCATTCACCTCTTTTCTTCCTTATTGATCTTCCTATACAGACTAGACCATCGACACCTACATTTTAAGAATTCCTCTTTCACCAAAATCAACCATGCCTAAATGACCTAAACTCAACCATGCCTAAATGACCTAAACTCAACCATGCCATGCCTAAACTCAACCACCTACTCAACCCCACCTAAAACCTCTATCTACCTCATCATATATTCTTCCCTAGCTTATGGAGAACTACATCGGCTGAGGCCCCTTTTCTCTCGAGGCTATGTAGGCAAGCACTCCGAGGGCATGGGGCCCTTGGAGGTTAGCTTGGCCACTCTTTACCCTAACCCATTTCCCCCTTTTTTTTATTCATGTCTACCTTAGTTTTCCATTTTACACAAAACTGGGAAATTAAACACTCAAACAAACATACATACCTACCATTTTATCACATCATCAAAACATCCAATCAATCATTTCACATATCCATGACATCAAATATTTGGAAATTTACACCAAAACATACATATACATCATCATTTATTTTCCATACTACCAATAACTTGGAAATTAAATCAAACCCAAAACATGACCAAACCATGCCTAAATGACCTAAACTCCACTCCACCATGCCTAACTCACCTAAACTCCACCATGCCTAAATGACCTAGACTCCACCATGCCTAACTCACCTAAATCCACCATGCCTAACTCACCTAGACTCCACCATGCCTAACTCACCTAGACTCCACCATGCCTAACTCACCTTGAATCCATCATGCCTACATGACCTTGACTCAATCATGCCTAATTCACCTAGTTTCCATCAATATACAAATAAACAATGGAAATTAAAACAAGTACATCATCCATGCAATAAATATCATCATCTATATAAATGGGAGAGTTTGTGTATCAATACACATATACACAAATACAAATAAATATAAGTATCTCAAGTCACTCAGATACAACCTCACTATCTTTCATACAGATGTAGCCAAAATATAAAACTCAAAAATCACAAAAATCTCATATCACCTCACTATCTTGGCATACACATGTATATATATATATATCAAAAATCAAAATCATCTCAAGTGACTACACATCACCCCACCTCATATCCTCCTCCAGTCTCACATGTCTCCTCTCTCCTACCTGTCTGCCATCCTGCCAACATCTCTCCACCCTCCATGGGTCTTGGTCTAATCTCCACCTAGCCCTCATCTGGGCCTGGCCTATGTGAACTAGTAGCCTCACCCTGACCCTATCTCTGGGCTCTCGACCCCATGTGCTCTCTGAACTATGAGTGCGGGATCTCATCCTCTCACTCACTGCCTACTGGGCTCTGTACTCAACATACAAGGGAACATCTATCCCAGAGTCGTCAGGTGATCTGATAATAACATGCCTCATTCAAGGCATCCTGAACCTCGCCATCATCACCATATGAGGTGGTGCCATAGGTCTCAATGCAACCTATGTGCTTGTCTACTACTAATACCTGGCCTCCTCTATATACTTGTGATCCATGTGATCCTCCTCCTATACTATGGGACCTATCCCTGCCATTGCTTGCCTATAATATGGGACCCTATCCCTGGGCCTGGAGGTACTTATGTTGTAAGATGGGCCTATAAGGCCACTACATGCTTGTGTGTGGTGGCCATATGGCCCTATAAACCTATCACATATGCCTGTAAGGTGGCCACCTATACTCCATCATCACCATCCCTGTGTGTGGGTGTGCACCTGTCCCTGTGCCAACTAGGGCTGTAAAGGTCATCACCTGAGCCCGCTGGGTGGCCACATGTGCATGAGCCTTGTCAACTATGACCCTACAAACCTATGATCTGCATCTATAGGGTGGCCACCTACCCCTATAATGCATCTCTCTAAACCATGACCGTAGCAAGATCTGGCTTACCCTGGCCTCGGTGGTGCCACCCGTCGTTATGCCACCCACCACTGCCTATATCCATCAGTGACTCTCGACATCATCTATCCACCTATCCACCACCTTCTCCTCCTACCTACCCTATCGGCACACTCGGATGTGGTGGAGACATAGGTCTCTCCACGTCATCTCATGGTACTGTGGAAAGGTGGGGGTACATCTGTGGCACCCAACTATGCCATCTAACCCCTGTCCATGGGTATCATCTCGTGCTCACTGGCATGCCACCCCTATATCCACCTCAACAACTATAGCTCCTCTAGCTCCTCCGCCATGCCTCTATAAGATGGAAAGCCAACATAAGGCCTCAAACAATGTCAACTCCTAAAAGCCCCTCTAGTAACCACCTGTAGTATATAACATCATATGTGGCCCTAGCCACCCTCGGCTGCCCACCATCTGGTACCCAACATCTATATCCAACTCAGAGCAAGCCACCTCTCCGAACCAATCATGTCAAGGAAAACCAACTGGGCACACACATATGATATGCTCGTATGCCCAACAGTGTAGTAAAAAGGTACAACACATCCCAAACCTCCTCAATCTCCCATAGGCCCATAACTCCCTATATAACTGAACTAGGAATGTTGGTGCCCAAGCGAAGAAGATCCCTCCTCCATCATATCTGGAGCACTCCCATCAGTGCTCATGGGAATCTCCCACCCTCAGAATCTGGTAGTGCAAAAGCAACCTACTACCTCCATCATCAATACAACTACCTCGTCTCTTGTGGGTAGGTTGCATACATGTCTCCATAAGTGAGACTCACGTTGTGATACCTTAGCTCACCCATCGCCTCACCAAAAAAACCACCACTATCGGCTCCACCGATGCCTCAAAAGTAATAGAATAAACGGCTCCCCAAAAATAGGAAGCCACAGGATCCGGTACATGTCCTCTAGGGTGATGGTCATCTCACCCATCGGTAAGTGGAAGGTATTGGTCATGGAATCCCATATGTCGATGAGAGTGACCATCATATTGTGATCTCAAACAATGCACCTATAGCATCGGACCCCGATAAGTCCGACCTCAGTCATATGCTCCCACTCCTCCGTGGTCACACTAGACCACATCCGTACCAACAGAGGTGGTACTTTCTATCCCACATCCTAAGCTGATCTCTCACCTGCATCATCAAACACAACATTGTCAAGACTTAACTACCCAAAATTCACCTATTAACCACTAAACCATACCCAACCACATCAATCATGCCTAACCCCTTTACCCGATTCACCTACAAGCCTACTACCCTTTACCATCATTACCCATTATCACATATCACCAAAATCACATTTTACCCTCTTCCCCCTACTATTCATCCTCGCTTACCCCTTCTTCACCTATTTTACTTTCCTACCTAGCCCTTCTTACCCCTCTTTTCTCTTAACCTTAACCAGTGACACTAGTCACCTTGACCATCACCATTTTTCTTGATCATCATTGGTTCCATTTAACCGGTGTCGGTCACCCAAGACCTGATCGATGCCGGCTAAAGCCAACTGACATTCGCCAAACCTTGACCGACGTCGGTCTCTATCACGTGACATCAAAAACTGAAAACCTATTCCCCATTCTCAAAAATTGACCAAAGCTTACCTGACACCCTAATTTACCCATCCCACCTTATCCTAGCTTAGTTCCCACACCTATTTAACCTATGTGTGACCTCCCCACCCCTCATTTCCTTCAATTTTACCCACGATTTCAAATTTCAAAATCCCACCCATAATTTTTAACCAAAAATGGTTTTAAAAATACAATTTTTCAATCAAAAGAGGGATTTATATCACCTCCTACCTCATCTCGATGTGTCTATGTGGTGGCACCTTTGGTCTCTGTGTCGGTGGACCTCCCACACCTTCTCCCCTCTCCATGACCAAATCAATGGCTCACCTCCAAACCAATGAAAACACTTGAATCGATCTCTGGGACCCACCGATCAAATGCCAATCACCCACTACGTGGCTTGCCAACTCAGCTCAATGCCTCGTACTATCATTTTCCAAGCCTCACTTTCTCCTCTATCATTTTCTACAAATGGAAAAAGTCAAAATGAATCCATAAAACATGGATTTTTCTTTTTTAGACCCAAATCGACATGACCGACGTTGGTCATCATGCCCTAGCTAACCGACGTCGAGTTATTCCCTAACCAACATTGGTCACCTACCATTACCATTTCACCCACATTTAGACCATTTTGACCTAAAAACATTACTAACTAAATACCTATTGACCCTCCCAACACCTATTACACCCTACCCACAAGCCTAAATTACTTGTACATGTCCTTACCTACATTTAGGGACATGTTATTTACCTATACCTAGGCCTTACCCATGCCATGACCTATATACCCTGACCTAAACCACCTTTTGTGACATTGGAATTTGTGTACTCATTATACCTTGTGATGTTGTTACCCATGTGTTGTTTAGCCTAATGACCTTACCTTTCCTATTTCCATGTTGTTTATCCCGAACCAAACCTTTGGTGTACCGGATCATACCTAAACGTTTTGCACCTAACCTAAGTTGTGTTTCTAGACCATATCATGTACCCTGGATACTTGAAACACTTCCACCTCATTTGGATAAACCTATCGACCTTGGATGATGTAGAGTTTGCAAGCTCTTCCATCTGGTACCGTGTCACAGTCTATATGTGTGTGTGTTTGATTTCCATTACCCTTACCTAATATGACCCTTAAACCATTACCCAAAGTGCCCATACCTCCCCTATAACCCACCTACCCTCACTTTCATCACTTACCCATTTATCAAACCACTCACCGACTCCATCTAACACCTCATTAGTTCCTAGTTTGAGGGGATCACCTCCACCCACACTTGGGGCAACCTCACCTTTAGCCCTACTTGGGAAACCCCACTCTCACTTATATTTGGGGCAACCACTTCCTATTTTTGTCAGTGTCACTTATCAATACAAGCTACGTGACAAAAAGGGGAAAATGTAGACACCAAATTTGGGTCACACTCCCCTTGGTCCCCTTTCGAGTAGTTAAAATAACGTGTTCACCTAACCATGACCCCTTTACCCCACATTCATATTAATTTAATTACTTACAATTGAATTAATACCCATCCTCACATTATTTATTAATTTAATTACTTTAATTAAATTAATTTACACCTCACCCAACCACATCACCAACCACATCACCTAGACACCTCACCATGGACTTATTCTTAGCCTATTAATTAACTAAGACTTAGTCTCTACTTATCTTAACTAACTGAGACTTAGTCTAACCCTAACATTAAATTCTATTCCTTCTCCAACAACATTTTTGCTTATCTAAGTGCTAACCATCACTTGAGACCCGAACTAACAAGCAGAGCATGCCAAAAATAGCCAAGATCTGCTATTTTTGGTAAACCTAGGATTTCCACCCTAATCGACGTTGGTTAACCTCCAACCACCACCGGTTACCTTAACTATCATCAATTACCAGATATACAGTTTTGTAACCTTTTTCCTAGGTTGGTCATTTTCATTCAGGATCTCATTCTTCCAAGAGACTTGGAGCACTTGAATTTCTTTAGCACTTAGGAAAAAGAAGACACACAGAGCACTACCAACATCGGTCACCATTCATCATCCTCGTCATGATCACAGATTCACAATAGAGAGGCACAAAGGTCGAACTGCCACATGACATGAATACAATGAATCTTCTCTCTAGATCTCTATTATCACCATCTTCATCACCTACATCCTCCAATATATTTTCCAGTAAGTATTTAACATCTCTACATTGAATCTCTAGTTTCCTTGTGTAGATTTATTTATTCATCTCTGTAGTCTATTTCTCTCCACACCCATATACTTCCTTCCTTCCATCAACCCATCACTGATCATACCCAAACTTTTCACCCATTTTCACCCTCTCTCGAATCATCTCGAGTCTTTAGAACCATTTTATGACCCCACCCTCACCATTTCCAACCTCTTGTGCAATCACAAGGAGTCTGGAAAACCAATTCTAAGAAATTTTGCTAATTACCTCTATCGACGCTATTAGTTAGCCAACCGATGTCACTACTTCTTCTAACCGACATCGGTCGGTCACCATCGACACCAAGTTACTATGTGTTTGGAAATATAGCTCAGACCAGTGAGCTAATACCCACTTCCCAATAGCCCAAAACCATTTCTAATCCTTACGGACCTTACCAGAGGCGTATGTGACACTAGACTGCAACTCAACACCAACCAATCAACCCTCTTGTTTTGACCTTAAAAAACCTTTTACATGACCTTTCTTATTGTTTTGTATGAGATACCTAAATCATTTCAATTCCAATAGGATCTTTACTTCATGTATGATTTAACTAGCATTAATATTATTATATAAAGTGGATTGAAATCCTGTTCAAGAAGTATCACACTTCCTAGATCTAGCTTCCACTAGGAAGTCCACTCATTGTTTTGTTTAACTCTATTTGGGACACTAGATGGATGTAGTGAAGCTCTTAGATGCTTGATGGATGTAATGTTGATGTCGAATCGCAGCACCCCTGAATGTCTGCAACACGATGGGTTGAGACTCTCAGTATGATTGCATAACATGGAGCTTTTCCCAAGTGTGGGACCTTGCGAAATCGGAAAAGCTCTCCGGATGAAGGCCGGTTCCTATTCCTCTATTCAGATGCACACGTAGAAGATGCAGAGGGTTTACTAAAAACCTAATCTAACTTGCCAAGGAGACAGGGGTAAGAAAATGCATAAAATAAAACCTAAACTACAAAGGTGATGCACCGAGGAATGAAGAACACCTGTCTTGCCAATAAACACAGACCATTAAAATGCAATACAAGATCATACACAGATAGCCAGATTCACAGTGAAAGATCAGGGGGATGCAAATGAATACAGAGAGGGTTGAGAATTATCCACAGACATGCATTAATTTGCTCCAAAGATTGATACAAAGCACACTGCAAAATGCCAAGAGGCAAGGTTGCATTACAGTTTCAAATGGGAGGTTTTAACTCCACAAGTTCACCTGCCAAAGAGAAGAAGGGAGGGGCAAAACAGAAATGTCCAACCTTTAGAAAGAAGCCCCTCCTTACAATTTATAGGAAGAATGAGAGAGAAAAGAGAGAGGAATTCCAAAACTACCCCAACCACCTCTAGATTGCACTTAACTATCTCATTATGGTGGTAGGTGAGAACCCCAGTGAACCCAAAAGTGGCGAACTGTATTTTGCATTTTTAAGAATTTTTTCTCACCCAATTAAAGATATCTAGTTGTAGTTGGACAGAGGACCTCGTAAGCTTTCCAAAAAGTCCAACCTTGCATGAATCCGAGCTCCCAGTCAAAAGTTATGGCCATCTGAATATCTCTGCGCTGTGGTTCTGCCTGTCGGACTCAAAATCTGCGCCTCCGAAGGTGCACCAAGGCGCATTCATGTGTGTGTCATCATCCTCTTTCGTGTGCTAAGGCGCATCCTTTGTCTTGTCGACATTCATTGTCGTGCGCCATTTTTGCGCCTTAGCGCACCATTTTCCCTGTCGACATTCCGTGTGCGGCGCTACTTCACATGCGCCTTGGGCGCACCATTTGCCTCTGTCGACATTAATTGTTGTGTGCCACTTCTATGCACCTTGGGCACACCATTTCCTCTGTCGACACTCTGTGTCATGCACCCATTCTGTGCGCCTTGGGTGCACCATTTCCTCTATCGACACTCTGTGTCGTGCGCCACTTTTGTGCGCCTAGGGAATGTCGGGGATTTGAGCTTCTTTGATTTCTCCATTCTCCTGCTTGTCTATATCTACCCGGGGAAAAGATATATACAACAAGTAACATTATGTGGTGGTAGCTAATGCTTAGTACTTGGTCCTTTATTATGATCACATAACTTTATATTTTTATGATTCATTTGCTTGAATTTCATAATTAACCCCGAAAAGGTCGACTAACAAAAAGATAAGATGCTCAAATGGATATAAAAGACCCAAAAGATTTGAACAAAGTATACTAAGGTCGGGTGTGGCCATAGGGGATGAGGGCACCTACGCTAGCATCCTTATGGGCACCTTTGGTGTCTAGGATGATAAATTTTGAGGTGTAAAAAGGCATACTAAGATAAAAAGGGGGTGAGACCAAAAGTGTCAATAGAAATCAAAGAAAGTTGGCCAAAGACATGGGTTGATTATTAATTTTCTTACTTAGGAATCATATGAATAGTAATATGCAATCAAGACTAGATAATTATCCAAAGTACATGATTTTGTGTCTACATTTGAACCACTTTATATTGTTGAGTGAATGCTTGATAACATAAAGTAGATAAGAGATGTGTACCTGATAACCATGTAGATTAATGATGGAAGTGTGCCAAAGGATGAGACAAAGTGTGGAGTGATAAAAGTGTGAAGTATGGATACTAAGGAGGAAAAAAGTGTAAAACGTGATGATGAAAATGAACCTAGGGTGGAAACGCATATGTAGATGTCATGATTGTACTTGTTGTTGACATTGATGCTATTGTGATTATTGTTGTTGATGTTGTGAAGTGATTACCACTTCCCATAAAGATGAACCTGCAAAAGAGAAGAATGAACAAGTAGTCAAATACACATGTATATGATCGAAATGTGTAAAAAGTATATAAAAATATGAAAATGAAAAAGGAACATGCGAACCTAATCTGTGATGAGAAAAAGGGTGTAGAAAGGATCTTGAAGATGTTGTAGACGAATGAGTTTTTCAAGTGATCTCACACCAGTTGCACCGACTGTGAGTTTTTGGGGAGATCTCATGCCAAGTCATGGAAGAAGTATAGGGAGAAATTATGGCGTTATCCTCTAACCTTTAATTACTTCCCACAATATAGAACACCATTGCAGATGGTGTGTAAAACTTGAATAATTCAATCTAATGTGAAAGTGAAAAGTGTTGTGTAGTGCATGCATGCCGAGTGCTAAGGATTGTGTGCCCTATAAAAGTCATTGTATGGAGTTCTGTAGACTATTTTGAATTTCCAAATACTATGTAGTTACCCCCTGGTCATAGGAATATAGGAAGGGTTAGGGGTACCCAGGTGTTACTATCCTGGTCTGGGCACTGGTGTCTATGTTGTGCGTAGGACCCAAATTTGATTATGAGCCTTATGTGATACTTCCATCTATGATGTATTGGTACTATGCTATGCTAAAGCGTGAATGTATGACATTGTATGGGGTGGCTGATTCACCCAAATGATGCCCCCTCATTTGGGGTACATGCGACACTTCGCTAAGGAGTACGTGACCCAAAAGAGGACTGACCGTTGTGGTGAAATTGTGCCTTGTAAGGGAAGGGAATGTGTTTAGTAGAAACCAAGGCACACACAAATAAATTTTCTAGGAGAAAAGTGTTAGTACAAGAAAAGACAAACAATCATGTATAAGAGAAAATGTAAGCTAAACAGACAATGTGTAAGCTAAGATGCAAGAAGATAATGTAAACATGCAAAAATAAATGTAGACCGTGAAAAGCGTGAGTTTCAAACATGGGACATCACTCACGATGTCACAAGAAAATCAAGGCCAACAAAGCCAAAAAAAGTGACGTGTGAGCACAAGATAAAGGGAAAAGCTCACAAATAATGCAGACAATGACAAATAATGTAACAGAGATATACCATGGAGGTAGATAGATCTACATAACAAATGTTACACATGAAGCACCCATTAGTATGTTAGAAAGATAAAAATTATGTCAAAACATGTATAATCGGATATGAAAGAGTGTTATGAAAAATAAAACAATAACACATTTAATGTATGAAAGTGGATGCGCCCAGGAGCCGCTGTGGGACTAGTAATAGGTACTCTGCCAAACATCCCTATGTGTGTGTATCGATCTCGTAGAATCTGCTATCACAACTAGAAAGGAAAGTGAACACACATGTGTGTATGATAAAGACAATGCCATACAAGATATTTATTTAGCATGTTTAATAAAGTGTACATGTAAAATCATAAATAAGTAAGAGTAAATGCAACCAAGATATGCAGTATGTTGTGGATGAAACAAAATGTAATGCAAAGTGTGAATAATAGGATTTGCATGCCCCCCGAGTGGATGTGTATGCAAACAATAAGGTTCATTTGTATATGCCCTCTCAATAGTCAAGAATGAATTGTAAACGAGAGTGCGTCATTGGGAAATGGTCCGAATGTGTGTATGAATAAGATGTGATTGTCAAAGTACAAAGCATAGAGTGTAAAGGTGTGAGTTCTTGAGTGAATTATTGGATGCATGAGTGTGATGAAGTCCATTTGAGATGTAGACCCTTAGTAGTCAAGTATGGACCATGTAACTAGAGTGTGTCATAGGGTAGTGAGTGTAACACGTAGTAGGAGGTGCGAGAAAGATATGTCATGAATTTGTAGGGTGAATAAGATGTAAAATATATAGTGGAGGCTACGAGAGAAGATGTTATAGGTGTATATTGCGTAATGTGAAGTATGTAGTGTGTAATGTCGAGTGTATAATGTGTAGTGTGTGAGGTTCATGTGTATAATATGCCCTCAACAGTCAAGTGTGAACCGTAGAAGAGAGTGCGTCATCGTGTAATGACGATGGGAAACGAATCATGATGTGTAAGATGTGTGTGAAAGACTAAAGATAATATGTGTGAGATGTAAGATGGTTGTTAATGTTAGAATAAGGGGGATAAGATGATACTCCCCCTAAGTGTGTAAGAAGAAGAGTCATCAAGTAATGTCTTCTAGAAGGTTGTCATTGTCATGGTCAAAACTGTATGATGAAACATTGGAAACTTGATAAGTGATATTGTGTGGTTGGTCTAGTAAAGAGCCACTGAGACGTAAATTATACATACCCATGTCATATTATTCATCGGTGAAGGGAGGTAATGGAAAACCGTGTGCATATGAATGAGTAAGGTTTTATGAATAACCAAGGAATGAGTCATTGCAAATAAAAACATGAATGAATGGTATGGGAAATGATATATCATATGAACAGGTCTAACATGCCCCCAATGTAATCAAGCCAAGATTGTCCGAGTGTAAGTAGAGAAGTGCAGGGGAGCATGTGCAAGAAAAGAATGTGAGATAAATACTCAAGACCGTTATCGCCAAATCACTACACCTGCCAAATGGCCGAATGTGAGTAGGACGTTCAATGTGATTGGGAAACATGGGATCACCTCTCAAGCTATGGGACTTGGGCTCAAGGTGAACCTTTGGAGAAGGCTGGATTCCTCTTCCTAGACTAAGCTGTTGTACTACTCCTAGTGCAATAACATGGTTTTCTAGACCTATGCTAATGTTTTCATGGGTTTTAGGGAAAGAGATTTGCAAGAAATGAAACTATACTAGGGATGGTGATGCACCAAATAAAGGGTGTTTTTAGACTTAGGAAGGGTTGATTTGAAGAGGGTGTTGTGCACCACAAGTCAACTTCACCTACTACAACTTATAAAGGGTAACCAAATATCACAGACTAGGAAGCATGCATTCCCTTTGCTAAACTAAATCAAACAAAACAATATTTCAGTCTTCCAGTGAAGAAGGATGAACTTGAGAAGGGTGGACAAGCACCACAACTCAACTACATGCAATAATCCACCACTTGATAAGCACATAACTCTAAGAACTTGCAATAGAAACTTGAATTTGCATAGTGTACTTGCAAGCATGAGAAATTCACAAAGAAGTATAGAAGGATGAAAGGACCAAGAGTAGTCACAAAACACACACTTTTATTACTTCAACAACATGCACAATGCATCATACATTCAAAAGAGGCAATGGTTGCCATTACAGTCTTGAAAGAGAGGCTTGAAAGTTCAACTGTCTAACTGTCTAACTTGTCCAACCTGTTGGAATGAGCTTCCAACTTACATTTATAGAATAATTTTGTGAGAGAGAAGAGGAAAAGTAATAAATTCCTTCCTAAATTTAAGGTACATGATGGTTCATTTATTAAAAATTAGTTGAATCACTTGAGAAGCTTCCATCATGTGCCATTAATGCCTAGTTTGACTTAATCTTCTCAATTAATTAAAGGAATATTTAAATAAAATATTTTAATAATAATAAAAATATTTAAAATATTTTAATAAAAATATTAATTTAATAATTATTAGGTAGGATTAGGTAGGACCCCCAAGGGTCGGCTTGCATTCAAAGGGCTCCATATTGTCAAAATGGACTCGTTATCCAATATAAGCCCATGATTATTTTTGGCTAACTCCTCATCCTTTTCCTTTGCTGGTACTTAAAATGAATTTTTTTGCATGCTTCAGAGACTCAAAATTTTTTAGGTATGTTTTCATCAGATAAAGGATTTTCTCACCTTTCCAAAAAGGTAAATAAGTCCTCCTAACTCCTTGTATTTTTTGAGTTATGGCTCGGCGGAGTTTGGAGGGGAAATTTTCCCTAGGCGGGCCCGTGGAGGTAAGGAGGAAAATTTGCCGGGAGTCTCGGGCCAGTGGAGCAGAGTTGGAAAATTTTCCAAGGAAATTGGTGGGTCGGTAGAGATAGGGAGAAAATTTGGGCACTTAGCCCTTTTTGCGGAAAAGGGTGCAAAGGAAATATTTGGCCCGCGGGCCCGACAAAGGAAGAAGCGCATTTGCGGGGCCAGGGAGAAAATTTTGCCACTTAGCCTTTTTGGGAAAAAGGTTAAAGTCAAAAATTGGCCCATGGATCTGACAAAGGGAAAGGAAAATAAATTTCTTAAGGCCCGCAACCAATGAAATGATGCCACGTGTCCTCGAGACCGGCGGGGTCGCGAAGAATTTTGGGAAAATTTTCCATTTTTGTGAAAAGGGGCAAAATGTTGTTTTGAAGCCGCGGATCAACCAGAGGGCACCACGTGTCATTAGAGGAGTGGGGTGTGGAGAGTTTTTGGGAAATTTTCCCAATTTGAAAAAAAGAGGAAAAATCAGGATTTTGCCCCGCGAACCCATTTTTGCCCTAATTTGCCCTAATTTGGCCGTAGAATTTCAAAAGGTCATATCTTTCGATCTAGTGGTCAAAATTCATCAAATTTGGTACCATTGGAAAGCTATCAATGCCCTTTATACCATGGAAGCTTCAATTTTGAGTTTTGGGAAAATTTGGAGGGAGAAAATTGAAGAAACATCTCTGACATGGGAAAAATGCATAACCGACCCCCAACCACCAAAATTGATGAAGTATGGCATCCGTTTCTTCTCCAAAGCATGGCCAAATGCATAGAAAAATGGATTTGTGAGGGTTCCCTTGCTGTTTTAACCAATCTTGTTGGTGGTTGGAGACATCAAATCAATTTTCCTGCATTTTCACCTTTCTTCGTTCTGCTTCATCATTAAAAGCCAATTTTGGCTCATTTTGTAAAGGTTGAATATTTTGGCTCTTAAAGCTCTCTTTTCTTCCTTATCAGGTAGATTTGTAGAATTTCAGACCTCCCATGGAGATTGTAACTCATTTTTGCCTCTTCACCAATGGAATATATTGTATCAAACTTGGAAATGATAATGTATGTTCTGTGATCGATTTTCAATCCTCTCATGCATTTATTATTGTCTTCTGATCTTTCATTGCATTCTGGTAATCTGTGCATGTTTTGGTGTTGAATCTCCATGATCTGTGTCAAATTTGCAAAGCAAGAAGTCCAGCACTCCTTTGGTGTATCACCATTTTGTTTTTGCTTAGTTTTGTTTCCATTTCCATGTTTTCTCTCAACCCTATCTCCTTGGTAGTTTTAGAGTAGGAATTTTGAATCAGAACCTCTACAAAAATTGCATGCATACATCTAAATAGAGGAGTAAGAACCAAATTCAATCTGGAGAGTTTTCCCAATTTGTAAGGTCACATACTTAGGGAAAAATCCATGTTGTGCATTCACACCAAATTGACCATTTGTCTACAGCAGATCCGAGGGTTGATTTCGGGGTGCTGTGAATTTGCACTAACAGGACCAACTCAGTGGTTGGATCGCCGAGCCAACTCACCGAGTTGGTTTTGAGCTCCTCACATTGCATCGACTAAGCTTATCAAGTTTACTATCTACTTGGTCTTGACACCCTGTTCTTAGATCGATGCATTGAGTGATTTCACCGTCCATGATAACTTGATGATTTTATTTTCATGAACTCATTTGTTTTTGACTCGCTATCCATGTCATGAGATCTCAATGGCTCGACTGATGTCCCATTCTACCCAAATTTTGTAATCCAATTTTAATTTAATCCACCGAGCCACTTGATGTTACTCCACCTTAGCTTGGTAGAGTCTCCCCATCACTACTCATGTCATACTGCACCAAGTTCTAATCCATGCCCAAACAAATCACCATCTCACTCAATGTTGAACTTGTCTCTAAGTATGAGCTCCCTTGCATTCGAATATGGCAGACTTGCTTACATGTTCCATTGACCTCGAGAAACTCTAACTCATGCATCTCCCTCTTGATCTCGAGCTATCATTTATGCCTGGTTGTTCATCTTCTATGCGTCGAGTCAGGCCAATGACTATACAACAAGCTCCTACCAATGAGTAGCTTAGCACTTGGATTGGCTCCTCAAGCCACCTTTTGGACTTGTTGTGGTGAGTCGTCAGATCAATGCATATATTCCTACAACTGATTGTGCATAACTTGTCTCTGAACGCACTAATTTTGTTTGTAACTTGGCCATAAGTTCTCAAACATAATGACCATTGGCCTATTCATTCCAAAATCCCATCGATTAACTGATGCAACGTGACCACCCTACACAATCTCGTCATTTTATTTCTTTGCTAATGGCTCAGACTCTTTCCTCATTTTTTTCCGAGTTCCATGACCAATATCCCTGAATATGCTATGTTCTTCTCAAGCTCATGATTCACTTCCTGAGTTAAACATTACACCATCTCAAACCTATGCTCTCTATGGTTTAGTGCCCTAGACTCAGCCCATTCACATTCATGTATGCCATGCTTACACCTCCAAGCTCGGCTAATGACTCTATACATTTCTACCCCTACGAAGTTTGACCTCTCTCCAAGTGTGGGACTTGTGAAAATGAGAGAGGAATCTCTAGATTAGAGGCTGGTTCCTCAAACTCCTCTGATTAGATCTAGTATTTGCACAACTGCAGAGGTTTAGATCCTAATTTTACCCTAATTTGCAAGTAGACAGGGATAAGAAATGCAGAAAATGAAACTAACCTAATGATGGTGATGCACCAAAGGAGTGGTGAACATTTTTGCTCATACAAATAGGCACAAATCCATGAAATGCAACATGAAAAACATACACAAGCTGATAAGATGCAATAAGAGATCTGAAAATGAAGTAAAAACAATACAAACAGAGGACTGAAAGCATTCACAGAGTTTGCACTGTCATTTCCATGTAAAAATCCCTTGCATTACACCATCAAAGAGGTATAAACCTGTTACAATCCTTGAAAAAGGCCTGATACTTACAAAATTCACTTGTTTTCAGGTGAAAGAAGAAGTCTAATGTTCAAAAAAGTGTTCAACCTCAAAAAATGAGCCAAATCTGGCTTTTACAGTCCATGGGTCGAGCCCAGGAGAGAGAAAACATGCAAAATGCATGGGAGCCATCCCTCATTGAATGAAACTACATTAAAACAGCATGGAGGTCCTTACAAACCCATGCTCTGACATTTTTGACCATGCTGGAGAGAAAAGCGACCCATTTTGCATTAAAATTGGTTGTTGAAATGTCATTTCTGGCCATGGACACGTACCAGAAGTGTTTTTTATTTTTCTCTCCAAACTGAACCAAAATTCAAAATTGACCATGGAATCATGTAGATAATTTCATAAGCTTTCCATTGATATAAAGAACATGCAAATCCGAGCTCTGGATCGAAAGTTATGGAGGTCTGAAGTTTTAGGGCAAAAACGGCCCAAAAAACGGATCGGCGGGCAAAAATTTGAAATTTTGACCCTTTTTGCATTTGGAAAATTTTTCAAAAAAACCCCACGCTCCACCACTTGGGTGCCATGTGGCATGATTTAATTGGGTGCGGGCCCTTCCTGACTACTTTCCCTTTGTTTTTGCCTTTGGAAATTTTTTCCAAAAACCTCCGCCGGCCCGCGACTTGGACACGTGTCGCTCTCTGGTTGGTCGGATGACTCCTCCTCCTCCTTCCTTTCATGGGGTGCTTGATGTTTTTGTGCCACTTGGACTGACATGTGCAAATGATGCGATTGGTGTGAAAATGGGGTGAATCTGATCCTTAGAATTTTTCTTTGTTTTTTCATTGGGAAAATTTCCCATTTTTCCCCCGCGCCCCGCCACTTCTGGGACACGTGGCATGATTTGGTTGGACGACAGGGGCGCGGGCTCATCCTTCGCCTTTGAATTTTTTGGCCGAAAACTTTGCCAAATTTTCCATTTTCCACCCGAGCTCCGAACTCTCCGGGACCATAGGACACGTGTCCTATTTCCATTCGCCGCGGGCCTCCTGCTCCAAATTTTCACTTTGAAAATTTCACCGAACACTTAGCAACTTTTTCCTTTCTCCCCCCGTGCCGCGAACTCCCCGGCCACCTCTACCACCTGTCATGTTTCTATTGGCTCGGGCCAATCCTCCAAAATTTTCCTTTGAAAAACTCGGCAAAAACACTTAGCCAATTTTTTACTGCGCCTCCCCTTGTGACACGTGTCACACTGTGATTCGCCCGGCGGGCCCCTGGGAAAAAATTTTCCTTTTGCGTTTCCGACCAAAACTTGGAAAATTTTCCAAGTTCTCCTCCGAACCCCGCCGGCTCCTGGACACGTGGCAGCTTCCTATTGGCTGCGGGCTTCCAAAGGGAAAATTTCCCACAAAAACTCCGCCGAGCCATAACTTGAAAAATATGAGGAGTTAGGAGGAAAACTTTACCTTTCTGGAAAGCTGAGAGAGAGCTCTATCTGATGGTGCCATTTCTAGAAAGATTTGAGTGCCTAAAATCAAAAAAATGAAGACTGAGGCACAAGAGGGGTAGGAACACAAGGAGTTAGCCACAAAAATGAGCAGGGGGCACATTTTGGATAACAATTTTGGTGACTCAGAGGGGTCATCTGCCTGCTAGATGAAAATACCAGTTTCCTGAAGTAGTCCATTGGGCATGGAGTCATCAAATTTTCTATTTGGAACCCCAACCGACTTAGAATGTTGCAAGGAGGAAGATGGAATATCACCTGATTGAAACAAGGACTGCAAAACATCTCCAGGGACAGCAAGTTGTGCCAAAGCACTTAGGGAAAGCAAAACTAACCTACAACAAAACAATGTGCACAAGCACTTGAAGGAATGGAAACCTAAGCTAATATTTACAAGATGGAGAATTCCCCTTTAGAAACAACGCTTGAGATAGATTCCATTGACTGGAATCTGCAGTTCTTCACCATCCAATGAAGCCAATTGGAAAGCATTGTTGTTCTTGCACTTCGTGACCATGTATGGGCCACTCCAAATGGCATCAAATTTTGAATGCCTTCCCGGTTTTGCTCTATCCGCATCCCATTTCAACACTAGATCTCCAACTTGAAAAGATCTATCCTTGGCCTTCCTATCAAAGGTCTTCTTGATCAAAGCTTGATCCTTCTCCATTGCTTGGGATGCCTGATCTCTAATCTCTTGTAGCTCCATCAACTCTGCATATCTCACCTCCATGGGCTCAAACTCCAACAGCTCCAACTATTTCATGAGTTCCAATGTTGGCAACTCAAGTGACATGGGCAAGATTGCTTCTCTTCCATAGACAAGCCTGAATGGAGAATTACCTGTGGATCTCTTGGGGGTTATCCTATCAGCCCATAAGGCTGATTTCAGCTTGGTATGCCAAGACCTCTGATTCTCATCAAGAGTTCTCCTAATGATCCTCAACAAGTTCTTGTTTGTAGACTCAGCCTGGCCATTACCTTGAGGGTAATAGTTTGATGAAGTACTTAGGTAGATCCCGTTCTTGACAGCCCACTCAGTCACCTTGGATCCAATGAATGCTAATGCATTATCTGAGATTATCGTAGCAGGTATGCCAAATCTGGTTACTATCCCCTCATAGAAGTCTAATATGCTGGACTCATTTGCCTCTTTGAGTGCTACTGCTTCAGTCCATTTGGTGAAGTAGTCCGTGGCTGTCAAAATCCATTTGTGCCCTTGACTTGAATTGGGATTAATGACTCCAATGAAGTCCAAACCCCATTGCATGAATGGCTGGTCAACTGAGATTGGATGCAATGGAAGGGCAGCAAGTCTTTCTTTTCCTGTGAAGAATGCACAATTCTTACACCTCTTGATCCATGCAAAGCAATCACTAAAAATCTTGGGCCAATAATAACCAGCCTTCATAATTTTTAGAGCTGTCACTCTTGGTGCAAAATGACCACCAGCTGGTCCACCATGGAACTCTTCCAACACCCTATGAATCTGATTTGTGCTAATGCATCTCAACAGCACTCCATTCACATCTTTCTTGAACAAAACTCCATCAACAATGGCATATGGGACAGCCTGCAATCTGAAGTGTCTTCTTTGGGTCTTGTTCATCTCCGGAGGGCATAGGCCTGTGCTTAGGAAATGTATTATACTTTGGGTCCAGCAAGGAGTAGGGACAACATTATTTTCTTCTTGAGTGCCACTTGGCTCATGGCTGTCTTGAACTGTCAAAACAACCTCTTCTTCATTGCATACTTCTTTTTTCTTCCCCAAAATCAGCTGCTCACACAATCCTTTTCCTCTTACCAGCTTGGTGATCTTGATCTCAATGTCATATTCCATGACACGAGTGATCCAACCTGCCCTTTTCTCATTCAAATCCCTGTTGAGGAGGAAGTCTTTAACCCCAGCATGAGAGACCAGCAGCTGGACCTTGTTGTTTGAGACTAAATGCTTGAATTTCTTCAAGCTTCTAATTACTGCAAGTACATGCTTCTCAATAAAAGAATACCTCACCTCATAGTCATCTAGGCTCTGGCTGAAGAAAGCAATTGGCTGCTCATCATTGTCCTTGTTCTGCTGTACCAAAATGGCAGAAATAGTATCATTACCTCCAAATGCATAGAGGATGAAATCCTTGGAGAAGTCCGGGTTGATGAGAGTTGGTGCTTGAGAGATGGCTTCTTTGATTGCTTCAAAACTCTCCTTGCCTTCTGCTGTCCACTTGAAAGCCATGCTTTTCTTTAACATTTTGGTGATAGGTTTGACAAGGGCTGCAAAATCTGGGACAAACCTCCGAACAAAGTTTATCCTCCCCAAGAAACTCTGAAGGGCTTTCTTGTGGCTTGGCAATGGTAGTGCTCTTATGGCTTCAACCCTCTCTGGATCAATTGCTAATCCTTCTTTGGAGACAATATGGCCAAGGAGCTTTCCTTCATGTGCAAGAAAGATACACTTCTTAGGATTCAAGGACACTCCAAATCTCCTGCACCTCGTGAAGACTTGTCTCAAATGAGAGAGGTGGTCTGCTGCATTTTTGGAAAAAACAGTGATATCATCAAGGTAAATCAGCACCATGTTGTTAATCAAACCTTTGAACGCCATGTCCATTGCTCTTTGGAAGGTAGCACTAGCATTGGACAAGCCCAAATGGCATTTTCCCGTATGCATAAGTTCCCCATTTAGTTGTAAAGGCTGCATCTTGAACTGATCTTCTTCCTTCACCATAACTGATTATACCCCGAATAGCCATCAAGTAGTGAAACCTCTCGAGCCAAGCAACAACTTGTAAAATCTGCTCCATGGAAGGAAGTGGATAATGATCCTTGAGAGATGCTCTATTCAAATCTCTGAAGTCAACACACAATCTGATTTCCCCACTCTTCTTTCTGACTGGAACCAAATTGGCAACCCAACTAGAATGCTTGATTGGGAATATGATCCTTGACTCAATCAGCTTGTTTAATTCTTTCCTCATGAGAGGCTCCATGTGTGGATTGACTGGTCTTTGTTTCTACCTGACAGGCTTAGTATTTGGATCCAATTCAATGGTATGCTGAGCTAAGTTGGGATTGAAACCTTTCAAGTCTTCATAGCTCCAAGAAAACACATCAGGAACTCTTGACACAGCTGTATGAACTCATACCTTTCTTGTTCAGTTGCCATCTTTCCAATTTGCAATGGTTTGTTCTCTTCCACCAAGATGGATACTGAATCTTCTCTCTTGACCTGAATGTTTGCTTTCTCCTTTCTAAACTGATCATTGGGATTAAAAATGGACTCCAAAGTGATAAGTCCCTTGGGCAGCTTGTTAGTTCTCTAACTGTACCACTTGGTCACCATACTGCTGTTCCAATTTTTCTTGATTCTTAGCTGAGAACTCAGCTTCTTCTTGCAAGAAATGGATGATTTGCTGGTCATTTTCAAACACTTGCCAACTGACATTGTTATCCGGCACTGAAGGCCTCACAATCACGTGGATGTTTGGCTGTACCTTGTCTTGTTGAATGCTTTCCACAATGTCAAAGGCTGCCCCTACTACTGCAAGCCTGTCAGCAGCTTGATTCTCTTTCCTAGGAATGGATTTGATGCCAAAACCCTCAAAATCTTCCATGAGGTCCCACACCCTATTCTTGTAGCACTTGAGTAGATCATTTTTGGCAGCATGTTGTCCCTTGACCTGATTTACAATCAATTCACTGTCACCAAAGACTTGCAAGTTCTTTATTTTCTTTTTGATTGCCCAATGCATCCCTTGCACCAAGGCTTCATATTCAGCAGCGTTATTAGAGCATGCAAACTGAAACCTAAAAGCTGAATAGTACCTTACTCCTTGAGGTGAAACAAGCATAACTCCACCTCCTGCACCTTGTCTACTCCTTGATCCATCAAAAAACAGCTGCCATACCTCATTCTCATCCTTGTGGTTTGGTTTGGTGATGCTAGGAATGGGCTGATTTTCTTCATGTATGCAATAGACCCCTAGCTCAGATTCTTCTACTTCTTGATAAGGATCAAAAGCATGTACTTTTTTTTGCCCATTCATCAAGAGTTAGATCCGGGATGCTTCCAACCTTAGTGTCAGCTTCATCAGTGCTTGGGTGATCTTCTTGATCAAATGCTGAACAATTGGCATTGATCTGACTTGGAGTGTAAGGCTCAATGTGAAAGTTTGCAATAGGTTCAGACCTGATTGTAGCTTTGGTTCCATACCTTGTTCTGAACAGCATGTGTGACCAATCAACAAGACAAATATCCTCCAATCTTGGCTGTGAAGTCCCTTGACAAGCATAGGGCAAAGAGTGGTGGAAGGTCTATGACTGATACATCTTGTAAAACAACAACATTTGGACATGCATGCAAGGTAAGATTCAAGTTTCTAATCACTCCGACTGTTGTTACTGCTGTCCCATCCAGCTGCACTACCCCTTTGGATATGGTTTCATACTGGAGCCCTAGCTGATCAGCTATTTGTTTAGGCATCACTGAGCTACTTGCCCCGGAATCTATCATGCAATTATGCACTAGCTGATTTCCAATGATTAACGAAACATAGAAAGGAGGGGGCTTCAACATTTTACCTTGCTGTCCTCCATGATTCCCTTTCAGGTTGGGCAGCATTTGTGAGCACTTTCTCTTGCATCTGAACTTGCTGATTCGAAGTTGGCCAGTCCTTCATGGCAGCTTGTAGCAAATCTCTTTGGCCTGGGATAGATAGGGACTCCCACATTGATATATTTACATTTGTCTTCTTCATCTGATCAATGATACTGAATGGTGATGAAGGATCTCTTTGTTGTCCCTTGGTTTGCATATTCACTCCTTGCACGTGGGCAGCAACAACTGGTATTTGAGTTGGCCTAGGAGCTGTTCTTGGCTGCCCTTGTGCGTTTACAATTGGATTTTGTTTGCCAACCACTTGTGGAGCCATGGAAGGTTGGAGATTGGTTGGAGCTAATGGCTGTTCCTCACCCAAATTCCTTCTTTTTGACCTTGTGTTGGCTGCAACACCTTGAGAAACTACTTGATTCATGCCACAAAAATCCTCTGCTTGCCAATTCACGAGTGTGGTGTCATTTGGAGCTGATTGTTGTTGGAATGTTTCTTGTTGTTGGTTGTTTCCTTGACTGCCCTCACCCTCCACACCAGTAGTTGTCACCATTAATGCTTGATTCAAAGCACCATTGAAGCACATGGATTGGTTATGAGGTTCATTGCATGGAAAACACCAATCATACTCCTGAGCAACGTTGTTTTGTGTTGGCACCAATGCTTTAGAGGCAGATATGGCATTTGGATTATAGGGCTGAAATGGCCTATTGGCAGGAGGCCTTGTTTGATTCACATTTGCAGCTGGATTAGGTGGTCTTTGTGGTTGATATGGCTGCCTGTTAGGCTGAGCTTGGGGCTGATAAGAAGGTCTAAAACCTTGGGCTTGTTGCCTCTTGAGAGTAACCAGCTCATTGCCTAGGTTTTGCAATTGCTTCATGACTTCTTGAAGCTCATTTGGGGCACTTGGAGATGAAGTAGAAGCTTCATTTGAACTCTGATTTCTAGGAATGGGAGAAGGAGCCAAATTAGGTGCTTGATTAGTGTTTGGGCTCTCTAAACTTGGAAACAATGGCATGGGAGGTCTAGGGGCTAGTTTGCCAGCTTGGATCAAACAATTTTCAGCCCTAATGGCAATGCTATAAGCCATAGGGATAGTTATGCCTCCCATGGACTGAATCAACATAGAAATATCAGAATTTAGAGCTTTGAGATAGTAGAGAAAAGCACCTTTCTTTGTTGGCCCGATCGCCACCGGAATTCTCTCCCAAGTCTTTTTGAAATCAAGTTGAAATCGGGCCACCGCTCATGGGAGCTCTCTTGATGGTTGTCAGCTGCTCCAAAAGAGACAAGTTGTCTCCCTTCTCTCCAAATTGCTCATGAAGTGCTATACATAGCTGGTTCCAATTTGTGATAGAACCAGCTCCAAGGCTCCTAAACCATTGCAATGCTTTCCCCTTGAAGGAAGATGCCAGCAATTTGACAGCCACTTGCATCTCATTGATTTCATGAATTGCACAAAGGTTGGCAATATCTTTAACATGATCACCTGGAGTAGTCTGATTCTCTCCAGTGAAGTATGGAATGTTCTTCAAGGCTGCAATTGGAATTGGATGTTGTGCATTGAGGGCAAGTGGGCTGTTGCCTGTGAAGTTGACATAGGGGTTGTTTTGTGCCATTCTAATTGGTCTTAAAACCCTTGTTGACTGAATGAAAGGCCTACTAGGTGGAGGAGTTGAGAGAGTTCTGTTTGGTGGAGATGGAGACCTTTGAATCCTTCTTCCTCTTTGCCTTCTTCTTGGAGATAACTGCAGGTATTCAAACAACACTTCTTCTTCTAGCTCTTGACCTTGTGGTGACTCTTCTCATGAGTTTTCAGGCCTGCACTGCTGAAACCAGTTGATTCTTCCCTTTGGAGTCGCCAGATGTGCAATTTATGGCTCTTTTCAAGCAAGAAAATTGCAGCAGATGCACATCAACTTTGCTGCAATAAAAATGAGACCTCTAAGGTCCCACCGGGCATGCCAAAACTGTTGTTGCAAATCAGCAGCACCCCTGGATGCAAATCAAGGTTCTAAGTTGATGTTTAGGGCATCCAGTGTGATTGCACAACATGGAAACCTCTCTCCAAGTGTGGGACTTGTGAAAATGAGAGAGGAATCTCCAGATTAGAGGCTGGTTCCTCAAACTCCTCTGATTAGATCTAGTATTTGCACAACTGCAGAGGTTCAGATCCTAATTTTACCCTAATTTGCAAGTAGACAGGGATAAGAAATGCAGAAAATGAAACTAACCTAATGATGGTGATGCACCAAAGGAGTGGTGAACATTTTTGCTCATACAAATAGGCACAAATCCATGAAATGCAACATGAAAAACATACACAAGCTGATAAGATGCAATAAGAGATCTGAAAATGAAGTAAAAACAATACAAACAGAGGACTGAAAGCATTCACAGAGTTTGCACTGTCATTTCCATGTAAAAATCCCTTGCATTACACCATCAAAGAGGTATAAACCTATTACAATCCTTGAAAAAGGCCTGATACTTACAAAATTCACTTGTTTTCAGGTGAAAGAAGAAGTCTAATGTTCAAAAAAGTGTTCAACCTCAAAAAATGAGCCAAAACTGGCTTTTTATACCCATGGGTCGAGCCCAGGAGAGAGAAAACATGCAAAACGCATGGGAGCCATCCCTCATTGAATGAAACTACATTAAAACAAGCATGGAGGTCCTTACAAACCCATGCTCTGACATTTTTGACCATGCTGGAGAGAAAAGTGACCCATTTTGCATTAAAATTGGTTGTTGAAATGTCATTTCTGGCCATGGACACGTACCAGAAGTTTTTTATTTTTCTCTCCAAACTGAACCAAAATTCAAAATTGACCATGGAATCATGTAGATAATTTCATAAGCTTTCCATTGATATAAAGAACGTGCAAATCCAAGCTCTGGATCAAAAGTTATGGAGGTCTGAAGTTTTAGGGCAAAAACGGCCCAAAAAACGGATCGGCGGGCAAAAATTTGAAATTTTGACCCTTTTTGCATTTGGAAAATTTTTCAAAAAAACCCCCGCTCCACCACTTGGGTGCCACATGGCATGATTTAATTGGGCATGGGCCCTTCCTGACTACTTTCCCTTTTTTTTTGCCTTTGGAATTTTTTTCCAAAAACCTCCGCCGGGCCCGCGACTTGGACACGTGTCGCTCTCTGGTTGGTCGGCTGACTCCTCCCTCCTTCTTCCTTCATGGGGTGCTTGATGTTTTTGTGCCACTTGGACACATGGCAGCATGCGATTGGCCAAAAAAATGGGGCGGCCGATCCCTTAGAATTTTTCTTTGTTTTTTCATTGGGAAAATTTCCCATTTTTCCCGCGCCCGCCACTTCGGGACACGTGGCATGATTTGGTTGGATGACAGGGGCGCGGGCTCATCCTTCACCTTTGAATTTTTTGGCCGAAAACTTTGCCAAATTTTCCATTTTCCACCCGAGCTCGAACTCTCGGGACCATAGGACACGTGTCCTATTTCCATTCGCCGCGGGCCTCCTGCTCCAAATTTTCACTTTGAAAATTTCACCGAACACTTAGCAACTTTTTTCTTTCTCCCCCACCGCGAACTCCCCGCCACCTCTGCCACCTGTCATGTTTCTATTGGCTCGGGCCAATCCTCCAAAATTTCCTTTAAAAACTCGGCAAAAACACTTAGCCAATTTTTTACTGCGCCTCCCCTTGTGACACGTGTCACACTGTGATTCACCGGTGGGCCGCGGGCAAAAATTTTTTTGCATTTCCGACCAAAACTTGGAAAATTTTCCAAGTTCTCCTCCGAACCCCGCCGGCTCCTGGACACGTGGCAGCTTCCTATTGGCTGTGGGCTTCCAAAGGGAAAATTTCCCACAAAAACTCCGCCGAGCCATAACTTGAAAAATATGAGGAGTTAGGAGGAAAATTTACCTTTCTGGAAAGCTGAGAGAGAGCTCTATCTGATGGTGCCATTTCTAGAAAGATTTGAGTGCCTGAAAATCAAAAAATGAATTGAAGACTAGAGTGCAAGATTTTGGCACCATTTTTCTCCAGCCAGACTTGACCGAGATATGGACCCAAAGTATCGTAATCCCGCCTTCCCAAAAATGCCATCGTTTGGAGCTCAACCATAACTTTTCCCACTTCCCCAGATGTGGAACTCTCAACTTAGCTCGCCATTCGTTGAAGCTCTTAAACTTGGCTTCACTTGGAAATTTCCTGCAAGGATATCTCAACATCGAGCCAAGTCTGTATTCTTTCATAACCGAGTGACTCGGCCTTGGCTCAACCAATCGAGCTAGTTTACATCGGCATTTCCTCAAAATTTGTGAGCCCGACATTGAGCCTTTGAACCGAGTTTAATTAGAATGATCCACTCTGATCTCGTTACCTGAATAAGCCACCATCATCCTCTCTTGAATGTACTTGAGTCATGTATTGAAACCTCGGCCCCACGTTGAATGCTCAAATGAGCTACCCTTAGCCAAGCCCATCGTTGAGTCATATTTTTGAGGCTTCATGTAATGTTGGACCCCTTGGAGTTGGTCATTCAGGAACGGGCCTACAAAAATTCCTATGGGCTCCTTCATTCAATCAATAGAGCTTCCTAGACACCAAACTCACTTTCTTCAATGTTATCGAGCTAATCTCTTCACGACCTAGACTTTTATTTGCTCGTTTCATACATGAACTGACACACTTGAACTCAATCCAATGTTCAAGCTCATGATCACTATGATTACCAACTAAGATACTTGTTTCAACTACGAGTTTGAGCTATTTATTTTTCTAATTGGTGAGTAATGTTCGAATCGAGTTACTGTATCTTTCTACATATACTCTTATAAACGAGAAATTTGACTCCAATTACCTCAACTCAAATTATTTTAATCCTCAAACCTTAACTATTACACCATGTCTAAGCTCCCTTAAAGCATATTCCATCTTTTTGTTTCGTGAGTTGAGTTGAATTAACTCGCATTGACGTGGCTCGACCGACTCTTTTCAATGTTGGGCTTGGCCAACCCATCGAGTTGAGCTCCAATGATAAATGACTGAGTTCTCAACTAAGCTAACACCGATTTGAGCTCAATTTGACCCGTTCAATGCTAGGTGAGCTCACCTATGTAATTTATTAATTATTTTAATCATGTTATCTCCGTGATGAATGAACATGAGTCCCTGGGGCCAACATCATATTTTGATCGTAATAGGACCTTGTTGTCTAATTTTATCATGTGTGAAAAATTAGATAACAAGACCATAAGAAATTTTAATGTGAATGAGTCCATGGTAGAGATAATGATCATGAGGTGGAGGAAAAATGTCATCTACTTTAAAGCCTAACCAAGTCAACCCATCATGTGTGCATATAGTATCATTGTAATTAGGATCAAGTGGAATGTGTTCCAACCAGATTCATTCGTAAAAAGTGTACATGTAAACAAAGGTCATGTGAATGGAGGTTACTCATGAGAAGGTGGAAGAGATGGAATGACGTCCAATGTCTCGAATAGGGCCAATAAGGAATCATAACACTAGTAAAAGTAGGGGAGGCATTGATGTATATGGGATAATATCTATCATATACATAACATCTTCAAGTGGTGGTAAATGAGCTAGAGTATCCATGGGTTATGGTTCATTAGTAGTATCAGATCATGGAGTAGGAATTATAGTATTGGGATCACGGTCACAATATTTGAATGGGTGACTATCATGAGGAATTGTATACTCTATGCCTTTGTTGAGCATAAAAAGCATGATACTTAGCAGAAGGAACATAGAAGGTTTGCATGTGGGAACAAGGAATGTTCAAAGGTGCAGGAGGATATGAAAGGAAACACACTTGAAATACAAGGACATATTCATGACTTAGCCATTTTCAGGATTACGGGCTATTTTTGGAGATAGCGTGCAAAGCACACAAACCGGATAAAGACTTGCATGACACGTAAAGGATATTTTTGGAAGAGTGTCTACTAAGTGCTTTGCATGGGTTTGAGTTAATAATAGAATTATTACTACTAGTTAACTAGAAGAGATCTATTATTAGTGCACTCTTGTCTATTATTGTAAAGGCGCATGGCTATTTTCAGCATGTGACCTATTTTGGGAATTATGTAAGTGATGAAGGGAAAGTCCCCACCCTTATAAATATGTAGTGATTTGCATAGTATAGAGAGGACTGGATATGAGTTATTGTGAAGTTATGCTGCCACAGATCGATACGTGCATAAGTTTATGATCTTTTGAATATTGTAATAAGCTTATGTGTATTTATTGTGTTTAATATAATGGAGTGTATTGACTGATTCAAGGTGTTAAACATGAATATAACTAGATATTTCATGGTAGAATTCATATGGATATTGTTTAAATCCATTACTCTTTAGATCTAGATTTGGAATATGCTCTATAGAATGTTTATACCAATTATGGATTTGAATGCATTAACCTCTTAGTCATGTTTGTATCTTGCACACAAGCAACTTGAAGGAGGGGCCTCGTACCTTTGCGTGCTTCGGGTGAGTGCTCAGTCTAGGTTGAGTGATGTGCCAGTGCACTCAAGGTTATTTATGGTAAATTATAGGTTGTATCATTGGTTCCATTTCGGGACCTCTTTTTTTAGTTGTTTTCAAGATGGTTTGTGATGAAGACATACCGGTTGACCCTAGCAAGTGTTGAGGAGTGGATACAAGATCTAGAAGAAGAATACACATGGAGGTTCAACACCGGATCTGAGTTTAATGCATGCGCATGGGTGGAACAAAATTTGTATGACAGTTTGTATGAGAGCTTCTTCACTATTTTTCCAGTAGAACTATATGAGTGGCTGGTTGCTTATGCATCTAAAAGGGATTAGAGGTATCATGCAAACTTGTCTAGATGTAGGAATAATTTCAGGCCCTTTATGATGTTAATATGATTTGGACACACATTGTGGATACTTGGTTTTATGGTGTTTTGAATAGTTATATTCTGGAGTACTCAATTTCCACTTATTCTTGCCTAGAGGTAGCAGAATTCCATTTTTATGATATCCAGGAACTTACTTGCAAGGCATTCCACTGGAGATCAAAATCTTGATGGTGACCCTAAACTTGGAAAGTAAATTGATGGCTAACTAAAACCCACCACGTGTAAGGGAAGGAGCAGATTTGGTGAAAGATGATAGACCTAGCAGAAAGGAAGAGAGAAGAAAGGTCTTAAGTATAATGAGGTGCGTGAGAGGGAGATAGAGAAGCAACGGGATGTTGCAGAGTGAATGATGTGAGGAGAGAGATGGATCATGAAGGATTTAGAGCTCACATAAAGCATGGAGTTGGAGCATCAGAACTCCCCCATTTGGGAAAGCATGACAAGGGAACCCCCTCAGCCTCACATAGAAGTGCACTAGGCAGACGACTGGGCTGCGGGCACACATCTAAATCTACTTGACAACCTAGCCTCTTGTGCTTGGTTTTCCAAGATATCTAGTACGATGAGTAGTCAAAAATCTAATTTAGGTAGTGGGAGAGTAGGAGTAAATCATATAAAAATTACATTGATGGAAAGGAAAATGTATTCATTGTTGTTTGGAGGTACCTTTATAGGTTCATCATCTGCACATAATTCAAGCGCATAAAATTTTGGACTCACTTTTGGGAGTGGTAACACTTCACAAACTATAGGGGTTCAGTTTATTACTACTGTTGGGACACAAGGAAGTACATCTTCCCGGTTTGCTTAGCTATAAGTGGAGGATAAGGAGGTATAGGTGGTTCTAGTTTGGTGGATCGGAGGTTCTGAGGCAAAGAGGAAACACATGAGATTATGGATCGTGTGGCAAGGTCCCACTAACCCCAAAATATTTACATGGAGATGTCTCTCTTCTCTCGTAATATAGGGGCATAGAAGATGCTGTTGAACATGTGCACATGTGTGAAATATTTGGTGCGCAAAAGGAATCATGCTTCTGGGAGCATAGGTGAAAAATTTATAATTACATTATAAGGATGCGCATACTGATTTGGTACATGAAGTTTGACCCGATCATTTGCATAGATTATGAAATATTAAAAGATGTTTTCCTTAAAGAGTTTCACATCCTTAAGTTCAAGCAGAAGAGTATAAGCATGCTCAATGATATTAAGCAAGGCACTACTAAGAGTGTCAAGGAGTATGATGCCCATTTCAAAATGCTTTTATCTAAGCTTTCTTAGAATATTCATGCAAGCCAATATGCACAATGGTTCATTGGAGCTTTGATCACACCTTTTAGAAGGGATTTATCACATAAGACATACACTGATCTTCGTGAAGCAATTGAAGTATCCTTGCGCGCTGAGATAGTTGGGAGCATAGAAATTGGGGTGAGCCCATTTTTGGAAGCACAAATTATAGCTATGACAAAGCAATTAGAGAAACTATCGGCAAATTCAGCACATGAGACACGCATAGGGATTTGGTGTACAAATTGTGAAGTGGAAGGTCACACCAAGGATATTTGTCCCCACATATCAGTATGTTCATTATTGCTAGACTGTGAGATATGTCATTTAAACCATGATGTTAGCCATTACCCATTATTACAATGCACGATAAGGAAGAACATATCCTGTTATTGTAAGATTTACCAGGTCCATAACTCACAATACAGAGGACTGTAGATTGATTGGTTAGATCCATGATGCTATAGATATTGGTGTGCGATATATAGGAGTATCAGATAACTCTAAAGGAAAGAATGAGCATCAAGATTGGGATCACAATCAAACACGCTATGATCAGAATGAAGGAATTTTGAAGGAGGTCGTGGTAGAGGTTAAGGATACCATGGTGGATTTAGAGGTTAAGGCCGTGGTGGTGGACGAGGTGAGTTTCCTCGTAGAACATGCTTTACATGCGGATCTCTTGACCACTACAGGCATGAATGTCCTTAGAATATTACATGTTCTTTATGTGGAAAGAATCATAGCTATGAGGAATGCCCAAACTTATATGAGCATCTTAGTAAGCAACATAAACAAGAAAACAAAGGTGTAGGGATGGTTAGGATACAACGCGCTGTGGAAAATCAAAGTGGATTCCCAAGTTGGAACCGGAATCCAAGGTATTGTCTGTAAAGATCACTACCCATGCTGAAGCAACGTGCCAAAGACACATTACAATAGAAGCCTACCATCATTAAGGAGGAAGTTCTACATGCAAAATACCTAGATCTTGTCCATCAGAAGGAGGTTTATTAGGAAACCATGGAGGTACTTAGAAATTTTCCAGGGTGAAATACACTGTTTAAAGGAGCAAGCACGAAAGGTGGAGCAAAAGAAAAAGCAACGAAGAGACATTCCGATATGATATTGATGACTTGAAGGAGGTGTATAAAATGTTACGCTAGGAGAATATCATTCCATTGTTAGGAAATTGGCTAAAGGAAATACTCCTCCCTGACCCAAGTATTGAGAATGGACGAAAAATCCCGCATGAAAATCTTACCCCCATAGCTTAGACTATGACAAGGAAATCACTACGAATCTTGTTATGGATGGATGGATTTTGAGTAATATATTGATTGATCTGGTCAGAAGTCAATGTTATTACTTTTATGATGCATGGTACAGATGGGAGACCCCCATTACAACCATCTTCTAATGTGTTATTTATGGCTAATCGAACCAAGGCCACTCCTCTTATTGGAGTTTTAAAAGATGCATCCATTACTATACAAGGGGCCATGTTCATGTGGGATTTTGAGGTTTTGGCACTTGCGTAAGTAGAAAACTTCCCACTCTTCTTGGACACCCTTGGTGTTATGCAAATAATGCTGATCTTTGGTGCAATAAGGTTTATATCAGTTTTGAGAATAAGGAGGAAAGGGTTATTATCCCTTTAGCGATGGGAAATCTATGCCCTATGTTGAGCCTTTGAGTGAGGAAGATCCTGAATATGATTTATGTACACACCATCCAGGACCGAGAGGTATGCTCGAGCCATCTAAAGAAGGAATCCTTCGGTGGGAATATGTACGATCTATTAGCAATACTACAAGTATTGCTTGTGATAATTGGGCTCATGGTACTTATGAGTTGGTAGGGCATGAATTATGAAGCACATTTCCATGGAATAGAAGACTTCGTTGTATCGGGAGAATAGGTAACAACTTGGTACCTCA